>OX382230.1:20403914-21603914 GCA_947507525.1 Apamea epomidion | reverse complement strand
TTAAATTGATTTAATGGATAATAAAGGTTCACCTGACTGAAGACCTCATTTAATATCTGTGCTTCAAATTGAAGTGCCGGTGTGCAGCCGCTTAACTGCAGGATCAGACTCTGATTGAGACGTCGCGGTAATCCGTACAAATGAGACGGTGCCAATAATTAAGAGCACTCAGTTCAGATGGGAAGCTGATAAAGGAAGAGTTAAGGAACCTGAGAGGAACGAAAGGGGTTAGTATTTATTTATTACTAGCTTCTGCCCGCGACTTCGTACGCGGATCTTGTTGCTTATGCCAGCGACAACGGGGTCGCCAAAATCGAAGATCTGAAACGTCTGATGTCGAATTCTAAGAGCCCGGAGACGGGAAAACAGCGTGATGCGCGGGACGATTCGAGACGTTCCAGATCTTTCATTTTTGTAAGTCAACAGGAAATGCCCATCAGACTAAACAACTTTTGCTAAGACGTCATTCCTATATATGTTATAGTGTCGCTGGGCTTTGTAGTTCCACAACAGTTAATAAGGAAATTTAGGAGACGTCGAATAACAGAAGTGTTATAATTTACTGTAACACTTCTGTGTAAACAACGTTCGTTGTTTTTCCCTCGGTCTCATTCAATATGGACAGCGAGTCAGGACAAGTGACGTTCAGTTATCCATGTGAGAAGCAGCTCGTCATGAGGTCAACACCAGCAGCCTTCAGTGTCTGCCCCTGCGACTTATTTATTGTCATGGCGAAGCTCACGCTCACAGGAAACTGCACCCGCTTGAATTGAAAGGGGTAATTGTGGGGAATCAGTGGTATACGTGGTAAAAACACTGTCTCGCCGACACCACAACCCGTTAGAATTTTCGCCTCGATGATATTTCTCTGCAGCGAGATGACTTTGAGCCGGGTCTCATTGCACAGTTTCGGCGGAGTGAGATTCCGAAGAAGCATAATTGGGACACCGACCTTTAGCTTAATGGTGTGCGCTGGTAGTCCACTTGCACTGAGGGAATTGAGAAATTCTATAGGGCAATGTGTGGCGTCATCTTGGTCGACTACAGTGTTTATTGAAGTGTAGATAACTTCATTTCCCCCAATTTCCGCGAGAATGCATTCATTGATCGCTGAAGCTTGGTCGTTACTGGGTGTTAAAATGGCTCGTTCACACACCCAAGAATTATCTTGGTACGGTATCCTATTGATGTCTCCGTACACCAGGCGAATCAAATCTTCTAAGGTAGACACCACTCTCCCAAGTATCTCAGGTAGAACCACCTGGCCATCGTCTACTGGTAGCGTTCCCTCACCCAATTTTAAGAGAACATCAGAAAATTCTTGGGCGTGTACATTCCCGCCAAGCTGTGCTCTCATATTCATCGTTAAGCACAACCTAGGAATATGTGGCCATACGAAAGAGCATTTCAACGAAGCATTCACCTCATCAGCCCTACTTCCTCGCGTCACCACAGGCAGCGTTTGTCGGAAATCGCCGCTAAACAGAACTGTAACGCCACCCATCATTTGCAGGTTCCTGCAAATGTCCTGCAAAGTCCTGTTTACCGCTTCTACTGCTTTTCTGTTCGCAATAGTGCATTTGACATATTGTTGAATAGCTGTTCCCTTGCAATTTATAATATTACTGCCCCGCTCCTTTATAAAAATAGCGTGATCATTATGTTCCCAGAGTTAAATTATTATTAACTAAATAAATAACATGTCATTTTGTGCATTCAATTATTTTGTGCATTTAATTACGAACAAAAACCTTTTAAAATCAATATTGCTTACCTCCCATAACATACGGCGTGATCATATGTAGCCTAAAGCCTTCCTTGATTTACAAGAACATTTTTGCTGAATTTCAATTCAATCTATCCAGTAGTTTTGGCGTGAAGCCGTACCATACACACAGACAAACAGACAACAATTCTAAAAAGTCACTTTTTGTCATCAGTTACGTTTTTCTAACAAAAGCCACTAATTTCTCCAAAATTCTCAATGTACAGTTTTTCTTTCGTTATTGTTTTATTACATGTATAGATTAAAAGTATTATTATTTTATTTGAGAAAGCGGGACCAAGTGAAGCGATATATTAATATATATACAGAGTCCACAAAAATGGACACTTAGATAAATGAATCAATGATTTGATAAGCGGCTGTCGGCTATTGAATAGCAGTCATTATGATAGTGAAACTCCTAACAATATAAACAACTGTAGTTTCTTTTAAACCTGCTTAATGTCCATCAATTAATTTCAAGTCACAACAAGACAACAATTAAACAAGACATCGCTGTCCAGCGTCCAGCAGCTGAACTAATAAAGGCGTCGATCACAGGTGATCTCGCATCTCCATCCAACTGTGACGTCACAGACCCCGGAGAGGTGGTATCAATCAACTTAGTCCAGACTACCATGCAGTAAGCAGGCTCAGAAGGCGTAAACGTGGTAGTGAACATGGAAGAAGAATGTTCAGGTGTAAGTAAAAAGGAACTGTGTAAACAAAAAAATTTAAAAATGTGGCGAATGTGATGTAGTGAATGTGTGACGATTAGATAATAAATATGCGCTGTAGTTAATAGGCACTGGGGCTACTTCATTGGCACTGGGCCTACCGCATGATCTGTATGAGATGGCTAATGCTTTGTTGATATGGTTGGTTAGATAATAGTGAAGCGGATTGACCATAGGACACTACTGCAACAATAATTTAGTATCGTTATTCATGGAGATTATTTTATACCCGATGTTGATCTGCAGGGTAATTGTGTTACACACATATAATGATATAATCGATCACAATGGCTTTCATTCTGACAGTTCAGCCACGTTCATTGCGTTATTAAGGTGGTTGAGCAAACATTGTAATGTATCTATCACATAGTTGATCTATATGTCATGGTTACATTTATCCATTTTAATTCTTTTACCTATTGTGGTATAGTAATTTTATTTTTGGGTGCATCGTCTTCACATATAATTATATAAATAATGTATGCAATATATTGTAAAACATTTTAAAAGAGTAACGGTGGAGTTTCTTGCCCATTCTTCTCCATACGAAAACTACCTTTTGGAAGGGGCGACTAGAATCAATTTTATTTTAATTTTATTTTTGACGTTCAAAAGTGCCTATTTGAAATAAATGATTTGACTTTGACTTTGACTTTGAATTTTACAAACCTATGACGATGTCAAAAGGCAAGTCATTGCCATCGATTGCCATTAAATGTGTGTTAAGCAATTACCCCGCACGTCTCTAATTGAATATTTCTGATTGTTCAAAATCGGGACGTCAATCAAGTGCTTTCTGAAGTTTGAATAATCTGAATTTACACCTTTCCTTTAAGCATCTACGTAGTACATTGTATAAACCTTCTGCATCTAGTTCCTAAGTGTTAGAACAGTGTTGGCGACTTGTTGGAATGACTCAACTTGCTCCGTCTAGTTCGCAACTCCGATAATTGGATTAATAGTTCTCCTTATAGATTTGGGGCTGTAATGAGTCGTTGAGACCGTATTTGTGAAGGGGAGCTTAAGACGTAGCGTAGTTTTCTGAATAGAATAGAAGACAATGTCCAAACTTATCGTGGGATTTTGACATTATGGGCAGCATTTTATGTAAACAGGTAAAGCAGGTATTTATCGCAAGCATTTCAGCGTTGTCTCTGGGATGGCAAAGCATCTCTGATGCCTCTGGGATTGCAGATGTCATCTCATCCAATGACATGAAAAACCTATTGTCAAGTGTGATAAAATAGCTAGTATTGGGTCACATCCCGATGAAAGTCATTATATACAACAGAACATCCGCCTCATTACAACTAGCCATCAATCAAAAACAAAAAACTAGGAATTTCACTCCCAAAAAATGTAAATGAGCTACTTCCTCTCGATTCCATGAGCAACCCGTGAATTAGCGTCAGGGATCAACCAGTGACCCCGGCGTGACCCATTGTCGCGTGTTCTGATGCTCAAACATGCATTAATATTAATTCGTGCCATAACTGGCTAGTCGCACTACCGTTAACATGCCGGATGTTAGGGAGGAAGGGGGGGGCACAAGTGCTCTTGTTTTGGTACTTCAGTTCTGTGAATAAGGAAGCTAGCTTGTAAGCTGCAGTTAGTTCACCACCATCTTTCAGTTAATGATCCTTATATTGCAGTATCTAAAATAAAATAAGAATGGAATGGATGGATTATTTACGTGCGTTTTCTTGTGATTCTTAAATGGAAACTCACCCTAAGAAAATTTGTTAAATATTTTTAGTGAAATGAGGACCTATATCAGACCGAGCCGAAGATGGCTGGCCGAACTTGACTCCTTGTAACATAATGTACATACTCACACTTATTTATTCATACCTCCAGGTCAGAACAAGCATTCCGTTACCGTTAGGCGCTGATCTGATTATTCCTCACGATACCAGGCCACATTTTATTCACAATCACAGACACAGCCTCAACTTTAACATAAGATTACGATAATTTAGTGACATCCAACGGTTGGGAATTTCATCCACATTGATAGATATCATTTTTTCTTATAAACACTATACTTTTAATACAAAATAACTATAGATTTAATTGTATTTTATCAATGTTTATTTTAGTATGACAGCATTGACAACGACGCTAAGAATTTAAAAGAAAAGTTGTCATAGCGACGTATTAAGTCGCTATGACAACTTTTCTTTTAAATTCTTAACGGCCTGTAACTTTTTAGCGGAATCATGGCCACTATCATTATCTTTTTTTTTTTTTTTTTCTGGGTGGGAAATCATCAAATGACTCCTCGCGCTCTGGGCGGAGCAGAAGGGAGTGTCAGACTTTTACTGACTAAAACCCACCCGTGTTCCTTCAGTTGCCTGTGCCAGGGGCCACGGTATCTCTTTCGAACAACCCGCAGCCCCGGCGGCATCGGCCCTAACGAACCCCGTCAGTTCGTGCTGACAGCTCTTTGAGGCGCGCGTGGAACACAACGCGCCGTCGACCCGGGCCTGGTCCTTACCGGGCGGCGAGCTATGGGCATGCCCATAGCTCGCCGCCCGCAAGCCCGCGCCTACGGTGGCCGGGAGTCGGCTGTTGACTCCCGTCCAGGGCGTCTCCTGCGGCGGCTAGGAGCGCGAGGGTGCAGCGATTGCCTCTCCCTCGCACGCTCCGCCTCCTCCTTCGCGAGCATAACTGCTTCGCAGAAGGAGGTGACGGCCTCCCATTCACTCTCGCTCCGGACCATGGCCTGTATGAGGGCCGGACGCGAGAGGTCGCCGCCGCCGATCGCTGCCAAGAGGACCCGGCGGGGTCCCGCCCAAGCCGGGCAGACCTCCACCGTATGCTCCACCGTGTCCTCCGGGCGATCCCCACAGTGGTGACACCCTGGCGTTTCCTCCCGCTTTATCCTGAACAGGAACCTCCCGAAACAACCGTGTCCGATGAGGACCTGCGTCAGGCGGAAGGTGAGGGCGCCGTGGCGCCTCTCTAGCCACTCCTCAAAGAGGGGACTTATCGCCGCAATTGTGGCGTGCCCAGCGCTGGGTTGCGACAATCGCACTCTCCATGCCGCTATGAGATCCCGCCGGAGCTCTGTCCGCTGTGCCGTGATTTCTCGCGGCAGCGGAGCAACGCCCCGGCGTTTTGCCTCCTCTCGCCACTCCCATATGTGGGCGAGGACTTTGGCCTCCAGATCCCACGGCGGCAATCCGGCAAGGAGGCTCGCCGCCTCAGCGGAGACCGTGCGGTATCCTCGAATGAGCCGGACAGCCATGACCCTTTGGGACGCGATTAACCGGCGGGCTGGTCGCCGCCTCAAAGATCGCGCCCATATCGGTGCCCCGTAAAGGGCCATGGCCCGCACGACCCCCGCATAGAGCCTCCGGCAGGAGGCGTTTGGTCCACCTAGATTGGGAAGGAGCCGCCTCAAGGCAGCCCCGGCCCGCTCCAGTCTGGGAGCCAAACGTCGGAAGTGCTCCACGAAATTCCACCGGCTGTCGAGGACGAGTCCCAGGTACTTCATCGTCAGCTCGACGCCGATGTGAACCCCTCCCGCCGTTATTTGTGAACCCGACGGTGGCGCGTCCCGAGGACCATGAAAACACATGGCCTCAGATTTGTGCAATGTCACCTCGAGTCCCAATTGCCGGATCCTCTCGACGATTGTCACAACCCCGCGTGTCGCTGCTTCGGCCGCCGCCTGGTGCGACCTCCCCTGTGCCAGGACCAGCGTGTCGTCAGCGTAGCAAATTACGCTGACGCCATCAGGGAGGTCGGCGCGCAGCACCCAGTTGTACCCGATATCCCACAGATGCGGCCCTAGGACCGATCCCTGTGGGACACCGCACGACATCTCTCGCCGGTTCCACTCTCGCCGGTGACCGGGGTAGATGACGGCCCTGTCCGTCAAATAGGCCTCGACAATGCGACGGAGGTAGGTCGGCATCCGGTGATATCCGAGTGCCTCCCTGATGCAACTCCAGGGCAGGGTATTGAAGGCATTGGCGATGTCTAGAGACACCGCCAAGACAACCCCACCCCGGGCCACAGCATCCCCCGTCGTGAGGGCTCGCACGCGCATGATGGCATCCACCGTAGAGCGCCCCCTGCGGAAACCAAACTGGCTGTCCGCCAAATCCGGCCCCACCCGCACCAGCTGCCCGGCAAGGCGGTCTGCAATTACTCTTTCAAAGAGCTTGCCCACCTCGTCGAGCAGCACGATGGGCCGGTAAGCGGACGGAGAGTCCGCAGGGCGCCCCGGCTTTTTGATGAGGACCAGTTTCCCCGTCTTTCAACGAAGTGGGAACCGGCCCCTCTCCAAGCATGCGCTTAGTAGCCCCCTTAGTCGAGGCCCGAGAGCCTCCAAGGCCAGGACCCAGGCTTTTCCAGGTAAGCCGTCGGGTCCTGGGGCGGTGTTTCTGGCATTCAGCCTACGTACCGCCACTCAAAACTCTACCTCGGTCACCTCCGGAGCATCGTCGTCGTCGTCGGTGTGGTCCGCATCTGGCATCGCAGGAGGCGGAGCCATGGACGGGGGAGTATGTTCCCCTCGCGAAGGGAACAGAGCGCTCACCACGTCCTCCACGAGGCCACTATCATTATCTCAAATTCATATTTTCTACATGATATTATTCTACGAGTTGACATAATAAATCTACGCAACGCGAGGATCAGTTCCCGGTTTGCCTCTAAAGCGAATACATCCAATAATCCTGATACTCCAGGGCCACCTATCCCGGGAACACCCAGCGTGCCTCTCCTAAAAGGCTCCGGTACCTGACGGACTCTCCCTACGCCTCCGTCCTCCATCCTCCGTCCTCCGTGAAGGCATCTAGTACCAGTCGGACCGCTGGCGCGCTTCGCCGGAAGACTCCGAAGACCCTCCTGTACCTATTGAGCCGCGCCTCATTCGAGGGCCGCTTCACCTGGCGGACTGACAGCGTCCCCGCCGTGCCTGGTCCCTCCTGCTGCCGTGCTGCGTCCTGCTCCTGCTGCGTGGGCCCCCCTACGGGTAGCATCCGTGCCACACACGCACCGGCACCTGCCCTCACCTGCACCTGCACCTGTCACCGGTACCTGCCTCGCGTCGGCCTACAACTTCAGCTCCAACTGGATCTCCACCTCAGCCTCCTCAACCCACCTATCGCGCATCGTCACCCATACACCCCACACATCCACATTATACACATCACTGCCATTCCATCTCCATCCTTACCTTGTAAATAAATCTTCAATTGATTTTTACTTCCCTTTCTTTAATTTAATTACCTTTGACTTTAAAGCTTAGCTTTTCTTGCCGCTACACGACATCCTAAGTCCTACCGAAAATACTTACCGCATTAGTAAGTGTGTAGCGAAGCCCTCCCATTTTCCTGCAGTAGAAAAAACCATGCTTGATCAATAGATAGACGAGCTGCATTAAACGGAGTACACAATCTATTAGGACTTACTACAGCTATCTATTGTGCAACTCTACCGGGAAGCACAATGTTGAGCTGTAGGCGTTTGCGATCCGACACAGAATTAGGCCAGCATGCTAATTTCATGTAGTTGTAGTTGCATGCTTCAGGGAGGCAGATTTAGGCCCGTTACGTCCAATTGTCCGATCCAGTCCATTTTAACACGTGCCCCGTATCTGAGTGTTATGTGCGCGTTTGTAACTCATACGGGCTGCCCGTAGCACATCGGGAATCACTCCTGTTTCGACATGTTTATGTCCACTGGACGCAATCAGGGCAGCAGTAAGTTTACAATTCCGGTGAGATGTCGCACTTTGTCAGACAATGCTGCAGACCCTGAGTTTTGAACACAATATATTATGTAGCGTGTCTGGACGGACATTATAATGGTCGATGGTAATCATGAAAAGACAAACTTAGTGTATCTTGTTTATTTTTCTATTCTATACTAATATTATAAAGAGGAAACATTTGTATTTTTGTGTGTATGTTTGTAATGAATAAACTCAAAAACTACTATGCCGATTGAAAAAATTCTGTCACTATTGGAAAGCTACATTCACCAGTCATCCATCAGTGATATAGGCTATATTTATTGCTAGAAAAGATTAGGGATCCTTACTAAAACTTAACCACCCGTGCGAAGCCGGGACGGGCCGTTAGTGTATAATAAAGATGGGCCTACGTTCCTTTCTTTGTGTATTGAATAAGTTATTAATATCTTGGGTTGTTTCTCGAGAAACATGTTAATAACAGGGAAAAAAAACAATGCTACAAATCAGAAAATTAAACGAACCGAATACACAAAAAATTTTGTTGCAAACATACCTCCCGGAACGTTTAACCTGAAAATGTTCAATGTGTATTGTTGTGTAGTCCCAGGCAGGCGGGCGGTGGTTGCGCGAATCAAATTGGTCAATGTTTGCACGAGAGTTTCCGGTTGTCCGTCTATGGATTGCAATCCCGCTGTTTATAAGTTATTCCCCGTAACCCGGTTGAAAACAACCCCGCGTTTATATTAAAATGTATATGTATTTACGTTACGTACCTACGTATAAAAATACTTTTCTATTTGTGAGACTTTTTTAGAATCGCCATATTTAGTATTGTAATTCGAGAAAGCTCAATATATTATAATTCGCTATAACATTAACGTTATCCTAAAAAACCGAATATCGAATTATTTTTTATTGGTTTGTTTACTGAAAGAAAAAATCTGAAGAGCTTTTATACATTTTCATTTAAATAAATCTTATCAGTTTACCAATGAAAACAGCAATTTTAATTTATTAATGTAATGTCACATTATCCAGCCTATTCCAGAACAGCGTTGTCTCCCCAGAAATAATTAAACAAGAACTAAGATAAAAATTATCTATTTCTAACATTTTTCATAACCAAAAACACACAAAACGTCAAGAAACTGACAGGTAGGTGTTCCTCGCTGCCTCCCCATTATGCCCGACAATGGCGCCTACACAAAGAGCGCAAATTGCCCGCTCAAATTATACGCACTCGTTTAGCTAGCGATTTGGCACGTGCCCTACTAGACGGCGATTCTTCACATTGTCCGCAATATGAACATCATGGCGCTCGGTAATGGCGCGGCTTCACTGTATTGATTTTGAATTAAAATGGCTATTGTGTGGACTGAGTTGATTTTTTTGATAACAGATTACGGCAAAAATGTCTCTGCACCGAGGTGGTTATTTTTAAGGCACATCGAGTGATCTGCACCTTCTTTTGTTTTGCAATGGAACTACCTATCTGAGGAGACCCATGTTTCTTCGTTACACCCCAATAAAATAGCACGCGAATCAACCTAAGAGTTTATCAATGACTCGCACATTACAACCGTGAAAGAAACAAATTAAAGGTATCAATGAAAAAACAATTAAACAAATGAGGAATTCATTGTTTGAGCCCCAGTTCAACAGAAATGGGTTTATAATAAGTAATTACCCTAAAAGGGTGAATTTATATACCCAGTCAGTCGTGGAGTAATTTGATGTATTGCGAAAGTAAGGCAATTGCAATGCCCACAGGTGCCGTACCATAAAATGTAGTTACGATTGTGGGGCAATGTAGAAAACTCGGCAATTCAGCATCAAACTATTGTTGATCTAGCTTTTGTCCCTCTATAAAATAACGACATAACCCAGTTTGGCAATCGTGTAATAAAAATAATTGAACCATTTCTGGAATTACGGTTCCTAAATTAATAGTCCAATTTGGGAAAAACATGAAAATATGTCATTGATTTAAACTTACGATATGAGCGCAAACTACCGATCCGATATCGTTATGGCCAGACAGAATCCGGAATGAATGTGGTTGAGTTCGAATTGAGTTTTTGAACACAAATACGAGTATTATGAAATTAAATCAGTATATAGTATACATATACCGACAGAAAAATATATTTTCATTCATTCTATGTGAGCCCACATCGTCACAATGTTGATTGATTAACCGTCGCGTTCTCTTTGTATTCACATTAAATCCCTACTTCAGTATCTAGCATCTCAGCACCCACTGCGAAATGTAAATTAATCAGTGTGTGTGTGTTAACGCCTAAACACCGCAAGCCTCAAGGATGCAATAAGGCAGTTACGTCACCGTCTAAGTGGGGCATTAGAGTGGCGACACGTCGTTAATATGCAGCTCCCGGGCGAGGGCCTGAAGTGGGGGGGGGGCTGGGGGGACAGTGACGCTGGGATAATGCGAACAGGTGGGTAATAGCGCTAATGTCCAAACACCAGCTACTAATGTGCTGCCATGCTGTTAGAGAAAGCGGTGATGCCATCCTGATGAAGAGATTAACTTAGATTCTGAAATGTACTAGTAATTCAAGTTTACAGCTTTTTTGTTACAGAGCTCACAGATTGATGAAATGGATAGACAACGACAGTAAAGCATGTCGTGGATATGCCTGACCGTTGAAGCCAATTGTTTGATCATACTTGCTCGGTTTAAGCGCCATTACAGCGCAAAGTAACCATAAAATCCTTGACCAGTTTGTCATGAATGTTATTAGCACGACATGGCTAACAAAATCCTTGACCAAGTCCAGCATCAAAATTACCCACATATTGATACTTAGCTTGTCGCATTTAATAACCGAGCTCATAATGAACAAGTAATTGCTCTCTAAATTGGGCTATAAACGGTGATGTCGTCCGCACAGGAGACCCAGAAGGTCCATTTTATACTTTGCTCTGGAATAGGAGTGGAAGTAAAGTAACACGACAAGCCGAAGACAACAAGAGACGGTATTCTTCGGACATATTCCAATGCTATGAAATAAATAGCCTTGTTGTGATATTGTAAAAAATAATTGAGAACAAGCTGCCAGCTAGTAACATTCTGGGCTATGCACACACACATTTACAAAAAACTCACAAAGCACTTAGCACACTTGACTTAAATAAACATGAACTAAAGTCTAAGGTGACAAAATGGCTATTGGAACAGGATTACTCACAAACAGAATCACTACTTACATACATCGCCTAATAGTAATATTTCAGTGTACACCCTCAAGCAACCCCCTGACAATATCCACAACTTACTCTAACACATCATCACGAATACACACACCCACACACACACACCCCCACACACACACAACACACACACGCCCACCCTCACACACGCACACACTCATGCCTTCCTTGAATTGTTCTCATTGTTTTTTTTTTGTTACTCTAATTATAAAGTATGGTAGTTTCTATATCATTTGGTAGATGGACACAACCCACAAATTGTATAAATCTTAGATATTGTACTTAACCCATGGCAGAGCGCTGTCTCTCAAGATACAGGTAACCCTAGTTTGAGAGGCAGGGCTCACCAATTAATTGTATACAGATTTCTGCAAATTAGTCCACTTGTTTTGTAGTTACCTCCTACCACTAGATGTAATAAGTAATACCTTTTTGATAACCTTTTAAATTAAGTCTGTAACCTTTTGGAAATCAATAAAATTTATTATTATTATTATATTCGTGACTGCGACTGACAATAATAGGAATATTCTCTGTCCGCAGCAGTTTTTGTCCGTGGTTCGTTGGATATGATCTCTTGTGCGCGATTGAACATTGTATGGAGTGAAGCTTCGGTGTCATCTCTGTAATAGGGTCGACCCGATGAACGGTGGTCATTACGCGTTATAACCGAGGAGTTACGGAACTTGCGATCCTGGCCGGCGCTCGACTGACCCGCTCAAAGTTTCCTCTCCATACAAACAGACGTATAGTTTCCGTGAAAAATTGACAAAGCACCTGATAGGTTGATATTTGATGCCAAACACAAAACGACTACTGCAAATCTATTAGAAGACTCGTTTATTGATACTAATCCTGACAGAAATTACGTTAGTATAATGAAAGAAAGATAATACATTTATTTAGCACATACTAAAAGGCACCCAACATATGTAAAAAAAAACAAATAAAGTGTAAGGTGTGTTGCCGCCGGGGCTGCGGGTTGTTCGAAAGAGATACCGTGGCCCCTGGCACAGGCAACTGAAGGAACACGGGTGGGTTTTAGTCAGTAAAAGTCTGACACTCCCTTCTGCTCCGCCCAGAGCGGGAGGAGTCATTTGATGATTTCCCACCCAGAAAAAAAAAAAAAAAAAAAAAAAAAAAAAAAAAAAAAAAAAAAAAAAAAAAAAAAAAAAAAGGTGTGTTATAGTAGAATGTCTATTTAAATCGAGGTTTAAGCAGTATCTTTCCCGGTATGGTTTGCGTTTGATGTCACCAGAAAGCATCCAAACAGATGTTGTTATTACCGCTGTTTATAAACCTACTAAGAAATAATAATAATAAAAGCTGTTACTAGCACTGGACACCTGAGGGGCAATTCTGTTACTAGCACTGGACACCTGAGGGGCAATTCTGTTACTAGCACTGGACACCTGAGGGGAAATTCTGTTACTAGCACTGGACACCTGAGGGGCAATTCTGTTACTAGCACTGGACACCTGAGGGGCAATTCTGTTACTAGCACTGGACACCTGAGGGGCAGTTCTGTTACTAGCACTGGACACCTGAGGGACAATTCTGTTACTAGCACTGGACACCTGAGGGGCAATTCTGTTACTAGCACTGGACACCTGAGGGGCAGTTCTGTTACTAGCACTGGACACCTGAGGGACAATTCTGTTACTAGCACTGGACACCTGAGGGGCAATTCTGTTACTAGCACTGGACACCTGAGGGGCAATTCTGTTACTAGCACTGGACACCTGAGGGGCAATTCTGTTACTAGCACTGGACACCTGAGGGGCAATTCTGTTACTAGCACTGGACACCTGAGGGGCAATTCTGTTACTAGCACTGGACACCTGAGGGGCAATTCTGTTACTAGCACTGGACACCTGAAGGGCAATTCTGTTACTAGCACTGGACACCTGAGGGGCAATTCTGTTACTAGCACTGGACACCTGAGGGGCAATTCTGTTACTAGCACTGGACACCTGAGGGGCAATTCTGTTACTAGCACTGGACACCTGAGGGGCAATTCTGTTACTAGCACTGGACACCTGAGGGGCAATTCTGTTACTAGCACTGGACACCTGAGGGGCAATTCTGTTACTAGCACTGGACACGTGAGGGGCAATTCTGTTACTAGCACAGGACACCTGAGGGGCAATTCTGTTACTAGCACTGGACACCTGAGGGGCAATTCTGTTACTAGCACTGGACACCTGAGGGGCAATTCTGTTACTAGCACTGGACACCTGAGGGGCAGTTCTGTTACTAGCACTGGACACCTGAGGGGCAATTCTGTTACTAGCACTGGACACCTGAGGGGCAATTCTGTTACTAGCACTGGACACCTGAGGGGCAATTCTGTTACTAGCACTGGACACCTGAGGGGCAATTCTCGTAATTTTAAGACCGTTCACAGTCTGATCAAAAAATACTTCTAATTTCCCTACATTTTGACAAGTTTTTGACATTTGTTTGTCGCCGAGATGAGACTGCGGCTAGATTTTGAACGTTTTAAATTACGAGAATTGGCCTTCTGGGCAGCTCAAAAAGGTCAGAAACACGTCATAGATCACACAAAACAACATCCGCACGGCGACGTCACACGATCTAAAATAGCGTCTCATCCTGACTAGTAGCCGGTCCATTTGTCAACGCAGCGGTTAAAATCTGGGCCGCGCCGCGAGCGCATGACGAATGGTAGCCTGCGACTAATTAATGTGCTAATAATCTTCGGAGACCAGCTCGGAAGTATTCCCTCATCAATCTACATTATGGTCTAGTTCGCGTGACTGAATTAGATATGAGGGATTTTTCTTTGTAGGTGAATAAGTGAAGCGGTTTTCTTTGAAGTTGGCAATTGATTGTTTGATAGACGCGAGCAGTTAATAATAAATGGGAGCAACGAGGGCTTAGTAGGAAGTCTAACCAATTAAGTTTTAAATTAAACGTCAGCAACAAACATTAAGCGTGCATTGCAGGATGCCTACACTCAGCATTGAGTGGCGAAAGGCTGAAGAAGAGAACAAACATTCAGTACTATTACTACAACAGAGTTAGTTACGTGCCTATAATGGCTGCACGAAACATAATTCCATTGTCATTTAAGTTCCCAGATGTCTATCCATACTGCAGTCAGTTCGGGGTCATAGTAAACACCTCCACAACGGAGTGTGCACTAATAGTAAGCCACATGCGATGCTTTACCGTTCTAGATAAATCGGGAACATTTATTTAGTATTATGTATAGATGGGTATTAGAACATGTTTCGTACCAAAAGGTACCAAATTCACATCAAATTCAATCCAAACACGTCCGTAGTACGATTTTCTGCTCGACCCATCTGTTTGTATTTGAACATGTATATTATATTTGGGAACATAAAGCAGAATTCGACCTAGCTTTAAAGTCGGATGAAGGAGTAATATTATTGTCAGTGACGAGGCACACCCTGAGATAGGGATTTCACGAGCAGTAGACGAAAGTTGACTTATTAATTTCGTCAGCATTTAATATTCTGATGTTATGCTTGTTCCGTCCAATTTTTTTTTGGTTAACGTTGCTACTGGATCAAACTTATTCAATGTTGCCTTGCAATTCATCCTTGACTTTGAACCCACAAACTTATTCCTATTTTGGACTACAAGTTACCCAAGCGTAACTATGGTTTATCCTAAGATAATTTATTATCCTCTAAAACAGTTGAGTTCGAAAGGTATGACGAATCGCATCCCATCTCCCCCATCTTGCAGTAATTAATGCCACTGCGGTCTGAAAGCTGAAACATTGGCTCATTTATCAGCGCTGAGACTTCATAATTGCCTATGAAGTTCCCTAGATCGGCCTTGAAATGGTATTAGTGGTGCGGAAACTGTTACAAGTTTTCCGTTTAAAATTAATGGTTTAAAAGTTTAGAGCAATAGCAGTATGTTTCATGTAATCACTTCGAAATACTGTAACTGTGACGTAATTAATCATTTTGTAACTTAGTAATCCGTGTCATTTGTACTAGAGGGTGCAATTTGTGAGAGAGCAGAGAGAGCATTTTGGGTAAATGAAGGAAAAAAGCGGCTTAGACATTCAAGTGTTACGATGCAATCCATTGATTTGGAAACAAAGCGAAGAATCGTGCATCTGTTTCATGGCGCATCAACCAAGTTCCTGTTGACAAAGAGCTCAGATCGGTTCTAATCTTAGTTTAACTCGTTAATCAAAGGTTACGATATGGCAATTAAACAGTCAGCCACAGCAGCCTTTGATTAATCGGCACTAAATATCCGTGGATCAGACCAGCTGTTGCACCGATGCAACTTATTTACGAACTTCCTTCATTCATCAAAGCAGTTCGAGTTTCGTTACTTACTTGAACTTCAAAGTCATTAACGGTGGTATGTTCTTGTTTCAATACAAGCGCGTTTGTTTTAAAAGGCTGATGTTGATGATATCCAACATAACATAATGATCCTTCGGGCTAGGCAGAGGTTTACTTAAGCACCTACGTTTATGTTTAATCCCCATGTAACAGGGGGTGAGCCATCGAAATGTAAACATCTTATATCTATGGGGAGAGCCTACTGCCATCAGAAATTCCAGATAAACCCAATAAAACTTTGTCCGACCCAAGAATCGATCCCAGGACCTCTTGCTTAGCAGTAGCACTTGCGACCACTAGAGCAACGACGCAGTCATAATGAAATCCATCTCAGCTTAATAATTAGACTTACCTGAAAAATTAAGCTTGCCTAGCTTGTTATTTAATTTTGTTGTATTCACTAATGCATTATCAACTATCGTTACTCCATCTATGTAAACGTCACTGTCCAGCCATCTTACTCGGTTTTCCGCTCCTTCATTATATTTGGCCTGACCTTCATTCATTCTTCATCCATCAGTAGGTATTAAATATTCTGTCATATGTCTGTCCTCCATCTACGTCCATCTATCTTCCATACAGTAGCCGTTATAATCGGTTTTTAAATACCCACGAACACAAATGACCAAATCTTTTGTTTACTCCAATCATGTAGTGCTATTCTTCCTCGCTCCTATAAGGCTGGTTGTACAATGTACATTGAGTATGACATTAATTAGCGCTTTGTTGTCGCATCAGTGTCATGGCGCAGATGTCTGGAGCGCTCAAAAGGAACAAGTGTCACACGCCTTCTTTTGTTTCTGGAGGCACCCGGATCTGGACCTGGCACAACAATGCTTATAAAAGATAAGCAAGTATTGCGTAGTCATTCAACACGTGTATCTGCTAGTGCGTAATTTTAATAGGAATTTGTTTCTAATATTATTCATGTTGAACCCAAATGTGTGACATTTCAATTTGAAAAGTTTTGGGTCTAATCCTGAAAGTGGAACTATCAAAATCATCATTGGTTTTCCTAAAAGGAATTTTTTCCGTGGCATCAGAGGCTGGTTTTGTGCCCAGTGTATGACAATTTGCTTACGGGAACACAAAACTTGACAAATGTTAATTATGTTATTTGTATACATTTTACTCCTTAAAAAAATTCAGCAGAGTGGGGGTATCGTATTACCCAGTAACTGGTTTGTGGAGGTCAGATAGGCAGTTGCTCCATGTAAAATACTGGTATTCAGCTGCATCCGGTTAGACTGGAAGCCGACCCCGACATAGTTGGGAAAAGATGATTATGAAAAGTTCAGCTGACCCTCCCTGGCTGTCCATAGATGAAAAGAACATCACCCGAACAAGAAATGTGAGCTCCATAAAGTTTACCATACCTACAACCCAAGTCCCTTGTTTCAAGCTATTAACCACTCAGGCTGGAGTGTGGCTGGCGTGTGGTCGTAACGTGGCTCGTGTGAGCTAATTCCAGCTTAATGTGTGAAGTAAATACACGTCGGAGGCAGCCCTGACTCCAGACGACCGAGCGTCGCCTCTGCACGGGATGGGAAGGTGCGCTTTGTGGGTTAGCTAATGCAGTGAGTTAAGGCAAAAACGGAAATAGAAAAACATTTAAAAGTGATCTGTCAACATGTTCAATATGTTCAGACTGAGTTAGATCACGCCTTTTATGTAAGGATAGGGAAAAAAGTATGTGTGTTGTACACAATTTTTCTTTCCGTACGAACCTGATTCAGACTATTACGAATATTATATAACAACAAATTTCCAAACTGGTCCAGCCGTTCTGAAGTGCTGCGCTTACCAAGGAACAGCATTTCAGTTTTATTAGATTAAGAAGATTATGATTTTACAATAAATTCATCGTTTCATCCTGGATCGCAGACTAAGTCGCATGCAACAGCCAGTATATACGAGTAATATATATTAATACACATTAATTTAATACAGATTATTTAAAATACTTTATACATTGATTTATAGAATAAAATCGTTTTTCCAGAGGTAATTCCCGTGAGCAAGCCTTTAGAATTTTAGTCGAAATCTCATCATACCCGCTCCTGTGTTGTGTAGGGAAAGTATACATTTTCGTATGTCATTGTTACCATAAGCTAAATTTCACACTAAATTTAAGAAGTACAGGAACTTATCTGACTATCAGTCTTTCATTATACTCCGGCAACGGGCTAAAGACCTAGAGGGGGATATGTTTGACAATTACATAGCTAAAATTGAATCTGATATACGTGACAATCCACGGGCATTTTGGAGATACGTCAAGTCCAAAAAACAATCTTGTTCTTACCCCTCAGTGATGCAATTTGGCCAGGTAACGTCCAGTGATGGTGACGTAATTTGTGATTTGTTCAGTAAGTGTTTTCACTCTAACTTTCTTGACGATACTAGTAATGCCAACAGTCAACCTTCAGCTTATAATGTGGTCGATGGACCCAATGACAACACGCACGATATAAGTCAAGTGGAAATACGGCTAAGTGAGGTATGTAGGCTGCTAAAACAAGTGGATTTACACAAATCTGCGGGTCCAGATGACATTTCGCCCATATTCATCGTCAATTGCGCCAGGGATCTTTCTGTGCCTCTTTCCATCCTGTTTGAAAAATTGCTTGCGACTGGCGTGGTGCCTAAGATATGGAAGTCGGCATATATAACACCGATACACAAAAAAGGGTCAAAAACATTGGTGGAGAATTACCGACCTATTTCGAAGCTGTGTGTGTTTGCTAAAGTTCTGGAGAAAATTGTGCACGCACAGGTTTATTCGGCACTCAAGCACAGTTTGTGTGAAAGCCAGCACGGCTTCGTAAGGGGCCGGTCGACCTCGTCTAATCTCACAGTTTGTAGCGACTACCTCTCCGAATGTATGTCACAGAGGTCGCAAGTCGATGTTATATATACCGACTACCGGAAGTGTTTCGATCGGATAGATCACGTGATCCTATTGCGTAAACTTTTATCGGTGGGCATTAGGGGTGATCTTTACCGATGGTTCAAGTCCTATGTGGAGAACAGATGTCAGACTGTGGTCCTGAATGGATACTGCTCTAAACCCATGAATGTCCCCTCGGGGGTTCCCCAAGGATCCTTGCTAGGGCCTTTGTTATTTATTATCTTTATCAACGACATCTCTTCTTCTTTCCGGTATTCAAAATTATTACTATATGCTGATGACATGAAGATAATGAGACAAATATGTACCGTGGCAGATGCTCATCTATTGCAGACAGACCTTAATAATTTTCAGGGCTATTGTATTAATAATAAGTTGGACCTGAATGTCTCCAAGTGTTATGTTTGCTCCTTCACACGGAAACCTATCCCGATCGTCCATGACTACATGCTTTTGGATACAGCACTAAATAGGGTCAACACTATCAGGGATCTGGGAGTTACATTTGACGCTAAGCTCCTCTTTGATGCACACATAGACAATATTGTCAAGAAAGCATCAAAAGCACTTGGTTTCATTCTGCGGGTGTCCTCGGAGTTCAAAAACATTAAGACTATTAAAATATTATACTGTTCTTTTGTTCGCAGTCATTTGGAGTATGCCTCTCAAGTCTGGAACCCCAATTATAATGTCTACATAAATCGTATTGAGAGCATACAGAAAAGGTTTTTAAGGCACATTCAGTATCGGTCTAAGACGTTTTTAACGAATTATACCTACCGTTGCAAAACATTTCATATCCTTCCACTTTATGAAAGGCGAAAAATATCAGATCTTGTGTTTCTTTTCAAAATTGCCAATGGAACGACTGGTGTTACCGAGTTGTTGCACAAAATCCGGCTGCGAGTGCCATCTGTGTTCTTACGTAGACCTCATTTATTGCACACCCCAGTGGTAGCCACTACATACAGACGGAACTCGTACATGGTGAGAGCGAGTCGTATGTACAACACAACCTGCTGGGAAGCTGATATCGACATTTTCAATACTAGTGTTGCTAAATTGAAGAAAATTTTATCTGATTGCTTCTTCGAGCGTAAATAGTAATTTACTGTTCTATCTTATATAGTTAATTAGTCTATTATTATTTTTCTGTTTACATGATAATATATTATATATACGTATATGTATACTTTCTACACGTGGAAACTTGTAATTGGCCTTATTTTTGTATAATTTATTACTTACTGTATCTGTTTAACTGTAAGTTTTCCTAAAAATAAATAAATAAATAAATATGGCCTAAGGAAAGGACTATCGCAAGCAGTATGATGATAATGAAAAGCCGCATCCGTTTCTGGAAGCCGACCCCATAGTTGATTTGTTAAGTCTAACCAGTAGTTATTAAACGAGTCATCTGCCTAGCCTTTTCCCAACTATGGGGTCGGCTTCCAGTCTAACCGGATGTAGCTGAATACCAGTATTTTACATGGAACGATTGCCTATCTGACCTCCACAACCCAGTTACTGGGTAATACGATACCCTTTGGTAACACTAGTGTACTAGGTACTTTCCGAGGCACGGAGGGCTCTCGGTATGTAAAGACGATCACCCCTCCACAGACCAACCGCGGCAAGAGTAGTTTAACCTGATCCATCGACCTGTGCAGCTGTTATTAATTAGCCACGGAACCGAGTTCAATTTTATGTTATAATATAGGTATGACTAGTGATACAACATCTACCACCTTATTGCGGTATGACTTACTCTTATAATATATAAAACGTAATGAGCATTTTTGTTTACCGCTAATTCTTACACCTTTATTTAATTAGTTGGTTTTCTTACATAATATTATGTTTGTCATGCTAATTCTTAAAACTTTGGGGAAACCATAAAACTTATAAAACAAATAGTGTGTATGTTAAGTTGGTCGGTCGGCACCTCAGTAGTGTGTATGTTAAGTTGGCCGGTCGGCACCTCAGTAGTGTGTATGTTAAGTTGGTCGCTCGGCACCTCAGTAGTGTGTATGTTAAGTTGGTCGGTCGGCACCTCAGTAGTGTGTATGTTAAGTTGGTCGCTCGGCACCTCAGTAGTGTGTATGTTAAGTTGGTCGGTCGGCACCTCAGTAGTGTGTATGTTCAGTTGGTCGGTCGGCACCTCAGTAGTGTGTATGTTAAGTTGGTCGCTAGGCACCTCAGTAGTGTGTATGTTAAGTTAGTCGGTCGGCACCTCAGTAGTGTGTATGTTAAGTTGGTCGGTCGGCACCTCAGTAGTGTGTATGCTCCTAGCTATCAAGGTAGCGTTGGTAACTGCTCGTGCAATTTTTTTTTCGATTTTTTAATGCAGAATTCTGATTCGACACAGTTTTTGAACTAACTATATTCCCTTCCCTCCTATCTCGTTCCCATGCAACAGAGAGAGAAGAAATGAACCACCGCACGAACCAATCACTGCCCATCGATGTGATTTGGGAAAAGTGTTGCCATATTTGTGTTAGTTCACCTGTTGCAACTAAACCGCTAACCGCTCTGAAAACCGCTAATAAAATTTTTCATCCGCTTCATAATGCTCAGCGATAGCGGTTTTGCGCGGATGTGACGCATGTCAACCATTTCTTATTGTTTTTTTTCTTTATTTGTTTTTTATGTTCTTTTTTGCGTCATGTTTACCGCAAATAAACATATTTTCTTTCTTTCTGTTTTCTTTCTATGTTACGTGCCTATGATACATGATAATGTTCTTCATTTGGGATCCCCCGCGTCCGATCCACAAAGTCAGGCGTAATGTAATCTGCGCCACACCTGTCCAGCCAGTCCTCTGGGACGCCTTACATTGTATATACGTACGATTCAGTACACCTACACAATATATCACTGTTAATAGTTAGAGATACATGGAATCATACAAGCCACTAACCATATCATGTGATGTCTCAGTTTGGTAAAGAATACCGAGAATTTATAATGATAAAGAGAGAATTACTTGTTTCGAAAACACAATATTATCGTATATGTTGAAGCTTGTAGTACGACTTGTATACTCATAACATTGGCGCATTTCTTAGTAACAATGAGGGGGAGGCAAATCCATTATTCACGCAATTTGCTTTGAGTGTTAGTATGCAGTGGCATTAATAGTTTCTGTCAACATTGATGAGGTATATTCTGGGAATTCGCGTTAAATGTGTAATAGAATCTGCTTAGTATAATTCAGTCGTCTCAGTGAATGGCATTGAGATGCATTTAGTCCACAGATATCATACAAATAATCTGTTACTCCGAGTGTAAGCCGATGTCAATGCTTCTATGTTGAGCTGGAGTTTGGACTGGATGTAGTGAATATGTAGCGGGTAAGTCTGCAGCTAACTGAAGCATCGGCTCGCTAAACTTTGCAGACGTGCATAATTCCAGATCGATTTAGTCAGGGCGACGGCGAAACTTCTTTAGCTGTCGACAAACTAAGTTTGTCTTAAAATTCAACTACTAAATGTAGTTTTCCAGTTTAATTAGCAGTTCTTTATTCATTCGGAACTTTTAGAAACGCGAGTGAAAGGTTGACTAAGATTAATTTTAGACGAATCTATTTTCAGCATTTCCGGTCCAACAATCACGACACAACGAATATTTCCTTTGATTGCTTTAAATCAGAATCTGATATATTTTTCATGTAACAAAGATGAATTACTTTGTATTTTATTTTTAATACTAATATATACTATATACAATTATATACAAGTATAAAATACGAAAAAATATAGAAAAAGGCAGGAGCTCATTGGGCATCAAAAAATTCGTCCGCATCACTGTCAATGGGATAAGTGCCCAAAAGGCTGGCAGCATTACCACGTTGGATGGCAATGCTGATTCTTTGGGCTAAGAATAGGCCAGCCTTCTGGTCACGTGAAGAGTCAACCAACCGCTTGGCGATGTCCCGAAAAATTCGATGAGCACTCGGACCCCAGGGCCCTAGTGTTTCAACCCCAAACGGCTCAAACATATAGCTCCCAATAAGGTTGTTATATTTGCGCCGTTTGAGGTTTTCTGCTCCTGTAGCAGCCGCCCCAGCACAGCCCGCCGTGCTAGGAAGATGGGATGGCGCGAGGGTGTCAACACAGGTTGCATCCCACACCAAAGGCCTACCCAACTTCCAAGGCATTATGGTCATTCCATCGGGCCTCTTTCCATCGTCGCGTGCCAAGCCATTGGGTTCTAAAACAGCTGGCACCCCGGCGGAGACAAGAGCCCGACGGATGATGTCGTTAATGCTGGCGTGCCTTGCCATCCGTCCAGCGCTCTTGCTGCAGGATAGGCCATGGTGTCCGAGGTAGTCGACTGCTTCACCGCATTGACAGCGATGTGGAGCTACGCAAGGAGCGCCCAGACGCAAACATGTAGCGAGCCGGAATGTAGTGTCACCCAGCATAGTGCCTATATTGGGTGACGGTAGCGCCTGAAGCCAGAGGCCTGACTCCCATTCACCCACAGCCAGCAGGCGGGCACGCTCAGCAGTATTGGTGGACGTATTAATAAGTTTATTCCGTACCAACCTGCAGAGCGGCTCATCCCACTGTCTCTGGGAAGACGGGTTCTCGGGCTGAACCGTGTCCGGGCAAGCCACTTTCCAGGCGTTCACCGCGTCGGTCAAGCACGGCACTTCAGAGTCAACCTGAGCAGGAACCAAGATTCGTGTGGTTAACTTTTCGGTGCTGTGGACCGAGGATAGGAACGCCGGTAGGCTTACACTAGAAATTTTGCGGACGCCGAGCCCACCAAAACGAATGGGTAGTGTGGCTTGCAACCATGCGCGGTCGTCCAAAGCTACATTAAAAATGGATGTAAGAGTGCTGCGAATAATATGATCGATTTTGTCCAAAAGGTGTGGATGCTTCCATAAAGAGGAAGAGCGGAGAAAATACATAAAATTTGGACCGAAACAACAGTATCTGATTAGGGTGAATGCCGAATGTAAATTAATTTTAGAAAGTCTATCCGAAATATCGTTAAAATGTTTAATTTTTCCGTCGACGAATGGTGAAAAACTGTCTTCTAAAATTGGGGAACCTAAGAGGTGCAATGAACTTTTTTCCAAAACTTTGATGTCAGGGGCTACTAAATTAAATTTCTGTATAATCGATTGTCTGTCAGTATTGTCACAAATGTAAATTTCACATTTTGAGTTGTTGAGGTCAAGGCCGATGGATTGAAACTGCTGCTTTAGGAATTGAAGATCTTTTAGAACGGTGTCTACGTCACCTCCTAGTGTTCCGTCATCTAAATACCACACATTGAATTTTGAATTTAGTTGTTGTATTATAGGATGGATAGCCAAACTGAAAATGACTGGCCCAAGAGGATCACCTTGTTGGCATCCGACTGCAGATTCTAAAACGTTCTCTTTATATAATAATTTTGATGGGTGCCTGTAACACTGCCACATAAAACCATAAATTTCTGGTAACTCCTTTTTTACTTCAGCCAACAAAGTATCCCTGTTAACACAGTTGAAGGCGTTCTTAATGTCAACCTTGAGGATGACCTCACCTTTACCGGCATTCAAAAAACTAGTTAGGGCATGTACGGCAGCCTCGCAGCCCCCTTTGGAACCAAAGCCAAGTTGTAGGGGCTGGAACTTGTTGGACAAAATGTTGCCGTACAATTTACAACATATTTTGGCTACCGTACGCCTGTATGTGCACCCAACGGCAATGGGACGAATGCCGCCGTCCCTCTTGCGCAGAGCACATAAATTGGCTCCGTACAAGACATCGACGACGACATCATTCACACTGCCGTTGAGCATTAGGTTAATTAGAGCCGCAAGCTCCTTCAAAAGTGACTCACCAGCTTCCCCGGCGCCTGAGCTCAATAAATCTTTTAAATGCTGAGGAGTCAGGCCGTCGAGGCCGCCGGCGGAACCACTTCGGAAGGAGCTGACGGCTGCAATCAGCTGGGGGGCAGTGACATTAAAAGGCGTTGAGTCCGAGTCGAGAGGGTGGGGGGGGTCAGGAAAGGTGAGACCATCCGCAGGCGCCGGATGTTTACTCTCTAGGGCAGAAAGGGTTTCTGGAGAGTAGGGCGCCACCACATCACTACTGAAAAGTAGCCTGGTCGCTCCCCTGATATCACCTTCGCTTAATTTGGATTCTACATGTGAACATAACCCTTTTCCTGAAAGGAAAACAGGTAATTTTGGATCCAAAATAACAGTCGAATTGTTGCAGTTGTCTTTAATTTGGGTTGTCAATGTTTTTTTATTTGCCAAATTTTTTTGGACATGCAAAATCCTATAAGGGAAGGTGAGTAGTTGCTCCCAGGCACTTTCTGAGTTCTCCTGGGTCGCACGACGGAGACATCGTGCCAAACTCAATGCAACAGACCGTCTCGCGCCCCGGGGAACTCTCTTTAAAACTGGAGTTGAATTTTTGAATTTTGCTAACGTTTTCCACAAAGTTTGATCTGGAGTTGTTGATGTTGGGGATGTGGGTGGGGGGCACAAAGGTACACTATGAGATTTGTGAACCTTGCCATAGTGTATCCGAAGCCCCCGTTCGCCTTTAAAGAAGCGTGTCTGGGAGCAATGGGGACATCTCACCTGGACATCGAGTGATGAGGCAGGTTGACTGGCACTATTTCCGACGTCGCTACAGCCGGCATTTAGCATAAATATAAACTTACCCAAAAGAAAAATAACTATAAACACTTAACACAATATACACTTAAATTATTATACAAACAAAGATAAAAAAAACGATATAAAATTGTCTGTCATGTCACTTGGTGACACGAGCTTGACGGCTGCGGCGCACTGCCGCAGACAGGCGCAGACAAACGTAGACGCGCGGGCCTAGGGCGCCGCGGCGCCGCGCTATCAGAACTCAGCTCTCCAAAGAGGATGTTCAGACTTGACTTTCTTACTTGTATTTGGAGTTTAGGATTTTAAATTACTGTAGTAGTCTTCCAGCTCGAACTCTGCCCAGTTGCCACGGAACTGATCCAGATTCAAAAGAATACGCTTTTTTCAGCTTGAGTACGAATAGGTATTTTTATATTTGTTGGTATATTGGCGTGGCTAGCTGACATATGGCAAATAATTTTATTTTATGTTCTGTGCCTTGTAATGTTAATTACTTATAGTATTGTATACAGTTCAATTGTATATATAATTGACCAAAGAGAATAAATTACATTTTTACAAAGGAAATGAAAGGCTCAACAAAGAATACAAAACCGCATCGTTCTAGATTGTGCTGCTCTGTGCCATTCCGTAAAAAAACAAGTCTGTGTGCGAGCCCAGATATTCGTTTATCCAACATGCCTGTTTTATACCTTTGTTGTAACTGACGCTTTTTACAGACGTCGTGTCATTTCAGTTTGTTCTGGTCTTGTGAACGTGGGACCTGACAATAAATGACACGTAAATGGTAATCGATTATTGCAGTAGGTAATACTGAAGGAGACCTCTGCCTAGCTTCTGTGTTAACCAACTATTCTACTGTTAACTGTAGGTGTTTTCATAGTCTTCGCTATATGTATAATAACTAAGTTTACGAGGCCCGAGTGCGGGTCTCTTGTTTAAGGAATTTCTCGCCCATTGGTCGAGACTTCACGTGAGTAAAGGGCTGGCTCTTTTTTGGCCATAAAATTAGCATTCATCCTGGCAATACTGCCAGCCTTCTGGCCATGTTTCCGGATGACAGCGTCCTAATGTCCTTTTGTTTTTGTATTTATTTGTATAGTTAGTCATTTTACTTAGTGCCTAGTGTACATAATTGGTTGTGTTATATGTTGTATATAAGCATTTTAATACTTGTTTATTTTTACTTACTTTTTACTTTAATATTGTTTATACTTGTTTTCCTATTTGCGTAAGTGAACTTCAAAATCCGAATTTTCCAGTGTGTCATATAGTTTTCAGCATGTTCCAGAAGATAGGTACAGATAAGTTGTGACAGAATCTCAGAACTTGCTGAATTTACTTACCGTAGGTAAGCCTAGTACCTAGTTTTTTTTTATTGCCATAAAATTCTCTACAAGTCTATTTAATTATTTTTTTGTGTTACGTGTAAAATAATGTTTTTATGAGATCAACTCCAAAACAAAGTCTTCCTTATTTCTATGAAATCTGCGCCCAGTACTAAGAAACGCATTTTGATTTAAATTCGGCGATTCATTTACATTTGAAGTGTGGTAGTTAGCTGTTTCTGCGAAGTAATTACCCTTTCTAGAGCGCCGCGTGTTCGGGCTCGCGGTCGATCTGCTTACTTCTTATTTCAGTGAGGTAGTTTGAGTTCGAACGAAAGTCTTATTATTTTTCGGTATTCTATCAACATTTGCATGTACGCGCAATGTTTTGAGTAGCTTCTATGTCTGAATAGTGTTTAATAGGTAAAGTTAAATTTATTTAGTTGGTTGGAAAGTACTGGTACTTTAATGTTTTAAAGTAATACTAGCATACTAAAATTTTCTTCAAAATTACATTTTGGTCTTCTGAATTGAACTGTTTCCATTGACAACGATAAAATAGTATCAGGTGGACTACAGGAATCGTGACTTATTAAAATAGTGGCAGGTGAACTACCAGGAATCGTGACTTATTAACATAGTGTCAGGTGGACTACCAGGAATCATGACTTATTAACATAGTGTCAGGTGGACTACCAGGAATCGTGACTCATTATCTATCTGCCTTTTCTCAACTATGTTAGGGTCGGCCTCCAGTTTAACCAGATGCACTGAAAAAACCAGTATTTTACATGGATCGACGGTCTATCTGACCAAGACTGGTTGTTACATTTCCGGGCTTCTGACTACCCGTAACGACCGTCAATATTTCCCTGTTATTAATCAGTTTGACGCAGCCGTTATCATTTCACGCTAGTTTTAATTTTACTGGTCCAAATAACATTTTTCATTCTTTCTTTCCAAAAGTGTTGGTCTGCAATGCACTTCATAACTCTCTCATGTTCTCTTGCGTCAGCGGGAACCATGAATAATATTGTGGTCTCCTCCAACATACTTACATTCTAATAGAGCCGACATTTCCTCATCAGCTCGTCCGGCACGTGCCACGCCGCGCCGGCTCGCGGCACGGCTGCGGCTGCTCCACTTTATTACACTGCCACAATGTATTAAATCTCGCGTCTCTAACTAATTTATGATGACACCGGCTCGAAATGTTAGCAAATTAAACGGGTTTCTTACTAGTTGGGGTAAGACGTGAGGACTTTGTTCTTATTCAGACGTAACTTATGTAATAGGTCTTTTAGTATTCAAGTTGGTTTAATACTTAATTAACCATTATACGAGTAATATGACGTTTTAGAGAGTCTCAGGTCGAATATACTGAGTAACGTACGGAGACGGATTATGTTATGTTACAAGTCACTACCATTTTAAAGAAAAACATTCAGTTTTGAATATTTAAAGGGTTGCAAAAAACAACTCTTAAAAAACATTAAAGTTAAATTAGAAAAATAGTAGTTAAGTGAAGTACTGTTTTGCTAATCTCACTTTGTTTTGCTAATCTCACTTTGTTTTGCTAATCTCACTTTGTTTTGCTAATCTCACTTTGTTTTGCTAATCTCACTTTGTTTTGCTAATCTCACTTTGTTTTGCTAATCTCACTTTGTTTTGCTAATCTCACTTTGTTTTGCTAATCTCACTTTGTTTTGCTAATCTCACTTTGTTTTGCTAATCTCACTTTGATGTCCATTGGTAAGGTGTTAACTCTTGCTTCTACGTTTTATTGCACAACAAGGTGATTCGATTTCACTGTAACCATAGTTTATGTGTGTGAGAGCAGGTTCATTTGTTTTCCTGCACGAATTGAACTTAGCTGTGGCCGGTGCCAATGCAAGATGCATTGCGGTGCTTGAAGCCACGGACACCAGCAATGTATTGTATGGAAGGAACACAACCGGAATTTATATTATTGTCATGAGCTTTTTCTCAAATTCATAATGCTGATAGAAAGATAGCTGAATATAGAATTCACAAAAAAAAAATGTAATATCTGATTGTTAACGCATATTTTATTGTTTTCGATATCCTGTTTGACAGCAACATAACATAGCATGATAAAATAATTAATAATATTTATTTTTTTTCTCAAAAAATGTTCAATTCGTATGTATCTGTGTGAATTTGATTGTCATGTATTTTCAGAGAGCTGATCCCGGTATTTGAACGCGTTGTCCAAATATAATTGTTAATTAATTTCAACGAACATATCGCTAAGTACCGAAATAATAATTATGTAGAATTTGGTTCCGTATTTTTTTCCTTTAATCCTTTTCAACGGTATTTGAGGCAAAATTTATCTTGTCTTTTTTTCAGCGGTCACCCGTGCAGTGGACAGAAGTTGCTTGATAGTTTGGGCTTTTTTATTTAGACATTTCTCATTTCACAGCGCCTAAACTTTTTTATTTAGACATTTCTCATTTCACAGCGCCTAAACTTTTTCGAGAATTTGCAACCTGACTGCATCAAGTTATTAAAATTCTCCGTCGGTCGGTATACGGCCTTAGCGTGTTTACCGACACGCGACTAATGCCGCTATTTCAAAGGAATTTCGCCAATAAAGCTTTTCAGTGGAGCACGCACTCTATAAATTTAACCCTTTTGTTCGTTTTCAAATTATCTTTAGAGTATGAGTTACTGGGAGCTACCTTTTTGATATATTGTGCACTGATACCGATCGCCCGTATTTTAGGAGATATTGTATGAGTAGGTACAGAAGAACAAATTATTTGGTATAGTTGCAGCTAACTTGCAACAGTCTGCTTTCAAGCGTTCGATGCCAATCTCAATAGAGTCAGCCCAGAATCGCCCCATTATTTGTGGAACAGCACTACATTTACACTCCAATGCACCTCAGTCATCTGTGAATCTTGCAATAGTTGTAACTACTTTTCAATCAAATCAAATTATTTATTTCTTTGCAAATACTACTGTGACTTGTGAGTGTACTGAATAGTCAGTTATTTTACATCTCACCCTTAAGTATGTCAGTGTAATTGTATAAGATTTACAAGTTAATACGCACAAAATAAACATTTTAATTGGCAGTGGCAGTGGAAAGATGAATATTTTTGCAAGTATACCTAAAAGTTCATTCGACTGTACGTACCTATGTACAATGTGGGTAGTTACAGGCTGTGTGTGATAGGGGCTCGTAAGAGGTGAGTTGGCTTTGTTAGAAGTTGTACCAACAGTATTGTGTGTGACACAGGGCAGTTGACAGGTCCTGTGTTGTGTTGTGTGTGCAACTATTGATAACATCTCGCGTGCGGCTAATTAGCTTCAATTCAACTTCTTATAACGGTACTGATTAATTTTCATGATAATCGGTTACGGTCATAGTAAGTAGATTATTCACATCGTAAATTTTAATACGTTCAATCAAAGTACAATTCGAAGAAATAAAATCGGACATGTAATATCTGTTCCTGTCATAACAAACATTAAAACTGTGACCCAAATAATAATTTATTTATATTTTATTCCTGGTATTGTTTGTCACGTTCACTATTCCGGAAAATAAAAATTAATAGCAACGAAATAATATCTTTGACGTTTTCAGATCAAAAAACATCATATTTTTAATTAGCGAGCCGTCATAACTAGACACTTCATCTAATCAACATCGTTTGGAATAGAATTTAATCTACGGAACTACTTGAAGTTCCATAAGTGACAGTTTAATCAACGCTACGCCTTTATACAGGATGTATTATTAGATGAAACGTTTGTTCAGATATTTTCACCAAAATAACCTTTATAACTTAAATGTATATTCGTGAAAGTTACAATTACAACAGTTCTTCGTTAGTCATTTCGATTTGATTCAATTTTGGGTACCTCAATCTAAAGCTCAGAACAGAATAATCTCATGGTCGTGAGATTATTATCTCAGGGTCGTCTCATCATGGGAATTCCTGAAACTTTTTCTCAGCAAACTATACACCTACCTAATCTATTCCTGGACAGCCCCTGAAAGTCAAGCAACAACACTGCTTCTCAGGCATCCACACTAGTCTTTTTGGAATTTTGTGATATATGAAACATGTAATGACGCGCCTTGTGGATAAGATCAACTCGTATGGGGTGTCGGCAAACGGCATGACACTCATAATTATGTAATGACGCGCCTTGTGGGTAAGATCGACTCGTATGGGGTGTCGGCAAACGGCATGACACTCATAATTATGTAATGACGCGCCTTGTGGGTAAGATCGACTCGTATGGGGTGTCGGAAAACGGCATGACACTCATAATTATGTAATGACGCGCCTTGTGGGTAAGATCGACTCGTATTGGGTGTCGGCAAACGGCATGACACTCATAATTATGTAATGACGCGCCTTGTGGGTAAGATCGACTCGTATGGGGTGTCGGCAAACGGCATGACACTCATAATTATGTAATGACGCGCCTTGTGGGTAAGATCGACTCGTATGGGGTGTCGGCAAACGGCATGACACTCATAACTATGCCGTTACAATCCTTTCCTGCTATTTTCACCATTTTTTTCATCTGTGTCCCGTGACGGACACATTTCTTTGCCGTAAGCCGTCATCTTTTCTTGTCGGGGACTCGCTACTAAATTGAATGCTAAAATGGTCGAATCGGAATTACTTTAGAATTTTCGTCAAAAACATCGTGTATAAACAAAGGCAGGTAACGTTTGGTCGTAAATGGCGCGCTACCCTCCTGGAGCTGGTGATCAACTAACACCTATTACGACACGAACTGATAAAGGGATTATCTGAAGTCACGGGGGTAGTACCCAAGTGCGGCGGTGCCACCCGCGCTGAGTGACTGCGCTAATGTTGCTTCCGCTATTGTTTATGGTTAATCTGTGAGACACCTGTGTTCCGTTTGTTTCTTGGTCCGAATGTTATTTTATGAGATAGATAAAGGCCGTTTAAGTTGAATAACAACATCGACGTCTCAATTAAGGCTGCACTGGATATAACTCAGTTGACGATTAGCTTTTTGGTGACGACTTTGGAAAATCAGCAATAGATAGTTTTTACCCAAAGTAAAATGATATCAACACTATACAACATCAGGAATACTGTTCCTGATATTGTGGAAAGTGTTCAAAACGATATACAGTCGAACGAGAACAAATAAATTGGCTTACCACCAGTCCAAGTGCACTAAATAGATCGCACGAGATATTCAGCGAAACAGATTCCGACAGAAGCGGACTCAACTCCAAAACACCATATAACACACATTACAAAACATTCAGTAAATCAATCGATTCAGTCCTGATCGCATTAGGAGCATTGTTTACCTCATGAATTGTATTCGAAACCTTTTGTACGCGCTCATTAGCACCAAAGGACCAAATTATTCGCTTGCCCGGACACCGGCTATAAACCAAACTTATTTGTATTTTCACGTCCCAATAATGTTGTTTCGTACTGAAACTACTAATCCAATCTACTAGCTTGTTTACAAACAACAGTGGTCCTAACGGTTTCGCATCCATTGCTCGTCGGTGACCACCGAACTGTTTCCACGTACTAATTGCGCAGACAATGGAGGTAATAATTGGGTGTTTGTATAATCAATATCATCCGGGCGTGTTTACATCCTAGGCGTGGCGCACATTATCGTATATTGTTTATCTGCTGATCTAGAAATGGATGATATAATAGATACAAACTACTAGCTCAGGCCAATTTGTGGAAGAAAGAAAAACTCCCAGTTCATATTTCACTTTTATTACTAGTACAATGTGCTATTAAGGCTTTTAGATCTCTCACATTATAGTTGGCGTTAAATGGCGACAAATACGCCTTTATGAAAGATAATTATGGGCATTCAGTGAATATGCCTTAACGTTTCAAACTTTTTGCCCCTGGAAAGATTTGGTGGTTTTTCAACACTCCGTTCATAAGCGGATTGAAAAACGATCAATTTCTTCAACTCTCAAACTTCATGAAAAACACGATTGCATTTTCAAGTATTAAAAAGACGGAGATTTGGCAGACGTTTTTTACCATATAAAGTTGCCAAGCCTTAATAATATAGTTATAATTTTGTACCCACTCCCGAGTTCGCCACCCTATACTAAGCATTGCAGCGGATTTCGTGTGGTAGACAAGATAATAAAAAGTAACACTCGTGAACCCTAACTTGACAATAACACTACACTCTCGTTATTTTTCGGAAACGTTCGTGTCCCGACGAAAACAACCGTGCGCTAGAGTCCCGATTATCACGCTGTTCTACACAAACAGCCCTCAGTTTATTGTTTATATTAGGGCTGGAACGAACTGGGTCAGTACGGGACCGCTTATTGTTATGGGACGCCGAAAGTAGTGTGTTGCTGTTAAGTACTTAAACCGTTTGCTGTTATGTAGTTGGTAATTTACTTTTCTATTTAGTCTTGGGAATGACGTTGGTAGAGTGTAATCGTCTGCTGTGAGTATTAAAACAAATTTTACATAAACGTATGTTTGTACATTCTTGAGAACTGTTGTTTTCTTCTTTATGTTAAAAGCAAGACTGCCTAACGGTAACGTTTTCTTTTGCAACCGGTCGCTCGCGTCCTTTGCAATGAGTCTTGCTACGTCATCCAATCGTATACCACACATTTGCGGGGTTTCGCATGACCTTCATTAACAAAACCACAATAACCAAAGCTTCCTTATTCCGAGAGTGCTCACGGAACCCCCTCCCTACCCTGTGCTGAATAGTTGAAGACAACAGCTCCCGAGGACGTGATGCGAGTGAAAAAATTATCGTTAAGAATGGAAACTTTATATTGTTTATCACGGAAATGTAGGGTTGAAGAATCAGCTAATATTTTGTAAAAAAGTTAAAATATAAAACATTCACTTGACCTAAAATAAAAATAATTTTTTCCTTCATACATATTAAGGAAAAATTGTTACAAAAATATATCAGTAAAATAATTTTATGGAACTTTCCGATGTTAAATATTTCAGTTATTTTAGTAAATTGTACTAAGATGTTTTTGATATTATTTTTTATATTTTAACATATCTCGGGACCATGGGGTCCCGGTCCTTTGGAAGGCGTACGAGGGGCCGAAGGCAACTCACAGAGGCCCCTTAGGAAATTTTATTGAAATGTTGCACCAACCGACGATTATCCCTGTATTCACTATGCAAGTGCACCCAAGGATAACCCCCGATTAGTGTAGGACTATTGCACGATATGGAAAAGTACAAATTTGGACTATGGGTTTGGGTGGCTAAAGTGGACCGGTTACCAATAACTATGGAAGAACTATGACCTCTGCCTGATCAATGTTTTATGTATACACGGATAAAATGGCAGGTGGTGACTTGCACACTCAATAATGGGCCCCCGAAAACGGTCGCTAGCACATAGTGTCGTAGCGACAAGGGAGCAACATGTCCTGAGCTGATTATGAGGAGTGGAGAGGTATTCGACGGCTATCAAAACAATCCCGGAAGTACGGTCAAGATCCCTACCAGCATCTTACTGGAATACTTTCTTCCTCCGAGCACGTTTGCTCTTGCGAATCTCCACTCCAGCCAGCCAATTAAGACATGAATGAGGTAGGAGCTCTGTTCCTTGTCAGTGTTCACTCCAGCCGGCCAATAAAGGCAAGCCAGAGGTGAGGAACAAGACTTCTCCCGGGAGATAGGGTCCGTGGGGTCGCTACTGCCCAACAGCCCGCCACATGCTGTCCTGCGGTTCCTGTATCTCTCTTGGTCTGGCTCCTCACCTAGACCTGATTCGGCAAAATAAACTCTTCCGTCACAGACCTAGAGTTTAGAGCGCACGACGTCAACGTAGAGATACGGCGATATTTATATTATTATACTATAAAACTTAGCAACATCGATTTACGTGTCAATTTATGTTGTACCGCAAATTCCTCGATCTGAAATGTAGCATCTAATTCAAATTGAAGGTGAACTGGCCCGACTATTGGCGAGCAATATCGATAATAATACTCGTACCTGTCCGAAATAATTAGTTGAGAGGATGCCTACCTCAACGCCTGTACATTCCCAAGATACCAAGAGATACAAACTAGATTGGTATTTATTAGAGATACCATAGAAACCTTATTTCGTAACTATTTATTACAAGGAATATAAAATGTTGCTTTCAACCAAGTTTGTTAAAAGAAAAGGGAAAAAAAAAATTGACGAAAAATGTTGAACGGGAAAGTGTAGTGGCTATAGGACTGAAAATAATGGGCTAGCGAAACCGTCACTTCGGGGTCCCGCAGGACACCTCTCAAACTCATCAATTGTTCGTTTTCGAAGGTTCTCTTACAAAGGGATACGTTTCCGTCCGTAAGGGGATTCCTTCTCGTCGAAAAATTAGTGAACCCTGAACAGGTCGCTCATAGTCCTCATGTATGAAATAACCTTTGAATTCATACGGAGATATTAGTGAAGTTTCTTTATTCACTAGATATTGATAAGAAAATATCCGATTTTAAGATAATTTTCTGTCCGGACGCTGAATTAAAAGAACAATGTAGGCTATCTTAATAGGTAGGTATAATCTATAAAGTGCAACATTATTATATTAATAGGTCCTTGTTTACCAGCAGCCCTACAAGCAGGCTATAATAGAGCATGGCGTGAGGAGTCAACAAAAGGATAGCGCCATGTTTTATAAACTACTCGGGCACCGCGCGCCTGAGCTAGCAGCCTCTCTTGCAAGGACGATGGTGGAAGCTCAGTGCCTATATTTTATGAGCATTCGCGGTCTTCAACAGAATAGGTATCCTGTTTGGATTTTCTTACCATGACCTTGAACTAGATAATAAATCATGGCAGGTAACAATCTGGGTCCCTAAAAGAATTTTATAGGTTTCCTACCTTTTATCGTAGGATTACAAATGGTGCTCAATTTACTAAAAAAATATATGTTTTGTTTTGGCTTCTACATTAAAACCTAATAAGAGTGCTCTAATCTATGCTTGTGTATCAGCTGCTGTCAAATGGAGTGGGAGAGGGTCGCTTCCCGCTAACTACAGGTACTGTGACCCACATACCGATGGAGCCTAACGATACCACTCGTATAGGCGCGTACTAGCCTAGTGAGCCACTCACGCCTGATATAGCGTAGGTACTAGCTTTTACCTGAGGAATTAGAAACGTTAACAATGTGACTATAATGAGCCAATCACAAACGTTAGCTATAAAAAAGACAATAGAGTACTACTCATTTTTACCTTCGCAGTAATTATGAGTTAGGATCCTTAGCCGTACCAGGCTCACAGAAAAGGCGAGGAGCCCAATCAAAACAGAGAGTGTCAGGTTCTTATAAGAGCTCACTTCAGAAAGTAGGTTACTAGAGCTGACTTATACCTACTTCTACACAATTATGGCTTCGAATTGCAAATACAAGCTAACTCCAGTTTGCACACTTTAATGTTACAGTATTATAAACCGGCGGGAATACTGAATTCCTATGCATATAAAACCGGAATAAAAGGGGTTACGAATAAAACCAAGTGGTCTACAAAAACTAAACGTTTTGTGCGTCGTTTTTAGCGGAAAGTGCGCGTTTTTACCCGTGATAGTGGAATGGTGACACGTTTGTAAATTGCACTTTATTAGAAATGGTAGGTTGTGTTTGGCTGCGGGTGCTCTCTGCTGCGAGTTTCAATGCAGGAGGTTTACAAAAATCATAAGGAGTTTTCAGACCGGATACCCGATGTTAGTGTGTTTTAAAGGTAACGTAGAACTTATATAAAATATGGGTTGGATTAAGAGGATACCTTTGTTTATTTATTATTTATTTATTTAAACTTTTCGCACAAAAAGGTACAAAGGCGGACTAAATGCCTTTTTAATATATAAAAGAGTAACTCAGTAAATATTTCTTAAGATATGCAGTATCGTACTATCGTGTACTTGAATGTTATCTAAAGCCTTGATCTTTTCGACTTATTGCTTAATTCCGCGCTGCTTGAGATAGTCGGTAACTTAATTTAACTAGAAGTCCTAATTATGTTAATTGGACCAGTAAAAACTTAAACCTAGCCCCCAGAAGTACCTTAACCAATATATATATCAGTTGTGTCCAAATACACCAGGCATATCAGTTCCAAACACGATAACAACACAGGAATAATAAAATTTCACTGACTGACTGTTGTATCCGAATCTCAGTGAACCGGAAAAAGGCAAAAAAAGTAAAAACCACGTTTGCAATTTTTGCGAATGAAAAATTGCGACACGACGCGGGGCGTACGATACGATACGCCTCGCCCGCGCAGCTGAGTTATTGAGCTTTCATCTAAATTATTATAGCTGCGTACTGTCGCTGGAGACAAAATAGATGATGCATGGGAAATCTGGGCTGAGCTCACACAATGTCAATCAATTGGCACGTGTTTATAATGTTATGTTGTCTGTTTGTAATGTTATGTTGTCTGATTATAATGTTATGTTATCTGTTGGGGTTTTTCTCGGTTTCTCTGTTTTTTTTTTTGTTGCCAGTATGACCTGATGTGGCTGAATTATTAATTAATTAATCAGACGAACTTACCTTAAGTGAAGTCCGATTAAAATTTCATAAAGGATGAACTGAAATATAATTGATTACAGAGTACTTCTTAATTCACTAGTTTTTGACATCGCAGATTTAGAGAAAATAAAATGAAACTTGTCTCATTGGATGATAATAATAATAACCGTTTACAGATTTGTTTACTGCTTCTAGACTAAGATAACGCAATGTATACATAAAAGCAGACGTATTTTTAGTACCTACGTAGCAAGCACGGCAGCCTATTTCGGCGCCTTTAATTTCGGTGTGTTTGCAAGTACAGCGGCTGTTAGCTTTTAGTTGGTCCTTACACGCTCTTTGGTGCTGTATTTTCATTTTGTGCTTGTTCCGAGATAGCATGTGACTATTTCTGTGGAAAATTCGCTTTCCCTACTACAGCATACCTATTAGCAGAAAATCAGTTACATTATTCAAACAACATTATTCAAACAGCTTCACAGTTTGGCTCACCGGCGTAGTGTTGCCTGTCTGTCCGTCTTCTACAGACTGTACTTCGGGGAGTGTGCTCAAGAGCTACATGACCTTATCCCGCCATCACCTTTTTACCATCGAGAGTCCAGACGCACTGCGGGATACCACCCCTATTTGGTTAATATACCATATATACGCACTAAGCGCTTCTCATCACCTTTTCTGATGCGCACAGCTAAGGAGTGGAATTGTCTGCCTGCGTCTGCATTCCCGAGTTCATACAACCCGAATCTCTTCAGGGCGAGAGGGAATAGGCTTCTTCTGGGCAAGCTCGTTCCACCATAGATCTCATCCCTGCCTTTGGGCTGGATTGAGGTCAAGAGTGAGCCCATTGTCAATAAAAAAAAAAAAAAGCAAGTTATATTTCTACCTAATTTCAATGTTTCGAGCTCAAAATAAAACATCTATTTAACGGCATAATAAAAACACCAACATTTATAGCCACAACGTGACTAACACTAAAATTATAAAAATATCGCCAACAAGTCACTCGCTCCCTCAGAGAGTGCTGAACAAATGGTGCGTTAATGCCTTATTACACGGCGACACGGGTTCACGGCACGCGACCGGCACGCGACCGGCGCGGCACCGGGACGTGGCCGTTACGAAGCCGGGACGAGGTCGACCCGACGAACAGTTATTAAATTTTCCATACGTAAATCTAGTGTGACAGGAAGACGCCACTTTTGTGTGCGCAGAATATTAAACATTCTAGACTTTAACTTTAGACTCGCACAATGAAGGAGCATTTTATAAAGGTTTTATCTTTGTTGTTGAGCGCACAAATTGTGACGGCAGGGAAACCGCTTCTAACTTTCGCATTACCTACCCTTTTACGCGTCGCAGTTTATCAAATTATACGTTTTTTATTTGTCGGCAGGGCTGCAGGGGTACAATAATGCCGACCTTTGCTTACTCGTCAGGTAAACGTAATTTTTTGCTGTCCAACCTACTCTCAGAATTTGTTCCGTGAAAATTAAAATTTGGTCCTTCGCTCCGTGCCGTTACTTTAAATTAATTGTAAACTTTATTTCGTTAACTATTAACGTTTAACGTGACGAGGGAGTTAGAGAAAATGTTTGTTTGAACCGTTTAATATTGTGCGCAAGTCGTAAACGTCAACAAATGGAAACAGACTATTACAGTAACCTTTTAACTACATATTTGTTAGAAAATGTATTAATTCTTGCTGCGTACTGTTTGGGACATTAGTTATACATTTAATGAGTACTTGATGGAGTTTATTGTGATTCAGAACAGTCGTGGTTTTCCATCGAATATATTTTAATATTATTTACTGTGTTTCCTTTCAGGTGAATCATGCTCTAACATATTTTAGGTATTATTTACACACGGTCGCAGCAATTCGTTAATAAAATATAACTTTACTGTTGTTGGTACAAAATAGGACTGAATTTATAAATGTGTCATATTTTGTTAACCTAAAAACATCCATTCAACAACAAGAACAAGAACTATACACTAAAAATAAATACAGAAATCTGTCCCGAGCAAAACATAATTTTAATTTCGCCATTTTAATAAGAACTGGGACCCACGTTACACGTACAGCGGTGTTACCTGAGTAATTTAATTAGCTCGAACACAACGCTGCCCCGACATAGTTTCATAGTTCCGAATACTTCGTTATTGTCTGGTCATTATAACAATAAGTTGCTCGCGAGTGTTTGAGGAGAAGGAAGACACTCATACAATAATTATGATTATAATTATTGAAGATACAGTCGGGGAGATGTATTGCTTAGCAAATTGACTATCAACTTAAAGTAACGACATTCATTGCCAGTCATATGTATTACGGCAAATTGACGTAGTATGTCATTCTGCAAACCATTAATTTGTGTTATTGTGCAACCGCCATGTCCTAGATCCGAAAATGCGAGGACATGTGAAATCTGCAGTCCAATCGAGCCCGCGTGGTGGATTACGGCCCACTCCCTCTCACAGAGAGGAGGCCTGTGTCCCAGCAGTAGGAACATCATAGGCTGATTATTGTGCATACATAAGTCGTGTACAAGAATAAACGTGAGTCATTAGTAACTGAGTGGTGAACGAAGAGCATTGGCGGTGAGGTGTAATATGTTGATCCGAAGGTTCTCACGCTGCACAGGTTCAGTTAAAATAACTTTATTCAAAGCTTACTGTCAAGTATTTTACACGTGTAGCCTTTGGTCTAGCTTCACTCTAAAGGCCGTTAATGCTCTTCGAGTCCAGTACAATAATGCATTCAGGATGCTGTTGGGGCTGCCACGGTTCTGTAGTGCCTCAGGGATGTTCGTGGGCGCCCGGATTGCCCCTGTGGCCCTCTGGTCACGTGAAGAGTCGACTAACCGCTTGGCGATATCTCGAAAAACCAAGGCACTCGGACCCCATGGCCCTAGTGTTTCAACCCCAAACGGCTCGAACATATAACTTCCAATCAGGTTGGAATATTTTCGCCGTTTGAGGTTTTCTGCACCAGCAGCAGCCGCTCCAGCACAGCCCACCGTGCTAGGAAGATGGGATGGCACAAGGGTGTCGACACATGTTGCATCCCAGAAATAGTTAAAAATAAGTGTTTTAATTCTTTTATAATTCCTAACACAAACTCACAGAACTTTCCACGAATCTGAATCTGGACTATTATGTTATGTATCTACAGATAAATATTAAAGCAAAATCCCGACCATAAAGGAAGTGAAACACTTAAAGAGCGGCGACGGTGGGACAAACGGAGGACAACCGGGGACAAGCGGGGATAACCGGGGGACAAGCGGGGACAATCCGGGAAACCTTTGAAGTGTGCCGCGTTTTGTTCCTTTGTTTATGGCTTGTGGAAAATTAAAGAGGTGTATTGTGGCCATGGCTTTGAAAGTATATCAATGTTAATGACGTAATTTTACAACCATGATTAACTGGGGAGTAGGCCTCGTTAATCGACATTGCGGCAGGCCCAGGCGGAGATGGCGGGATGAGCTGGCGACTCCTTTAATAATGATTATTCCATGGCAGCTCTGAACAGAGAGACGTGGAAAGTCCCATGGAGGTAAGCAGAAACTACAGAACATATTGTAGTGATGTATATAATAATATTTTTATCGATAAATAGTAATACATACGAAATGTTTTGTTGTTTATGCTTCTGATTTTTTTTTCGTGTTTGCCATGATTTTTTAGAATAAGTGAGAGGAAAATATATTGGGAACCCGAGCATAAGCAATATTTAGGTTGATGTGATGCTCGACTAATCACTTGCCAGAAATACCTTCTGCAGCAAAAAAAGCGCTTTAACGTGATTAATGTAAGTAAACCTGTAAACATAACTGTAGTAGATATCTATACCAATCGTTAGGCTCCTAACGAGTAGAGCGAACTTAGTTTGTTTCCCAATAAGTACTAAATTTGACACGAAACAGACGTTTATGAACGAACAACAACTTTTATTTCCCAATACACGTAACGATTGTCGCTATAATATCATAAAATCTGTCGACGTGCAAGGATTCAACGTTACGGAAAAACCAACCGTACTTCCCAGACCTAAGTTTCAGAATCACGTGTGTTTCTTTGTAGGTTGACGTTTTGCAGGCCGGTCGCTGCGACAAGGTGAAGGCGTTTCACAGTGAAATGGCGCTCAAATATAACCGTCTCTTCGACGATTTGATGACATGAATGGCTCCCGATGCGTACAAAGAGGCGATGCTTTACGCTTATTAGGCTGTTTCGTGGTCGCCTTGAGAGCGGATGGCGGAACTTAACGTAAATGGCTCTATTATTGCGCAAATCACTTGGTAACTTCTATCGGTTGTGGTGGAGCTATAACAATCAGGACTGTGTAAATTGATTTTTCTGTGTTTATTCGCTACTTAGAACAAAATTCGGCCTGCTGAGGAAACGAAGGCGGATCAAACATGATTACGAGACTATTTGACTTTTTCTGTGGCTAAGGGTTGGCGATGCATCCAAAAACCTCTTGCATCCGCAAGAGGTTTTTGGTTTTTGGTTTTTGGTCTGTAAATTATGATAGGCGGGTTTTTTATGTTTTGGACATATTTCAATGTTTATTAGCCTCAATGAAAAAGGCAAACCTAGTTTGGTTACGGCTACCTAGCTCCCTCACAAAGGAAGGTGGTACTCGAAGCCTACTTCCGACGTATTTTCCTTAACGTACCGATGATTTATTGGTTTCATCATAAATCACCGGGTTCCGTGAATGTCTTGTTTAATTTATAGGCCATTTTATTAATGGCCCTACATTATTTAGAAATACCTTTTGTTATCTGTATTAGTGGATTTTTCTTTGGATTTCTCTGATAATTCTTTACGTTTGTTTTTGGTTGATTAGTATTTTGTATCAATCAAATTTTTTCTCTCTGAAAGTTCAGATTTGATGAACTATGTTTATGTATAACCTAAAATTTATTTCATGATATTTAGTATTAGAATTAGTGCGAGAAAATTAAATTATTCCCTTAAGTATTCATGAGGGCAAATATTTAGATTACCGATCGAACAGCCGTAAAAACTCAATAGGTCAATGCCTTCTGACAATTGGCTAATATCTTCTTTTATATATTTTCCTCCATTAACGATTTTGTAAATCGCAATCAACGGACGAGCAACACGTGCTGAGAGCCGACTCACTAAGGGCCATTCAACACGTGCTGACAGCCGACTCACTAAGGGCCATTCAACACGTGCTGACAGCCGACTCACTAAGGGCCATTCAACACGTGCTGACAGCCGACTCACTAAGGGCCATTCAACACGTGCTGACAGCCGACTCACTAAGGGCCATTCAACACGTGCTGACAGCCAACTCACTAAGGGCCATTCGACACGTGCTGACAGCCGACTCACTAAGGGCCATTCAACACGTGCTGACAGCCGACTCACTAAGGGCCATTCAACACGTGCTGACAGCCGACTCACTAAGGGCCATTCAACACGTGCTGACAGCCGACTCACTAAGGGCCATTCAACACGTGCTGACAGCCGACTCACTAAGAGCCATTCAACACGTGCTGACAGCCGACTCACTAAGGGCCATTCAACACGTGCTGACAGCCGACTCACTAAGGGCCATTCAACACGTGCTGACAGCCGACTCACTAAGGGCCATTCTATACGTGCTGACAGCCGACTCACTAAGGGCCATTCTACACGTGCTGACAGCCGACTCACTAAGGGCCATTCAACTCACTAAGGGCCATTCAACCCTAACGCACGCGCAGTTGTATAACGCGCTTATATGAAGCTTTACAAGCCATCGACAAGTTTATTATCAGATTGGCACAAATTCGATTTCCCTTCATTAAATAATTAGCACGTTCATTGCCCGGCTTACGGGGTTCATTTAAAATTTTTTGATCGGGCAATTTATCAAATTTTTATCATCATTACTTACTAGTGGACAAAATCCTGCTTGTATAAGTTTTCAACAAAGATCTGTAGTTTCTTAGATCTTAAAGGGTGATTCAATCATGGTGCTCTTATTTCTTACAATTCTATTTACTGGTATAGATTAAGTCCACCTAAATAAAGTTATAAGTATAAGCTTATTCGCACTGTAGGGCCCATTAACATATAAAAAATAAACAAAAAAGAAATCATATAGCCTATAACCCGCGGAACAACATGACGCTTCCAACGATATCTCGTTTGACAAACTACGAGTAGTTTAGAAGTTATGAGGGAATAGGAACCATGAACATATAATTATACTATCTACATCCATAGCCTTTTAAAATCATAACCCTCCTTTGGCCCTGCCGTTGTCAGGTAAAAAAAAAACAATGCAGTATTAAGTCACATAGCATAAACATAGCAGCACAACAGTGACGATACATTACAAAATAAATAATTCTATTATGTTCACATTTCAGTGAGTTCAACGAATCGTTAATTGATACGGCTGCAAATAAATTATTTATTTGCTCATATAATTACATGAGGCAAATAAGTAATGGAAACAAACTGTTCGGGATAAATACACATACATGCTGCTTGCGTGATGTTTGATGTGTGTATGTCAATACGGGAGGTACCAGCGCCCGCGATGTGGGATGTGAAGTGGGACAGACATTCATCCTCGGTCATGTACCAATACTATCAGACTGTAATTTGCTCACTTTAAGGCTTTAATGCCATTCTTCTTCTTGTCGGAAAAGGATGAGCGTCGAGTAAATACTACCGTGTATGATGTAGAAATATTATGTTAAAAACTTCTTAATCTATAAAAAGGTATTATAACTTACTAAAGCCAAAACAAAAAGGTAAATAGCATCCCTTTTACCAAAAAAGTCGTCCATATGGAAATATCAATTCTACAGGAAAATGTGGTGAAAAGACCACTCGCCTCTGCAAGGTACAAAAACTTGGAAACAGCGCGTAACGCTGTTCAACGTATTTGCTTTTATAACCAGAGCCCATCGCCTCGGTTCCGAGTCTAGCAAACAGACCTCCGAGTATCGTTTGCAATAACGACGTTCATCTGCAATGTGTTTCAGTTGAAAATGATTTTGTTTACCAACACGAGGAATAATAGGCATGTTCAGATAGGATATTAGCCACATAGAATAGTCATTCAAAGTTTAATTGAAAAGTCTTGGTTTTTTTTCAGAATTTTATTTAACATTTTAATCAAACACAAGAAACATCGCGCCTGTATTGCACGTAGGGATAGGTAGAAGTGGTACCTATAGTACACCCACATTTCGCCGTTGTTATCATTACACCAATTTACGTATAAGGGGTGACAGTGATAATTGAGGGGTGAGGGGGTGCAAGAAAGGAGCCTCCCCGAGTGACGTTAGAAATCGGTACCCAATCTCCGAAACGTTTGGCGCACCCTGGACACCTAGCACTCGGTAACACAGACTCTAGGTGACTAATCGCTTCACCACGATGGCACGAACCGGTCTTTCTCAAGACCCATCCCAAACGGCTCTTTTAAGAGTCAATTCCCGGAACATAACCACTCCAGTCCTTTGTGTTATTTCACGGACTTTCGAAAGAAAAGGCACAAATTCTCTCAGAGCTTTGTCGCACTACCAACTGTCACATACTTTGTTTACAAGAGACACATCGGAGTCAGGACCAGTCAAGACAGAAATTCCTGGGCTAACACTTGCAGCCGAAATACCACACCCAAAATATGGGAGCGCCATGTTCTCCAAATCCAGCGCTGCAATATTGTCCACCTCCGTCTCCTCTCTTGACTCATTAGAAGTGGTGACTATAGACACTGGACATTGCACCATCACTTCTGTCTACAAAGCACCCAACCAACCTTTCAAACTGATCCCAGCTGACAACTTTTATGATCGGGATTCAAAAATCGTTGTTGGTGATTTCAACAGCCACAATATTGCTTGGGGCTACCAGGACTCAAATCCTGATAGTTTTGCCGTGGTACAATGGGCAGAAGTAGAAAATTGGACCTTACTACATGACGACAAACTCCCTAAATCGTTCAACAGTCGGTCGTTGGAAGCGGGGGTATAATCCTGATCTCATCTTCACCAGTGATAACATCAGCCGTCTCTGCCCAAAAACAGTGTGCCTGCCAATTTCAAGAACACAACACAGACCAATAGCATGCTTACTCTATGGCGCGCTTAAACCGACAGCGATCCCTTTCAGACGTCGGTTTGATTTTTCCAAAGCCAACTGGAGCAGCTTTTCCCAAGACTTGGACAATGTGTTGCGTGAGATTGAACCGTTACCAGAAAACAACGACCAGTTTGTAAAAACGGTCTGGTCAGTTTCACGTCAACATATTCTAAGAGGCTGCCGTTCTCTTTACACTACGAATCTTTGTACGTTAATTACGCCTTCTCTGAGAAAACTGTCACCGCCGCAGAGGAGCTTCTTACAAGGGTCAATGAAAACCATAAACAACAGTGGCTAAAAACAGTCGAAAACATTGACATGACGAAGAACCGCAAGAAGGCATGGGCAACACTAAGAAAACTTACTGGCAACACCCCTCTTTTTTTTTCCGGGTTGGAAAATCCTCATGGATGGCCACCGCCCTGGGGTGGGCGGCGGGGTCTGTCAGACTCTTACTGACTAAAAACCAGCCCAGTGTTCCATCTCACACCTACACCGGGGTTCGCGGGAACGTACGATCCTTCCGCAACCCTCGACTGGTGCCGGCCCACCATCACGGCCCTCCTCAGGTCAGGGGGGGGAGTGAGGTATTAGACTTCTCTCGGGACGTCTAAGAGGGGCCCGCGTGGAACACTACGCGCAGCCACCTCGGGTCCCGACGTGTGGGGGGCAATGGACGTCCCCGAGTCCGTCACCCCTGGACCCATTTAGGGGGGCTGGAAGAGGGTGTTGTCCGCCCTCCACCGATGCCCGGTGCGCCTGCTGTGGGCCGAGTGAGTGGACGAGATCTCCCTCTTCCTTTCCGCAGCCACGGCTTGGCTCCTCCCAGGTAGCACACTCTGCCAGTGCCGTGTACTCCCGGCAGTCGACGCAGTAGTGACACCGGGCGTCCGGCTCCCTGTTTATGCGACACACGTACTTCCCGAAGCAACCATGCCCCGAGAGCACCTGCGTCACCCGAAACGACAGGGAGCCGTGCCTCCTCCCGAGCCAGCGCTCGAGCACCGGCCGGACCGCCTCGATGGTGAACTGGTGATCCTCCTGGACCAACAAACCCAGGTAAGGTTACTGCTAACCAGGTAGCTCACCAACTTTTACACAATGGTAAGGCCCCAAATAAACTGCCAAAATTACTAAAAGCCACCAAGAACTTAACATCCTCAGCAGAAATTAGTACCTCCTTGTCGGATATAGTCTTGGGTATCAAGGCGTTGAAGAATGGTAAGGCGGCTGGACTGGACCATGGAACAACTTAAGAACCTGGGTCCGGTAGGCGTGTCATGGCTCCTTACCCTTTTTAATGACGACACGGTTGGCGCAGTGGCTGAGCGATTGACTGCTGCGCTGCGTGTCGCGGGTTCGATTCTCGCAGGGAAATAAAAATTTGTATTGCCTACAGGTAGTTGTTCCGGGTCTGGCTGTTTGTGTATGTGAGTTTAAATGTTTGTAAACGCACTCACGATACAGGAGTAATTCCTAGTGTGGGGCAACGTTTTTCTAAAAAAATAAAATAAATAATAATAATGCTTGCCTTGAAAAAGCGAAGATCCCTTAAATCTGGAGGAAAGCCCAAGTTATAGCATTGCTTAAACCAGGAAATCTGCCAGACAACCTGAAAAACTATCGCCCTATATCTCTTTTGTGTCACACGTTCAAATTATTCGAACGTCTTTTACTCAATGGCCTGCAAACCGTAATCGACTCTAAATTAATATCCGAGCAGGCTGGCTTCAGACCAGGTAAGTCATGCTCCGGGCAAATCCTCCGACTGTCGCAATATATGTGTATAGAGGATGGATTTGAGGCACAAAAGATCACTGGCGTTGTCCTTGTCGACTTGTCAGTGGCATATGATATTGTCAATGTCAAGAGATTGTTGGCAAAATTGGCCGGCATGATCGACGACCGGGATTTTATCCGAGTACTGGGTGAGATGCTGCGTAATCGACGTTACAAGTCCTTCTAAACTCAGAAAGAAGCAGATGGAGATCACAGAAGAATGGCCTGCCCCAGGGAAGTGTTCTGGCGCCCATTCTTTTCAACATCTATACCAACGACCAACCTGCTGTGGAACAATGAGAGGGGTTCCTATACGCTGATGACCTCGCCCTGGCTATCCAAAACAATACATTTGGGGACGCCGAAAATATCCTAGAGGCAGGCTTAGAAGTTTTCGGAAAGTATTACTATGATAATGCTCACAGACCGAACCCCACAAAAACAGAGGCATGCGCTTTCCATCACCGCAACCATTCAGCAAGACGCACTCTGAACATTAAGTGAATGGGTGTCACCGTTGAACACTGCAGTAACCCTACCTACCCGGGAGTCACCCTCGACAGGGCGCTGACATTTAAGAACCACAGTCTCAAAACTAAAAAAATTGTCGGTTCCTGTAATAACTTGCTCAGGCGCCTAACCTCGACCACCTGGGGTGCTTCGCTTCAGGTACTCCAGACTACTGGCCTAGCACTCTGATTCCCCGCGGGCGAATATGCGTGGCCAGTGTGTTGTGGTGTCTAAACGAAACCTACCGTACGATTACGGGCTGCCTGCAACCGACTCCGGTCAGCGCACTATATCCCACAGCTGGCATAGCACCAGCACAGGTCGGAAGAGAAGTTGCAAGCGCAGTGGAGAAATGCAAACAGGAATCTGATACCAGACACCCACTATCTGGCGCCAAGCTACCAACGCAACGGCTAAAAAGCAGGCACAGCTTCTTGAAATCGACAGCGTCTCTATCAGGAATCCCGGCCGACGGCCGTTGCAAACTATGGTAGGATACTCTTCCCCCTCCTACTTACTATCTATCACCAAAAGAGCCTCTTCCTGCAGAGTGTAACCTTCCGTGGTCCACTTGGAAGTCCCTGAACCGTCTCCGGTTACATGTGGGAAGATGTTACTCCAACCTGGTAAAGTGGGGCAACCTTGACGGAACGGCAGTAGGGTGTGATTGTGGAGCTATGTCGCAAATCATGCTCTACCTCCTATCCTGCCCTCTGTGTCCCAAAACATGCAGCCAAAGTGACCATTGCGCTGCCACTGACGACCCGTGAAAGTGGCAAAGGTTTGGGCCAACAATAATTAAAAAATAAAAGACGTGATAAATGAGGGGCTAAATAATAACAGCCGCACGGGTCGATCGCAAGTTAAGCTAAGGTTGCCGTGGTCGGTTCGTGGATGGGTGACCATTCAATACATATCAAGACCCTCAGTGCCACGGAAGGCACGTCTTACCAAGGGGTATCATGTTACCCAGTAACTGGGTTGTGGAGGTCAGGTAGTCAGTCGCTTCATGTAAAATGTCGCAGCAGGAGGCCATAAATTAAGAAAGTTCTAACATTTGTTACAAGATGGCGGTAGTGAGGTTATTCCATCTGTCTGTCAGTTGTCACTGTCAAGTAATGTCAGGTTATTCCACTTGTCTGTCAGTTGTCACTGTCAATTAATTTAATTTTAATAAGGGGAGTGATTGTCAGGCATTCTGCCAAGGAACGTGCGCATGAGCGGATAACCTCACAACCTCTATCCTTTTCCATCGCGGATACCTATTTGTGATTATCGTAATTTATAAAGTTTGCGAAATAATAAAAGAAAATCAACGCTATCTGTTCGTGGTATTATTTCCTGTTTTCTGGATTGTACGAGGAGGAAGGCTTGCCCGAAAATAACATTGCTGTTCCATCCCCGTCATCAGAGTTGATTAGGGTGATAATTACGTAAAACAATTCACTTAACTTTCATAACGCTTAGAACTACATAGCTTAAATAGCTTATTTACTTCCGACAAATCGCTCATAATATGTACGAGCAGTCAATATCATTTACCTGTACAGCAGATTATATCTCCGTGATTGAATGACACGGAGGAGGGAGGAGGGATCTGTAGAACCGAGAAAAATAAGATGAATGTCGGCGGCGAGGCTTTGAATAAATTTTGTAGGAAATACTCTTACAAATAGGTTGGCTCATTACGTTATTATGTGATGCTGATGAAATGACCTGAGGGTCTCCTCGTAATTGAAATAAAGGTATATTCGCTATATCTGGATTTCAAAGGTCTAAAGATCCGTCTGTTACGGGCTTTCAATATTGTTGGGTCGTTGGAAATGAAAGAGATATTTTAATAAAATATTTTTTTCTAAAATTGGTCATAGATTATGTTGTTACAATCCCGTTTTTAGTTAAACCTAAAAAACACTGGCTGATTATACGTGTGTGAAACAAACAACATTTGTAGCTTTTTGTTGGGGGTTTTCCTTTTTGAATATTATAGAAATACATAGGACAAGTTTTTTCACTGCCAGTGTTTGTAAGGGCTTATAATTACCAGAGTTTTTAGTTTTTGGTCGAAGTGATTTCTATTTAACGTTCAAAAACTAAAACTTGGTCCTGGAAGTTGACACTGTTTGTATATTTTGTCGTATTAGGTCGTTCTAATATGAATGAAAAATAATATAAGCAGTGTTTGATACATAGTACATATCTTAGCCATTTTATTCCTGACCAGATTAAGCTGACCCAGTAGTAGTAAACAAAACGTCTAAATACAATTTATGTTTTGAACGTTTATCGAATGATCGAGTTAGGAACAAAAGTTTGACGGCCTAACCACGTATAGCGTGCGAGGCGAGTAGGTCAGCAAGTTATGACAGTGCACTGGAGCAAGTTTGAAAGGTCAGTGGGTTAGTGGATAGTGCATAAATAGTTAGTCACCTTGAGGTATCATGTTATGTTCCGGCGGGATCTCACGGCGATATGGAGAGTGCGATTGTCGCAACCCAGTGCTGGGCACGGCACAATTTCGGCGATAAGTCCCCTCTTTGAGGAGTGGCTGGAGAGGCGCCACGGCGCCCTCACCTTCCGCCTGACAGGCCAGGGTGTCACCACTGTGTGGATCACCCGGAGGACACAGTGGAGCATACGGTGGAGGTCTGCCTGGCTTGGGTGGAGCACCACCGCGTCCTCGTGGCGGCGATCACCGACGGCGATCTCTCACGTCCGGCCCAGGCCATGGTACGGAGCGAGAGTGCATGGGAAGCCGTCACCTCCTTCTACGAAGCAGTAATGCTCGCAAAGGAGGAGGCAGAGCGAGTGAGGGAGAGGCAATCTCTGCGCCCTCACGCCCCTAGTCGCCGCAGGAGACGTCCCCGGACGTCGGGAGTCAACAGCCGACTCCCGGCCACCGTAGGCGCGGGCTTGCGGGTGGCGAGCAATGGGCAGCTCGCCACCCGGTAAGGAGCAGGCCCGGGTCGACGGCGCGTTGTGTTCCACGCGCGCATCAAAGAGATGTCAGCACGAACTGACGGGGTCCGCTAGGGCTGATGCCTGCCAGGGCCGCGGGTTGTTCGAAAGAGATACCGTGGCCCCTGGTACAGGCAACTGAAGGAACACGGGTGGGTGTTAGTCAGTAAAAGTCTGACACACCCTCCCGCTCCACCCAGAGCGGGAGAAGTCATATTATGATGATTACCCAAAAAAAAAAAAGGTATCATGTTATGTATCGCGTTATAGACTCTGTGTACTAGGATGGATTGGTCATTGTCTCATTTTGATCAGATAATTGTTTACTACCTTGCTTTTCCTTCTAGTCATCTAAAATGTAAAGTTCTGCCTGTTATGTGACACAAAATGACTTAAATGATTGATTTAAAAGCCACTCTTTCCAAAAGTATCATAAAACAAAATGAAATAAAGCGTCATAAAGTAAATCCCACGAACTGAGATTGTCAATGTATTATTCATTGCAGCTCATCATAAAGAAATAGCCCAATAAAATATCTTGTAAGACACTACACTTTCACAATATTTTTAAATTCAATTCTTATATCAATTTATCGGGTGTCGTCTGCGGTCCCACTGGATAGTTGCATCAGGATCGCCATTAGATGAGACATCTACAAACCTTATTCCATTGCAACAAGGATCATTTTCGCTGGTGACGGGTTTAACGTAACTGTGCTGAGTGGGCAATGCAGTTACTTGTCAGTTGATATCTCTATACCGCTGAAGTATAGCCCCCGAGGGGGCGCCGGGGAAATGGGACATTCAATACCTCTCAGTTATCAGTTAGTGAGTAACCGACGAGCTTTTGGATATACGGTCTATTATAGACTGATCTATATATTATCATGTATGTTTGCATGTGTGAGATTTGTATGGTAGCGTCCAGAACCTTGGAAATTGTTGAAAAGGTATTGAATAATATTGTGGTTGTCTTAGTAAATACTTCATTAAAATACCGTTAACTTTTAGATAGTATGGATCTGAGGGGCAATTCTCGTAATTTTAAGAACGTTCACAGTCTGATCTCAGTCTCAATCTGTCAAAAAATACTTCTAATTTCCTTATATTTTGACAAGTTTTAGACATTTGTTTGTCGCCGAGATGAGACTGCGACTAGATTTTGATCGTTTTAAATTACGAGAATTAGCCTTCTGATGGCTTTACTCAGACAATATCACAATGAAAAATGAAAACAATAGAAATAGAAAAATAGTTTTAAAAGCCAAAACTTGCTTAAATCGATGTTCATTTAAAAAAGATCAACTAAGAATATATTAGAACAGATTAATTAAGAGCTAAACTGTCTCACAAAGTCAGTAATAACAATCTGCGGATCTCATTGCTTGTAATTTTGTGGTAAAAACAATAATATAAGTACCTAAGTACATTGGCAGTGAAGATGCTTGGCATGCATACTTTAGTCCCTCAGAAGAGTTAAGAAAAATAAATGAGGATGGATGATCTCGTAACTTTCTAGTCCTTGTAAACACAGTAGAAAAATAAATGAGGATGGATGATCTCGTAACTTTCTAGTCCTTGTAAACACAGTAGAAAAATAAATGAGGATGGATGATCTCGTAACTTTCTAGTCCTTGTAAACACAGTAGAAAAATAAATGAGGATGGATGATCTCGTAACTTTCTAGTCCTTGTAAACACAGTAGAAAAATAAATGAGGATGGATGATCTCGTAACTTTCTAGTCCTTGTAAACACAGTAGAAAAATAAATGAGGATGGATGATCTCGTAACTTTCTAGTCCTTGTAAACACAGTAGAAAAATAAATGAGGATGGATGATCTCGTAACTTTCTAGTCCTTGTAAACACAGTAGAAAAATAAATGAGGATGGATGATCTCGTAACTTTCTAGTCCTTGTAAACACAGTAGAAAAATAAATGAGGATGGATGATCTCGTAACTTTCTAGTCCTTGTAAACACAGTAGAAACTACGAAACGTCATTTACGTTTTTTTGATCAAATTAAAAAAAAACTATTTTTATCCTACAGCAACACCCGCCCTTACCAACTAAACATTAATTCGGTTTTGGAACTTATTATTATAAAAAAATACTATGCGTAATACTATAGTATACGTATTATTACTAAAGAGGGATCCACAGCCATTATACCATTGTAGTGAACCGTTAGCGACCGAAATATGTCCCGCTGAGAAAGCGGCATTGTGTTCCGTTAGTTCTTGTTGTATGAGTGTTTTTAATTAAATTAAATAATACTGCTATGATTCTGACTAATAAAATGTCTAAACATAAAAATCTTGGTAAAATAAACAAAGCTGAAATAAATATGACGTTGTTTTAAAAAATAGAGCTCTTTTGTCTGCTTTTTTCGACAATGGTTTTTTTTGCCTTTTGTTAATTAAACAAACGATGTACTAACAGATTATATAACAATGTTATATTTTTAGCCCTTACTTACTTAATTACGACGCATACAACTGTATACACTTCAGAGATTGCCAATCGTAACAACCTAAACAGAAACATTGCGATCGCTAACAAAATATAAAGCAAATCTAAACATTATTCCGCAGCTATTGACTGCGTTCAATTCTGAAGCACTTCAGAAAGATTCAGAACTCAGCGGTTAAACATTTCGAAGCCACTTTGTATGGCGCGTATATTGGCAGTCACAGTATGCGACCTCAGCGACCTCTATTTCCGCGGCTGCAAAGATTCTCTAAAACGCCATTTAAGTTGAATAGAGCGGCCCCACTTACGCGTGTCGAACGAACAGCGCCGTTGTGAGCGCGACAAATATTTTACTATTATTGTGCGAAGCCATCCCCTCTACGAATTCGAGCGGGATTTCCTCGTGATTTTTAATGGCACTACTATTTTCAGTATATATGTAAACGCTCCATTTTTAAAGGCAAAATGTAACTAAAGTTTCGAGTGTAAAATTGAAGCAATTTTCTTTAGACGCTTCCGTCGCTTGTAAGTTTAGCGTAATATCTGCTTCATATTTCTCGCTTTTGGGAGCGTATCTTCAGAAATTCTTAGCGCTTGTTTTTGCGGGTATGATTAATATGACGGATTAAGGAGCGCCTTCTATCTGCCGTCCGCTGCGAAAGATGTATGAGGCGGGTAATAACGTATGGGTAAAATATAAGTACCTACTTACCTACATCTACTAGTGAATCGATAAAATTCACTAGTAAATAAACTCAAATCTTTTAGGAAAAAAACATAGAGATACGAGTAGGTACTGTTTGTTGCTGATCTCAATAAACTACTACCTACCATCTATCAACTATCCATTTACAAAGCTCATGACGACAATGTCAAATTCACCTACGGTGTTTAATTTTGCCACTTAGCGATGGACTATTTAATTAATTTAACTAATTACTTACTCAACTGTGGCAAATTGCTCACAAAAACAAGCAAAATGCTTGTTATTTATACAGCAGTGTGATTGCCTAAATGTGTTCGGTGTATAGCATTAACATGAATGTTTTAGTCATTCACAAACGGTCCTTAGCAAAAATTAAGTAATTTATATTCAGAGTTTAGTTCGTTTTTATATGAAATGCGCAAACAATAAATTGTGTGTGGAATTTTTATATTAATGCTGGTTTTGGGTATCTACCTACTTTTATTTTGTTTTTGTTGAGACCTCAGTACATACACGGTGATGCCAAACGCGCATATGTGTTAGTTTTATTTCATTATGATTTGTTACTTGTTTTACAGATTACTCGTATAGTGAGCTTATCCTATTATTACTGTGAATTAATTTTATCCTTAAAGTTGTTATTTTGAACAAAAACGAACTTTCAAATACTCAATAGAGTAGTGGAACAGTAGTTCATTATTTCTCAGAAAATTATAATTTCAACTGTATCACCGCTAAAATCTGTATTCGTGAGCAAATTCTTTTCTCAGTGCTTACTATTTATTTCATTGCTCAACTAGAACGTACATATCTTAAGACTGTTTTCCGGAAATTGCCCGTGTTTATCCCGCAACCGTTCTGTGAAGGCGCGGGCGGTGCACGGTGTCGCGGAGGCATCGAGTTGGCGGCACAATTAAACTCAGTCGCAGCGATCGGCAAGCAATCGGCTTATTCCAGCCATCGCCTCCAAACCGATATTAACACAATGATTGAACACAGAAGGTCCACCCAAGACCATGCTGCTGTTTTAACTGTTCTGTACAAATATTTATTCTTTTTGATTTCAAAGTTTTCAGACACCACGAAATTGATCAAATTAATGTTGTTTGAATGAATGAGTAAATAATTGAAAACATTAATTTGTAAAATATAAGTTTGTTAATTGCATAGATATAAGAAAGATGGTGATACATTTCTATGGTTAATTGATTGGTTTCGTTGGTTGAATAGTTTTTTTTTTTAACCCAAAACCATAAATTAACATGCAGAGCTGTGATCAATCAATATTTTTGTCACACCAAAAGAAAAACCGGATCATTCCTTGATCATGGTTCATATTGAGTTGGTCTACTGCACTATTTTCCTCTATGACATTAGTGCCGCCAAGCCACAACGTCTTCAGCACTTGATTAAAATGTTCCCAACACTTCTTTTTATAATACTTTTACAGGTTTTTGTGTGAAATCGACTCATTTTATGCGCTTTTTCAGTATGTCGAACGAGTCGTGGTTTATTACTGGATCTGCATTGTAATGGAAATAAATCCTTATTATTGGGGACTTGGATAGGTTAAGAGATTCCCTTTTCCTGAATTTTACATATCATTATTTAGGTGCGCTAATATAGTTATAAACTATTTTGCCTATTCTGATAATTCGATCAACAATCATAATAATTTGCCAAATACAAGAATCTTAATCAATGAAAGATTATGATTTATGACTATAATAAATAGATTTATATTCAAGTAGGTAGGTACCTACCTGCCACAATGTACAGTAAGTTGACAAGTAGGGTAGGCATATATGGTGCATACGTTTAACTTAGTAACAGTAAAAACTTGATTGACCTAAATGTTATTACGCTAACTTCAATTAACTATGGATCTAATTACCTACCTATCAGTCGGTCATCGAGAGTCGAGCATTCAGATCCTCCAATTGTTATAATTATCATAGCCTAATTAGATTGAAGCTTTTAACGTAATTACAGGCCGTTTAATTATTCAAGTAATAAGTACAATTTGATATTTTAATGAGTGTGTTTTAATGTGTTACTGAATTTCATTGCGGAGACAACCCTCCTCAGATATATTAAGGTCTTTGAATTAGAATTTATTCAAGCAAGATGGTTAAATCATGCATGACTGCTTTATATGGGTCAAATTATTTGTAGGGTTACGTAATCACTAGCTTTATAATATTAATTTAATTCACTTCCTAAATTCACTAATTAATAGTTTACAATTATTTACAAGGACATAAGCTAAGCGTACATTTGTAACACATAGTTCTACGGAAATAATATGCAGTTGCATTATACATTGATACTGCTAATGAACTGGCACACACTACGGCATTAGCATATGAATGACTTAAGACCGACAAACTTGGGCCGCAGCAAAAGTACTAATTCCCCCCCCCCCCCCCCCCCCCTAACCCCCTCCCACACACACAATACATAAAGTGCACTAACTCACTTGCTTACAACGAAGCTTACAATGTAGTCCACGTGAGCTACTAGAGAATTATATTAGCAAAGGAAACTGGACTTTCAGTTATATGCACATTATTTTCCTACAGGCGTTGAAAATACCCTCTTCAACTTTTCATTAATGTCGATGGATCATAATTACTCATTTTAGGACAGTCATTCTAGTGTACAAAAGTTTCAAATAGAACTTTTAGCGCGTGTACTTTGTTCGCTAAGAAATGTAAATATATGGAAAACGTATGGGCTATAATTTTTGTAATAAATCTATAATAGACGTAATTTTGTAATAAAATTATAATAGATTGGGCGTTCTAAGAAAGTTTATATTAAAATGTACATCGAACTACTTCAAACTAAAAATAATTGTCCTCCTTATCCTCTTGAAAAAATATAATTGGCTTTGTATTCAAAACATGAAAAAATAACAAGGCAATAGCTTTTCGAAGTGAATTGAAAACCCTTTCTAAGTTATTTCTTAGTTCTGTATATTAGGGGTTAAAGTATGAAATTGCCGTTTTGTACTGAAAAATTGAAATTAGTTTTTTTTTAATTTAACATATTTATTTAATCAAAATAATTACCATTATTATCTATACATTGCTGCCATCTAATAGGACGGTCGTTTATGCCTTTGCGATAGAACTCTCGTGATTTAGATTCGACAAACTGTGTGAAAGCATTTTGTACTGCCTCCTGAGAAGAAAACTTTTTATCACGTAGAAAATTGTCCAAATCACGAAAAAAATGGTAGTCCGTTGGAGCAAGGTCTGGCGAATACGGAGGGTGACGAATGGTTTCTAATTGCAGTTCCTCTAGAGTTAAAACGGTTTCTCGTGCTTTATGAGGTCTCGCGTTATCATGGAGCAATAATGGGGAAGATCGATTCATGAGTCGGGGCTGTTTCACTGCTAGTTTTGCTATCATTGTTCGTAGTTCGGCACAGTAGACATATGCCGTTATTGCTTGACCAGATCGGAGAAAGCTATAGTGAATAACACCATGCTGAGACCACCAAACAGTTACCATTACCTTTTTATTGGTAAGCTTTGCTTTAGGACACTGTTGCGGCGTTTGACCTGGGGTCAGCCATTGCATTTTTCGCTTACGGTTATCGTAAAGAATCCACTTTTCTTCACAATTCGATCCAATATTCCTTCATTTCTGTATCGATTGAACAAGGCAACACAAGTTTCAACACGCGTTTCTTTCTGCAGATCAGTCAAATCATGAGGCACCCATTTCTCATATTTTTTATTTTATTGATTTGACGCAAATAAGTCAATATTGTTGGTAAGGTAACGTTAAACCATGCCGCTAATTCCTGGGTAGTTTGGCTCGGATCGGCTTCCACCATCTCTTTCAGTTCATTGTTATTCACCTGTGTGGGCGGTCTTCCACGTGGTTCGTTCGTCAAATCAAAGTTTCCATCACCAAAGCGTTTAAACCAAAATCGCACGGTGCGTTCAATAGCAGTCCCCTCTCCAAAGGCAACATTGATATTGCGAGCTGTTTCTGCCGCGTTAGTTCCGCGTCGGAACTCGTATTCAAAAATGACTCGAATTTTCGAAGTAGCCATCTTTCTTGTCTAAGCTGAATAAAAAAACAACTGAAAGTCGATAATCGAATGTTGCACATTTTTTTAAAGATGAACTTCATAGGTACCATGTGAAAAAAGTTTCACTCAAAAATCTCAAACCATGAAGGTTCTATGTCAATTCGAAGTACCTATTACAATAAAACGGCAATTTCATACTTTAACCCCTATTATAATGTACCGATATTGTCCGAGTTTCACTTGGTTCCCTCTAACAAAGGGAAAAGGGTTCCACTTAAGAGTACCTGTTGCAGACGATATACATATGTACACATTATTTCGTTGAAAAATGAACAAACAATAAAGCAGCAGATGTGTTGCACGACACTGGGAGATCAAGAACCGAGGAAGGTTAACCCAAAGGCATGACATTTGCAGATACATAGTTTATATGGGTAACTAAGTTGTTCGTATTTACCCAGTGGTTCAACGAAAAATGTTTATGTGGTCAGTATTATGGGCTTGTGATCCCTAAACTTGTTTCCTAAATATAAATCTACATAACATAACATCACGCCTTGTTTTCCCGAAGGGCAGGGCAGAGGTATACCTATAGCACAGCCATATTCGCCAGTTATGTTCCACGTAATAGGGGGCGAGCCTATTGCCCTCAACCGGGCATACATCCGTCCTCCAGGCTGCTGCTGCTGACAAATTTCAGATCGAAAAACCCAATAACACTTTGCCCGACACCCGGACACCCCAACCGGGACCTCACACTCGGCCCGGACACCCCAACCGGGACCTCACACTCGGCCCGGACACCCCAACCGGGACCTCACACTCGGCCCGGACACCCCAACCGGGACCTCACACTCGGCCCGGACACCCCAACCGGGACATCACACTCGGCCCGGACACCCCAACCGGGACCTCACACTCGGCCCGGATACCCCAACCGGGACCTCACACTCGGCCCGGACACCCCAACCGGGACCTCACACTCGGCCCGGACACCCCAACCGGGACCTCACACTCGGCAGCAGCACGTGCGACCACCAGACCAACAGTAGCACGCGTGACCAGCAGGCCAATAGTAGCACGCGCGACCATCAGGCCAGGATGTTTTTATGATTGTTTCAATAAATTGTAATCTTTATGACAGAAACTACAAAACGCCACCTGCTACAATATGCTACCTACTCTATGCCATATACTCCTTTCTTGAGATCTTTATAAATACAATAATATTAAAGATTATTAGAATCCTATACAGATGCCAAAATGATAGTTGAAATACATGAAAACTAAAGCTACTTAGCAGACGTGAAGTTGTTTATTACTATTGGTAGACTCCCGTTGATAGGTAGGCCCAGGCTGGATGACCGCGCTATAATTGATAATGTTGATATCAAATAATACCTACAGTGTTTGAAAGTGTATGTGGTGTAATATGTACAAATACCTTTTGGTCTGTTTGTTTTGAGCGGATCGGGCCGAGTCATTATAGCCGGGATAAAAATAGCCGACTCCAGTGTGACTTGTTTATTTTTATCTCCACACACCCTAACAGTGACGTTATTCGCTTTTGCTTTACAAAAGTACCTGGTAAACATAAAACTAAAAAGTATGTGTTTCATTAGTAAAGCTTAGAGGATTGTCGTAGAAACACTCACAAATAATAATGTTTTTGAGATCATCGTATTCCTACACCCACGGTTTTGGTTTAAGCGTAATCTGCTTAGTAGGTTTTCCTATAATATTCAGTTTATTGTTCATCTATAAATTAAATATTCGGTTTTTTCATTTCTACATTAGGTACTAAGTTTTTCCATATTTTTTTAGGGATTTATTGTTTCTAATTAGTATCTACCTTTGTTTATAGAACATATAGTGTTTTAGCTTCCATAAAAGTCCAATTTTAGTACATACCTACTTTGTAAAAAACTATGAAAAAAAAAACGCTACTGAATATTATTGAAACTAAAAAATGGAATATTATTAAAACATGTTAGTCTAGTGTTACCAACAGTGACTGATCCGAACAAGCGATGTGGCCACATAATGAGCGACATGATGCAGGTTTATTTACACGTGCAACCGCATGCATAGTTAGTGGATGTTATAAATCTGCTGGAGGGTTGTGGAAGCTTGACGCGGCCAGGCGTGGCCACCACTATTGCTGTGGTTTCGATGGTGGAACATAATTGTTGTGGATTGCGTCTAGGTCCTTTGATTGACTGGTAGAGAGTGCCTATGGCATTAAGTCCGCCCTTGTACCTTTTTTGTGTGCGAGAAGTTTTAATAAATAAATTCAGAATTGTGTTACTAGTACCATTAAAATAGTTGCCCATTTAAATAGTTTACATACGCATACATCGGTGACTACGTAATATACACACGCGGTTAAAGATAAAATAAATGGGTACACAATAAAGGAATATGAGCCCATATTTTAGTCTGATATAACAAGCTAAGTGGTTTACACCATTTAGCTATGGTAAGTATGGATAGCTACTGATGTAAGCTGGACGACGTGAGTTCGATCCCAACTGAGGAATTTTGTTTTGCTGCTTTTTACTTTTCGTTTTTTGTTAAATTAATTTTGTGGTCAAAAAAATCACTCAAGCAAAAAACTAGAAAGTTAATTAAATAAAACCAATAAAATCATTTTTTTTTAGGTAAATATTGGTATTGGTTGGAATGAGCGAGCTTATCGCTTGGGTCATTAGCAAATGATCCGTATCGTTTCTTGCAATATGCCTTCTTTACAATGGTGGTTTTAAGCTTCAATTTGGTGTGGGCTGTATGTTAGCAAAAAAAACTTGTGTGGCCGATACAATAATTTAATGCAAATTGGTTTTAAACATTATATTCTTTAGCTATCCATACTAGACGTTCAAATGAGTAAAACACTGTTGTTTATCAGTTTTTTTTGACAAAGACAAAGTTTGTTGTTGGTTAAGGATGGACGTAAATAGTTTGTCAAAGTAGGTAGGTATATAAATTGAAACAAAGTAAAATTAGAGATGAACTGAATCAACATGTTAGATAGTAAGAAATTATGATAACTTCTAACGGCATAACAATAACATCAGTTCACCAGACTTTCAATAAAACGAGTTGTTGTTTAAACATTTAAAGAGGATTACGGCGGTATACCTAAATAATGCTGAGGTTTGTATTTGTTCACATTCGCTTAACAAATATGACATTATATGCATAAAAATAAGGTTCATAGTCGTCTACTAATAAAAATAAATTCGACTAATAATGTGTCGGCAAACCTTCGTTTTCTATCACCATATTGTTCTCCCAATCAAAATTAATGTATGACCTAGCAAACTCTAGTCAGTTTTGTCGGTGCGCAGTGGACAGCAAAATCTTCCGCGCTGGCTTGCTGCAACGTAAACCAGCTGAATGTAGGTGATTTCTCACAGCTTGTAAGCACACATTGTGTGTTGTTGCTGTTACGTGGGTGGACAAGAAGGGATCAGCCTTGTGCCTTGCCACGATGTCGTGGTGTCGAGCCAATAAATTTGCCTTTAGTTTTGGCCCACGTCGAAGATGTTCTACGTCTCCTGAATCTGCATGTCGGAGGTTCTCCTCTTTGGATACAAAATAAAACAGTATTTAAAATACTTACCTATAATAATAGTTATTATTGTAACAAATAAATATATATACCTACTATATTTGTATACTATGTATATAATAAGTGTGTGTGTATATATAAGTATGTCGGAGAAGGTATGTCTGTCTCTCGTAAGCATCAGGCATATTTTAATTACTGTGGGCGTACTATGGGTAGTGTTGGTTATATTGCAATAGACTAACGGTTTGCAGTTCAAATCAGATTACAATTTACGAACAAGTTACTCACACTAGCGAATCACACACTATAGGTACACAACGATACGGAACGCAGACAGTTTCTGAGCACATGTTGTTCGTACGATGTCCAATGTATCGATCCTCTCGAGAGCTCTGCTCACACCACTTTTGTAGCTGTTGCTTTCGTCCCACCACGAACTCAGGCTAGACTCTGTCTACCGCCACGAGATTGCACTAACGTTCTGAATAGTCAAACGAATGACTCCGACAAGTATATATAAATAAATAAATAATATACTTATATATATATCTAATTAATATTACTTATATACCTATACAATACATGCGCATACAAGTTAAAATACTGATATGTTTTAAACATAAACTGACATTAGCAAACATAATAATCTATTTTATTATTATCTATTTTTATTTACGTTATTCGAAGGCTTTTCTTTAATCTATCTAAAGGCCCGTGCCGTAATGGGACAAAAATGGGCTAGACCAAGTTAATTTTATCATAATCATCTGTGTTTTGAAATTTATTAACTTAATTACGTAGGCTACGGCCGGAGGACTCAAAAAAAACCGAATTTATTACAAACTAATTTATTTTAATAAAAGAAATTACAATTATTGGAAAATCAAATTGACTCGATCGATGGTGGATACGAAGTGCGCGGGCTCGGTCACGTAGACGGTGTCGTCGGGCCTCGTTGTTCTGTGTCAGCAATTTCCCCTCGTAGCAACTGGGTCGATGATGCGCACGCGTTGTGCCTCGTGCCGTTGTGTCAGCGCTTTACTTAATAGTGATGCGCGTAACACCTCCCCCCTCAGATCGACGACTATTTCAGATTTTGGAGATGAAATATCGTCGAGAGTTTAGATTGATCTTGGGATGCCGGCCGGCTCTGGCGGGTTTCAGATATTTCAGGCTCGGCGTACGTGGCTTCATCTGGAATTGTCATCTGCTTCTTTCGGCGGATGTGGATTCGGTATAATAGTATTGCTCCCAGTACAGATAAGGCAAGTATTGTACCATAAAATGGGATTGTCGTATGGTAAATAGTTGAGTTTGATTCAATGTGGATTGGCTTCTGTGAGTCTATTCTATCCTGAATATCGTGCAGCTTTTTTAAGTTAATAGCAGTGATTTTAAGGGGTGGCACGGCTGATCCTTCGATGTCATCTGGAACGTTGCTTATCTTCATGGGTTGTCCCTTGATGTGGTCGTTAATGTTGACGATGGTGAACTCATCTGTTCGTATCTTGCAATTATGTGGTATAGTGGCTAGGAAGCTTCCGGCTAGAGTTATGGATTCTTCTTGTTCGCAGATTAACTGGACTTGTGTTGGTTTCGGGAACACAAGAGCGTAGCGACGGTCATCCAGCTTTTCCATTGCGGGTTTCGTCAGGCTAATAGTAATCGTGTTGCATGATTTTTGCGGTGTTTGACCTCCGATGATGTCGCAGATGCAGTCTGGATGGGTTCTCATTTGATGGTTGAGTTTTTCTTCGCAGAGATACTCTGAAGCTACCTTCGGGCATTCTGCCTCTATGTACGCATGAATGTTTCCAGTGATCGCTAGGAATGGGTAGGACGGGATGATAATAATAAATAAATAATAAATAAATAAATATTCCACAAATATCACACAATGCCATCTAGTCCCAAGCTAAGCAGAGCTTGTGTTATGGGTACTAGACAACTGATAAACATACTTATATATTTCTAAATACATAAATATTATAGATAAATTACACCCAGACACAGAACAAATGATTGTGCTCATTACACAAACATTTGTCCTGGGTGGGAATCGAACCCACGACCTCCGGCATAGCAGTCAGGGTCTCTAACCACTAGACCAGCAGGCCTGTCAAATGATGACTTGCTTATTTCTATTCGGTAGAATGACTAACTTATACAGCATGAGTTTTAATGGAGACCTTATGGAAAATTTAAATGCGAAAACAATTTGACTTCCACGATAATAAGCTAATGGTTTAATGATGTCATAATATTCTCTAATTTCTAATTCTAGTAGTTGGTCTTTACTATAAAGCGCGCTTAGTTTGCGTATCATGTTGCTTAGTATTTCTGTACCTAACATGGAATGATGAGTATGCGGTTGACCGGAAAGTGCTATTGCGTTCTCTAACCTACTTAATTCGCTTAATAAACTATCTACGTTATTGCTAATTATTTGCTGCATTTGCGAGAACTTTGCAAATTTTATGAGGTTGTGTTGTTTATACTTATCGGCGTTAAGTAAAATGTGCAGACTTTCATTTAGTTGTACTTGGTTCTCTGCTAGTTTTGTAATAATTTTTGTATGCTCGTTCATCAAACCTTTGCTCAGGCTTATATGATGATTTTGCTCAATAACTACTTGTTGCTGATTATCGTTGAGGGCTTTAAGGGCGTTATCATATTTAATGGCATCTGTATGATCCAGGTTTCCTGTAATGCTCTTAATTACGGATCCAAGACCATCTACTAAACCTCTCTTGAATCGACTGGGCTTTAGGCTTTGTAGGTGAGACGAGGTTTTATTTAGTTTCACGTACAAACTGTCTATTTGGAGCTCGTATAAAGTACGGGTGTGGTTGTCTAATCTATCCGTGACTTTAATAAGTTGAGTTCGTATTTCGTTAATGTTGTTATCTATGTCTGTTAGTTCTATGTTCTGTAGGAATGTATGATAATGAGTAATGAGTTTCATGGGTCCTAATTTGAAGGGCAATAGTCCAGGTCCATTCTCAAGTCGTTCTAGATTGATCTCCTGCGCTCATGCTAGGCTGAGCGACAGCATCAGGGGTATCCTGCAACAATTTTGCAGTTTTAGGGACGCGTTTTAGTCTGGATTTAGCTATAGGTTCCTTTTTCTTAGAAGTATAAATGTGGATAGGTAAATTAGCTAGGACGGTGTCGTGGTTGTATCTGGGTGCGAGTTTAGATCTACTAGCGGAGGGATTACTGATGAATATTTGTTGGTCGGGTTCATAATCGACCTCGTCCTCACGAGTTTTATTACGACTCGCTATGAGCGCCGTTCGATTAGTGAGAGACGTCTCATTGATTAGTTCGTATACTTTTTGCATGCGTTCCCTGTGTGTTTCGGTATATTGTTGTAGTAGGTGTCCGGTCAGATCTACGTCAACCGGGTCTCGTGGGTCAGTGTGTCCTAATATAAGGTCGTATGGTTGGCATCGTGTGAAGGAATGGATCGAACTATTGTACGCTATGATAGCATATGGCATGAGATGTACAACTGGCTCATTTTTGTGTTTTAGTTGCAAAATACGAAGATGTTCCAGTATGGTAGAGTGGAAGCGTTCAATGTTACCGTTAGCGTTAGGTGAGTATGCGAGTGTTTGGTGATGAATTATTTTATGTACCTTGCAGAACTCGGAGAACATCTGGTTGGTGAATTCGGTCCCTTGATCTGTAATAATGGTTAGTGGTAGGCCATGATGCGTGCTGAAAATTAGTAAAGCTTGTATGATACTAACTGCAGTCCCATCTCGACGGAGGTAGGCTTGACCATACTTTGAGAAGGCGTCTATGAAGGTAACTTATTTTTCGTTCTGAGCTGAAAAGCTGTCCATATGTATTATTTCGAACGGTCTGGTGGGCGGGGGCACTATATTGAACTTCTGTTTTATGGGGCTCCTATCGTACTTTGCTTGCCCACATATTGTGCAGTCATTTATGAATTTGGTTATGTGTTCTCGCATCTTTGGCCAATAATATTTAACAGATAAAGCTAGAAAGCACTCGTTGATACCACGGTGGTTGGTCTTGCCCTCGTGGTAGTGACGAATGATTTCCTGCTGCCTCAGGTACTCTTTTACGTTTTCAAGTTCCCCTTTTGCCAATACCAATTTCATAGATGAGCTTTTGAAATGTCTTTGTAGCAGAGGAATTATGTTGTACATTGCAAGGGGTGGATTTATTAACAGGGCAGTTTTGATCTTGGGGTTGACGTAATCCTTAATAGCATTAATCAGATCCTCTTCTAGGTTAGATTCAGATAGCTGAACGGATGTTCGAGTGTGGGTGTCAAATGGCTTAGTTGCAGTAGCTCGTTTTTTAAAGTCGCCTACGACAGATAAACACAACTGTCGGTGAAATTTATTAAGTGGTTCGTCAGTAATGGGTATTTCAAGTATAGGGTTTTCCTCAGAGGTATGTGCTGTCAGGGTGTTGGAGTTAGCTAGGGATGGTGGTCTGTCAGTTGCGTTCGCGATCATCGAACTCACCTCCTCGTTGTAGATCACGACGCGAGACAGGGCGTCGGCATTGGTGTTGTGTTTGCCCTTTTTATAAATGACGGTAAAATCATATTCGCTTAACTTTAACCGCCACCTGGTTAATCGTGAATTTGGTTCCTTGAGGCTCATGACCCACTGTAATGGTTTGTGATTAGTTACTATTTTGAACTTGCGTCCAAAGAGGTAAGGCCGAAAGTATTTTGTTGCCCATACGATGGCTAGCAATTCCTTTTCTATTGTACTGTAGTTTACTTCACTGTCATTGAGTGTCCGTGATGCATAAGCTACGGGTTTATCCGAGCCAATAGAACCTTGTGAGAGTATCGCGCCGATTGCAAAATTGGAGGCGTCTGTGGTTAGGATGAATTCTTTGTCAAAGTCGGGATAATTAAGGATGGGGTCGTTGGTCAGTAGAGTCTTACACCTCTCGAAACAGTTAATATAATCTGAGTCTAAAGTTACCTTTTTTCCTTTCTTTAAACATTGTGTAATAGGTTTGGTAATACGGGAAAAGTCTGGGATGAATTTTCGGTAATACCCGAGGAGTCCGAGAAACTGTTTAATCTCCTTGGGTGTTTTAGGTATGGGGTAATTTTGAATAGCTGTGATCTTGTCTGGGTTAGGCTTTATCCCTTCGGTACTGATGACATGTCCTAGGTATGCTGTTTCGAGTTTTAAGAACTCCGATTTATCTAGCTGGATTTTGAAGTTAGATTCTCTTAACCTTTGGAACACCTTTTCTAGATTATTCATGTGTTCCTGGAGAGAGGTACTGAATACGATTATATCGTCAAGGTAGACGAGACATATAATATTTTGGAGTCCTTTGAGTACGTTGTCCATCACTCGTTGGAATGTGGAAGGGGAATTTTTAAGTCCCATGGGCATTCTCAAAAATTCAAAATGCCCATGTTCAACGTTAAAGGCAGTTTTGGGAATGTCACTGGGGTCCATCTCTACCTGGTGGAATCCTGATGCTAAGTCAAGTGTACTGAAATATTGGCATTTGCCTAGTTTGTCCAGGACGTCTGTAATATTTGGGATAGGGTATTTATCATCGATCGTTTTTTCATTTAGCTTCCGAAAGTCAATGACTATACGCCATTTCTGTTTCCCGGAGGCGTCAATTTTCTTTGGGACGACCCAAATTGGTGAGCTCCATGCAGACTCGGACGGCCTAATGATTCCCTGATCTAACATCTTCGCTATTTGATCACTAACTTCCTGACGATGTATAAACGGATATCTATAGCTTTTAGTATAAATAGGGATTTCATCTATAGTTTTAATACTATGCTTTACTTTGTCGGTGAAGGTTAATGCCTCGCCTTCAATATAAAAGACGTCGGCGTACTTTGAACACAGTGCCAATAAGTTTGCCTTTTCCTCCTCGTTTAGGTGATCAGTGCGTATCCGGGATGTAACATCTTTAGCGCGAGGTAACAATGACTCAGTGCATTCAACATTGAATATCGTTGCCTGGGTGGCATGATCCAGTGAAAATATTGTATCGTTATGGGTCGGGTTGGTCACCTCGACCATACCGCGGCTATTAGAAACAGTAGTCAGGCATTCGGATATAGTACAATTGCAAATTATCTGCTCCTCTACAAAAGCCTCACCATCCGGTGCATTTATAGGTAGTCGTATTAATTTGGAACTTCCCGCTGGTATGATCTCCTCATAGAGATTTAAATTTCGAGAATTATAAATTTGGATGGGATTAATTGCAAACTTAGTTATAAATGTAAGATCTTTCAAATCTAACTTAGCCTCCCATTTGGTAAGTAAATCCATTCCTATCAAGCCATCAAAACGATCGTGGAATCTGTATACGAATAGTTTAATTGATTCCGCGTCACCGAATTCGGGAAAGCAGGGTAAGTTAATAGAGTAGTCGCTCCTGCTGGTGGCATGAACGTTAGTAACCTCGAATGGATCGTAGTTAAGAGGTATGTGCGGGAAATAGTTTTGGACCGCTTCCGGACTGATGAATGATTGGTTTGCACCGGTATCTATTAGAAAGTTGAGTGGGGGGTTATGGATGCGAACAAACGGTAGTTGCCTTTGGGTTTGCAAGTTTAATTCTATCCTGAGCTGTTTGACTTCGGAGCCTTCTGAAAATCCTGACTGGTCGAAGGTTGCTGTTGGTCGGCAGTACCTGGCTTGTCTTTGTCGTTAGTCCCGTCATTCTGTTCCGGTGTGACATGGTCATATGTACAGTCGTTGAAAAAGAAGTAGTTTTGGTTGTAAGGGTCAATGTAAAAGTAGTCAGACAGGTCGGGGTAATAATAGTCCTCCCCATAATTTAAACACTCGTTCACATTAACATCGCGGGTTTTAAGATAGTTGGAAGGTGGGGGATTGCCCTGTAGTGCCCAATTCCAGCTGTTGGTAGCAGGCAGGGGCCTGGGCACAAAATGACTCACGCCGCTCATCGGCTTGGGTCCGTTATTCGGATTCGGATACGGGTTTCTTGGGGGCATTCTGGATCCGGAACCACCTTGATTATTATTAGGCGGTGGTGCGCCGAATACTTGTTGCGTACGGGTCGGGCCACGTGGTTGCATGTTACTTGGATTAAACGGCATTCCGAATTGGTGCTGAGATTGCCAAGGCCGTGGCATAAATTGCGGTCCCTGCGGTCTAAACGGACCGGGCATGCTAAAAGGATTGGGCTTAAATGGAACAAGCATATTATTTGGATGTATTTTATGATTAGCTTCGTTCTGTTGATTGGGTGGCGTTCGAGCAAGGGTTTTTTTATCCGACAGGTTGTCATTTCTGCTCTGCAAGTACATAGTGTTAGTCTCCTCATGCACGAACTCTAGAGCCTTCTCAATGGTTTCCGGCCTCATGCATCTAATACGCGCGCCTAAAGGATCTTTAAAACCGCGGAGGTAGGCCTGCAAAGTTAGTTTGCGATACAAATCGCGTTTGGCCGCAATGGTTGAATCTAGGGTATCGTGCAATGAAACATATGTCATGACGGTGCTAAAAAGACTCTGGCAACGCTCATAAAATTCCTGCGGCGTGCCGGAACCTTGTGTAAGTAAAGCCAAGTCATTGTAGAGAGCGGTCTCATCTCGCTGGTCGGCAAAATTATTAACAAGAGCACTACGTATACCTGCCCAATCATCAGGTATACCGTTAGAGTTAATCAGACGGGCGGCGGGCCCCGTAACTTTGTTCAATATGCCATTTAAAAGCGCTAATTTATTTAAAGGTTGCTGCTCTCGGATGAACTCAGCTGCTAGCTGGTCACACAATTTGATGAACCTGGTAAGTACGTTAGGGTTCCCATCAAAATCGGGAACTAAGCGGAGGGCTTTAAATATACCGTCTAAATCGGCCATCTCGGGTTCAATTTCAGGACCAATATCGCGTCTGGAATCTAAGCTTCTATTCCTACTACTAACTAACCTAAGTGTACTCGATCTACGTGGGTAAAAAATGTTGGATAAGGTATATGGAACTTATACTCAAAAGGAAGCAAGCAACCACTAAGAAAATTCAGCGGACTTACATGAGCATTCTGGTCTTCGTTGGCGGTATCGATATCTGGATCTCCGGCGTAGTCTCGTTGTTCAGGATCTCCCGGTGCGACGTTGAAAGTCTATCGTAGCGAACGCGGTGCGATGTACCGGTACTCGCAAGCACGACCCGGGAATCCTACCGACTGCGCCAATTACGTAGGCTACGGCCGGAGGACTCAAAAAAAACCGAATTTATTACAAACTAATTTATTTTAATAAAAGAAATTACAATTATTGGAAAATCAAATTGACTCGATCGATGGTGGATACGAAGTGCGCGGGCTCGGTCACGTAGACGGTGTCGTCGGGCCTCGTTGTTCTGTGTCAGCAATTTCCCCTCGTAGCAACTGGGTCGATGATGCGCACGCGTTGTGCCTCGTGCCGTTGTGTCAGCGCTTTACTTAATAGTGATGCGCGTAACAACTTTAACAATAAACATAATATTTTGAAACTTCTAATAGTAAATAAACTACAAATTATTAAAATAAAAATGTTTGACAAAAAAAAAGCTATAAATACATTTAAGATAATTTACCTATATTATAACTATGGTAAGTTTTGCACTTCAGTTACATTAATTTATTCCTAAAACATTGAAGGGTGAGACGAGTTAGTTAAGTTGAAGTAGGTATAATATCAACGTAATATCAAACTGTTACTCACCGATATAATTAGGCGCCTTGCAATTTCACATATAGATACGTTTTGCTCATGCAGAACAACGATTTAGTTCTGCCTTTTTTAACATTGATAAATGTTACACAGGTTGGATACACAGAAATAAATCTGCACACGAATGAATACGAGTAGCAATCAATAAACTCAGTAATGCAAATACTTGTAGACTGACAACAAAGAATGCTCATTTTTTATAAAACAGGGTGCTTGAAAACAATTTTTTTAACTGTCGGTAGTTATTTTCTAAACAGTCAAAATAGAATGGCCTGAGAGTTCCGTCCGTGGCTGTCTCAAACGTTGAAAGCTTCATTACTCATCCATCAATGAATGGGGTCGAATTGTTATAAATTCAACTTTTAAGTAATGTTTAAACAAAGTAATGAATACAAAAAGAAAAAGACATTTGCTGCACACATGGTTTGGACTTACGACTTCTCGTTCACTGACCAAAGACGATAGCCATTGCGCCAAGGTCGCTATAGTAATAATTATGATGCGTAATATTATATCTCATTCTGTAACATTATTGAATGATTACTATCGTGCCATACGCACACTACTAAACGCAGAGCTCGCTCGTTTTATTTGGTGTTTGTGTGCATAGCCGTGACTTTACCCACACATATAATATGTAAACTAAATAGGTTGTTCGATTGTTCAAGTTTGGGTTTTAAAGGTACCAGGATGATCAACAATGGAACCAAACCATAGGCTCCCACACAATCACCCAATATATTGAATTCCATCATAACAATAATTATCTAATGCGCCATGTTAATGCTAATTATTACGTAATCAGTTGTCAAAACATCAAACCTATTGTTTTGTGACAGCTGCGCGTATAGATTATTAAAGATCGGTGGCGCGTGAGTCGTTGCCCAGAATGTTACCATATATAAATTTTATGTTTATACCGAGATTTAGAACTGGATGGATTGTGTGAGGAATGATATGAAAGAGAAGGGAGTGAATGATAGCATGACGGTTGACAGGGGAGAATGGAAGAAGAAAACGTGTTGCGCCGACCCCAAGTAACATGGGATAAGGGCAGGGAGATGATGATGACCGAGATTTAGAACTGGGTATTGAATAATATTTGATTATTGTTATTTATGTTATCGTATACTGCACCGGTTGACGTCATCACGTCAACGCCGGCTGTCCTGAAAACCAACGCAGGGGCTCTGTCTCGCCCAGGGTCTTAGCATTTTATGCTGAGCGATAGTCGTTTTGCGTGGATGTGACGCATATTTTCCCACATCGTGTTTTTTTAGTGTTTGTGTTCTTTTCGTTATGTTTACCGCAAATAAACGTATTAGCTTTCTTTCGTCCTAACCAAAAATTCAAATATTATTGTAGTATAAAGCCTAGTCACTAGGAGACAAATGTCACGCAACAGTGCCACTAGACATGTCGTACGACATCGCCCGACGTCGTTCGACTTAGCCCGACATCTTTAACGACACGCATTGCGGGACTTTTGTCTTCTAGTGAATATGAGGATTAAAGTTCAGAGTCGTGAACTTCTGGTTTAGAACGCTTCGTGGCAATATGTCCGTCTATGTATCATTACTGCACATAATGTTTAAATAAATTGTGTTGGCAAAGATCATAGAAATATAATACTCATGGCTATTTTCTACTGTCTAAACATTTTATTTATTTATTTACATAAAATAAAAAAGCCTAAACCTTTCGCCAAAGGGTTTGTTCCTACTTGTAGCAAGATCAATAAGATCAATGAACAAACACCGCTTAATAACCTGCCAACAATAGTGTCGAGGCTATTATTAGTTAACATAACTGTAGTAAGACAAGACGGAACACATCGATGTAGCGTACGTCACGAGGCGTCGTTGTAGTGACGTCAGCCACGTCATGACGTCATCGATGATAGTCAGCGAGACGTGTGAGGCAATCTGTTGAGGGTTTATGTTATCGCTGTCCCGTGGAATTGTGTTGGAAGAGGAGTGAGTTACTAGGGTGCGGAGAGTTGTAGGAACAAACATCCTATAGGTATGTATTGGAATCAAACAAATAGCAATCACGTTAATAAATTAATGTCTACAAAATCAAACTTTCTCACAAATTTTTACTTCTTTGTCCTACGGTATTCTATTGTGGGGCAAAGCCGCTGATATACAAAATATTTTTGTCCTTCAAAAACGAGCTGTTCGAGCAATTTACCAGCTAGGTGCCAGAGTTTCTCTAAGATTTTTTATATTTATATTGAGATTTTTTTAAAGATATTGGTATTCTCACGGTTGCATCAAAATTCATCTTCGCCAACATCTTGTATATTAGGCAAAACTTACACTTGTACACTAAAAACAGTGATATTCACAGTGTTAACACTAGAAATAAGGACAAACTACGTGCCCCCTTTCACCGGCTTCATAAGGTTCATAACTCATTTGTTGGGCTTGGTATAACCTTTTATAACAAGATACCCTCTTCTTTGCTAGACTTGCCTTTTAATGCGTTTAAAGCTCAAGTAAAATCCAACCTTTGTTCAAAGGCATTCTATTCCATCAACGACTACTTACACGATAAGAATAGTTGGTCGCCCTAATTAACTCAAGACAATGTTCATGTTCTTTCTCCAGAATTAGCTTACTGACAGGTTATTGTTATTAGTATTAACTTATTTATTTATTTTACTTCGATGGTCCTAGTTTATCATCTGTGACTTCAAGTGACAGCTATGTGACGAGAACCCAGCAATGCATAAATATGTAAGCTGTCACGCCCTTTATGCCTGGAGGCTTTTATTTAGGTAGTAAGTTTTTATTTACATTTTAATTTTAATTAATAATTTTTTAGCTTGAGTACGTATAGTTTTTATTATATTTGTAGGTATATTGGCGTGGCTAGCTGACATATGGCAAATAATTTAATTTTATGTTCTGGACCTTGTAATGTTAATTACTTAACACCTAGTGTTGCATACAATCAAGTATCAAGTATTTTCTAACTGAACAGACAGCTGTGCTGCTGGGGAGTTTGTTGCGCCACTTCTTCTTTTCAGCGATCGCAGTAGGAAGTGGTGAAGGGCGGGCGTTTTTGGGGGACTGTCTTTTGTAATTTTGACGTTCGAAAAGTGCTGATTCTCAGCCTAATTTGAAGAAATGACTTTTTATTTTACAGTAAATAACAAAAACTTTTAGTTTTAAGTCTAATTTTAGTTCATACACATGAAACATTAAAGTGTTCGGTGATATCTCTGCTCGCGACGGGTTTGATACTCATATTCTTCGGAGTTCACATACAGCGTCCATTTTCCATTTAATTTAAACCTTCAAATTCATAACTAACAAAATTTAATTCCAAATGTAGATCTCGGAATTCTACTTAGAACACATACAACCAAACGCTTATATTATACAATATATGTTCATGTATAAACAGGTATACACGTTACATTTGCGTATATGTATCAGATTGTATACAAAGATAGTGGAGGGCAAGCTTATTTACATAATAGAGGCATACAAGGCGAATTGCTGCCGCCCTCAGCCAAAAGGCTGTATCTTACTTTGATGTAGCGACGAGGAAATCGCAGTTTTATGCTTTAGGTTGCCGTAATATAAAACTATGTCATGCATATTTTATACAGAGAAGTCTTACCTGGCCTTAAATGGTTTTAGTTTCCTAAAACTAATTTATTTGATACGCGACCCGCTCGTGCTTCCCTCGGTTTTTACGCCTTGACAAAACATCGATTGCTTTATTATATTGTATTATACACATTAACCTTCCGAATTAAATTTTCTAAGTCATGGTGAAATCCGTATCATATTCCGTAGTGAAATTTCGAAATACCACGCGGTATCAGACGGACACTAAAAAACGACTCAAATTTGTAATATTTATATAGATTACAATTTATTATAAAAAAAATTGTGTCTGTTACAAAATTGAAAAACTTGAAGTGTAACTCTTAACTTCACTCTGTAGATTGGCTACGCTCGCCTTTAACCCGGTTTGTGGTTTCGTAGCATTGTAGCGCTACACTGCTACGCCGTAGCACACGTAGTGTGATAATGCGCTCCTTATTAAGGCAACTGCATCTTGTGGTTAAATGTGCTCAAAATGGGTTTGATAAAATAATGAGAACGTGTTAATGAGCAACTTAAGCTTAATGCACATTAAAGAATAAATTAAATTCACTCTAATTAATTTAATTCACTTAGCCATTTCATGTAGCCTAGCTTTCAGTTCCTACTCAAACACTGGGTGAATAATCTAACCAACTGAATATTTTAAAGCTCGACCGGTTATAAATCGGACTTTGGTTTAAGAACGTTTTGACGTATGTCAAACATCCTCATATAGGACCGACGACGTGTCGTGTAGCGACAAGAAAAGCTTAACTATAAAGACAAAGGTAAAATTAAATTAAAGAAAGGGAGGTAGAAAACAATTAAAGATATATTTTTTACAAGAAATTCAAAAGATGGAGATAGACTGAAGAGTGGTGTGTAGTATGTGGAGGTGGGGTGTATGGGTGACGATTCACGATAGGTGGGTTGAGGAGGCTGAGGTGGAGACGCAGATGGAACAGGAGGCCTTCACGGAGGACGGAGGACGGAGGTGTAGGCAGGGTCCGTCAGTTACCGGAGCGGAGAGGTACGCTGGGTGTTCCCGGGATAGGTGGCCCTGGAGTATCAGGCTTTTTATTGTATTCACTTTAGAGGCGAAACCCGATCTGATCCTTGCATTGCGTGGATCTATAATGACAACTCCTAGAATAACATCAAGTAGAAAATAAGAATTTGAGATATGATAGTGGCCATGATTAATTTTGGGTAAGTATGCATGTATAATCAGCTAAAAAGATATAGGCCGGTAAGGATTTGAAAGAAAAGTTGCCATGGCGACATATTAAACGTCGTTGTAAAAGCTGTCATAATAAAATATATTATTAATAAAATACAACAAAGTCTATAGTTAAACTGGGTTCTAAGTATATTGTTTATAAGAAAAGATGATATTGATCAATGTGGGCGAAATTCCCAACCCTTGGATGTCACTAAATCGTCGGAGTCTTATGTTAAAGTTGGAGCTGTGTCTGTGTACTGATTGTAAATAAAACGTGTCGTGAGGAATAATCAGATCAGCGCCTAACGGTAACAGAATGCTTGTTCTGACCTGGAGGAATGAATGAAGATAGCTGTGATTATGTACATTATGTTACAGACGGTTTTACAAGCTTTTTGTGGAGCTGGGTTGTTGCTAAAAATAAAGAATATTTGCAAGAACCAAAAATATATTTTCCAATTAAGTTTTCCGATACAAAACAATAAAACCATTCCATTTCCCAGGTGGCCACTATCCCATACGATTCACATAAAAATGTATTTCTTGAAGTAAAACAGCAGTAAAAGAGAAAGATGGATCGCAATGAGCTATCAATTTTATATAAGATCGACAAAGATGGCCGGTCAAATAGCACGCGTTCGTTTTATTGAAGACCATCAAATATAATACCATGAAGCATAAGGAGAATGTTTGCTTGGAATGGTCTGCGATACGCTGGAATAAATTACTACTAAGATTAAGGGCATCGCAATTTCTGTCGGTAGAAAACAGCTTATTGGACTGTGTGTAATTGCAATAAATGCAAATACATATTGTGAATATAAAACGATAGTAAAAGTACTAGTAGGTATCCGCAGTACGTGCGGATGTATTCTGAGGATTGCCACAATGTTCTTGGAATGTACACTCAACAAAAGCACACCTAATGCCACCTATGGATATTTATCTGAAATAAATGATTTGATTTGATTTAATGCAATAGTGTGGCAACAGTAGACATTTAATTTCCAGTTTCAAGAGGGACCTATTTTGTTTCACTATATTATGTAAAGTAATGATCGATGACGACATGATAGATATTAGATTTACTGAAATCTTCCAAATTCCACCGCGAGGACGGTCCAGAAAAACTTGTGTTTAATCCTTAGAAGAGGCGAACCTCTTTCACACAGCGCTGCAGCGCCTTCGAATCTGTTGAGCTTGTCCGACATGAAAGCAAGTATATTAAAGTGGCGGAACATATGAGTTTCAGCTCAACTCGGAATTTGTCCTGAATAGCTGACCTTTTGATAGAGATAGATCGAATCCGTCGGGAAGTTTCATGTTTATGAAAGAGTCAAAGGAAAATTAAAAAGTAGTTGACGGATACTTTATTTGCTTTCTGCGATACGATTACATGAGTCAGTAAAGCGATTTCCGTTTTATTTGCTAACTACACCTAGAAAAGCTTTTTATCAGCTCAGCACATATTTTTTAAAATGATTTTCTGCATTTTTATCTAATATTATCTAAGAAACTAGTTGTCAATTTGTCAATTCAGACAGATTTACTTAATGTCTAGCAGAATTTTAGCAATTTCTATTAAGCATTTATATCAAATAAAAATGTATACAAGAGAAATCTACTTTGTAAAACTTTAAACTATTTATATGACAAAAACAATAAATGTAACGAATCCCATACTTTTGCCGTACTTTTATAAATTTTATTTGACCTTGATGAAGTATTTATAACCTGGGCTATACACCAATCCCTTAGAGAAGTATAGGCGTCACGTTTGTGCTAATTGGTAGATAGGATGGGGATACATAATATTTTTATATTGATACGAATCCATTCAACGTTCTGCCAAGATGTTGTTCCCATAGAAGAGACATAACTTTCTACGTAATGAGGCTGCCAACAATGAAGCCAACAAACTGCTCATGTAACCTTACTTCCTCACTACGTGCGAGTATATTGAACAGTTTGTACGTAACTTGCTGCCATTTCCAGCGGGGTTGTGTTCCGAGACTAAGTGCGTTCGATGGGCATATCGGGTGACTTGAGAGATCATATGAATAGTGTGAATGAAGGAGCCTTGTTTACTTTAATATGAATAGAGCTCAATTTATAAATATGATGTAAGATCTGGAAAGGTTGAGATGTATTTTCATCCATTAAGGTTGCGGGTGGTTGTGGCGAATGAGCGTGGCGAGCGCAAATACGTGGCCTCACATCCATTTTAAGACGTTACACTTTTCAAAAACAAAATACTTCTGACTATTAAGTGATAGTATATCTAATCATGTTATCAAAAAGCAATGACAACACCAAAAATAGAGAATATTAATACACAAAGTAAGACATACTCATTTTATTATTCCAAGCTATATGAAGTCGTGTTACCGTGCAGGAGCGACGTAATGATCATCTTCACACTGTGATACTGTAATAAGTACGTTAATTAGCAGAATGTCGTCGTAATTAAGTACATACTCGTCACCGAGTATCGAGATTATGAGTCGCAAGTGTGTTCTACGCTTATTTTATTTTATTAACGTAATTACGACACGCTCTACATTTTCATTTCATTTATTTTGCTTTCAGCTATAAAAAAACGAATCTCTGTCTTTGTGCTCATTAAGTACGAGTAGATCGTATTTATAGGGTATATTAGGGTGATAATATTGTTGGGCTAATTGTATGAGGCTCTTCGCAGGAGGGCGCTGTGGCTACCAACCAATCCGCCCTACCAATATTATATACTTACGCTTTCAAGTTACGTAGAAGCTAAATATAGTATTACAGTGACGTCAGTCTTGAACGCCAGTCACGCCTCGTAGTAGGTAATAAGTGTTATATGTATATTGATATTAGAGAAGCTAGATAACTTTTCTAATATTTAGGTATATTGTAACCCTTGTATATTGTAGCGTTTTATACTTTATAAAGCGCAGTGTACCATTGCCATATTGGTTCGATACTAGCGTAACGCTACTTTCACCCTTAAGCTAGCAGTAATAGTAGTAAGTAGATTGTGCGTAGTTTCTTTAGTAGTAGGTAAATTGTCTGTTTTAAATCACAAATCATTCTTTGTCATTCGCATGATACGACTATAATAAATATATACTAATATTATAAAGAGGTAAAATTTGTTTGTTTGTATATAGGGGGTAATCTCCGGAGATAATGATCCAATTCTAAAAAGGTTTTCACTGGTAGAAAGCTACATTATGTGTGAGTGCTATAGGCTATAAATTACCTACATTTACATCATGCATTTTAGCTGAGCTATCACAACTTTTGTCGCAATTTTGTAGCAAGTCGGAAAGAAATATCACATTATTTAATTGTGAACAAAATTGCCCTTGACATCACTTGATTTCAATCAACATCTTAGGATATATCATAATAACTCCGCAACAAAATCTACTAATTCATTTGTTTGTTTGAACGCGCTAATCTCTGGAACTACCTATCAGTCGGCTTTGAAATTTTTTTTTTACATTTGATAGCCCAATTCTTTAGGAAGGCTATAGGCTATTTAACATAACGCTACAACTCTTAGGGGCCGAGCATATAGAAAAAAAAAGTCAGAAAACGAAGTAGGTAATAGCGCGAGCGGGCGATGCGATGCGACGGGGTAGGTCGGAGGAACAAGACATTTCACGCGGACCTAGTCGCGGGCAGAAGCTAGTACATAATATAGAAGCGTGTTTATTTCAAGCAAACAATACAATGCAGTGAATTTATAAAGTTACATTATGCCAATATTACATGCATTAGGATAAGGAACATAATTTATTATCGGGTCGACCCGAAACTCTCGGGGCATGGGACCCGAGAGCGCGTTCCTTTTTAAGGAAATTTCTCGTCGACTGGTCGACACTCCACGTTACAGGGCTGGGTCGTTTATGGCTAAAGAATTAGCATTGCTATTTAACGTGGCCATGCTGACAGTCTTCCGGATGACAGCGATGTGGACGAGTACTTCGACGCTTAAGTGTCCTTTTGTTTTTGTATTTATTTGAGAACTTGATTTTTGATTAAACTAAGTCAATAATTATGAGATTTTTGACTTAGTTTCATCAACAATCAAGTTCTCAGATATTACACAAAGTCTACACAAGACTTCCTATTTCAAGCATACCTGCATATCAAGTTATCTGGTTGACATCACATAAATCATTCATAGTGCGCAGTAGGCTCCCGTGGTCTTATGGAAATAATAAAAAAGCTGAACTACGGAGCCGATCGTGACGAGGGTGCAAGTGCGCCGGTGTCCACGCGGCAGGGTCGCTGCGCAGCTGAGTTTGTAATACATAACTTGGACGTTTTGGCAAGGTACCGAATGTTTATCGCATTGAATTGGTGTTTTTTCAGAAATGTTACGACACTAAGCGGCTATTGGAAAATCTTGTTAAAAATACATTGAAGGCACACTCTGCGTTTACAATAAGATTCCTGCCTAGAACACAGCGCTCATTATAAACAGTATAAACACCTAGTTTCTAGATACTGTTTCATCGATCCTAGTTTCTAATTTTGTTCTTTCTTATCCAGCAGTTTCTGTGCAAAAAGCAACTCACCAGTATATACAAATACATTTATAAGTTGGACTTACCAATTCCCTAAACGAGCCGAAAGGTACCTGTAAAAACCAACATTTATTTAAAAGCATATTCATTGAACCACACTAGGATTAGCGGCCATCGGCTCACAGCACTAATGGCTATTAAAAAACGCAGGCGACCGCTCGCGATACCGCAATACGAGCAAAACACTGTTAACATTCAGGAGAGCGAAAAAAGTGGAGACAAAGCCTCGCAGAGAGCGGAGCGCACGGAGCGACGGACAAGCTTTGAGGCTTACAATTACACGTTTTACGAATGACACACGAAGCGACGTTTTAGACAAAATATGTTGAGGAAGGCCGGCTTTAATTTTGTCGCCTGTAATGTGGGTTTTTAATTTATGCCTTTTACGACCTGTTCGAATTTGTGTAATGAATAGAGGTTCTCGGCTGAAATTAACTTTTCTACGATCGCTGTTTGTGGGGAAAACCAAATATGAATACTTAGTATTCGCTTACAGAACAATTAGAAACCTGTTATAGATATCGAAAATAACATTTTGAGTTACAAGATTAAATTTCTAATACCTCGAAAAGTCCCGAAACCTATATCTTTAGAAATTAATTCCGCCTGTTTAACTTTGAAATAAAATTTACTTTTCAATGTGTCGTGACTAGTAAGAACAACATGAGACTCCAAGCTTCAGACAGCTGTGTTGCTGGGAAGTTTGTTGCGCCACTTCTTCCCAGCGATAGCACTAGGAAGTCTTTTGTAACTTTGACGTTCGAAAAGTGCTGATTCTCAGCCTAATTTGAATAAATGACTTTTGATTTTGATTTTTGATTTCACGTTCACCACAAGGTGATTATTTTTTGTAAAAGAGATTCTGCGAGGAAAAAGGAATGAGTGGTAAGAATTCGCTCACAAAACGGTTTGAGGAACGCTAAGCTCACGAGACCAAGAATAATATTCTACGAAGTGTTTTTATAAGGGATATAGTTAAGTGTCATGACGACGAAGCTGTTTTTCTAAGAAATTGAATATTATTTAGAAGCCCTTTTGGGTGAGATCGATAGCTCGTCCTCTACGAATATGTTATATCGATGGGGCATATTTTTCCTTAAGCGTCGTTTTCTTGAAGGAAGGCGGTTTCCTGAGTCAGTTAACTTGTTAAAAATACAAGCTGTTTCAGCCAATAGCTTAGAGTAAGATGCTGCTATGAAAAAATAATTGGACAACCAAAGTAAAGGATTTATAGGGTACGCCTTACGAGTCCCTAATCGTAAGTCCTACCCTATAAATCATCTACCATTCTTAAGCGGTTATTTCATCAAAAGTGTAGTGAAGTGAGGTGGTTGTTTGACGAATGTAGCTTATTTTTTCCTGACACAATCCGTAATTTATTATTTCATCTGCGATTTTTTCTTTAAATAACCAGCAATGTAGACTGAAAAAGTAACTTCAAAAAATAAAACGAGTCTCAAGGCCAAGGTTCAAATAGAATCCACTGACACGGTAACCTAGTTGTATCCAATAAAAAAACTTTGTGTCATATAATCGAAAAATTGCCGGAAAGTAATTTGCTTGTCAGTAAAGTACCCGCAGCGCGTTATACAATGAAGTGTGCGGTAGAATGGAGTCGGATGGACGTGGCACACGGCGCGCATTGGAGCGCGAACATTGCGTAACTGACCATAAAAAGATTCGCGCTCGGAGTGAGCGCACACGCACGATAGTGTCCAGATATGTCGCGTGATACGTTTAGTTGAGCTTCAGTAGAACGTGGGATATGAATGTAATGGAGCTGGCCTAATATTATTATTCTTTGATGTAAAGATTTAAAAGGTTTGCTCTTCGACATTTGAAGGTTAACTAAATAGGTATTCGTGGATTAATTAACTCAGAGCCCTCGCTGGAGTTAAGGTTTATTGGTTTAAAATACCTGATCTCTAGCATTAGGCATTTTTGACTCTAGCTGCCGTATCTGCTCGGCACCACCGAGTCCGGCCCCAGCCTGTCTATAATACTATGCTATGATTGATAGACCATATAGTCTGCTTAGAACTCTACGTCGGATATAAAATAGACATGTTTATAACACATAAGCTTCATGACAGCCAACAGCTAATGCATCACAGCATTAGGTGCTATCGCATCCAATTTAATAGAACATGCTCATAAAGAGACTTTATGTGATGGACGATGCCGCCGAGGTCGCGTGCTGTGTACTGTGTATACTGGTCACTTAAACACACTATCCATTTATTTTCTAACGACGTCATTCAGTGGTATAACCTTTTACTTGATATATTGCCACCTAAATAAGAATTAGATTGAAGTGTTTTCTTTAACGTTGCCACATTGGTTTGATATTTGTCCTTTTTTGGGACGTTTACTAAGTTATTATTTCACACTAGGCACTACACTACACTACACTACACTACACAAATACCCGACCTAGCTTGCATCTGTAGACAATTCAAAACATTAAGTTATTTCCATATATTTTTAATATATTATGTAATGTAGTACTTACTGTATTTCCCTTACAAAATAAAAAAAAATAAAAATTTTTTTACGTGCGGAAACCGAACTCCCGACACGTATAGAGAATGCCGGCGAGATCTAAACAAAACTTTTTCAATTTGCCATCGCATTATTTGTGCCAAATCATCCTTGCTGTCTTAATAAAAATAAACATTTACAGCACAAAACATTGTCCTTGCCCTAGTTCTCGATTCCACACGAGATTCCCTTAATGATTGTAACTAGGGTTGTATACAAATTCTCTACTTATGTAAATACAAATAATATGTACGCAACTCAAACACAAATATAGTTGCCAAACAATAATTTGTTTACATTTGCCTCGCGCCAGAACATAGTAACTGACTACATTATAACCTCCCCTGTCGTGTATTCATTACGTTTATGTGTTAGGGACCCATCACATAAAACATTGTCTTGTTAAATATGTAGTGATGACATCAGAACTATAGAATCGCTAGACAATTTTATGGTCAGTTTAACCAGTTGCGTTTTGTAATTATTGGTACAGAGAGATTCGTCGTTGAACGACCTCTTCCTAGATGTCAGGAAAGCCCACAGTCATGACGCTAGGTAAGTGACTTAGTGTCCGTAAAGCCAGCTCTGTCAAAATGGTAATATCGTTGCTCAAACCCGGCTATAGGATTATTTATAATAGAGGATAGCCCGTCGTTCGGTTATCCTGTTATCGATGTCTAACAAACTTTATGTGGCGTTAAGGTGCTGCATACAACGTCGTTCATATTAAACTTGTTTACGTAAACGTAAACTAAACTATTTGTACGACGAGATACACGTCACGGCAAAAGTGTCGGTTCCTTTTAGTGAACGTTCCATAACATTCGCATAATAGAGCTGTTCCCATTCTGTTTACATCCGTAGACTTAGTAATTTAACTTTTCACCGAAATGAAATGTCCGGTTAGCGATGACCGGTGTGTTTTATCGCCGCCGGTCACCGTCCGGGCCAGTCGGACAGCCGGACAACCGGACAAGTGGCTGCGTCCCAGCAGATAAAACGTTAAAACCACATACCGGGTTGCCTGTCACAACAAATAAAAGACCTCTGATGCCAAGTGTATGTTACGACTTATTTTGCTAATTAATTACAAAAATGGTGTATTTTTACGTGAATCGTCTTGGGCAGTGGTCATTGACCCATATTATACAAGTACGCTGGACTACTATACGAAATGACAGTTGTTTTTTGTGCCGATTCGAAGTGCCCGGTCGAGCGTCTCAGGAACTAAAATTGACACATTGCCGCAAATGACCGTTGTTTTGTTTTGGTATGTCTGTGATGATTTAGGTCTAAATTGTGAATAAGACTTTTTTGTGTATTTTGTGTTTACTACGAGATATTTAGAATATTTTTATCCTGAGAGTATGCGCATCTTGTAAAACTCGCTATCAAAAATATTAGTTCCACGGACACTCACGTTGCTGTTAGCGCCAAAATGGCAAAAATCAAATATCTTCATTTTGTCATTGATAGCGTGAAGTCCAGTGTACTTGTTTATTATAAGGTCGGCAGGCAGTGGTACTTAAACGAACGTCAGACTCCACCTGGTAGTCACTCACGCAGACACCTTACTGCCTGGCTAATATTTTATCCATAACAATGGTTTATTCTAATGTCTCTCCGTGTCGATAAGAGAGAAGACACAAGACGAAAGAAAGAAGTAAATAAAGAAAGGAAACATCCTCTTTACCTTGTTTCTGGCAAATCAATTAAGTACTTTGACTGTTTTTTTCATTTGCCTCGAATTGTGTCCTTCTGCTGGACAAAGGCCTCTCCTTTTTCCTTCTAAGCCCGCCCCATCCCTGTCTTGAGAGTTCTCTAGCTATATTTTATCTTTGACTATGTTTAAATTAGGCACTAGACATTTTACCTAGTACTGATTATTTTTTTAAATTATTTTTGCTCGTGTAACGATTCTGAACCCACGCGTGTGTTAGATATTTCATTTTCATATAATTAATAATATTTTTTGTTTAAAAAAAAACGTTGCCCCACACTAGGAATGTCTCCTGTATCGTGGGTGCGTTTACAAACATTTAAACTCACTCAATATTTGTACCGTGCGGGAATCGAACCCGCGACACGCAGCGCAGCAGTCAATCGCTTAAGCACTGCACCAACCGTGCCGTCAAAGATTAAATATCGGTACTAAGTGTGCTATTTTCCACTGCGTGGGGAACTTGGAAGACATAAGGGACTTGTTGAAAATAATTTTGAGCGGTAATGACAAGTATTTAGCACATTTCCCTATGAAATGGGGTGGCAGGCCATCCGGCCCTGGACCTTTGCAAGTATTTAGTTTTTTTAATTCTTTAAGTACGTCTAGCTCTGTAAAGTGATGGTTTCCCAAAGCAAACTGAGGATAGTTATTCGACTTAATTTGTATACTGAGAGTGCCAGCTGGAGATGCAAAAGTGGAAGAAAAGTGTGAGGCAAACATTTTAGTCACTTCTTCTCCAGTAGTTGCCACATCTTGGTTCCACTGCATCTCAAATAGAATATCATTCGATTTGGCTTTTTTGGCCTTAACAAATGCCCAAAAGGCTTTGGGATTATGTGTGATTATGTGTGATTATGTGTGATTATGTGTGATTATGTGTGATTATGTGTGATTATGTGTGATTATGTGTGATTATGTGTGATTATGTGTGATTATGTGTGATTATGTGTGATGTTCGGCTCAGTGTTATTGACGTATGCGCTATAGCACTTTTTAATCATTTTTTTCCAAGTAATAAGAACGATTGTCGGCACGTTATATCAAGTAAGTGCGGATATTTGCTTATACCTGTAGGATTATTAGAAAGTTTGTGTGAAATAAGGTTGGTTAGAACATTTAAATGAGTCTAATCAGTTTTAATTGTATTCAAGATATATAAATATTAGTCTAAATATTGTCTGGTAAAATCGACTTAAGTGGGATAACAAACTTTAGCTGAACAAATTTACAGAATTGTCTTAGGGTCTCAGTATGTAGAAACCAACTAAAACTGTTTACCTTGTTTCAGTTGCTAATCATTGGAGCAGTTTATTCGTAAATTTCTACAATAAAAATACATTACAAAGGGAAACATGGCTTTACTTGGATAATATTTAATGAAGTTTACATTACAATAAGTTAGTCGGTTTTATATGTAGGTTTTTTGCAAACAATTGCATTTTGATAGGTTTTCACTTTCTACGTGTTCTAAACTATGCGTCGTATTAAAAAACGGGTTTTACCAGTAGATGCAGCTTGCAATTTCCTATCGATTGGTGTAAATAACTCATTTTCACAAAATATGTCAGATAATCGGTTTTCCCTGTAAGGTGGCGATATTAAGTATTGTGTAGTGTTTTTGTTAAGAATTTTATATATATGAGTATAAATTGTGTGGTAGTAAATCTATATAAGTTGTGATTTAAAACTCTTCAATGTATCTGTAATTGCCATTGTTGTATAAGTACTCCATAAATTGAGTATAATGTTTGCTGAAGATTTTACTCATCTTCCCACATCGTCTGCGCTCAGAACCGATACAAAGTCGTCAGGTCTCGGCGGACAGTGAATATTATATCAGAGGTGCCGCCCTTATGTGTCCTCGATAAACCTATTTAAACATTTACATACAAAAGAGGCTGGCTAATGGGCTGAGGCAGGGATGACATACTTTTAGTTGAGTGGATTATTTATTTTGAAGTTCTAAAAAGGTCCAAAATTGTAAGCAGCAGATATAAACTGTATATCATTATCATACTCACAATACCCGTCTCACTAGGTATTAGTACTCAGCTGTGCAACAATTTTGAGAAACCAGATAGATTTTGACACGAAACAATGAAAACGATATTTGATTTTGAACCTTAAATTACCTATAAGTCGTCTTCTTCTCCGTGTCGCTGGCACAACCGTATTTCAGATCTTGTTGGCCCTAAATTTTGCCACTTTCACGTCGTCGTCGGTGGCACTGCAAAGGTCACTTTAAAAGCATGTTTCGGGGCACATCGAGCAGGACATGAGGTGGAGCATAGTTTGCGACATCAACAACCTACTGCAGTTCCGTCGAGGTAGCCCCACTTTACCAGGTTGGAGCTGCATCTTCCCATTTGTGTCCTGAGATGTTTTAGGGACTTCCAAGTGGACCACGAAAGGTAAAATGTAGTTATTTTCTGAAATCATCCAAAAGTACTGTAGGTACGTCTGCCCATAATAAAATAATGTATTAACCACGCAACTTCACAAATATCTTCCTAAACGAATTATGGCGAGTAAAACCTTAACTGACAGCCCTGCCTATCCCACGGGAGTGAAGAAGGGAACGTAATTTATTCGCGGCTTGCAAGGTATGTAGTTACCGTAATAAAAGATGTAAACCGAATTATATTACTTACTGTCTTTACGTTGGCAGAATAAAATTTGATGAACGTTCCTCTGGAAAATGTAAGGTCATGTACTTCTTCTCTACACAGTCAAATGTAAGGTCATGTACTTCTTCTCTACACAGTCAAATGTAAGGTCATGTACTTCTTCTCTACACAGTCAAATGTAAGGTCATGTACTTCTTCTCTACACACACACACACACTGATACTCAGTCAAATTTTTGATGAATTACCAGTTGTAGGTCGCGGGTTTGAGCTCAGGCAGGCGCTTTACTTTGTTTAATTTCATCACCACTGCTCTCAAAATGGCGAGGAAACCAGCATGTCCTATAATAAAAAATTCGAAGACATGTGCATTTACGGCCCACTAGCCCTCAAAATCAAAAAAATCAAAATCAAAAGTCATATATTCAAATTAGGCTGAGAATCAGTACTTTTCGAACGTCAAAATTACAAAAGACAGTCCCCCAAAAACGCCCGCCCTTCACCACTTCCTAGTGCTATCGCTGGGAAGAAGAAGTGGCGCAACAAACTCCCCAGCAGCACAGCTGTCTGTTCAGTTAGAACTCTGTCACCGAGAGGACGCCTGTGTCCCAGCAGTGAAAACGTCTTAGTGCTCATTTACGGAGACGCGGGGCGTCGCTCGTCGCGTTGTGCGGCGCGGCCCGCAGCGGCAATTCTCGATGAAGCGATGCCCGCGGCGGAATCTTCTGCCAGTTATATTTGGAAATTGCAGAAAGCCATTATTTAATAATTAATTATTAGTAATTACTAATTAATTTAATTTGCGCTCCCATCTTCCGCTAACCTAAAACTGGTCGGTTTGATTGAGTATCCCGCGTGCGCCGCAGCTTTGCCCGCCGCGTGCTTTGCTACACGCTTGAGGATTCGCCGCGGGCGCAGCGGCGGACACCGCCACGCTTCCCGCCCCGCGTCTCTATGAACAACGTCTTATATTGCCATACGTTTGTGTTTACGCGTGCGATGATAAGTGCCGCTTGACGCGCCGCCGCTCCGTAAACAGGAAATCGTACAACGCGCCGCGAGACGCCACGCCGCACGCGACGCGCGACGTCCCGCGTCTCCGTAAATGAGGCCTTAGGCTGATTACGATGAAACTACACTATTACGTTATACAGTAGGTAACGAAAACCCTTTTGTTCCTTGTAGGAGCGTAGATATATACCTATAGGCTTACCATTAATGATGTTATTAAAAATAAAAAAACAAGTGGTGGCCGAACATTGTCCATAATCAGATAGTTTTAAATTCGATACATTGTTACAAAATGTTTTTAACATCTGAACTTACAAGTACTAATCGATCTAGCCTACGGTCGATAAAAATAAGCCGCCGGCGGCGGCGCCTTTGATTCGCGATAGCTAGACAGGTTGGCGCCAAAAATACAAAGCATGCCGCCTGCGCCGCCGCGTTCGATGACACGTGGTGCACCCTTTGTACGACCGCCACTAGCCAATTGTCCCCCTCACCACCCCTCAGTCACCTGCGCAACTTACTTCCGGACGGATGTATCTTGATCTACGTTGACAACATTAGAAAAAGAACCAAGTTATTGTGATTTTGTGAGTGAATTCTGTGTGCGTTTTTTTCAAAATGTCGTATTCAAATGAAAAATATTTTAATATGTTGATGTGCCTCGGGAGATGCGACTGCAATTATGCAGATGCACGTAGGCTGTACCAAGAACGATTTGCAACTCCAAGGAAAATAACAGGGTCTGTGCACAGTCGAGACCAACATCGTAATGACGACGAAGAAAGACCGAGGACTCGAGACCATGACATTAAGGAAGAAATCCTCGAGATGTTCGAAGCAGACGCTACGGAAGTACGCGCTCTGTGGGTAAATAAATTCGTTTTTAAAGTGTTAGTAAAGTGTATTGTAACTATCAATCGTGCAAACTTGATAAGCCAACTTTTTAAAGAAGTCAAACTAACGTTCCCAAAGTGTTATCATCAGTTAAACAGCTAACTGATGTGAACGTCACGTGACGAGTTCATGACCTTAGTGCAGTATGGTAGTGTGCGGCGCCGCGGGCGGCGACAAAGCGACAGCGGCGCGGCGGTGCCTTTGTTAAAAAGCAAGTTGCTACCTATTTCTCTTTGCAGAGGTGAGCAATCAGTGTTACTTTTCAAATAATAATTTTAAAATATTTATTTTGCTTTATTTTTCTTGAATATTTTTTTAATTGAATTACGTAATTACCATCGGCTATCGATTTATTTATTTATTTAAACTTTTCGCACAAAAAGGTACAAAGGCGGACTTAATGCCTTAGGCATTCTCTACCAGTCAACCAATTCTGAAAACGTCCCTACTTGGAACAACAGGGTTTTTGTTACATACTGTATAGCTGTGCCTGCGGTACGTCGACGCGTCGTAACACTATCTGAGCTACGCCGTAGCACTATATAAACTACACAACATGCTACTGCCGGGTGGGCGGTAGAATCATGATTAGCTTGTAATACACGAACCATTTCTTAAGTATGTAAAAGTCTACTGGACAAGATCTTCCCAGCTATAAACGGTCAGATCCCAAGTTTCTATAGTACAGACAACGACCAAAGTCGATTAATATTCCAGTTTTTTTAATCTTAATTATTGAGCAAAATATTTAATTAAAATAGAAACAGAAGTAAACTTATATGATGATAAACTTTTAGGATATGAAATGCTATTTTGTAATGTATCAAATTATGTATGTGTTAATTTAGATGATGTGTAAAAGTAAGCGCGTGAATAAATATTTTCTCTTCTATCAAAACATCGCGAGACAGCATGTTCCAATAAATAAATAAAATCAAACGCTTTATTGGCTCGACCTACATCCACCTCGCTCGACCGCTGTCCGCGGCAGGGTTCGTTTACTGCTGCTGGTTGTGGATCTACGTATTATAATCGAACTGTGTTGGTTTCACGAAATATCTTTAATAATAGACAGAGAGGGAGACGGAGAGGGCTTGTTTCACTACCTGCAAAATAACTACCCATTAAACTACTTGGCAGATAATCCATACTTAGGGCTAGTTTTACCAAAGTCAGATATCTTTTATCCGTGGAATAAAATTGACGTCTGACAGTTCTAGTATGGAAGAACTGTCAAACATTGAAAATGTTTTCTCAGTATAAGACTTATATGACGGTACCTTGCCAATTCATTTATGAAAATATTATGTATGTAAGAAAAAATCAACATCTTTTTAATAAAATAAGTGATAGACATAATTTTAATACTAGAAATAAAGATAAATTAGATCAACCTTTTTTTCAGATTATCTAAAGTAAAGTTACAACAAATGTTACAACAAAATACCTTGTGAAATATTACAATTAAATGAAAGAAAGTTTAAAACTTATATTAAAATTACACTTTGTAAGCAAGGATATTACAAATTAGAGGATTATATCCAAGATAAGAATGCTTGGAAACATGCTTGGAATCAAACTGGTTGCTAATGTATGTAATATTGTATAATTTATTCTTTTTTTTCTTTGACATTGATTTACATTCTGTAATTACTTAAAGTCACATCCGGACTTATTACTCCTTATTTATTTATGAAAATCGTCTACTTTTGGAATGTTTGTAAATATGTGAGCACCATGTACGAGTATCTATCACATAGTTAATTTATATGTCATGGATTCATTAATCCATTTTAATTTTTTTACCTATTGCGGTATAGTAATTTTATTACACATATAATTATATAATTAATGTATGCAAATTATTGTAAAACATTTTAAAAGAGTAACGGTGGAGTTTACGAAAATTACCTTTTGGAAGGGCCGACTAGAATCAATTTTATTTTAATTTTATTTTTGACGTTCAAAAGTGCCTTTTATGTGCCTATTTGAAATAAATGATTTGACTTTGACTTTGACTTTATTCTATGTATAAAAGTGTTGTGGAGTGCGCCCTAAATATTATAAATGCGAGAGTAACTCTGAATGTCTGCTTTAATTTCACGCTTTAACAGCTGAACGGATTCAGATGAAATTTGGCACACAGCTAGACAATGACCTAGATAAGGACATAACATACTTTTTATCCCTATATTACAATCCCGTGGGATATCTTCGGAGCTCCACGCGAGTAAAGTCGCGAGAAAAAGCTAGTTTCATATAAATTCAGTCCTATTTTTTAAGTTTTTATCAGTTTTAAACCTGGTGAATACTGTAAGCTATTTATATACATCTTAATATTTTTATGATGTTTACACTATTTTCGAAATAACAGAATATTGCATTTGGTCATAATTTGACAGTTATTTGATTTGTTCAAAATACTAAAATGGCGCCACCGGAAATTAACTGTAAACTGACTATTTCAGACTGATAATGTGCAGGGATTTAAAAACTTACGTGGTAGCGCCATTTTAGCAAGAGATTAGAGGTTGAACTGCGAAAGTGTAAGGATCTTGTAATACCCATGTAAGTACTGAGAATTGTAATAATATAACTATAAATGTATTGCCGTAATATTTGTGCTTTTATTTTTAGCCAGCGTTTGAACCCAGTAATTAAATCATGCTTATTTTTCAAGTGAATACTTTTATTTCCCTTTTGCTCTGGTTAGATTGACAATACTAACTATGCGAACATTGTATACCAGGCATTGAAAATGATAAATACATAGATGTGTAGGTTTCTAGAGCACGGTTGATTTTACGATCAAATTTATTCTGTCTCGTAAAAGTCACAGCACTCGACATCTGGCAGAGGTACGCGCGTGTTCAAGAAGATTGAAGTAAAATGCGATTATTAGTAGATACTTTAATGAACTACACTACCTCATTGGTCTAGTGGTCACGATTACTGACCGTGAGGTCCTGAGTTAAATTCCTGGGTCGAGCAAAATTGTATAGTGTTGTACCGTCAGGAAGTAGCAGTCTGGAGTCTAGATTTTTGCCCGGATGATGGCAATAGACTCGGGCGGGAATTAAATATAACTGGCAGAGTGTGGCTGTAGCTACACTCTGCCTAACCCTTCGGAGGAAACAAGCCGGTGCTGGTTGTTCGTCTATTGGATTGGTGTCGATACAACTTCTTGTGCTGTTTTGCTACAGAAAATAATAAATTCAAAGAAAAAATTAAAAAAAGGAAAAAAAAAATGTTTATTCTGCACAAATAAGACGCACATTATAAAATACACATACTAATACAAAGTAGCCAAAAGCCTCGTATACGACAAATATAAAAAAATCAAACAAAAGGAGAATTTAAAATGTTAAAAGTTTTACAATATTGGCTAAAAAGCTTCCTTTATTTCAAAATGACCTCCATATCAACGCCAAAAATCACAAATACACATATTACATACATCTATTTCTTTTCCCACCAGTCTACCCATCCTACCTGTAAACACACATAATCTGCAATTAGTAAATAATTACCGCGAGTAGATTGCAGCGAACTGTTTGTTGACGGCGCGGCGACGGCGCGTGTCCGCAAATACGGGCGCGCACACTCGCTGATTGATGATCTGATCAGTCTGATCACACAGGCGCGATCGATTGCGCGCCTGATCGCCGCTGATAACTGTGCTTAGCTGTGGCTGAGATGTTGCGATGTCATTTGTTTGGTTTGTTGTTGGTTTATTTTTATGGCCATTTCAGTATTTTTTTAAACTTGTGCATTTTAGTCTCAGACTCGATCTGTAAATATTACATTCAATTTATCTACATTAATTTGACAAGTTACCGACATTTCGATAACTTTTATTTACTGCCCGACTTCATAGATTACCAAAGTATGATGAAGGAAAAAGAAGTAGAAATAATAAACTGCAAGCTAGTGTGGGATGTAGGTGTGACCTATTATTCGGAAGGCCTAGTAATATTACAGTACCTAATAAATAACCTACTAGGTTACTATTAACCAAAGCAGTATACGTCGAAAGATATTTCCCTGCAATTAAAAGTAAACATTGCCATTGACTAGTAGGGTTACTAGTCAATGGCAATGTTTACTTTTAATTCATGTTCAATGTTTAATTTTAATTTCGGAAGAAACCATTAGCATGACCACATACCAAACCATTACCTGAATAAAATTATCAGCATAGTGCGGAAGACCTTTTACAAATTCACAATTCTGTCTAATTATAGTAACACCTACAAAACATTGCTAAAAACGTCCGAAATAATATCTCTTCAATAAATTATTCTTGTTGGTGCGAAGTATAGTGAGCGATCAATTAGTGGAATTTATTGCCGTCTCAGGACCTTTCTTTATTTATTCGTCGTTTTTCAACGTCTGCAGACGGCTGTAATTGCTAATGCTACTTCATTCGGCCTGCAATGAAAGCGATTGTTTCTGATAGCGAATGTATAACGGTTATAGCCTGTAATAGATTCATTTGTAACTACATCTAAATACGTCATCTATTATTTTATTGTGAAAATTATAAATGCAACTATTTTATTTGTCTATCCTTGTGCCAAATTTCCAAATTCTTTGTGGCATTAAAAGGTAACAGACACCCAGACCGGCAGAATTAAATTATAATATTAGTATAGACTATAGAGGATAGGTTTTCAGAGAGTTTCCAAATTTCAACAGCGAGTGTCGACGTAATTATCGCGAGTCCCAGTTGAACAATCGGTGTGCGGGTTGCCACTCAAAATGTAAAAAAGCACGTTGTTTTTCTTCCATTTCTGAACACGAATAGAAAATATGTGTCTACCAATATTTTCTACGTACGCATCAAACATGGCGGGATGGCGGTTTAATATTATTTTTATCAATATTTTCGTTCAAACTTCCTGCAAACTGTATGCGAAGAATATTTTTTGAGCTCTGTGGCATGGTGGGAACGTACCAAAAAATGATAGTTTGGCAGAAACTGCTACAGAATCAATATTGAGGTTAGATGAGAATTAGCTTGAACTACAATGTATATTATATATATATCTTATATATATCTTATTTATAAACAAATACTTACATTCTTACACTACAGTAATTTTTTTGAATGAATTATTAAATTTTCTAAACTTTCTAAAAATAACGAACTCAAATGTAATGGTCAGAATGATTGCAGTCACCGTCACGGGCTGTTAGGTTTTAATAAACGGCGCCTACAAATTATTTTACACTTATAAACGTGAACCGCCTAATCCGTTTTAATGTAAATGTCAAATGATCTATGAACTATATTAGTGAAATTATTTTGTTTCCGCTTTGCAATAGCACAGAGCATATTAAGATAAATGAACCGTGCTTGGCAAAAAAAAAATACTATTCATTAAACTCAATGATTATGTTTGTAGAGTTAGCAACAAAAGTCGATCAACACTTCAATTGTTAAATCATAATCTATCAGCAAAATAGTTCATTAAAATCTGAACAGGAATTTTAAGAATATGTACTCCTAGCTATGATTTAAAAAGCTAAAAAAGCGGTTTATCAAAACTTTTAGTGTCAATTTTGATGATAATGGTAATTATTATGTAAAAGTGATGACAAGATAAAAAAGGCAGTAAAGCCAAAGGGGTTTTATGACGTGTTTATTTGACAGTTTCATATATTCCATGCATCTCAACCCCAAGCTATAAAATATCTCCGTTCTATTACAGAAAAAAAAACATATTCTTCCTCAATTTATCTATACGTACGAGAAAGATAAAAGACAGAGTCTCAAAATACGGCTTTACTACTGATGTATTGACCACAAAAACGTGCGCTCACCCCGATAACCCGCCATGATGCATCGGCGCGGCGACAGTTATTGCTGCCACAGATTATATCCCAAGATGGCGGACATTTTTCTTTGCAACACCAGCGCTGTTCAAATCAAATCAAATCAAATTGTTTATTTGCATAATACGTGTTAAAAAGGTGTTACAAGTATAAAAGGTACATTGTATTATAATCTATTGAGGTGTGTAAATTAATATATTAGGTACAAAATAAGTTTTAAATTGATTAACATTAAAAAATAGAACGTCAAATTAAAAATATAAAATTATTATACACAAGTCAGATCAAAATTTTAATAATAATTATATGTGTGGTGCCACTTCAGATAAAATCGACTCATCTTTCATTTAAATAATCATTAATTGAATAGTAACATTTTGCAACTAAGAATTCGTATATACGGTTTTTATTATGCGTTTGTTGTTCAAATGAAACGTAATTTGTTTTTTCAAGATTTATTTTTAAGTTGTTTATATTTTTACTTTTGATTAGTAAAAATATAAACAACTGTTGTGCTATCGTCAGCGAATAAAATCATTGGATTATTAATAGTTTTAGGCATCTCATTAATATATATAATGAATAAAAATGGAGCAAGAACACTGCCCTGCGGCAGCACATAAGTCTTTTCAAGATTATATTTATGTATGTAATTTGTTCTTGATTAGTCAGATATGATTTGATAAGTTCAAGGATATTGCCTCTAATTCCATATTTTTCCAGCTTGTTTATCAGTATTTTATGGTTAACATAGCCTTTGACATGTCCATAAATAATGAAACTACAGGAGTTCTATTGTCAACGTTAGTTAGAACGTGTTCTACATGTTTGTAAATAGCAGAGTCAATGTTTTTATTTTTTCTGGAACCATATTGTTCGCTAACCAAGATGATGTTAGTTTCTAGAAATAAATACATATATATTTATGCTGAATTAAAATATTTTTTTTGAAAAAGTAATACAAAACACTTTTTCAAAAATTTTAGAGAATACTGGAATGAGCGCGATTGGTCTGTAGTTGCTAGGATCTTGCTTATCGCCTTTTTTATGGATTGGTTTAATTACAGAGATATTCAATTTTTCTGGGAAAATTCCTGTCTCAATGCTTCCATTGATAATATGGCTGATTATTGGTGCAATGATGGGAGATGTGGCTTTTATTGCCTCGGTGGTTATGTCGTCATAACCAGCGCTTTTAATATTTTTCAGGGAATTAATAATTTCAAATATGTCAAGGGGTACTGTGGGTGTCATAAATATTGAATTAGGAAGAAAGTTCATTGTTGATTTACTATTAAGATTAATGTCACTTTGAGATTCAATTTGGTCTATTTAATAATTATTTAATGATTCCGCTATTAAAAAAAGTTAAGGCAAAATGTTTCTGTAGAAGCTGCTCTATCGGCTTACCATGGTTATGTGTCGTCTGTACTGAGCTATGAATTAATAATGTGGGGCATCTCGATCGATATCGACAGAGTTTTTAAAATTCAAAAACGATGCATCCGTGTTATCAACAAGGTTTGGTTTCTAGATAGTTGTAAACCTTTATTTAAAAAATGTAAAATTCTACCGATTCCTTGCATGTACATAAAGGATATCTGCATCTTTACCAAAAAACATATACTCTACTTTAAATAACGTAGTGAGGTCCTAACTAGACAAAAAGGGGCTAAGTTCCACCACCTGCTGTATCAACCACCGTCATAAATATATTTATAAGAAAAATGTGTTTAATATGTGTGTCTTAGTTTATAATAACTTACCAAATGAGTTAAAGTTATTACAGGGTAATGTGTTCAAGACCAAATTGACAGAATGGCTTCTAAAATGTTGTTTTTATAGTATTAAGGAATTTATGGAACATAAAAATTAATAATTTGTATAGTTATTAAAATGTTAACAATATAAATTAATAAATTGAATAGTGTATAATTGTATGGTAATAGTATATAATAATAATAGTAATGTATTAAGAATGTATATAATTTAATTAAAATTTAGCATGCTTGCCTGCAGGCAGAATACAATAACACTTATCATCAAATGACCCCTCCCGCTCTGGATGGAGCAGAAGGGAGTGTCATACTCTTACTGACTAAAACCCACCCGTGTTCCTTCTTTAGCCCTTTATGTACCAGGGCGGCGGTAACCCTTTCGGACGATCCCGCTACATACAATAACACTTAGGTTATAAGATCTTACCTTAAATACCAAAATAATGAATTTCTAGCAAATAAACGTTTGATTTCATTTGATTTATTTGTTCAGGATTATTTATAATTTTGCTGTCAATTTTTATGCTATCAAAACCTTGTTTAGGGAAGTTCGATTTTTACTTATTAATTATGCTCCATGTAGCTTTGCTTTTCTTTTCACAGTATTTATAAAATTATGGTTTTGTGCTTTTTGTGTCTGTTTAATTATGTGTTTTAGTCTTTTAGTATATGTTTTAAGTTTATTTTTATTGTCTAGGTTTGGTGACTTTCTATACTCCCATAGCATGTTTCTTTTTTTATCAATTTAAGTAAAATAACATAATCAGAATACAACAACAAAAATATGTCAAAATTCGCAAGTTCATACATTCAGTGGTCAAACTATTTGTTTTTTTAAGTTGACGGTATTTGGAAAAATTGTACAATGAATATGTCAACAAATTAGTTAAAGTATTTCTATTACATTATACCCGCAGTTAGAGTACCCGCAGTTTAATCTGTATTTTATTATATTGGTTGGTATTATTTATTGTATTGGTTTAATGTGTAAAAGTTTTTTAGAATATACAATTGGAATCTAATGTACACGTCTGTAGATAGTTACCCGGGAAAGATCTAACGCCTAAGGTACAGGCTCGGCCTAGTTTAGGTGTTAGTGGTCATTCGAATTGTGTTCAATTGCAGAATTGTACCTACTGTTTACCAAAATCAACTTGTAAAATATTTTTGTGTCAATAAAGCTTTTTTATTTTATTTATTTATTTTACGTTTCGAACATTTTTTCAGTCCCGTTGTGATCCACTTTGGTTTTTTTTTCAGTCCCGTTGTGATCCACTTTGGTTTTTTTTTCAGTCCCGTTGTGATCCACTTTGGTTTTTTAATTACTAATATTATTATTTGTTTGCCGATGTAAACAAATAATAATATTAGTGTCAGTTAGTTTTTCTCAAATAAGTAGTATATAATATGGTTAGTTCTAGATAGTTTTGAGTTTTTAGGTAGTCTTCTTCGCCAATGTAAATAATTACAATTATAGTCTTTACTTATAAAGTTGTCTAACACATTGATACAATTATGTGATAAAAATATATTAAGTCATTAAATGAACATTCAATAATGATGATATAACACTTTTTTTTTATTGTTTGCGACACTTTTTAGAGTTCCGTACCTCAAAAGGAAAAACGGAACCCTTATAAAATCACTTCGTTGTCCGTCTGTCTGTCCGTCTCTCAAGACACTTTTTCTCAGGAACGCGTGGCGTGAAATTTGTATCAAATTGAATTGAGATTAATATCAAATACTCAAGACTGCAATGCCTTGAAGCAGTGATAAACCAAATTTCTAAAGTCAAGGCAATTAAAACATTCGGGCGTTTATGTTTCGTTTATGTTTCGTTTATGCCGCATAAACGGTGTATTGACACTCGCAAGAGAATCAAAACCTATTGGGTATTTCCCGTTGACCTAGAATCATGAAATTTGGCAAGAAGCAATATCATGTAGCACAAGTAAAGGAAAAAATCCGAAAACACGGGAAAAATATTCAAGACACGATTCCCGTATTAAACTATTTACATTCATACGAGTATATTACTAAACTAACGCATTATTAACGTACACAAAAATTGTAGTATGTTTTTGTTCCAATAAAATATTTGATACCTAATTGATTTGATTTGATACCTACAAAGAAGATAGATTTTTGGGCCCACTGTATTGTAACGTCTATTAATCGTATTATACTTAAAAAAACGTAACCAATTTATCATTTAAAATGGTCGATTTTTTCAATAAAGTCTAACTAGAATCAAGAAATCGTAATAAAAACAAAATCAAAATCGGTTCATCCGTTCGGGAGCTACGATGCCACAGACAGATACACAAACACACACACACACACACACAGACACGTCAAACTTATAACACCCCGTAGTTTTTGCGTCGGGGGTTAAAAAGAAAATGTTTTGGTAATGCACTCAATCGATTCAATTCCAGATATGGTCAATGTCATAGATCCATGTATTGAAACGTTTTTAACGATTTTAAGGAAAAAAACAATATATAAAGGGTGGCAGGGACATCGACGCGCAAACTGTAACCATGGATTCAGCACATGAGTTTAGACCCCATAGCATCGAAATTTTTCGTCGGTTATCCAAAAAAAATCTTCGGTTTCATAGAAAAGTGCAATACCTACGCGGTCAAAATGTATGGAACAGCAATATTTTTTTTAATAACCGTATTTACTCTTATTAACTCTCTGTGACTATGTACATCATAGTATTATGACGGTTTATTACACGAAATATATATATTTCCTGGTTTATTAACTACTTTTGTATTTAATCATATAATAAAGAATAATATTTAACTATAAATAAAAAAACTAGTGACAGTGTTGGTGATATTTTTCTAATCGCGAGTACTCGAATGGCGCCACGAGAGAAAATGGAATCGTGTCTTTATTTTATTTACTCGAGTTACGAGTTAAATAAAATCAAGCCGCATCACTATCTGACACTGTCAGAAAGACGAGTTTTCAACACTTAATTCATTAAATTTTTCCCGTTTCTTTTGAATTACATGAAATAATTGATGTCTCTGTTTCCTTTTTTGTAACTGAAGGATTATAATGAATATGGATTTTTTAAGATGGTATATATAGTATTTACTCCAGAAGGATGTTGTGTTATTTGTTCAGCAAGATAACAATGTAATGTACATTGCGCAAAGACATTGTCTGAGACTGCTGCAGATGTGCGGTTACTTGTGTACGCATGGATATTTCGCTTCTTTCAGTCAAACTATCTAGATGCAGTTTGAGAAAGTGCGAAGTGAGAATTGATGATGCAAGAAAGTATTGAAACTGCTTATTAATTATGGAGATTTGGATACAGGAATATTTACATTCCAAGTCGATCTGCAAAACAAACGCATACTTACGAGATGAGAGGTACAGCGACCTGCGTTTTTTAGATAAAATACATATTTACTTTTAAGTCTGTGTTGAAATTGAAATACTTATAGTAATAAAAATGTTTTGTTACATATGTGATTTTTGATTTCTTGAACCGTTCAATACACCCTATATTCCTACTATGTATTACTAAACAGTGCACTATTTTACTACATTATAATAGCGACGAGGCCAACCTACTTACTAAACAAAAGTTTTTTTAGTGATGAATCTAAAAAGGTTATGATCGTTTTTCTCAGTATTCCCGTTAGATAAAGTATATTTATTACTACCACTGTAATCTAGAGATCACAAGGAACAAATCAACATGCGTTTCATTACTAGACGCCACAATTTTGGTGGGCCTAATCGCCGAACAAAAGAAACTATCTCTATTGTACGGAACCCTCGATGCGCTAGTCCGACTCGCACTTGACCGATTGTTTTTATTTAAAGTTGACTAATTGGAATCATGGCATTCCATTTGCCTTCGGTGCGTATCAAAATAATACACAAATATAAATTTAAAAAAAATATATATATTTTCCAAAGTTAAGTACCGATTGTTAATAATTTAATAAGCCCAATTTAATAACAAAGCGGTGTTATTGTCCGCATCACCCGTTGTTAGTCAAAAGCCGCACTCATTAAAGTTATTTCGCGTAATGGCCGGCAATTGTGAGTTGATGACTAGACCAGTCCACAACATTTATTTTAAAAGCAAGATTAATATACATCGTAGCACTGGTTTTAGTCTACACTAGGGAAAGAGATAGAAATATTTTTGCAATAGAGTGAAAGAGTTGAAGTTATACAAAGGAATTGTCTCGCATTATTTCATAAGAACGGACAACACAATATAACTTTTTATGTGCCCCTGTCTCCGCAGTTTTAATTTAGTGACGTAATAAGTTAGTGTTAGCTAGAAAATAACGTTGTTCTTGCATGCAATATACCTACTTGCAGTTTTATTATTTGAATATTAAAAGTTTTCATATTAATATGTTAACACTTTCCAAGTTTTTGCTAATAATACAAGTTCTAATATCAAAGTACAAAACACCAAATAACGGGATGGATGTAAGGACAAATGAAAGGCGCTGGTTTACATGACGAGTTTATGAGGATTTTAGTAGGCAACCTTAAACAAATGTTTGTGAGATATCTACGTGGTAGTAATCCCAACACAAATCATAATCATCATCGTCATTTCTGCCGAAAGACGTCCATGCTGTACATCGGCCTCCCCCAAGCTCCGCCAATTCGATACAGTGCTTCTCGCATCCAGCAGGGTCGTCCCATTTTAGTAATAATTTTTCATCCCACGTTCTTTGAGTCGACTTAGCTTATACTGAGGGGTTGGCAGCCATGTTTACTGTGCCCAGCAGGAGGTCTGCGACCGAGATATGATAACTAGGTGTTATCGAGCCGTGTGTACACAATGTTTGTTGTAATGACTTCGTCGTCATTACTACACCCACGGGGATAGCGGGCGAGTCGTAATCTTATAGTGGGATTGTGATGTATTGGTGTTGATGTTCGAGGACAGTTTGTAATGGTTGTTTGTGGTTGAGGATTTATAACTTTTAAAAAGGTATAGTGTTTGATTGCCAAAATATTTATACAAGAACCGCCGCCTACACACCAACGAAGAACAAATGAGTTTTTTGAAAAACTGGTAAGTCAAATATTAATTTTAATAAAGTTTGCCTTTGCGAAACCATAACGAAAGTAAACTTTAACTTTTTTTGTATTCCTCCAAAAAAAGTGTATTTCTGCACCTACACGAATAGCCGAAAACTTTTATCATACTTTGGTAAAATTATACAGTTTCATGCCATTACCATGTCGTTCTTTTTTAATCTTGCATACATAATGAGCACACAATGCACGCATGCATATCACCCCTTTGATGTCTTGGAAATCTCTTAAATGAAATTTACATTGCCCTTGCACAATCTGTCATATCTTACTGCATACCGATATGGGGCGGTGCAGCAAAATCAAAATTTATAGAGGTGGAACGAGGACAACGAGCCCTCATTAAAATAATGTATTTTAAAAGGATTAGACACCCCACCGAAAGTCTCTATCAGATTAGTGGTCTGCTTTCGGTTAGAAAACTATATATTACACTTGTGGTTCTAAGAAAACATAAAACCCTTTCTTATGACAGAAACTTACTTTCAAAGAGACGGAAAGATATTATTGCACAAATTCCACAAACTAAATCCAAATTTGCCGATATACAATATAATAAACGCTCAGCTCAGATATACAATAAGGTAAACAAAGAAATATATATATACACTAAACAACTACATGAATGTAAAAAAATTATAGTTGACTGGGTAAAACCTCTAACGTATGAAGGTACTGAAGCACTTTTACAACACATAAAATAAACCATCACGTACACACACACACGCACCCTCACACGCACTCAGCCACACGCACCCCACTCTCACACACACCCTCACACACGCACTCACCCACACGCACCCCACTTACACACACACCCTCACACACGCACTCACCCACACGCACCCCACTCACACACACACCGACACTCCGTTAGTCACACATACACTATCTAAATAAGTTCTGTATCACTTTTAAGATAATTTTAATTTTAAGTTATGGAAGAGCGGAGTCTCCTAATACAGGCATTATTTGCTTAAAAGGAGGCTCCAATCACAAACTAATGTTGGAAATATTTTGGTACAGAAAATAAAACATTTTGTATTTTTTGTTTTGATGTAATGCGATCCTCTGGAAAACGCATTCACAAAGCCTATGAAAATCTTTTACAAAAAGTTGATGACAATCGTTATTACCGGGCTGCAAACAGAAATATTTAATCGAGCGGTCATAACGGAGTACAAGCGCCTCTCTGTATGTTCTGCGACCATAAAAATAACCGCTTGTGCGAAAGTACATACCGTTCCATTTAAAACGGCCGATTCGTATCACAGTTAAATTTAAAGCGCTTGAGACTATCGCTGGATTGCTGAATAGTGCTGATTTTAGTGCCTTTTTATTAAAGTTTGATAGTGCGATGCAGCGAAAATGGTGATTTTGTCCATTAAAGTAATTACCTGACCCGAGTTTAAAACGATTATATTTATTTACTGAATCTCGTACAAAATAAAAATATTAACTTTTGAACCGTTTAAGCTGGGGCGATTTCAGTATCTTTTTATGAAACGAGGTGTAGTGGTATAAAACTGATAATATGTTCTATGTTACGGGTTTGGTTTCCGCACTTAGTCCTTCAGGTGGACCGTTGTGCGTGGGCCATGGCGGCCGTCGGTGGTTATTCCAACCAGCCCACCTCCCTCCAGAAGCTTATTAAGTCTCCTGGTCTGTTGAGAACATCTGTGTAAGATCTGGGTGTCCCGAAGGTTTCCACTAGACTCACTAGTCTGGTTGCCCAGAACAGACCTGAGCCGTATGTGATCCGACCAATTATCACATACGGCTCACTAGCCGATGTGATAATTGGTCGGATAACTGTGGTGTAAAGCCAGTAGGTGACCTTGGGGCTAATCCCACAGTTTTTCCCAAGCATTTTCTTGCATTGCCTCAGGGATATGCTGGCCTATGTGGTGATGTGGTTGGTGTGTTTTGCCCAATTCAGCTGTTTGTCCAAAAAAATGCCCAGGTATTTGGTTTCAGTTGATAGGCTTAGGGTAGTGCCAAAGAATCGTGGAAGTTTTAGTGTAGCAAGTTTCCTCTTTTTCGTGACGAGGATCAATTCGGTTTTTGTTGGGTAAACTGATAATTGGTGTGTACTGCACCAGTTCTCTACTATCTTCAGGGCCTGGTGCATTAGGTTGCACAGGGTATTTTCGTGGGTGCCATTTATTATTATGGTTAGATCATCGGCGTAGCCTACGGTAAAGTAGCCATTATCGTTTAGTGCCTTTATCAGGCTGTCTACAACCAGATTCCATAGAAGTGGCGAAAGGACGCCACCTTGCGGGCAGCCCTATGCCACAATAGCCCTTGTGGTGTCGTTTACGGTCACTTGTACAGTTCTCTGTTCGAGCATATTGGTAATCCAGCCGCTCAGAGACGGATCTATACCGTGTCTGTCTGAGGCCGTGCTGATACTTTTGAATGTGGTTTTGTCAAAGGCGCCCTCGATGTCAATGAAGGCGGCCAGTGCTGAGCATTTGTGGTCCACTGCGCATTTATCTTGATTGGACCACGCTGTGCAGTGCGGATTCTGCTGATTTGCCTATGGAGTACGCATGCTGTTATTTGTGGAGTGGTTTTGCCCTAATAGGATCGTCTCGGATGTGTCGATCGCATAGTCTCTCCAGGGTCTTTAGTAATAAAAAAAGGATCTGAGGCTTATGGGTCTGTACGCCTTGGGTTGCGTGTAGTCGGCTTTACCAGGTTTGGGTATGAAGATGACTTTCACTTCGCGTCAGGCTAGGGGTATGTGTCTGAGTGCTATACAGGCCCGCTAGATCTCCATCAGGCATAGTGTAACGTAGTCGAGCCCCCGTTGTAGTAGGGCTAGGAAGATGCCATCCAGTCCCGCGGACTTGTATGGCTGGAAGGTGTTGATAGCCCATTTTAACCGGTCCTCCGTTACTAGCCTGTGGGCACAGGTCCAGTCCCGTTCCGTTGGGGTCCAATCTGGTACGTCTTCGCAGGTCCTGTCCTCTAGGAGTTTGCAATCGCCAAGGGTTCGGTCCTGTTCGGTTGATAGGATCTTCCTTACCCTTACGGTTTCATTGTTGGTTTCTATGTATATGTTTCAAATAACACCAAGCAATCTAAATAGATTTAATAATAACTTAATTAGTAAGTTAAGTGTACCAGGCCATATTAAAAACAATGTAAATGAATTATATGAGAGGTTCTATTCGGTAGTACGCATAGAGTTCAATAATACTTTAAAAAAGAAAACTAAAACTATTTGCCCAAGTTTTTTGTTCAGTGACTGGGCAACTAAGGGTATTAGGAAAAGTAGGGAAAAATTATTTGAGCTGTATGGCCTTAAGCCTTATATTATTAAGTCTAAGACTTTTAATAAATACGTTGCTACCTACTCTACAACTTTTAAAAATATCTGCAAGGTAGCTAAAGCCTTGTATATAAGCAACAAGGTCAAATCAGCCGATAATAAAATAAAGACGGTTTGAAAAATTATCAATAACGACACTAACCGGAATAAAAGACATAATAATGATTTCACAATAGAGACTTCGCGTGGTCTCATAAGCACTAACAAAGAAGTTGCTCATGAATTTGTAAATTTCTTTACCAGTATCCCACATACAACCACTGAAATCTTAAATTCCTCGCCCTTACGTTCTATTGATTTATTAAGAGCAAACGCCTCATCCTGCCAGATCGAATTTAAATTCAAGCATATAAACCCCACAATAGTAATAAAAGCTTTCAAGCAAATCAAGATCAAACTAACCGAAGATCTATGGGGAATGTTTATCAAAGTTTCTACGTCCATTATTGAGACTATAGCGCAGTACTTAGCCTTAATATTTAATTTGTGTGTGGATCAAGGATACTTCCCGGAGCTTATGAAACACAGCAAGGTGATACCACTTAAAAATCGGGGGACAGTAAAGCGACCAATAATTATAGACCCGTATCCGTGTTACCGGTTTTCAGCAAGGTGTTTGAAAAGGTGATGCTGAACCAAATGCTCAATCATTTTAACACCAATAAAATATTGCACGACCAACAGTATGGTTTCACCAAGGGACGTGGTACGACTGATGCCGGTGTCATCTTATTAAAACACATTTTTACGGCGTGGGAAGAGTCCCAAGACGCCATAGGAATTTTTTGTGACCTCTCCAAGGCTTTGATTGCGTCGACCACGAAACCTTACTTTTAAAACTTCAGCATTACGGACTTGGAAAACTTGCGCTCAGTTTAGTAAAATCATATTTAAATGATAGACAACACCAAGTTCAAATAAATGGTATCAATTCACTCGGTTTAAAAGTAAAAATGGGTGTACCACAACGCTCGATATTAGGTCCTTTCCTCTTTATAGATATATTAATGATCTACCCCATTTGTTAAAAACCCAACCACAGATGGTGTTATTTGCTGACGATACTTCCTTGATTTTTAAAATTAATAGACGTGCATCAAATCTTGACGACGTAAATAGCGCCCTACTGCAAGGGCAAAATTGGTTCACTGCTAATAATTTAGTATTTATTTATTTGTTTAAGAAAAGCACAGCCACATCACGTACATTAAACTTATGCTAGAATAATCTTAATAACTAAAGGACTAATGTACATGACAATTGCGGCGTACATAGCATTGATTATATATCTTGCTGCCTTGAAAAGTATATTAAGCTAAACTAAAAATAATATAAACTAAAACAGACTGAAGTAAGTAAGATGGGTAATAAACATGAAGAAAAAGTTAAGAATAAAAACAATAATTGAAATAAAAAATAATGATAATAAAATTAGAAGCAACTTGGCAAGGATAGCGTGATTTTCTTTCTGAATACCGGTAGTTTGTCGCTGAATATATCAAGGTCAGATGTGTTTAATACAGTATTTAATGGGAGAAAAACCAAGTGTATAAGATGTATATAATATGTGATATAATATGCTTTGTAACCATATTATATTGATTTAAAAGAGTGTCCATGGAGTTTCTTGCCCGTTCTTCTCCATAGGTACCTACGCTTTGGAATGGGCAACTAGCTTCATTTTTTTGACTGACCGACCTCTTGACAATTCAAAAGTGCCTGTAATCGGATATAATACATCGATTTCCAGTCAAAACGTTTTAATTACCCGGTGATATCGTTCAGCAACACTCGTTCAACCGTTAAGATTAAACAAAACCATTTTCATTGAGCAGACTGTATTTCCGTCGTGTAAGGAACTAACCGGTGCAAGGTCCACATTGCGCTGCAGTGCGGTGCAAAGCGACGCGCTCCGCAAATATTTGATCAGCCAACAACCCGCTGCGGGAGGCGAGAGATGTTTAAGATTGCCACCGACCGCGGCTGGGGAGGAACATTAACTCGTCAACTTAGAACTGGATTAGTTTCATGTGCGTAAGTTGTTTGAACGTCGGAAAAATACAGATGTCTGTGAATTCACCTAAAAAGGCAACAAGGTCCATTAACTTGCAAATGGATAGAGCTGTCCTTTGTGTGTAATTAACTGATTTTGTTCTTTTTTTTCGCTCTAATTGTTAGAAATACATATATAGCTACGTAGCGGAGCTATGATTTTGTTTTAATATTCAACAATAATAACATAATAATTTTAAGGTTTATTTATACGACTATGAACTATTTGGGCCTTTACAGCGCGACTTTGTTCACCGTCTTTCGTATATATTACGACGCGACCTCCTCAATGAAACGGTTCACACGTAGTATTTGGTAAATACAACGTCATACTGAAAGTTACGAGTATGTTGAGGGAGAAAGTTTGTTCGCCGAGGTCGTGATACGAAGCTTGTTGGTATTTCAAAGATTTAATTAAACTATTTAGTCACACGTAGGTATCAGGGCTTTGTTAGATTAGACGCGAGTTTTAAACTTTCCTTACCGAAATTATTTTACAAATAAGTTAAGAAAAGTTTTGTAAAGGAGAATGCTCCAAAAAAAACCCAGCTCCGGGGTAAAAGAGATGTATCTCAAAATATCAATAATAATAAGTCATAAACTAATAGGCGCTTATGATCGTGATGCTTACTGGCAAACATATAAAAATTGCCAGTTTTATTATTCAGGTGTCGATTTAAAAAACTAGTTTAATTATTTATTAAAAAATATGATGTTAAAATGCTTGGTGAAAATATATGCAACCCCAGAAATCACTGCCTCCAAAAACATAAAATTTTGCAATATGGCCCCCTTCCTAAAGAACTATAATATTTAACTCGTAACTGAAGGATTATTATTGACAGAACAGATAAGGGCTTTGGCTAAAGGTAAGCGTTCTGATTGATCGTCATTAATAGTAAATATTTTTTTTAATATAAATACACTGGTTTGATTTCACCTCTACTGCCAAAACTTCAAACTGGTAATGAATGATTAATAATCATGCATTCTGGTGTTTGCATATTGATATTTCATTATCGATAGTTAGGGCAAAACCAATAATATAGAAAGTGTCCTCACTTGATTATATTATTGATAGTATAGATGGCGCTACCAACTCCAAACTATCAAATCAAGATCATAGTATCGCTGATAACAACGACGATGCTTTTAAATGCTGACTATTTATTAGGTGAAACTCTCGAAGTTTCTGTTACAATAAATGTATACATATTATTTTCAACGACTTTAGGCATTATAAAAAATATAAAATGAGCCAAGCTCGCATTTTAACACCATGTTTTTGAATAAAGTAATTAAAAATAATTAATTAAACTACAACGGCAATTTTTATATGTTTGCCAGTAAGGATCATGATCATAACTGGTTATTATTTATTATTATTGATGATTTGAGATACAACACTTTTCCCCCGGAGCTGGGTTTTTTTCTATGGAGCCTGAGTTCTCCTTTTTTATTTATATTACCAATCTACGATATTGCTGACGCGTCAAATATTTTAGACACTTTTAATAATTATCATATAAACACAACAGTGTAGATAAAACTAATTTCTCATCCTACAATTTACCAGAACATAATTTCCAAAGCGACCAACTTATTCTATCTGCCATGCTATTTACATAATAATCAAAGGAGCTGTCCTGACACCGTCCAACCCGGGATTATGTTAAACCAGTGTGACAGTAGTTTGCAGATGTCTTCAAATGTGAGTTATTTGCTAAGTAAACTGTGCTCCGAGATATCTTAGCTGGCCGTGGCCTGATTTGTGTTGCACATGTGGACTTTACAACTGTGGCCACGAGAGCGAGTGGACGCTCGAAGAATACTTAGTTTATTCGTTCTGCTTGAAGATAGTTCGTTACTCGCCCAACTTCGGTAGTCTAGAGTTGGACTGAGTTAGTGTTCGCACTAGTAGTTAGGATTGGAATTGTACTCGAGTTCAACGCCCGAGTATGTTGGGTTTGTAAAATTTGGTTGTCGAATGTTTAAATTGATGTTTCTGTACATTTTGTATAGTGTTCTCTGTCTGTTGTCTTCGAATATTACTCTAGATCTAGACTAAATGTGTAACTCTAAAAACTATGAAGGTATCATTCTAGTGAAATCAGTACTATAAATGACTGAATACTTGAATCAGCCTAAATAACTACTAGCTTTTACTTATTTGGTCCAGACGGTCTATAAGCTAATATGGAGTCTAGTTATATATACATATTTTAAATATGTTTGTCCTTTTTGTTTTATGTGTTGTAAAATAAAATATTTAGTCAATTAATTAGAAAGTTTAACAAGACCCACTATCTCTCAAAGTCAAAGTCAGTTAGAACCGAATTCCTGAAGTTTCACAGTTTCGCAATTCCAAAACATCTAGTCTATTATTAACAAACAAACACCACTAAATCCCCATACAAAACTCAATTTAAACTTAAACCGTGAGCAACTGCGTCAACAATTAATTTAGTGAACGCGCTTATCGGCTCGACTAAGTGACATTTTAATTTGTGTAATTTACTCGCTCCTCGGCTTCGGTAAACAAAGCTAAGTTCCGCGCCGCCGGTTTTTGTTCGCGCGTGTTTTGCGCGCAAGATAAACGCGTCAAGTTTACCGCATACCGGCCAAGTTACGAGAGATCGTACCTATCTGTGTGGCCATGGGAATTAATAAAACTTGGCCGCATGGACACTGCCGAAAATGTCGTCTTCTACAGACTGTACTTCGGGGAGTGTGCACAAGAGCTACATGAGCTCATCCCGCCTTCAACTTTTTACCATCGAGAGTCCAGACGCCCTATTTGGTTAATATACCATATATATGCACTAAGCGCTTCTCATCATCTTTACTGATGCGCACAGCTAAGGAGTGGAATTGTCTGCCTGCGTCTGCATTCCTGAGTTCATACAACCTGAATCTCTTCAGGGCGAGAGTGAATAGGCTTCTTCTGGGCAAGCTCGATCCACCGTAGATCTCATCCCTGCCTCTGGGCTGGATTGAGGTCAAGAGTGAGCCCATTGTCAATTAACAAAAAAAAAATGTGGTAGTTGATATTTTTTGCTTGGTTATTTGTTTCTTTTAGATCTTTTTCTACCGTTTCGCAAAAAATAAAACAAATACTAGTCAACATTATATATATTTTTTCGCTTCAGGATTTTTTTGGTACAGATCTCAGTAGAAATACCCTGAAGTTTGTTTAAGACCTAAACTTACAAAGTGAAGCAACCACTCCGTTTCATTCACAAACTTTATTACGAATATACATTGCCACCAAACCTCGGGATAAACTCTTATATCCCAAGTTCCCAACTTGTGTTCCTACCTGTAAGTATGTGCTGCAAGTTTTAGTTTATGTGTGACCAACGAGGCGTGTTATTTATTTAGCTACAGTACACGTAATGCGAGGCCTGCTCTGAGGTAGGACCTAATGTCGCGCTCGTAAACAACCGTCAGCCGCTCGCTTTTTGTTTACACTCACTAATTTTCTCGTGGTCAGCAACACGGGGTTAGTTTTCTTGAATAGGCCATTAGCGAACAGAGAAAAAATTGTTGAATCGTAAAACACGCAAGTACACTGTACAACAATATGTCTTTGGAGATTTTAAATCACAGTTCGAGAATATCGATACTGGAAATATGAAATAACGTAAACAAATCTAAGATTTTCAGGACAGCAAAAATAAGATATTTTTCTTACAAATCTGACTATAATTTTTTAAGCATATGTTTTATGTAAAATGTGTCGAGGACAAAGTTTCTTAGATTTCTTCATTCTTTGAAGCTAAAATAGCAAAAAAAACAATAAAGCCTATAGTTTTAGAGATAGCATGTCCCTTTCGGTAAATAATAATGAATGCGAGTGCTATACGTTAACGAATTTTTTAATGTAAATGAACAGCATTGATGTATGGGACTTTAAATGAAATAAACATTTAGAGTTTTTAAAGTAAAGGTGTCTTAATGGTGTACTCTATATTGCTTAAACGCTGTTAACAAATTTAAAAAATAATGTAATACAGTATTTGTACCTATGTCATAGTTAAAAACTACACATATTTACTGACATAAAAGGATAAAAAATAAACGAATAAGGCCCAGCGCCCACTATCGGTGGGCATCGGTGCGGCTCGGTACAGCTCGAGCGCTTTACGCCGGCTTCGGGCGGCTTCGCGCGGCTTCGGGCGCCTGAGAGCTGCGTCGGGCGACTTCGGGCGGCCTCGGCAGCCGTAAGCATGGCTAAGGACGCCGAGGCGGTCTTCGGGTAGCTCGGGTGGTCTAGTTTCTCTTCTTCTTCAGCAAGATGAACAATGAGAACTAAGTCCCAATCCACCATTATAAATACACACGCACAACTGTTTTCACGTAACGTTACGACTGCTCTGCGATGTTTCTGCCGCCCGAACTATTCTGAGGCTACCCAAAATCAGCTACGGCGTCCTTAGGTGTGCTTACGACTGCCGAGGCAGCTCTCAGGCGCCCAAAGCCGCCCGAAGCCGCCCGAAGCTGCCCGAAGAAGCCCGAAGAAGCCCGAAGCCGCCGTAAGGCGCCCGAGCTGTACCGAGCCGCCCCGATGCCCACCGATAGTGGGCGCCGGGCCTAAAATAGATCAAAAATTTTATTTGTACTCACTAATCCTTTTTTATAAACACAATTTACTCTCATGAATTACAATTATCTCATGTAAGTATAATAAAATATTTTTTTAATTTATGAATAAAATTATTTTTCAAATCACAATAAAAAAATAGCTATTTTGGCTTTCTAAAATTAGACTTATTGTCTAAAGAAAAAATAAAATTCTCATTAAAAAACAAACAATTATGATTGTATACTCTTATAAGGAAGATTCAAATATTCATTGTGAAACCTATTTGGAATTATACCATTAGGCCAGTCATATCTAACACTAAGGCTGAATCAGACAATTTTTATGAACCGTCTACGAAGCGTTGAAAATGAACAATTCTAACCAAAAATAATGTCCTTGTAATGCCTTGTAAATATGCTTAAGAAACATTTACAACATTAATAGTTGTAAATTTTTGGAGAGCTGCATCTCGGTAGGTATTGAACCTACAAAGCTGGTTCTGATCTCAAATTGTAGAAATTTTAGTATACTTTATAAACGTATCGATTTAAAAAAATAAAAACGCGTAGGACTTATATTGAGAATACCAAAAAACGTGCGAAAATATCGTGGTTTTTCGAGAGCTGCAAAGTTAGCAAAGGTCTTTCGATGCTGATAAATTAACGTAAGGGTCAACATGATTATGATAATTTGAGGCACAATTTAATGTAAGGGACATAGTATTTGTACCTGTTCACGGAACACTAATGTATAAGACAATGCTTAAAACATTATTATTATTATTATCTCCTTTATTTGAATGTAATCATATAAATTATATTTTTAAATATTAGAATATAAAAAGTATAAAAACATTTAAAAATATAAAAAATAGTAGCCCATCGGTATCAGGAACAGGGTCCAAGCTACCGGTGGTCAGGGCTCCAGAGAGAGGAACCTCCTGACAATGCGAGCCGTGTCCAGAAGTACCGCTTTCTGATTCAAGCCCTTGATCCAGCTGCCCAACGAGAGCCTCCTCAGGTGTTGGTCGAGGCTCTTGGCTATTAAGCCATTGGCTGTCACGACTATCGGCACAATGATCGCTGAGTCCACATCCCACATGTCAACAACCTCGCGAGCCAAGTCAAGATATTTGATTTGTTTATCTTTCTCGGCTTTCACGAGGTTCTCATCATGCGGGACGGTTATGTCAACAATCATTGCGCGTCGCTCTGATCGATCCACCACCACTATATCAGGCTTATTGGCAACAATAGTCCTGTCAGTGATGATGGATCGATCCCAGTACAATGTGATATTACCATTTTCGAGAACTGGGTCGGGCACATACCTGTAGTACGGCACCTCCGATTCCACAAGGTTGTATTTCAGAGCAAGTTGTTGATGGATTATCCTAACTACAAGGTTGTGTCTATGCAAGTACTCTCCATTAGCTAGACGAGAACACCCGGAGATAATATGCCTGATTGATTCCCCCGGCCGGTGGCATGCCCGACAGATGTCAACCGTGCCGTCTTTCACAATAAATCTCCGGTAGTTGTTCGTCATCATAACTTCGTCCATAATTGCACAGACAAAACCTTCGGTTTCTCCAAAGAGGTCACCACAACGTAGCCAGGCTACGGACGCTAGTAGATCTACATCGGGCCCATGTAGGGCCCGAAAGAAGCGCCCGTGAAGCTCCTTACTCTGCCATACCTCCATGCGTTCATTAGTGTCAAGCACTACTGGCTTGCGCCAGTTCTCTTTACCCAAGGAGAGTGGTATGAGGCCCTTGTCCATCGCGACTACATCTCGATGCATCCCCACGTCGGTTTTTAGGAAATATTCCCTGAGACTGCATATCTCGCGATTGTGGAGGTTCTTAGCGTTTAAAAAGCCTCGACCTCCACACTTTCGCGGGATATACAGCCTCATTACCGATGACCGTGGGTGATGCATTCGATTAGCAGTTAGCAGCGTACGGACCCTCCTATCCAGGCCGTCGAGTTCGGTCTGAGTCCATTTGAGTATGCCGAAAGAGTACATCAAAACCGGCATGACCCAACCGTTGAAGGCGCGCACCTTGTTCCCGCCTGATAAAAGACTATTAAATACTTTTTTCAGGCGGCCAAAGAAGCGCTCCTTCAACGATTGCTTCATGTCAGTAACATTGATGCCTAGCGCTTCCGACATACCCAAATACTTATAGGTTTCGGATGCGGAGAGGGCTCTAAGATTTGTGGAATCCGAGAGTTGGGTTCCCACGGTTTCCACGATCTCCCCTCGCTTTACATGCATGACCGCACATTTGTCCACACCAAATTCCATCCTGATGGCGCTACTGAAAGTTTCAGTAATTTTCAGTAGCTCCATCAGTTGCAAATTGTTGGGGGCAAAGAGTTTTAGGTCATCCATGTAGAGGAGGTGAGATATAACCTGACCACCTCTCCTCAGCCGATAGCCTAGACCTGAATCTTCCAGCAGCGTGCTTAGAGGATTCAAGGCTAAGCAGAACCAAAGCGGACTCAAACTGTCGCCCTGGAATATGCCTCGCTCGATCCTTATCGGCTCGCTATTCCTCTGGATATTTCGACATCCTGGATAGCGAAGGACCGTCCTCCATTGCCCCATACACGTCATCAGGAAGGTGCGCAGAGTTGTATCTACTTTATACAATTCCAGCACCCTCATGAGCCATGTATGTGGCACCGAGTCATAGGCCTTCTTATAATCTATCCAACATGTCGACAGATCCTTTCGAGAACGACGAACCTGTTGGCTAATGGCCATATCAATGAGAAGTAGCTCCTTAGTACCGCGGGACCCGTTCTTACATCCATTTTGAGAGACAGACATGATGGAGTTGCTGTCTATATGTTTATTAATTTTAGCTCTCAAAATGGATGTAAGAACTTTATAGAACGTCGGTAGACAAGTGATCGGTCTATAATTTCTGGGATCCGCGGTACTACCTGATTTATGGAGCAGGTGGGTTATTCCTGTCGTTAGGAACTGGGGCAGCGACCCTGACTCTAAGGCTGACTGGAACTGGGATGCCAAGGGGGCGTGCGATCTTTGGAACCACTTTACCCAAAAGTTGTGCAGCCCGTCCGGCCCTGGAGATTTCCAGTTAGGCAACGGACGGACTGCACGAGCAATATCTTGGGGGCTGATGATAAGTGGCTCCATTTCTGGTATTAGTTCGCACGCTCGCTCGATCTTCCCAGTCCAATCTCCTTCGGTGTGACTGACAGGCACCGACCAGATGTTTTGCCAGAAGGAACACATGGCGTCATCATCTGGTAGGTGCGTGTCAGTCACACATTGGTCCTGTCGTCCCCAATCCCTGTAAACCCACCTTTCGTCGCTCTGGAATGTGCGATTCTGAGTGTACCGCTCCACTCTCCGCCTGTACCGACGAATACGGTTTGCCCATGCACAGATCTTCTGCTTCAGGTAGTCGATACGTTCTGTGACGCGGGACAAATAATCTCGAGAACTAATATCAGTCCCCGAGAACGCCCGCCTCACAAAACGCATCACTCTAGGGCGAGTATTGCGCTCCCTGAAGCAGATTAGCTTGCCGATGAGTGCTCTAGTCTCCCCGATACGACGCTCAATCCTGCACTGCCAAGCTGGTACAGCTGGTTTTGGTCGTGTGGCTCTGTCACTGTTCGGGAATTTGACATGAGCCACACGACATGCCGCAACAGCCGCACAGTACAAGATTGAATGGGTATCGGTGAGGTCTTTGCTGTCGTTAAAGTAATTTGACAGCTGCGAGTCTAGAGCACACACCAGCGCCTTGTTTTTCTTGTGCATGGGCAAACGAGGTAAACGTGGTCTGAGTCCAGGCGGAATAGATCGGTACTCACGGAAAGCATCGTCCAAAGCGCTCCTCAATCTTACATTGCACTGGGAACTCACGGATATAGCCTCGTCATCATCCTCTTTATCAACGCGGTTGGGTCGCGATGAAAAACTGGGTAAATTTTGCAGTTGCACCGCGACCAATGACGAAGCAGGCGCAACGTGGCTATTCCGTGATTCGAGGCGTAGTCGATCAAGTACAACGTCATCCAGCATATGGTTACGCTGGATAACCCGCACCTGATCCGACAGTCGTTGCGTTGACACGTTGACAGCTGGCTCGAGCGCCTGAAACAGAGAGAGCATCCGACCACGGTACGCAGTCAAGTTACTTCCCCCCTCTGTAGCCCCAAAGTATGCGCGCATGACATTTTCATTGACAGTTTGTGTCCATCTCATGCGCTGCACACTTCCACCGGCAGCGGGGACCCTATCAGAGGCCGGAGGGCCTCGGAGTCCTAAGCTGGCCGGTGGTCGGCCTCTTCCGCGTCGACGTACTGGTGGTGGTGTCGTCGGCGGTGAAAAGTATTCGTCGCTCGAGCTCGACGCAACTACAGCGGCCGAAGTCACTGGACTCACGTCTGGAGCAGGTTCCGGCAGCTGCGAGGCGGAGCTGAGCGACGAGTCCGAAGGTGTTGGGAGTGTGGTTTGAAGTTGTCGTGCCCGACTTCGTGTCAACATCTTTGTGTCATCTGCGTATTTTATTTTCATGCATCCTGGTATAGTACCAATGTAAATGTTATGATGCTAATATTGGTCTTCAAAAATGGTATAGAGTAGATTTAAAAACATTATTTCTTAATTATTAATGTTTGAAAAATATTAGAAAATATACAGAGTAAAATTTTTGTCACCGTCAACTTGACAGCCGGGCCACAGATTCTACTATTATTTAATTAATTCTATTATTATGTCGTTTATTTATTTAGTCGACTTATTTTGTTACATTTTTAAATATTAGTATGATTAAATAAAAAAAATAAAAAAAACATTTAAAAATATAAAAAAATAGTGATCCACCGGTGTCGGGAGCAGGGTCCAAGCTACCGGTGGTTAGGGCTCCAGAGATAGAAACCTCCTCACAATGCGAGCCGTATCGAGGAGTACTGCCTTCTGAATCAGGCCCTTGATCCAACCGCCTAACGAGAGCCTCGATAGATGTTGATCGAGGCTGTCGGCCATCAGGCCATTGGCCGATACGACAATCGGCACAATGACAGTTGAGCTCACATTCCACATGTCAACAACCTCGCGTGCTAAGTCAAGATATTTCATTTGTTTATCTTTCTCAGCTTTCATGAGGTTCCCGTCATGTGGAATGGTAACATCAACAATCATTGCGCGGCGCACTAATCGATCTATCACCACTATATCAGGTTTGTTGGCGACAACAGTCCTGTCAGTGATGATAGACCGATCCCAGTACAACGTGACATGGTCATTTTCGAGAACTGGGTCGGGCACATACTTGTAATACGGTACCTCTGAGTCGACAAGTTTATATTTCAAAGCAAGTTGCTGGTGAATAATCCTGGCTACTTGGTTATGCCTGTGCAAGTACTCGCTGTTAGCCAGACGAGAACAACCAGAGATAATATGTCTGATGGACTCACCCGGACGGTGGCATGCCCGACACACGTCAGCCGTCCCGTCCTTCATAATATGTCTCCGGTAGTTATTCGTCAAGTTAACTTCGTCCATAATTGCACAGACAAAACCTTCAGTTTCCCCGAAGAGGTCACTGAAACGCAGCCAGGATACGGACGCTAAGAAATCTACACCGGGCTCATGAAGAGCCCGATAGAAGCGCCCGTGAAGCTCCTTGCTTTGCCATACCTTCTTGCGGTCATCGGTAGTAAGTACTACAGGTTTGCGCCAGTTCTCTTTCGCCATGGAGAGCGGGGTGAGCCCCTTGTCCATTGCGACCACATCACGGTGCATACCCACTTCGGCTTTTAAAAAATATTCCCTGAGACTGCACACCTCACGGTTGTGGAGGGTTTTCGCATTTAAAAATCCTCGACCCCCACACTTCCGCGGGATATACAGTCTCATCACCGATGATCGTGGGTGATGCATCCGGTTTGCGGTCAGCAGTGTACGGACCCTTCTATCTAGGGCGTCGAGTTCAGTCTGAGTCCATTTGAGTATGCCAAAAGAGTACATCAAAACCGGCATTACCCAACCATTGAAGGCGCGCACCTTATTTCCGCCCGAAAGAAGACTAATTAATACCTTCTTCAGGTGACAAAAGAAGCGCTCCTTCAACGATTGCTTCATGTCAGCATCGTTGATGCCTAACGCTTCCGACATACCCAAATACTTATAGCTTTCGGATGAGGAGAGGGATCTAAGGTGTATGGAATCCGAAAGTGGAATTCCCTCGGATTCCATAATCTTCCCCCCCTTTACATGTATGACTGCACATTTGTCCACACCAAATTCCATCCTGATGGCACTACTAAAAGTTTCAGTTACCTTCAGTAGCTCCATCAGATGCAATTTGTTAGGGGCAAAGAGTTTCAAATCATCCATGTAGAGGAGGTGAGATATGACCTGACCACCTCTCTTCAACCGATAGCCTAGACCTGAGTCCTCCAGCAGTGTGCTTAGAGGATTCAGGGCTAAGCAGAACCAAAGTGGACTCAAACTGTCGCCCTGAAATATTCCCCGCTTAATCCATACAGGCTCATCATTCCCCTGGATCTGTCGACACCCTGGATAGCGAAGGACCGTCTTCCACTATCTTATACACGACTCAAGGAAGGTGCGTAGAGTTGCATCTATCTTGTACAACTCCAGCACCCTCATGAGCCATGTATGTGGCACCGAGTCGTAGGCCTTCTTATAATCTATCCAGCATGTCGACATATCCTTGCGGGATCGGCGAACCTGTTGGCTAATGGCCATGTCTATGAGGAGTAGCTCCTTAGTACCGCGAGACCCATTCCTACATCCATTTTGAGAGGCAGACATAATCGAGTAACTGTCAATGTGTGTGTTAATTTTCGCTCTCAAAATGGATGTAAGAAGTTTATAAACCGTCGACAAACACGTGATCGGTCTATAATTCTTGGGTTCCGCGGGACTACCTGACTTATGGAGCAGGTGGGTAACGCCTGTTGTTAGAAACTGTGGTAGTGACCCAGACTCTAAGGATGACTGGAACTGAGATGCCAGGCAAGTGTGTGAACTAATTAGCCATTTTAACCAAAAGTTATGCAGTCCGTCCGGTCCCGGTGATTTCCAATTCGGTAACGGACGGACTGCTTTGGCTACGTCTAATGGCGTAATTATGACTGGTTCCATTTCTGGTATAGTTCCACACACTCGCTCGATATCGCGCATCCAGCCACCCTCAGCGTGACAGACAGGCACCGACCAGATGCTGCGCCAGAATGCACTAGTGGTGGCATCATCCGGGCGGCACACGTCCATCACGTTTTGTTCAGGTCGCTCCCAAGTTCTATATACCCACCTCTCATCGCTCCGGAACATGCGATTCTGCGTGTACCGATCAACCCGCCGCTTATACCGCCGAATACGACTCGCCCATGCACAAACTTTCTGCTTCAGGAAGTCGATGCGCTCTGTGACATTGGACATGTATTATTATTATTATTATTATTATTTTTTATTTAACATCTCAAATTATGCAATAACTTATGTGATTTGTTGTGAAATGTACTCGATTTTATTTTAATGTAAATATAAATACTGTGAGTAAAGAGACTTACATTAGTTTTTATTTATTTGTTTAAGCTTTTTGCACAAAAAGGTACAAAGGCGGACTTAATGACTTAGGCATTCTCTACCAGTCCACCAAGGGTGGTGAAGAGATTAGATGGCAGGTGTTTTGGTTGCTTGCTTTGGTTTGATTTATAAAAATATTAATTCAAAATGTCATATACAGCCAGTTTTTAGAAAAAAAATGGTCTAGGCCTACGGAAAATATGTAATGTAAGAGACATGTAAGAGTTTTTTTTTTTTAGATATCGACGTTTTATATATACCAATCGATAGAGGAAGACATTCCGAATCCAACGATATATGTAACTCATTTTCAACAAAATGTCCCTTACGTTATTTCATATTTCCAGTAGTGATATCACCAGGCGATTGTCGTATAGTAAGCGTCTTCTAATCGTATTCGATTTTTTGTTACTCGCGCTTGAATAACAAGCCACGTATTAGTGCGATAATTGCTTGGCGAGTCTCGCATAGCATTCGCCCCTCTATAGTGGACAAACTCTTCTCATGTAAATGGCGCTTCAGGACTCCGAAGCTTTATTCCTGGGAAGTTCTAGGCTAAGTATACCGTTACTTTCGATTTGGGACAACCTACGTTTATTTTGTCTTCAACTTTATCGTAAAATCGAGCTCGATTAGGTTCTTTAAAAGTTTATTTATATCTGCGGTATCTAGCTTATTTCTCTAAGTAAAACCTCGTGTTTTTATGAGCTTTCTGCGGAAGCTAGAATTTAATTTCACCAAGTGAAGAAGTTATTTTATACGTTGGTATATCCCGTGTATGCTAAGAAGGCAGTGGATGAGACCGGTTTATGACCGGAGATGTGCCAAGCAGAGGCGGGTGGAAATGGATGAGGAATGAAAGTAGCTATACTTAGGTACTTGTATGTACTTAGGTTTATTAAGAGTGACTGAATTGGAGTGACGATAATGGATAGATAAAACTAAATTTATCGTTATTTTATTGTCCGATTTTACGGAATAGTCTGACAGAGGGGCGAAATAGATCCGAAATACAATACCAAAATAAACCACATACGAAGCAGAGGTGTGGCCATCATTTAAATCACGGATCTAATAGAGCATTCCAAAAAGCCACTTATAGAGCATTCCAAGAAGCCACTTCACCTATTTATAAAAGTAAACTGTCTTATTTCCTCTTTCACTAAAGAATATAAGCTGTAGACACACTTCATAAATCAATGTCACGTAATAAACGTCACGATAAATGTATATTTGTCGCCCGTCAAACGGTGGGAATCACGAGGAAATGCGTGAAAAACCCCTGTACAGAAAACATATAGCCAACCAAAAACATACCCTAAACATAAAGTATAGAGTGCTGTATCCAGTGGAGGCAGTAATAGAAATACGTTAGTGAATATCGAATAAGGTCGGATCAGTGATTGATATCACTTTTCATGCCACATATACAGTAATATCGGGGATTTACGTATAGTTACCTATATAATATACGGACTAGTAAACATAAATAAAAAGGGGATTGAGATCTTAAGCCAAACGCGGACGTCGACTGGATCTATGATATGAGATGTATGGGGACACTGATAGGCGGTATTTGTCACAGGATAAGAGACACCGTCCGTATTCCTTAATAACAATAACTATGAACTAGTTAGTCATTAGCACTAGGAAGCGGTAGTGGGCGGGTGTTTTAGGGGACCGTCATATCTAATTTAAAAAACACAATTGGCACACAATTTGAAACATTATTTTTTATTTTATTAATATTGTATTTTGTGTTTCACGAACTGTGTCCAAATTAACTTTTTGTTCTTTCTTTTCTTTCTTTCTAATTTTTGACGTGCAATAAGTTTAATGGTTATTGTCAGCCTAGTTTGTATAAATGACTTTAGATTTTGATTATGTTTTTATGACAGATCTCAGTATATTAAAAAAAAAAAATGGTAATAACTATTAATATTTAAAAGCTGTTAATGGTTTCCTAATTTAAAAGCTTTTTTTCGGGCCCATAATTGTATATTGTGAGATCTTGTTAAAATTATGGAACGAAAGTAAGAAACAGACATTCATGTCTATTTCACTTGGTATGCCTGAAAAACAGGAACGCTAAAGCACACGAATATAAATACAGCTATAAAAATGAAATCAATTTTGTAATTCGACACCAATCAGGAACTCCATAGCGCACTATCTTGGCTGCACAATCAGAGATCAATCGAGAATTGCATCCGTCGGATACCGCAGCCGCTGCGACCAGCAGCGACGTCTTGGCGACACGACTAGTGCCTCCAACCAGAAGCAATTTGAACCTTGACTTGTATAGCTTTGAGGTGAGACGGACTGCAGATGTAGTTGGTCTCGGGTAATGTGGACGTAATTGAGTGTCAGAGCCAAACATATCCATTACTGATCCACGTAAACTCCACGGATTAGTTTTTGATATAGACACGATAGTAAATTGAGGCCAGTATCGTTAGATGAGACTCTTCACAATGTTATTGAAGGTTCACGAGATATAAAAATTGCTATTGGAAATGGAATACATGTCTCTTGTCAGATGTTGTAAGGGTATTTGATTTTTCTTTATTATTTGGAGAATAATAAAGAAAAATCAAATATTACTTTTAAATGTTGACGATACTTAAATGTTTTTATCAAGAAAGATTTTTTCTTTTATTCTTTTTTTTTCTAAAACCTTGTTAACTTTTGATTGGACCTGAGGGAATGAGCGGATAGTTAGAAGCGAATCGTCTAAGCACCTCGGATTTGTGCTGCGCTGGTCCGAAGATTGGACTGGATGTCTAAGTCCGTATAGGCAATCTGCGTAAAACTACCGGAGTTACACCTGCCTCCGTTGTCAAATTCAGAACCATGGTCTACAAGTACATTATCTGAGCAGTATTCCTGTGCCATTATAAGAAATGACTCGGTGCCAAAACACAGTGACGAACAATTCAATAAGTTGGGCATTAACAGCATAAAAGGCCCGTAGAGTCTTTTCAAAGGAAAGGTTAGGGGTCCAAAATGATTCGATAAACCGTCCCCGCATAAACAATCTCCATTGCCAAGTACGTACCTACACAAGCTAAAAGAGTGTGCCAACACAACATAAAGTACTTGGGCATGTCGTTGCGTTGACAAGGAATCTCAATCACGTGTTGAACCCAACCCTTCAACCCTTCGCCGGAAATCTAGTGATAAATTATTCAGACCTATAGGTCTCAGATCTAAGTACCTAGGTACCTTTTTGACCTCACGAGGGCTGGTCCTCGCCGTAAATTAAATATGCCACGCCATTACTCAATTTTGCCAGAAACTGGGACTTAGAGAGCCAGAGGGCCCCTTATTAAACTTTTTACGAGGTCAAGTTGGCTCGAACATTAAATATATTGGTTTCGCTTGGCCGGAAGGACGCCTCCTGTTATGAAACGTTGTCTATTTGAACAGTAGTGCGAAATGTTAGGTCTTAGCTCTTCTGGAACAAATATTGAGTCTTTGCATACTGATATCAGATAAGTAAATGAGGGCTTGTGGTTTAGTAACAGACGCACGGGTCGATCGAACAGGTTAAGCTAGGCTTGCCGCGGTCGGTCCGTGGATGGGTCCATCTTTATTTATCAGAACCTGTTCGCGCCTCGGAAAGCTCGTTAAATTGTTGGTACCGGCTGTCATTTGTCAGAAGAATCGTATAACCCAATAACTGGGTTAAGGAGGTCAGATAGGCAGTCGCTTCATGTGAAATATTGGTATTCAGTTAGACTGGAAGCCGACCCCAACATAGTTGGGAAAAGGCAGGCAGATGATGATGATGATGAGAAAAGTAAATGTTTATTTTATTTATTTGCACTGTCAGTGGAATATACGAGTAGTGCAGGTTTGTACACCATACAAATTTTAATAAGAATATAGTACAGGTTTGTACACAAAGCAAAATTAATAAGAATATAGTGCAGGTTTGTACACCAAGCAAATATTAATAAGAATATAGTGCAGGTTTGTACACCAAGCAAATATTAATAAGAATATAGTGCAGGTTTGTACACCAAGCAAATATTAATAAGAATATAGTGCAGGTTTGTACACCAAGCAAATATTAATAAGAATATAGTGCAGGTTTGTACACCAAGCAAATATTAATAAGAATATAGTGCAGGTTTGTACACCAAGCAAATATTAATAAGAATATAGTGCAGGTTTGTACACCAAGCAAATATTAATAAGAATATAGTGCAGGTTTGTACACCAAGCAAATATTAATAAGAATATAGTGCAGGTTTGTACACCAAGCAAATATTAATAAGAATATAGTGCAGGTTTGTACACCAAGCAAATATTAATAAGAATATAGTGCAGGTTTGTACACCAAGCAAATATTAATAAGAATATAGTGCAGGTTTGTACACCAAGCAAATATTAATAAGAATATAGTGCAGGTTTGTACACCAAGCAAATATTAATAAGAATATAGTGCAGGTTTGTACACCAAGCAAATATTAATAAGAATATAGTGCAGGTTTGTACACCAAGCAAATATTAATAAGAATATAGTGCAGGTTTGTACACCAAGCAAATATTAATAAGAATATAGTGCAGGTTTGTACACCAAGCAAATATTAATAAGAATATAGTGCAGGTTTGTACACCAAGCAAATATTAATAAGAATATAGTGCAGGTTTGTACACCAAGCAAATATTAATAAGAATATAGTGCAGGTTTGTACACCAAGCAAATATTAATAAGAATATAGTGCAGGTTTGTACACCAAGCAAATATTAATAAGAATATAGTGCAGGTTTGTACACCAAGCAAATATTAATAAGAATGCTCTCACGTTCTTTAAATATATAATTCTATATTTGGTGTGTCACAAAGCGTATCTATTTCTGGTATGTTAACCTTTACATAAATCTCATGTTGAGCTTCCCCATTAAATTTGTATAATTTTCTGTGATACCTTCATTATCAGCGTATAATATATTATTATAATCTAACCACCATGTCGTCGTGTCGAGCTGGGATGTTGAAAATAACTTACACCAATTTCGTAGCTGGTATAAGCCAAACGAAGAAAGGAAACGTTGCAGCCTACGATTGTTATAAATAAAACAATATTATTGGCTGGGATACTAAAAGTGTACAAAACAAAGTGGGGTTGGTAACAAAGCCTGGCATCCATTGGTCTGTCACAAGCAGACAGCGAGGTTGTTACTGGTGTCCTAGGGATGCCAAACGACTTTGTTTTTGACAAACATTTTTGTGGAGCAGCCAGTTTTTTATTCCGTTGGGATTGACTTATTTTTTAGTTTATACAGAGTGTACGATTTTGAATGCGAGAGATATCAAACGAGTTGTTTGTGTGAGTGATGCCGAGAGCATGCGGATTGCGGAAAGCGACATTTTGTAGGTCTTTCAGAATTAGCGTTAAACGGAAAAGTTTTATAGTTTCAGTACACGCTTTGACATTGTTGAAAATTGTTTAGTTTAGGGGAGCAGGGTTTATTTATTTGTAAACGTTGTTTAAAGACAAGAGACGTTTAGATACGTTTTAACGCAAAAAAAAAACATAATCCAATCGGATCTTTGCTGAACTTGAATTTAATTTTGACGCGTCGTTATTTTCGTTCCAGCAACCGGGTGTAAACAGCGTTCATAAATGAACCCCTGTGAGCTTCAGATGCCAGAGTTAGCGATTTTTTATAAAATTATAATTCACAGTTTCCTTAGCTGCCTATCATCTTTCGCCTAACGGCCTTATCGATGCATTTTCCTACGTTTTCCTTGTCAGCCCTACAGTCACCGCAGGGGTCTCAGTTAATATTTCCGCGAGATGGAATAATCAGTGAGTGACGTCTTCGTGGCCTACTGCACACCATGTCATTGTCCTGAGGACGTCAGCTACAGTAGTTTTTGTACAGTCGGGGAAACATATTGTTGATTAAATTGACATACTACGTAAATATTCGCCGTGTTATAGCCATTTCACACAACTGTCAAAGAATGACAGTTGTAATTTGAATATACGGACAATTTAAGTTGGTAGTTATTTTGCAACACAATTAATTTACCTATGCCTTCGTGCGTAATGTTATGAATCTCTCCTGTTACAATACGTGCCACTAATTTAGGACTCATGTGGGGAAATCTTCTTCTTGTTGCGGATCCTTCCATACAGGTGAGATTTGGGGCGATACCTATACTACGCAAGTGTTCAATTAGGTATTGCAGCCAGTTGCAAACTACAGTAACACAGAGGTAAGCACAGAAAGTAAGACGGAGTGAAGAGTACAGATCGGTAAGTAGTAATAGTTCGCAAGCGTAGAAGGCGAAAGTGAAAGTACAGTCAGAAACACAAGTCGATCAACAGTTTCCTAAATCTAAATTATTGAGTAAACTATTTGATTGAAATCGGAACAGAAGTAGAATCTAAGCTATTTTATGAAATGTTAAAAAGTAGGATAACGAATAATTTTTTTAACAATTTAGTTGATGTGTAAAGTAGCAGTGTTTTCGACTTTTATTGCTGACCGTAATAATATACCTGTATAAACATGTAAATAGTATTTATATTAATAGGTATAATTGTTATACAAGGTGTGATGGAAATGGACTGTGAACTGAAAACAATTGGGTATTCATCAATATGAACAAACTTGCTAAGATAGCAAGGGACAAATCTCGAAAAGAAAATCAGCTCATCCAGACCTTTTATCGTGTTAAGCGAACCTGTTTTTAATAAAATAAAACAACTCATGTATAAACTAAATCGCTTTAACTTACTATAACATTTCTCACAAAAATCCAGCCAGGAATTCAATAAGTGTGTTACTTTAAAATAAGTTTGTCGGCACGTAGAATACCAACAACTGACAAGCACGCTCATCTCTCATACATTTTACATGGACAAACGGCTTAACTCGCACATCTCAGCCCCTACATACGCTCCCAACAATGAATATCACCAACACTGGTCTAACTTTGCAACGCCTCGGGCGAACTCCACAAAGGTGCAATACCTACCCGCAAGCGTGTGCATAAAATCTTAACTTTTTACTATAACCCATTCCAAAATCAACCTAATTTAGGACTCATGTGGGGAAATCTTCTTCTTGTTGCGGATCCTTCCATACAGGTGAGATTTGGGGCGATACCTATACTACGCAAGTGTTCAATTAGGTATTGCAGCCAGTTGCAAACTACAGTAACACAGAGGTAAGCACAGAAAGTAAGACGGAGTGAAGAGTACAGATCGGTAAGTAGTAATAGTTCGCAAGCGTAGAAGGCGAAAGTGAAAGTACAGTCAGAAACACAAGTCGATCAACAGTTTCCTAAATCTAAATTATTGAGTAAACTATTTGATTGAAATCGGAACAGAAGTAGAATCTAAGCTATTTTATGAAATGTTAAAAAGTAGGATAACGAATAATTTTTTTAACAATTTAGTTGATGTGTAAAGTAGCAGTGTTTTCGACTTTTATTGCTGACCGTAATAATATACCTGTATAAACATGTAAATAGTATTTATATTAATAGGTATAATTGTTATACAAGGTGTGATGGAAATGGACTGTGAACTGAAAACAATTGGGTATTCATCAATATGAACAAACTTGCTAAGATAGCAAGGGACAAATCTCGAAAAGAAAATCAGCTCATCCAGACCTTTTATCGTGTTAAGCGAACCTGTTTTTAATAAAATAAAACAACTCATGTATAAACTAAATCGCTTTAACTTACTATAACATTTCTCACAAAAATCCAGCCAGGAATTCAATAAGTGTGTTACTTTAAAATAAGTTTGTCGGCACGTAGAATACCAACAACTGACAAGCACGCTCATCTCTCATACATTTTACATGGACAAACGGCTTAACTCGCACATCTCAGCCCCTACATACGCTCCCAACAATGAATATCACCAACACTGGTCTAACTTTGCAACGCCTCGGGCGAACTCCACAAAGGTGCAATACCTACCCGCAAGCGTGTGCATAAAATCTTAACTTTTTACTATAACCCATTCCAAAATCAACCTTGATGGTTCTATACAAGGTAGCAATTTCTCTGGCGAGGAAATAAAAGTGGAATGTTCTAGAATGTTTCCAAAAGGTTTTGAAAGCGCGGTCTCCTGGCAGGCGTGTTTACTCTGGCTCTCTGAGGCTGATGTAAGAATGACCTCAATAGCCAACGGATCCGCTTCTTGTGCTGCACTTTGCATTAAAGTGCATTAACACCTGATTCATGACGTCATACTAATTAGTTATTCTATGCATGTGTCATTAATGTTATGACGGACGCGGTGGCGGTGAATTTCAGTGCACTATAACTGTAAATATTTGTGTACTAACTGCAAACATTAGTGTTTGGATGCATAATGGTTATGTTCACGTTTGGCTAGCTGTTCTGCTTCGATAAGTTTTAATTATTCAGGCTTGTTGTTTAGTCCTTAGTGAGTTTAGCTGTTTAGAATGTTTACGATTAATTTACGTTCATTAGGTCTGGTTTTGATCGGATGTATTCCAAAAACGTATTAGGTACAAATTGCAACATTTTCAGAAAAAATACATCTCATTATTCTGTTCACTGAAAACTTACAAAAAATAAAAGTGAACGTAAGTTTACGTTACCTCAATTTAGGGATTGAGATTAAGTCATTATATTTGTTATTAACCGTGACACATACCGAATGACATAAACCTTATAGGTAGGTAGGCCGAAAGCTCGTAAGCATCTCACAGCCCCTTCACACATATGCTGCGAGCTCCTCATGAGCTTTCGATACCGAGAAGAGTAAATTAAACAACGGTTTTTAATATAACTTTGATAAATAATTATTCCAAAAAACCGTTCTACGTTTTACACATTTTCATATTTTATCTCTATAATCTGGCTCCCTACTGTTTCTACTGCTATTTTTTTAACGATCTCGCGGAGGATGCATGTAAGCACGAAATAGGCTATAAATAATCTCTACATCAACTACGCCCCTTCTCCATAAAATAGGGCTACTGTAGTGTCCAATTTTATTTAACCTATAAAAACAATTACCTAACGCCAGAAATAATTGTTAATAATATGAGGTATGTCTCTTGAAAGAGAAAGCTTAAGTCAGGACGAAGGACTCGCGATAATCTGAGGCTTCGACAAGTGTCAAGTTAAATATGAATGTGTGCTATTGTGCACCCACACAAACTAACGTCGTAATACTTGTACCTCGTCGGGCCAAAACTCGCGAAAAAGGAGCGACGTGGCCTCTTAAGAACAAACAAATTAACATTACAATTCACATCAGCCCAGAAGGGGTTAAAAAAAGAAACGTAACATCATATTCTATTATCCAATCGGACAGCACAGAGTGAGGGAAAAGGCTAAGAGGACAGTGTTCATCGAAAAAAAAAAGCTTATGATACTTCATTGTGTTACATTGTGATTGCAATAGAAAAATAATGAAGGTGTAATATGCTAAATGTTCTTTAATGTTCCATCAAAATGAATTTGCTTTTATTTATAAAAAAAATTGGGTCTGTGATAAAAACGCAAAGATTTAATACAAGGTGTAAAGTTTGGGTTTAATAAAAATATATAATTAGGTATGTACGGTTTGCGATTATTGTGACGTAGACGAAGAAGGTTCATCATCGTTAAAGGTTGCAATGTAGGTACCTATATGTATAATGATATTTTACTTATCAAGTTTAAATATTTTTTTACTTTTTAGTTTTTTTTATTAACAAGTAATAAAAGCGTGTTTTTAAAAAGTTTTTTCTTCTTTTATTTTAATTTTAACCATTTAGTATTTTTGATGCGAGGTTGACTACGGCGTCATGTTGTTCCCACGAGTATAGGACAATTCATCTAATCTATCTAATCAAAGACAGAATCTACATTCATAACAAACGGAACGAACGAACTTATTTTCCCATAGATAGGGTCGCATATTCACGTCCACCAAACCACCACCACTCACCACCCATCAAAAACGGTCCACCCATCAAGACGAATCAAACTCGACGGGGTTGTGTCGCATAATTACTGAGTTCCTAAATAAATAAAAGATTCTAATAAAAAAAACTGCCCATACTTCAGAGGAAAAATCTCAAAAAATCTACTCCGTTCTCACTAGTCATAAACTCCATTAAATATCAGTCAATGCTGATCGAACTGTGGGTCCTTAATCATAAGCTGAACAAATTGTGTCAACTAAATACACTTTGTGAAGGCTATGCCCCGTTGGACAGCTGGTCTCAGCCTAGACTGAGTATCATCCCCTTTCGAAAAGGATCACAGTTCTCAAAAATAAAACACAACCCCCTATTAGTAATAAAAACCGTCGATCGTGTGCTATTGCTTCCTCCTGCACACTGCTAGATGGCTATCTATATAAATGTACTGTGTTACTGTATAAATGTCATGCAATAAGGCTTTATTGCATGACATTTATACCGGAACTCAGCTCATTACACATCGACGAAAAACTCATACTTCGTATGTATAATTATGAAAATATAGGCCGACGCCCTGAAGAAATGCGCGCAATAGCATATATAATCAGCTCAGCCTATATAATGTTCCCACTGCTGGAACAGAGGCCTCCTCCCTATGCGCGCAATATCAGCGACCAGTCGCTATCACGCCACTTATATATATATATAAAATTCTCTAGGCATATCCCAGAAGAACTGCATCTGCTGAGCCATCTCACTATCTTTACAGAAAAATAATAAAACCACATAGCTTTGTATTTCTTCTCGTCTTGGTGGCTCGCTTTAACACATACAACGTGTTTTTTTTTATATCCCATTACTCTAGGGGGTCATTGCACTCATCATTATGAACAACTTTTACTATGGGACCAAACCCGAAATCGCGTAACAAAAATCTGGTGTTCCCTACATTTTGACGAGTATAGTAGAAGTTGTTCATAATGATGAGTACAACGCGGCTGCCCAAATTCTAAACCTAGTAACAGGTGATTTGAAAAAAAAAACGGATTTTGGCATTTTTCGACTTACTAGACAGTATCAAAATGATGTGGACCTTAAAACACCCAGTTACATACGCAATTTAAAAAAAAAAATTAGGAACTCTAAGCAATTTGGCAAACTTAGTATGTCAAAATACAAATTTAAAACCCTAGCAGCTCAAGCGACATACTAAGCTATGAATTTGAAATATCAACTTGCTATGTTTTGAATTTTGGCACCGATTGTAAAATAGATGAAATTTCGTTTAGTAAGCCCAGTGTCACCGGCGCATGAGTGTTTCGCTCCATACCAATGGGTGAAAAAGAAACGACTTCCACGGCATAACACAAACGACGATTCAGCTCTCAGCACATTTTTGCTAAAGCCAGTGGTTGAAGCTAACTTCCTCAAAGGATCACGAAATCTGTCCTACAGAGTGACAGGGAAACTCGACGTGTTCCTCCCAGGGCGTCATAGCGTGACCCATTTGCAACAATTAAGCACCCCATAAAGACTAGGCGAAAATTCATGGAATCCGAGAAAAACCGATTTTCATGTTTTGCAAATTGTTGAAATATTTTAAAATTATTTATTTATTTATTTATTAGGGACAAAAAACAGTTACATGCTACAAAATACAGAGAAATACTTAAACTAAGATTTAACAAACACGTAACCCACACCATTGTCCACGTTTTAACTAAAGGTTAAAAGAAGTGCTAAAGACAAGCGATAAAAAAGAAAAAGAAATATAAAACACTAGTCGCTGCCACAACTATGCTGTGTTACTTAGCTTAGCTGAATTTAACTTAAAATACTCGCTAACCAAAATATCCAGAGCTCTTAAATGATTGCTTAGATAGACAAAATATATCTAGTTCAATAAAATGCGTGTTATAAGAATCAACAAGGCGACGAAGAGGTGCACGTTCCCCAGCGCTAGTCCTGCATATGTCTGTATGGAATAGTTGAGGGACGCGCACCCCCCTTCGAAAAACACTTCTGGGTACCTTGTAACACAATTTGTTTGTTAGATCAATACAATCAAACTTGCTGTTGCATATGCCGTGCAGTATCATGACATCAAGTAACAACCGCCTAGATCCCAAATCCAGTACTCCATACCGTTTCAATAGCTGCACGTAAGGAACCTTTGATTGGAAGCACTTATAGTTCATAGACCGTAAGAACTTCTTCTGCACCCTTTCAATTCTAGTGCTGTATTTATCGTAGAAAGGGTTCCAGATCGGGATGGCGTATTCCAACTGGGATCGTACCAAAGTCTTATAAAGCATTAAGAACGTAGAGGGCCGCACAAAGTCACGTGACGATCTCATGACGAAACCATACATCTGATACGCCTTGTTTACTATATTGTCAACGTGTTTGTCGAAGTGCAAACTGGCATCCAGTGTGACACCTAAATCTCGAACAAAACTAACTACATTTAATAAGGCGTTATTAATTGAATAATTAAAATTTATTTTAATTCTCTTTTTGGTAAATGAGATGGCATGGCATTTCGGTAGACTGAGAAAGAGCCCATTGCTGTTACAGTAGGTATATAATCTATCCAGGTCCATTTGAAGAAGTAGACAATCTTGTATATTCTTGCAAGATCTGTAAATTTTTATATCATCCGCATACATTACAAACTTTGAGTTGCTAAAACATTGTTTTATGTCATTAATAAATATAAAGAAGAGAAGAGGGCCTAAAATGGATCCCTGTGGTACACCAGATGTAACAACTATAGGGTATGACTCGTAACCCTTGACAACAATTTTTTGGGTCCTGTTGTGAATATATGAAACGAACCATCTAAGCAAATTACCACGTATTCCGTTGAAAGCTATTTTTTCCAAAAGCAGTGTATGATCCACCTTGTCAAAAGCCTTCTGAAAGTCCGTGTACACAGCGTCCACTTGAATGTTTTGATCCATTTTTTCAAATAAGTAGTTAGTAAATACTAACAGATTAGTTGCGGTTGAACGACGTTTGACGAAACCATGTTGCTCGGGTAAAATAAGCTGATGAATGTGGGGGTACACGGCGCCATGCACAAGACTCTCAAAAACCTTAGACAAAGTAGGGAGGATAGAGATGGGGCGATAATTCACTACATTGTTCTTGTCACCAGTCTTATAAACAGGGGTTATAAATGCACATTTCCAAATAAACTATGTGATAATCGAATTAATTAACTGGTTTATGTTATCCCTTTACACGTCGAGTTTCCCTGTCACCCTGTATAAACAGATTTTGATGAGTCTTATCAAGAACTGAACTTCTTGATACAGAAATTAAATTTCAACACTATTCCCCCACTTTCAAATACTATCCCCCGAGGGGTGAAATCATCGAAGAAAGATGGTATTGTTTCAAAATTGATCCCCCTAATGCCATTGAACCGAAGGCAGTTTTGGCAGAATCTACCCACGAGTGATAACTCCATTGATTTGCAAACTGATGGTCAAATCGTTACCAATAACAACGAGTAGTTTATTATCAATAAGAATGATTTTAGTTTAAGTTTTTTTTTAGTTTTGGTTGACTGTTGAGAGTGTGAGTCATGTTGTAATTTAAGAGTCCTTTGAAGTTCGTCGTACGTCTTTTTATAAGTCAACAGGATTTTTATTCAAAATCTGCATTCATAGGTAATTTGAGATAATTTTTTTTATCTTATAAACACTAAAATGTATAACGAATTTGTTTAGTCTTCACGTTTACCATAGAAAATCAAATTGATAACCTAGTAAGCAGACTTACTAAGTTTTGATATTGTTTTTACATTCATAGTTGGGTCAATTCACAAATAAAAATAAAGTATGAGCGATTCAAGTGTAACTATACTCTAAAAATGATTACAAGTATAACAAACTAAAATGTCAACAATATAACACAACTTTTCGCCAAACATCCAAATCGCTATCTCTTCTGGTTTCTTCGGGCGAACGAATCAAAGTAGCTGACCACTTTTTTGGCTCTCCTAAACATTTTTGTTGGAACGAGTTACTATGTTTTGATTTTAAGCAGCCGAATGACCCCCTAGAGTATTAAAGAGAGGATATAAAAAAAAAACACGTTGTATATGTATTATGATAAGGAGAGTACTCTTCTTCTTCACACAATGTAAAACGTTGCATTTTACAATGAACGCGTTAAATACCCGGTGCCTCCTCCATCTGTGAGCTTTTTACGAGTTTTCGGTACCGGTATGAGTAAATAAAACATCGGTTTGTAATATTACTTCGATACTAAATTATTCCTAGAAAACCGTTCTACGTTTTAATACATTTTTATATTTTTAGGTACAGCGGTTATTACAAGCTGCGTTAAAATGATATATTGAATTTAAAATTTAAAAAACCCCTGACACAAAATAATAATAAAATTAGTATGAATGTAAAAAAAAAAAAAAAACATGAAAACCCTAAGTAACCTATGTAAGTACCTACGTATGAAATTTTTTGATTAAATGTTGTCCCGTCGGGGGACCGTTACTATTTTAAACTTTAACAGAACGTTAGGCTAATAATTAGAGTGGTCCCCCGACGGGACAACATTTAATCGAAAAAATTCATACGTACTTACGTAGGGTCATAATTTCAAGGTTATTTTTTTATTTCTTTAGGGTTTCACGTTTATACCTTTTTGTTCTATTTCGGGCTATTTTTTCAATAGTCTTTTTAATTGTTTTAGGCTTTTTACATTCACACAACTTTTTTTAAATTGTGTATTTTTAAAATACTTAATGTATGTAGAATATGTGGTTTGAATTAATGTGATAAATTATGCGCCACGTTGTATATACTGTTGGAGCTGCTGAAGATTCTAAAATACTATGTTTGCATTATATAAATTCAATCTCCTAGTATTGTATAATTGCATAGAACGTATGTGAGTACTATGTTACATACTATAAAGCTACCATTTACTGGGTACGTCTTTCACTGACTTGAATATGCCTTGGTGGATGAGGTATGTCATGCTCACTCTAATGTCTCGCTGATGGTGGCACATGTGTTGGATCATTTAGCTCCCTTCAAAATGGTTGAGCTGAATGGTGCTAATCTATGCGTCATGTTCGTGAACGGGCGCCGTCAGTAGGGACTGGTCAACTCTTTGTTTCCATGGCTTATTTTGATTTATTTATTTTATTATTTATGTACACACAGTAAAATACAAATTGATATGACAGAATTATAACATGAGTACAAAGGTACAAAGGTAGGTAGGTAGGGTTTAATTTAATATTTGAATAGTTTTTTTTATCTTTTCATTACGGACGCTTTTAACGTTCTGCATCGTTCTCACATGCATCATTTTGAACATGAATGATGTAACCAATACTTTGTAACAATATTATTATGATTTAAAAGAGTGTCCATGGAGATTCTTGCCCGTTCTTCTCCATAGGTACCTACTACGCTTTGGAATGGGCAACTAGCTTCATCTTTTTGACTGACCGACCTTGACAATTCAAAAGTGCCTGTAATTGGTTTATTTGAAATAAATAGTTTGAGTTTGAGTTTGGGTACGGTAGACTCGGGTCCACTTTAATTGAAGCACGTATTAAATTAAGGGTTTTGAATAGTGCAGGAGTAGGTTAGGAGTAGGGTAGGAGTAGGGTAGGAGTAGGGTAGGAGTAGGTTAGGAGTAGGGTAGGAGTAGGGTAGGAGTAGGTTAGGAGTAGGGTAGAAGTAGGGTAGGAGTAGGGTAGGAGTAGGGTAGGAGTAGGGTAGGAGTAGGGTAGGAGTAGGGTAGGAGTAGGGTAGGAGTAGGGTGAGTAGGGTAGAAGTAGGGTAAGGGTAGGTTAGGAGTAAGGTAGGAGTAGGGTAGGATAGTGTAGGAGTAGGGTAGGAGTAGTGTAGGAGTAGGGTAGGGGGTAGGACACCACACGAACGAAGTAGCGCTGGGCAGCTAGAAATAATTTATATGGCTAAACAACGTTCGCCGGGTCAGCTAGTTTCAAATAAATACAATGAACAATAGTAGCATAAAATTGCATCAAAAACTACCGAACCGGAGATGACATCTGTCATGTCACCTCCGATGAAAAAGTTAAAATGACAAAAAATATGAGAAAATGTTGACAAGAGCAACAGCTCGCCATGCACGCCCACCACCTCCGGATTCTTCGCCCAGCTACGCCACCGCCGGTACCCAGCCCCACTGTGAGTGCTGTGACGACACCAGCCGCGGCAGTTGCGTCGAGTTCAACTGACGAGTATTTCTCTCCGCCCACGACGCCACCACCTGCTCGTTGACGACGGAGGACGCCGGAGGACGCCGGCCGCCGGACGGCTTAGGACCTCGAGGCCCACCGGCCTCCGATAGGGTCCCAGCTCCCGGCGCAAGTGTGCAGCGCATGAGATGGACGCGATCCATCAATGAAAATGTTATGTGCTCATACTATGGGGTTACAGAGGGGGGAAACAATCTGACCGTGTACCGTATTCGGATGCTCTCTCTTTTTCAGGTGCTTGAGCCAGCTGTCAACGTTACGGCACAACGACTGTCGGATCAGGTGCGGGTCATCCAGCGTAATCACATGCTAGATGACACTGTACTCGATCGCCTGCGAAATGAAATGCCGAGTAGCCATGTCATTGCCCCCGAGTCGCAGACTGCTGTAGTACTACCGCAGTCCAACACAAGTCATGCTGACGAGGGGAGTAATGACAGGACTACAAACGTAAGTATTCAGTGCAATGAGGAATTGAGGAGTGCTTTGGAAGGTACGATTCAGGAATATCGGTTCATGTCGCCTGAACTTTAGACCACGCTTACCTCGTTTGCCCATGCATAACAAAAATAGGGCGCTGGTAGCGGTCCTGGATTCGCAGTTGTCAAACTATTTTGGTACCTGCGAAGACCTCATCGATACTCATCCGATTCTGTATTGCGCGGCTTTAGCGGCATGTCATGTAGCTCACGTAAAATTTGCCAATGACTCTAGAGCTACACGACCGAAGCCAGCCATACCAGCTTGGCAGTACAGGATTGAACGCCATATTGGTGGGGCCAAGGCGCTCATCGGCAAACTAATCTACTTCAGGGAGGGCAATACTCGCCCTAGAGTGATGCGCTTTGTGAGACGGGCGTTTTCAGGGACTGATATTAGTCCTCACTATATGTCTTGTGTCACAGAGCGCATCGACTTCCTGAAACAGAAAGTGTAGCATGGGCGAACCGTATTCGTCGGTATAAGTGGCGAGTAGAGCGATACACTGAGAATCGCACCTTCCAGAGCGATGAAAGGTGGGTTTATAGGGGTTGGGAGTGACCGGACCAATGTGTGACTGACACGTGCCTGCCGGATAATGATGCCATGTGTTCCTTTTAGCGTAGTATCGGGTCGGCGCCTGTCAGTCACACCGAAGGTGATTACGCTCGGGAAGTCGAGCGAGCCCGTGATCCAATACCAGAAATGGAGGCTATTACCATCTGCCCCCAAGATGTAGCTCGTGCAGTCAGTCCGTTACTTAACTGCAAGTCTCCAGGACCGGACGGGCTGCACAACTTTTGGATTAAATGGTTCTCAAGGTCACACGCTCGCTTGGCATCTCAGTTCCAGACCACATTGGATTCTGGTTCGTTACCCCAATTCCTAACGACTGGAGTTACTCACCTGCTCCATAAATCAGGTAGCACCGCGGAACCCAAAAATTATAGGCCGATCACGTGTTTACCGACGGTCTATAAAGTTCTTACATCAATATTTTGAGAGCTAAAATTAACAAACATATAGACACCAACTCCATTATGTCTGCCTCTCAAAACGGATGTAAGAATGGGTCCCGCGGTACTAAGGAGCTACTCCTCATTGATAGGGCCAACAGGTTCGTCGTTCCCGAAAGGATCTGTCGACATGTTGGATGGATTATAAGAAGGCCTATGTCTCGGTGCCACATACATGGCTCATGAGAGTGCTGGATTTGTATAAAGTAGATGCAACTCTGCGTAACTTCCTGATGTCGTGTCCATACACGACAACTGTCCTCCATTGCCGCATGGCAATGGAGGACGATTCTTCACTATCCAGGATGTCGAAATATTCAGAGGAATAGCGAACCGATAAGGATCGAGCGAGGCATATCTCAGGGCGACAGTTTGAGTCCGCTTTGCTCCTGCTTAACCTTGAATCATCTAAGCACACTGCTGGAGGATTCAGGTCTAGGCTATCCGCTGAAGAGAGGTGATCAGGTTATATCACACCTCCTCTACATGGATGACCTGAAACTCTTTGCTCCAAACAATTTGAAACTGATGGAGCTACTGAAAGTGACTGAAACTTTCAGTAGCGCCATCAGGATGGAATTTGGTGTGGACAAATGTGCGGTCATGCATGTAAAGCGAGGGGAGATTTTGGAATCCGTGGGAACCCAACTCTCGGATTCCGCAAACCTTAGAGCCCTCTCCGCATCCGAAACCTATTAGTATTTGGGTATGTCGGAAGCGTTAGGCATCAAAGTTACTGACATGAAGCAATCGTTGAAGGAGCGCTTCTTTGGCCGTCTGAAAAAAGTACTTAATAGTCTTCTATCAGGCGGAAACAAGGTGCGTGCCTTCAACAGTTGGGTCATGCCGGTTCTGATGTACTCTTTCGGCATACTCAAATGGACTCAAACCGAACTAGAAGCCCTGGATAGGAGGGTCCGGACGCTGCTGACTGCAAATCGAATGCATCACCCACGGTCATCGGTAATGAGGCTGTATATCCCGCGAAAGCGTGGAGGTCGAGGCTTTTTAAACGCTAAGACCCTCCACAATAGCGAGATATGCATATGTCTTAGGAAATATTTCTTAGAAACCGACGTGGGGATGCATCGATATGACATATCGATGCATCCCCACGTCGGTTTCGACTACATTGTAGTCGCGGTGGACAAGAGCTTCACCCCGCTCTCCTTGGCTAAAGAGAACTGGCGCAAGCCAGTAGTGCTTGACACCAATGATCGCATGGAAGTATGGCAGAGTAAGGAGCTTCACGGCCGCTTTTACCGGGCCCTACATGGACCCGATGTAGATCTACTAGCGTCCGTAGCCTGGCTGCGTTTCGGTGACCTCTTTGGAGTGTAATTATGGACGAAGTTATGATGACGAACAATTACCGGAGATTTATTGTGAAAGACGGCACGGTTGACATCTGTCGGGCATGCCACCGGCCGGGAGAATCAATCAGGCATATTATCTTCGGGTGTTCTCGTCTAGCTAACGGAGAGTACATGCATAGACACAACCTTGTAGCCAGGATAATCCATTAGCAACTTGCTCTGAAATACAGCCTTGTGGAATCGGAGGTGCCGTACTACAGGTATGTGCCCGACCCAGTTCTCGAAAATGGAAATATCACATTGTACTGGGATCGATCCATCATCACTGACAGGACTGTTGTTGCCAATAAGCCTGATATAGTGATGGTGGATCGATCAGAGCGGCGCGCAATGATTGTTGACATAACCGTCCCGCATGATGAGAACCTCGTGAAAGCCGAGAATGATAAACAAATCAAGTATCTTGACTTGGCTCGCGAGGTTGTCGTTGTAGGATGTGGACTCAGCGATCATCGTGCCAATAGTCGTGACTGCCAATGGCTTAATAGCCAAGAGCCTCGCGAACCAACACCTGAGGAGGCTCTCGTTGGGCAGCTGGATCAAGGTCTTGATTCAGAAAGCGGTACTTCTGGACACGGCTCGCACTATCAGGAGGTTCCTCTCTCTGGAGCCCTGACCGCCGGTAGCTTGGACCCTGTTCCTGATACCGATGGGCTACTATTTTTTATATTTTTAAATGTTTTTATACTTTTTATATTCTAATATTTAAAAATATAATTTATATGTTTACTTTTAAATAAAGGAAATAATAATAATAATATACATTTATTTCAGAAATGTCAATTCCATATAAGGTTTGTCTCGTAATTCTTGCTAATAACTTTTTAACAGACTCGCGGAGGTTCCACGCAAGCACCAAATAGGCTATAATCTCTACAGTACACAGTTCAATAAAATCGCTACAGTTCGACCCTGTAGGTACATCCGCGACTTTACGCCTAAAACAGATTTCCCGGTTCATCCCGATTGATAGGAGCACGAACAAACAGATCCGCGCGCTGATTGATCAGTGAACAAATACTATGACAAATATATTGGTGCCTCGCAGGGGTGACGGGAATTTATTGTGTTTTAGCGAACGTCAATAAATGCGCTGCATTATTATTTTTGTTTTTTGTGTAGACGGTAGAATATTCCAATGTTTATATTTTTGTGGATTTTCTTTATTGGAAAATTATAAATTCACAATATTTTTTACACAGCTTCCCTGCTTAAAACATTTCTAAAGTAAACTTTATCGTGTTGAAGACATTTACTTAGGTAACAGGAAAGAGCATTTGTAGTTCAAAGAAACCTGGTCTTGAGCGTATTTTGACATCAAGCTCAGCACAGTAAATAAGTAGCATTTGCTAATGCTGCATTACCTACTATAGGTAATGCAGCATTAGCAAATGTTACATTATAATTTTATCACGAACGACGTTCTTTTATAACAAATCAAACTATTTTTGTAAACAGAAGGATTTTTTTCTTAAAATTGGTTTGAATTTTGAATCAAAAAGTGTCATGTCTTTTTTCTCTTACTGAGACTTCATTTGAAGGATTTTTTGGACACATGACGGAGGTTAAATATTTTATTTTACAGATTCCGGCCAGCGAGGAGTCTTCCGATTGTCATCGTGGAGCCTAGGACCGGTTTTTCATAATATGAAAATACCTAATTCCTTGTTTAGTTTTTAGTACAGCCTATTCCTTGATACACTACCAATTAGTCGTATATTACCATTGTTAAAATTAGATCAAACCGTAATTTAAAATATTATCTTGCTTCCTAATAACGAATTGACTTGGTGCCAATTACCCATTTAAGACGTACTTTTATTTATTTAGTTACGAGATATACGTTTGCAAACGAATCGACGCGTAACAATAATGCACTATGTACATTTAATATAGGGGTCGAACTCCAAAGACTATTCGTTATGTTTTCCCTTTGATAAGTTTTTCTATTTTAACAGTTTGTGATTTTATTTTTCCTACAAAATTAAAACGTGTTTAAGCAAAGATTCCTTTTTTTTATTTCGCTACAGTAAGTATGTAGGCACAAGATCACTGGCTCATTTCCCGCGCGGGTTACGACTCCCCGGGAACATGACTACGTGATAAACTGAGATTAGCATGCGAATAACAAATTTATATTCATAGATTTAATAAATCAGGACTTCAACTATTCAGTCTGATCCAGGATTAAGGAGAAAACAAAGTATATTTCAAGTAAAACAAGTTGTTAAAAGGGATGAAGGCAAAAAGGATAAGTTTGTTTGGCTAATCAATTTTCCGGGTACTAATAATGAACGTCTTCATTGTTAGATGTTTTGTTGTGTCACTACACCTTTCTTGAAATGTTTAAACGAGAAGAAAAGCATTTTGCCAGCGTGGAACCTATTCTGGTGCTCATTATTTAAATAGGGCTCCGCTATAGAATCAACTAAAACTAAATGATTTTATTGAGACTTAACTGTATCTAAATGTTATTTCCTCACAAGTAGGTATCGTCGTGAAGTAAATCTATCATCAGGGACTCTTCAACGGCGCTTAGCTAGAAGAGTTTCGCATTGTATAAACGTTTTGGCCACCTTATCCACTGCGAACCCGCGGCACGCGGTGCAACCCGAGACCGCACTACGTACGGATGCGTGGATAGTAAACAGATAAAATCTCCGTGCACTGTCTACGCAGCAGTGGAGTTGCGCCCTTAACCATTTTAGCGTAAGATAATTAATGACGGGCACATTTATTAGGTAACAAGAACTCCGGTAATTAATTGGATGTTATGTGTTAAATGGCTGGCTATTGACGAGGTGTGTTTAATTATTTCCATCGTTGAAGGAAGGAATGTTTATGGTTTCTGAATATTTGCAAAATGAAGACTCAATTAATGGATTTTTTGTTGTGCATTCATGTAATTTTCTAATCATAACGTTTGTGTAAAGTTAACAGAGCTATGAGCTAGTTCACTTGTATACCAGTTGATCGCACTTTTGCCAGTTTGGTTTATCAATTCATATTTGCTTATTGCATATTTAAAACCAGAACGTAGTGACACATTATACCATTGTAATCAGAGAGGCGACCACTACGAATTAGAGCGCGTTCCGCCGCTCGCTTGTCGTCTCCAAGCTTTTGTGTAGGATTGTTGTGCTAAAGAAATTGTACTGTTTAATTAAACAATAATTATAATCATCCAGTTTTACCAAACCGTCTGTACTTTTAGTTATGCTACTGTTATCAGAACTTCTTCTTTTTCAGTTATTCTTTTTGTAACACTGGTGGTGTTAAAAAAAGTACAACCGAATAAACTGCATTATACGATGTCATTCCTCTTATTACGAGTACTACCCTATGTGCAGCTAATACAAATTCTAAAATACAATATTAAAAATACGATGCTTCCTGACCTTGTATTCCAAGATAATGTTCTAAGGAGGGGTGGAGGTAACTGTCTCCTAAACTATACTAATAATACTGTCACTCGCACCTGCAGCTGGAGCCGTCTTATAAAGAAACCTGGACACCTTATTTAATTATGGAACACTAGGTGCTTCCCGACTGTTCGTTTGTCAAGCAAATGCTTTTGCCTTTTAATAACTCCTTTTTTAGCAGTAGTGATAATCTTCACTGCCAAATGTGTTTGTAGATCCTATATCGTAAAACATCCTAAGTGCAATGCATAGATAGTTCCTCCACCAATGCCGAACGACTTTCCTAGCACCTTCTACATGCGGCGTCTTACCGCAGACCATGGCCCGCCCTTCATCTTGCGCCGCATGCCCTGTCACCTGCCCACCACCACCAGCAGCTGAACATTATAATACTATCTTTGCATTGAATAAATTCAATCTCCTTTTTACAAGCTTTTATTTAACTTGCGATGTATGTATGTAACTATGTTTGTTCGGGTGGACTCTTGCAACTCACTTTTGAAGCAGATATCTTCAACCGATTGAGCTGAAATTTTGCATGCATGTGTAAATCGGATGACAATGCAAAATTATTATAACATGGAGCTGATCTGGTGATGGAACCGGAAGGTGGCCATAGGAACTCGGTAGTTAAACGACACAACCCCATCGAGTTTGGACTCGTTTGATTCGTATTAACGAGAACTTTAGTGCTAGATGGTAACCAGGGTCTGACGATGGAGCTGGAAGATGGCCATAGGAACTCGGTAATTAAACGACACAACCCCATCGAGTTTGGGCTCGTATGATTCATCTTGACGAGTACTTTGATGCTAGATGGTAACCAGAGTCTGATGATGGAGCTGGAAGATGGCCATAGGAACTCGGTAATTAAACGACATAACCCCATCGAGTTTAGGCTCGTTGGATTCGTCTTGACGAGTACTTTGGTGCTAGATGGTAACCATGGACTAAAGATGAACAGTTAGCTTAAATGCAGTAAACGCATATAACGGAAAAACACTGCTACGCGCTACGAACTACGCCGTAGTCAATCTCGCATCAAAAATACTAAAAAGTTTAAAATAAAGTTAAAAGAAAAAAAAACTTTTTGAAAACAAGCTTTATTACTTATTAATAAAAAGGACTAAAAAGTTAAAAATAATTTAAACCTGATAAGAAATAAATAAAAGCGTGTTACATTTTGATGGAACATTAAAGAACATTTAGAACACAATGTAACACGCTTTTATTTATTTCTTATCGGGTTTAAATTATTTTTAACTTTTTAGTCCTTTTTATTAATAAGTAATAAAAGCTTGTTTTTAAATAGTTTTTTTTAAATAAATAAATAAATAAATATTCCACAACTATCACACAACGCCATCTAGTCCCAAGCTAAGCAGAGCTTGTGTTATGGGTACTAGACAACTGATAAACATACTTATATATTTCTAAATACATAAATATTATAGATAAAATTACACCCAGACACAGAACAAATGATCGTGCTCATTACACAAACATTTGTCCTGGGTGGGAATCGAACCCACGACCTCCGGCATAGCAGTCAGGGTCACTAACCACTAGACCAACAGGCCTAAAAAAAATGTAATAGTATCACATGTGTGAATACTATTATAGAGCTATCATTTACCGGGTAATCTTTCATTGACTTGAATGTGCCCTGGCGGCTAGTACGGCATGCTCACTTATCTTGGATCGTTTAGCTCCCTTCAAATTGATTGAACTGAATGGTGCTGATCTGTGCGTCGTACTCGTGGACGGGTCAGTTGGGACAGTCGGGGCACCACTTCGCTGCCTCGGCTTATTATAATTATTTTATTATTGGATTGTTTTTTTTTTATTTCTAGTTGCTGTACTCTAGACGCTTTTACGTGTACGTCCTTTTTAAATCGTTCTCACATATAATTATAAATTCAATATTAATGATGTAAATAATATTTTTGTAACCATATAATTTAAAAGACTGTCCTTATGGAGTTTCTTACCCGTTTTTCTCCATATGTTCTACTATGCTCTGGAATGGGCGATTAGCTTCATATTTCTGACTGACATCTCAATCTCCTTGACAATCCTATACAAATACCTGTAAATGGTTCATTTGAAATAAATGCTTTGAGTTTTAGTTTAAGTCAACCTATATATCACAGTTTCAGGAAAAACACATAACAAATTACAAACATTATAACAGAATATCACACGTAATTTTCCGTGCACGTGCACAAATCTAACAATAAGTCATAATCACTGAACATTACATCTCTAGTTGTTATTCATGTCAGGAGGCGGGCATTAGAGTCTAGGCTCGGCAGAGTTCGGAACCTTTCGAGCGAACTCAGATCAACTTCGGTAAATTTCGTCGGTGCTCGGGCTTAGTCCACCTATTCGCACGGCTTAACGTTTATCATGCTGGTCTAGGGATCCATTTGTTTAGGGATATAGGGGTCGATTCGTTTCTGGTGTCTTTGGCTTGAAGCCAGTCCAGTGTAAAAGCTGTTGGGCTTTATGACAGTAGGTATTACACATAATGTGATCTGGTTTCTGGGGATTTTTGCCTGTAAACATTCGGTTAACCATTTAGAAAGAAGTACAAAGTTTAGTGGGATTGCCTTATAATCTGGTTTTACTGTAATATCAGTTATATTTCTAATGATAGTTAATTAATCATTCTAAACCTTAAATAACTAAACCTAATTTTCTTTCGTCAATATTATATATTTAATTTATCAAAGGCAAATCGGGAGATAATTTATTATGTACATTACCTTTGATTTTCGGTTTTCAGTGGAGAACCAGAATTGATTCAAGGACCTTATATTAAGGATTGACCCGATACGTTATCGAACAATCCAACTAATTTTGCTGACAAATGAGACCGTAAATCTCCGCTCCAGTTTCCGGTTTAATTTGATTTGGATCTGTCTGAACTAAAATGAGAATTTTACTTACTTTGAAATTATTTGAATGTTGGTAATAGGCGATCTATAGCTACACCCACCCATAGCGTACATGGAGAAGTGACTCGAACTCAAAGCATTTACTTCAACTAAACCGTTGACAGGCAGTCGATGAACAAAGGAACTGGCATTTCATTTGAAATTCCACGATTCTTGTCAATCAAGTTTATACAATATATCTCTTATGTACATTAACTATAATTTCGTATAAGCTACTACTGACTATCTGCCGTTTTGGTTAAACATCACGTTTAAATAACTTTAAGTTTTTTCAAATGAATAGGTACAATATTATTATTTTGAGAAATCATGCCTCCTCTTGAGATATTGTTTCCACTTCAGCTAATGCTCAGAATCTATGCAGTCGAGTGCTTACGTCATAGCCGGGTTATATACTTAGTCCACTCAGCGTTATCTACCGAACCACTACAATTTACTTCAGCTATCAGTCAGTTGACGACACGGTTGGCGCAGTGGCTGAGCGATCGACTGCTGCGCTGTGTGTCGTGGGTTCGATTCCCGCCCGGAACAAATATTTGTATTGCCTACAGTTAGTTGTTCCGGGTCTGGCTGTTTGTGTATGTGAGTTTAAATGTTTGTAAACGCACCCACGATACAGGAGTAATTCCTAGTGCAATTAAAAAAAAGAAAAGAAACAATTATAATAATTCCATGTAATTAAATCATGTTAATTTCTGTAAGTCTGTAGGAAGATCTTTTGAGGCAGCAGTATGTCGTGGCTATCGATGCTGTAATATTTATGTAGCAGGTTTACAAGAAGTTATTCAACCAGCGCCTGTGTGAAGTGATGCGGCTGTACCCTGTAGGATAACCTGCGTCGCAGCCGATGCCACGGTACGTCAAGGACACCAGCCCCACCTACAGGCGGAAAACAAAGAACACAAACAAATGAATTATATTCACATTTCATGGTAATTTTCCTTCCCCTACCTCCACAAAGGGTGGCTGCTGTCTTTTTCCTCGACCTCGGCTTTGACGTATTCTATTCGCCATCTTTTCAGAACTAACTTCAGCCATTTTCATCTTTCACACCATGTACTGATTATTATTATTCTTTAGTGCTTGTTTTTTGTAGCTATCCACATTAATACTCAACCCCTTTTCTTCACATCACATAACACAGAAAATAGAACCTAGGTTTCCACTCTCAGCGGTCGGTTTTCCCACCACTATACCCATGAGGCAGGCTTTCAGGGCTTCCTACTGATTATAAGAAAGCTTACCAGCATGTCTTGCCCAGAGCTGTATCGACTCAGGACTAAAGGGCCGCCGTAGTCTCCTGCACAAGCGCCTTTACTGTTAGCTCCGCTGGTGCACATAAACTGTCCAAACACCTTCACATAGGATCCATAATAAGGGTCGCATTCAGCGTTACTCATGACTGTGACGTAAACATCGCGGAGGCTCGAACTCATGTTATATGGACCACCTGAAGGTGAAAAAAAAGTAATAAAATCTTTAACTCTCCCCTATAGGCATGGAGATCAGTTCTTCAATAAGTGCCTGAGAGTACGCCTTGAGCCCCGATGAGCGAAAGACCACATTGAGCAAGCGAAGGTACTGGGGAGTTTGTTGCGCCACTTCTTCTTCTCAGCTAAAGCAGTAGGAAGTGGTGAAAGGCGAGCGTTTTGGCGGACTATCTTATGTAATTTTGACGTTAAAAATGGCGGGTTTTCAGCCTAATTTGAATAAATTGCTTTTGATTTTGACAGTAATTTTTAATTTTTAATTAATTGAGTGTGAATGTTAGCTACAATTAAAAATTATAACTTACCCGGAGATGTCTTTCCCAAACCTATTATTTGGGCTAAGTAGCCATCAAGTGATTCCGAAAAGGAAAGCGATGGCAAAGGAATTGGTCTTATGTAATCTGAAACTGATGGAATTAATTACTATAGCTGAAACCTCTATATTTGAAAGCTTCGTAGAATTTAGCACTAACAAATAGAATACCTAAAACTTACTATTCAGTTTAACAGAAGGTATTCGTGCAACCGCCACGTCGTTCACCAGCCAGTCAGGGTTGTATTGCGGATGCAAAATGGTCCAGATTGCATTATTTCGTAATCCTCCGTAATTCAACCTATTTGAACCTAAAACAACCTAAAAATAAAGAAAATAAAATATGTATCTTCCAAAAAATTCAACCTAGTCATCCTCATTGGTCTGGTGGTCACAAGCGAGACAGTTCCTGGGTTCGATTCCGATGCCAGTTTTTTTCAATTCTTAGTAACATACTGAGGAGTAAGGATTTGTGCACGATTGACACATGCTACCTATTGCAGGCTTAATTAAATATACTTAAAACTATTAATGTGTGGGTGTACGTCTGTCCGTCTGACCTTCCGTCCGGATATCACACAGCTATTTTACTCGGAGACTATTTGTACTTTATCGATTATGATAAAATTGAAAGTGTGCTCTGTGCACCGCTAAAAATGGTGTAGCGAAATTACAAAAAAAAGAAATGGGGGTATCACTTACCATACCTACATTTAACCGAGGGATGAAGAAAATGTCAATGCATATAAGCCGATAAACGTTTGGCACATGATCATGATGAAGCGCTTGTACTCCAAACGCTTGTTGGATTCCATAATTAAAAAGATTATGATGTATTTGAGATACTTCTGGTTTATTTTCGGTTACAACTGCAGGCATGATTTAGTTTTACATGATTTTCCGAAATATTCTATAAATATAATAAAATCGTAGCAAAGTCAAAACTGTAGATTGAATATTATTGAAAAAATAATAATTGTTGCTACGAGATGTGAGAAAAATTCTGGTGCCGAATACGTATAAAATTGCAGATTGGATTTAAACCTTGACCTGTGAAATTAATATCATCATACTATAACAACAAGGAGCTTTTTCAAGCATCAAATGACCGCTCCCGCTCTGGGTGGAGCGGAAGGGTGTGTCAGACTCTTACTGACTAAAACCCACCCGTGTTCCTTCCTTAGCCCTTTATGTTCCAGGGCAGCGGTATCCCTTTCGGACGATCCCGCTACCCCGGCAGGCTCCGGCCCTATCTGGCTCCGTCATTTATGCTGACATCTCTTTGAGGCGCGTGTGGAACACATACGCGCCGTCCGGCACGGGCCTGGTCCTGATCGGACGGTGAGCTAGCCATTACTCTCCGCCCGCAGGCCCGCGCCTACGGTGGCCGGGAGTCGTCACGCGGCTCCCGACGCCTGGAGCGTTTCCCGCGGCGGCTGAGCCATGAGGTTCTCTCCCTCAGCCATCCCGCCACCTCCTTCGCTAGCATGACAGCTTCGCAGAAGGAGGTGACTGCCTCCCACTCCCTCTCGCCCCGGACCATGGCTTGAACCAGGGCCGGACGCGAAAGGTCGCCGCCGCTGCCGATCGCCTCTACGAGGACACGGCGGTGCTCTGCCCAAGCGGGGCAGACCTCCACCGTATGCTCCACCGTGTCCCCTGGGCGATCCTCGCAGTGATGACACCCGGGCGTCTCCTCCCGTCTGATGATGTGCAGGCACCTCCCGAAACATCCGTGTCCGGAGAGGACCTGCGTCAGGCGGTAGGTAAGAACGCCGTGCCGCCTCTCTAGCCACTCCTCAAAGAGGGGGACCTACAAGGAGCTGAGCAGTCAATCATGACATCTACACATAAGAACGGCTATTTTGGTCAACTTGTCAGCAAAGTAACAAAAGCAAACTATGTAGTTCGTAGGTTCAATCCCCATCAGATTTTCTATTGTTGTGATTGTTTTTAAATATTTCTAGTGCTATATTACTATAGGAATAATAATAATAAGTAGGTACTTTAACATCGTTTGCATTCCTACTTTCAAAATTTTTTGTAATGTTTCTCCAGAAAGAAGCACAGTCATTTGAGTCCATTGAGGTGTCTTACGACGTCCACGCGGACGAAGTCGCGGGCAGAAGCTAGTATGAAATACAAACTTATTTTTTCGGACTATAACATGAATATTGTGCGTGCGCACCGATATACGAGGAGTCACCTCGGACAACTCTGTACTGTGCGCGCTCGATTGTTTAAGCTTAATCAGAAGCAGGTGCGGAATCATGCATCAATCAATCAAATCAGGTAAAATTCATCCAACTGAAGAACTATATAGGAACTGTAAAGTCCTTACAGTCCGACAATTATTTGTATTACACATTCTGCTTCATCAGCATCAAAGAACCTTCTATAAAATAATCACCACAAGACGCAAAGACAAGGTATGTCAACCCTTCCGCTGTAAATAATCTCTTACAAGAAGATTTCCCTGTTTCCAAGGTCCTCATCTCTCCAATAGTCTTAACAAAATACTGAACTTTTACTCACTCCCTATAGTGGCATCTAAAAAGAAACTAAATAATTGGCTAAAACACTTAATTACAATAACACAAAAAGCTTATTGTTGACTCAATACAGCTTCCGTTAAACCCCATTCTATCCTCATTTGCTCATCGCTCGCTACCTTTACCCACAAATATAGGAATAACACATATACCCACACACACACCCTCACATACCCTCACACACCCCCACACACATACACACGCCCTCACACACCCCTACACACACTACACTACTCCACTCATAATTTTTTTCGTTTTGTTTTATTTGGTTTCCTAATTGTTCGTTTACCTAAGCCATATAATGAACCAGTTGTATATTTACATAATGGCATGTATGTACCTAAATGCGATAAAGAAACATCCAATAAAGGGTCGGGCCCAGCATCTAGAACACAAGTTGTCTTGGCACCTTAGCAAGGGTGCTGGTGTCGCCACACTATTGTATAATTTACTTTAAACTGTATGTACTACCATGTATTTAATGTAAAATGTAAAACTTGATGCAAATAAATTATTATTATTATTATTCGAATTCACCTGCCATGATACTGGCCGAAAAGTATTTGCTAATTACCAGGGAAACCGTCCAAAGCTCCGCTGGGATAAGTTTCAATGTTTACTGTGGCTACGAGCCTAGTTCCTACGTGTAACTAGACTCGTAGCGACAGTAAATACTTGCGTGAAGTACGTGAAGATTGCCATGCCATGCAGGTGAAAAGAAATTCAATGGCTCTTACCTCCATTGTTCTGCCCATGGACTCACCGTCGTACCAGCACTGTCCGATAGTCACAACATTGATATTGCTTATAAGAGCCCCCCCACATACTGATACCTCTCCCGACTTGAGCGTGATTAGCAGCCCCGCCTGGCGAACAAACATGAATCGTGTCAACAGATAAGCAAGTGTAGCGACCGATTATACGTCTCTGATCTGTATTACAAGATTATGTTACAATAAACGACGAAGAATGCAAGATTGACATCTTACTAAATATGTGAAAAATTACATCACGTAACAATAATAAATTTATTGATGACAAAAAAATATACTCACAAAATATGGATGTTCTCTTGGATAAGAACCGAGACCGCCAGCGATTCTCATGGAGCTCTCCTGTAGCCTGATCTTTGTAGCCGTGGGAATCCCCACACGCTTGTGGTATCTCTCCGTGGCTGTCACCTGCAGAATACAGACTAACAACAACACAGCCTTCATAGTGACAGAAAAGAATGGACAATGGTGACGGAACGACGACGGAAACTTATTTATATTGTTGATGTGAATTTGAAGAAGTCTTCAGATAAGTTTGAGTGCCACTTGAGAATAGGAACACTGGAATACTACACACACAAACACACCCTCACACACAATTTGTATTAGCCTCATTTGTTTTCAGCTTCAAACAATTTTCCCTCTAGTATAAAACAAAGTCGCTTTCGTGTCTGTCTGATTGCTTTATTTTGTTTTCTAGAAGAAATGCATGGGTTTAATGCGGTTTTCATTGTCATTTGGAGAATATAATAAAGAGAAATTCTATTCAATTTCTTCCTACACAGTTCAATGTGTCAAGTGGCTGTAATTATTCCGGCCACCATAATCCTGGTAATAGGCGAGTTGGCAGTATTTGAGAAAAAAAATAGTTACGTTCCTTGAGGTTTATTTACCTCAAAATATGAATATTTCAGCGAAATTTTAAAATTAACAGAACTCATTTTTAATTTTTATAACGTATTTTAATAGACAAACAAAATTAAATTACGTTATCAAAATGACACGGTGCATTCTGTCATGGCGGCTCGAGTCACTTCAATACCTATTTCATTTCTATATTAATTCATATAATCTTGTGCCTTCGCATTTGAAAGTTGGTTCCTCTTTCTAAATTCTACTCTTTCTAAGACGGTCGATAACGGTTTGGCATACTTATCCATTAATTTATTGCACAGTTCAACAAAGGATATTTTCATTGGTTTGACTGGCGAACATAATATGTAAGTATATTAATGTTTCAAACACTGTTGGGGTTGGTTCTGTTAAAAGTAGTGGAACTTTTTTGTCTTCATCAATTTCGTTGACAATGATGTAGCACTCCAGCTGTTGTTCAAAAACTTTCCACTTTTCATCATCAAAAGCCTTAATTTCGCCGCAACCGACATATTTGATTCTTTAATTTCGCCTTTTGGTTTAAAAAATTGCTATGTCCTGGAATATGTTACTCAATAGTTTTCGTAATCCGTCGATATTAGTTTGTTTAGGATATTTCAATCCCTCTTCTTGAAATATTAGCTGTAGTTCTTCTTTATTGCATTGGTAAATATAGGTTCTTTTTCCAGACTTTATTAAAGTAATCTTTTGTTCAAAAATTATATTTTTTTTATCTGACACGTGTAAACCATTGACAGTTGGTAGCTTTCAAACTTTGAACGGTTGAAGTAACGCAATATGGCGTCTTTGAAAATTTTCCAACGCAAACCGGCATTTTAAATCTTTCGATATTTTTTGGCTTTCAATTTATAATTTTACTCAACTCTTATTTCACTGTGAGCTCTTCAATCGTCGCCAAATTGTTGTATCTCAAATAAACGCTTAAATTCATTAATTAGTATTTACGAGTATTTAATACAGAGCAATACATGACATAGTAATGTAAAAATAGAGAGAGAGAGACCGATAAGAGCGAGTGAGTAAGGTATTATCTTATGGATGCGTTCCAGATCTCACACTTCACACGTCTTTTGTTTATGCAAATAAACTGTATGTTGGACGCATAAAGTTATTTTTTTACAATTAACAACACAGTCGTCTGCAAGACTTGCTGGCGTGTCGCTCTCTGTCAATGTCACGTGAGTCGTAACCAATGTCTTTATTTATACGCAATTGTTTTTGAAAAATATTAATTATTCTAAAATCAGTACAAAAATAAGTTTATATTTTATATTTAGTGTGCATAGTGGTGCGATTAATGGAACAAAACAATTAATCGTCTTTTAGAGAGCTTTGAACCGATACTTTGTTATGTTAACAATTGGTATTTAAGAAAAAAATATTCACTTCTAAATACAGTTTATAAGGCTGTTCTTAATTTGAAGAAATTTTTATATCTTCTTCTTTACGTGTGGATTTGACTCAAATATCCGACCAGTACGTAGCCATCTGCACAGTTGTATCATTAGATTTGTTTAAATCCTGCAAGGTGCAGGTGGTTGTGCATATTGGGCAGGAAGGTGAGGCATATCCCGCGAAGGGGCTCCACACTGGCACTGCGTTTGGTACGAGGATATCCCATTTGCCCAGATAATTAGCGGCAAAGAGAATTCCAGATTGGCTACAGCCGTTCATGTCCAGGCGGCAAATATTCTACAGGAGTAATGATGTGTGAAGAGATGGCTGTTCCTCCACAGTTCACATATCTCGACTGACGCAATGTTTTCTGAGGAAGTCGTATATCTCAAGAAGCTTTTATGGCTCTTTATGCGTGAAGGTTATGTTATGTCTTTTTATTTTTAGTAATGTGCGTTTGTCTGTGCAGAATAAACAAATTTTCTCTCTTTCTTTCTTTCAGGTAGTAGTTTATGCCCATACTGGGTGTGACGGTTGTTTTGGTGCTTGTTTCCTTTCTCAATGCGACTGAATGTTTCGCTGCGACCGTCTGGTGGAGCTATACCCACCAGTGATAACAAAATCGTAAAGCATCGGTTTCCTAGGACAGCGGATCTGTCATAACATAACGACCGTCATGAAAATCTATAATTTTCACCAGAATTTGACATTAAGGTGGCAAAAACGCTCTGTATTTGGACGTTATGGTGTCGTTATTGCGGACACGCTTTCTTAGGAAACCAAAGCTTCAGGGAGTTACGATGAGAGAGCTATTATGCTAATGCGCTAAATGCTCTCTGCATTTAGCGCAATGTCAACTTCTTTATAAATGATGTGGAACGATGGCACCACACTGGGCATGCGAATTCCCCCGCAGAAAAAGAAGTAACATTTAACAACACATTACATACATTTACATTTTTTTGGAATTTTGTTTTAATTGGTTATTTTGCGATTTCTGTGTTAATTTGATTATTTTCTTTAATCTGTATGAGTACGATTTAAAAGCAGCTTTATTCACACTTGTTGGTTTTTACTTGTGTTGGGGTTGTATTCGGGATGCACAGTGACTGAGTCCGCATACTTTCGGGTCCCTCCAGAAAACAATGTTACCGTACCACCTAATACAACCTAAAATAAAGACTAGTTATACATCGTTTCATGATGACAGCTGGTATGTCACGTCACAGTTTTTACGATACCCATATTTCGAAAAGTGAGGTTCTGGACTTGTCAAATTATGACAATAGGAAAAAACCTCATAGATTTCGTATTGTAGAATGGTTGTCGGCAAAAAATAAAATAAAATCAACTAAATTTTGTAAATAGCTTTAGATTAATTATAGTTTTGAGAAATATTTGCGTAAAAATAAAGCTATTGGTCAAGTGATATTGAATGCGAAAAAGAGCGCGACACGTCACAGCTTCCAGATGACAGTTTGAAAGTGTGATTAGGAATAAACTTTATACGTCAGACATAAAGTTTCTTTTGCATTACCAATATAGACATACGAAAGGAATGGTGTTGAAAGGATCAGTACTGTGGTAGATATGTCCCTCTCGCACAATGGGGCAGTATTCATTATTCATCTGCTAATTAGTAGTACATAGCCACATTTTGTGTAGGCACATAAACAATTTGGAAATGGAAATCGTCTACCTACGTCCGTCAAAGTGAACATTAACACAAATAATTATTTGTCTGCTTTCAATATTATTTATTGAAATATTTAACAACTTTGTTAACGAATACTAACGAATATTATAATATTCCGAGAAAATGAATAAATAAAGTTTGTGTGCGAGCAACACTGTTAATAATCTCGCAGATTTAACAGAATGAAAGCCGGTATCTTATAGTAGATACTCTTTGAATGAAACTATTGAAGTCACTCGGGCTGCCTTGACAGAATGCCTCGTTTTTACAATCAACATTAAATTAGGTAGGTAAGTATAATATACTTACCTACCAAAATAAATAAATAAATTTTGTGAATATTAATATTTCGCCGAAATATTCGTATTTTGAGGTAAATAATACCACATGGAATATTACTAATTGGTTTTTCAAGAACTGTCAACTAGCCTAATGTATTCGAGTAACTCTTTTGGGAGATTCTCAAATTTACAACGAGGTTGCCATTTTGTCGATAAAATTATCATCGATTTCACTTGCCTGCATTTCTTTGCCCTCGAATTCACCGTCGTACCAGCATTGCCCAATAGTCACAACATAGTATCTGTTTAGAACAGCCCCCCCACATACTGACGTTTCGCCTGACTTCAGTGTGATTATCAGCCCTGCCTGGAAAACAAATAATATGAATGAACTATTCATACATATAAAATATAATATATATATACATATATAAATGAATGCAGACTGTACCAGCATACTAATAAGAAAAATTTTGAACAAGTCCATTCACACACAAATACACTGCACAAAAATACATCAAGTACATAATCGTAGCAGTCGTAGGGAGGATCACTTTTTTTAATCAAAAGTAAAAAACCTCTTGTCTAAACAATATTATTGTTGAAGGAATATACAAACATTCTTAATGCAATTTCTTACAATTCTTGTCTGGACTTGTAAGCAAAAAAGTTTTTTTTGTGCAGTGAATAAATAAGTTATTCTTAGGTAAAGAAAGCTGTAATTCTTTAAGAAAGAATAATGAAGTATTCCAGTTAACACATACATATAATATTGATTGTAAAAGAAAACCATATTCACCGAAGAAGATATTTTCTTGAATTAAAATGTGTATTCTTGGCTGATATTTAAATCCTTATTATTAGGTTAAGAAATTGCAGTATCTCTTGATGAAACAATAATTTTCTTGTTGTTAAATAGTAGGCTTTATTTAAAATGAGTATTTTACGTATTTTGAATCAAAAGTATAATACTTTTTAACCCTCGACGCAAAAACGACGGGGTGTGATAAGTTTGACGTGTCTCTCTCTCTGTGTGTGTGTGTGTATGTGGGGGTGTGTGTGTGTGTGTGTGTATGTCTGTCTGTGGCATCGTAGCTCCCGAACGGATGAACCGATTTTAATTTTGTTTTTTTTTGTTTGTAATGTGAATTTTGTCACAATAATATTATTGTTGAACTATACTACTTTTGTCACAATAATATTATTGTTGAAAACCAATAATTTCTTTTTATTCTTGACCCTAATCTCTGAGCTTCTTAAGCTAAATATTTTTATATTCAGAGTAAGGATTCTTAATTACTTGTTTCAAAATGCAAATGTTTTCTACAGTCAAGAGTAACTATAGTTTTGATCCACAAAATATTCTTGATGTAAATAAATAAATGAATAATAACTTTATATATCTAGAAGAATTCCATTTTATTTTATTCAAGATAATATTATTGTTACCTTGAGTAAATATATGCTTGAGATTAAACAATATACTTGAGAATAATTTTATTCTTGAATGAAAACATTGCCAGACCCCATTTTTTTCCGTGTACCCAGAAGAATATAGTTAATTGTTAATAGTTCATTCCGTAGTTATAAAGAACAAAGTAAAGCCTATGGTGTCACGGCGCTAAAGTATCGGTTTTCAGATCACAGCGGTGCGATTGATAGGTGCGATTGATAGGTGCGATTGATAGCAAAACGATTCATCGGCTTTTAGAGAGCGCTGAACCGATACTTTGTTACTTTTGGTATTCTTTTTTTTTTGGTAAAAACGAAGCTGTTACCTACCGCAGGTAGCCTTTTTACTTACTCTCCAATGTACAGACGCCAGCTGGCACATCAAGCTACTACAGTCTGTCAAATTTCGTTAATAAATTTTCTACTTTATCGCTAAAGCATTAGGTTCAAGGTTGATTGGGAAAATTTTACAGTTTCGGGTAGATTGTCCTGCTGGCGTCTGTACAAAAAAAAAACTTATTTCTTGTGTTCTTCGATGAAGAATATATTGAATTATTTGTTTTTTAATATTAAACTATATGTATCGGTACAGTGCATAAGCAGTATGGTAAGATAAGTTAGGATAATCATAATATGTATTATGTTTTTATTTAAATAGTTTGTTAGTTTTAAGTAGTATATGTAGCCTATGCAGTGTGTTCTTAATGTAAAGAAATAATGTATTACCTAGGTATGATTACTTACATCGTAGTAGAATGATATAATAAGTCATAAGCATAATAAGCTATAATGTTCCCACTGCTGGGACACAGGCCTCCTCTCTGTGAGAGGGAGTGGGCCGTAATCCACCACACGGTTCCAGTGCGGGTTGGTGGATGTATGGTGGTTTTCGAATTTTTGGTTGCAGGACATTCCGGTTTTTAGAGCAGTGGTGATGAAATAATTTACACAAAGTAAAGCGCCTGTCTGGGTTCGAACCTACGAGCTGCCACTCGTAAGTCGCAGCCGCCACCACCGCGCCCCCTCTGCGCCGTCGGCTGTTCACCTCACTGGCCACATTGCCCGTATCCTGGCCTCTGATTAGCGACGCAGATAACTGTTAAAACTGCCCCTTTACGGCATCATTAGGTGCTGCTCGTTTACGACACAATTTGATATGAAGGCGATAAGGTTTATGACTTTGGATATTGTATTAAATTTCGATAGATCGTAAAAGGTTTTAATGGGAAGATAGTTAAATGGTGTGTTATAATTTATACGCGTCATGTTGCGAATTGTTTCGATAAAACTCGACGCGTGTCTGTGACTGCTCATTCTGAAATAACTTTATACCTTGGATTCAAGGCGTCTGTTGCTTCAAACCATGATGCTTCATGATCGGTTGCACAACAAGATTGACTGCTCAGACCTAGTTAATAATATATTGTATGTAGTGCCCAGAACAGTTACTCGATGGGAGGCACGCGTTTACCCGCTTTTTGCCACGACACCTTGTCATACCAACGCGGGTGACCGGGCGCCTCTCCATAGACTAGCTAAAATTTACAATAAACATTTTGTTAATTTGGATATATTCGCTTCAGATCGCCAAAAATTTAATAAATATTTAGCGAGTAGTCTACATTTGCGTGATGTTTAGTGTCTTTTCTTTTTGTTTGTTATCTAGTACTATTTGTTTTAGTTTAAGATAAGTACAGCCTCTTGGTTCTCTTATCATTATCTTATTGTCCTATTCTTTGTGTTTTTGTAACGTGAATATTGTGTCTACACTGTATCATTAACCTAGGTAATCTGTGGAAACGTTGTGGATTGTACATTTACCCACTTCCAATGTAATCTTACATGTAATATACAATGTACAATTGTTTGTGTTCCCTCACACAATAAATAAATAAATAAATATACAAATTGCTATTGCTATCATCATCTGCCTTGCCTTTGTCCAACTGCATAACATATTATGATATATTATATCAGACAATGACATTAAAAGATCTCATTCGTATTATTATATTATTATTATATTTTATTCTTATTCTTTCAAGGAATGAATAATCTTATGCACCTTGACGTTCATAATGTACTTGCACGTCAATGTTCTTTCGTCACGTATCGCCATTATTTTTAATAATAATGACAGTTCGAAAAGGTGATACATAATGTACCCGCTTGGGAAAGGAATTTATTTGAAAATGGCTTAACATTTTCGCTTCGTGGTCCTACAGCTACCTGAATAACTTAATTTTCATGAGACACCTAATTTACGTATTCCAATAAAATATTAAAAAACCCATTATATACCCGTTATATAACCTTTAAATATTCATAAGTTTCCTCCCGTATGTACTGATTGTGTAGCTATTAGCTTCCCTCACTTTTTGACATTTACGAGTATATAATGTTCACTGGGGCGTGTGGGGGTGTTTTATTACCACATTAGTGATCCAACTTTAACAATCACGTTGTTGTTGGTCTGCCGCGCGAATTGGCATCCTACTTAATAAGTACCTAACGTAAAAACTTTATAATTACTACATAGTTCGGGAACATTTGACCTTTTGGATGGGTAAATTCTAGAATTCAAATATTCTAGAAAGCTTTGGTTGAACATTCACACAACTTGAACATTCCAAAGAAACCCTTTCATACATCTTCAAGACTCTTCACCACACATATTTTGTAATGTGTGTGTTGAAAATTCTTGTACAGACGCCAGCAGGTCAGGCTACCCGAAACTGTCAAATTTTCCCAATGAACCTTGAACCTTAATGCTTCAGCGATAAATTTGAAAACTATTTAAAAAAATTGACAGATTGTAGTAGCTTGATGTGCTGGCGTCTGACATCTGCTGAATGTAATCAGCCTCGTAGGTACAGAGGTTCACAACATTATCAACAAACAAAATTGCCCTCTGATGAAAATAGTACCTATTATAGTATATTACTCTGTCTAAAAAGTCCTTTTGAGCATAACCTTTATTAAGACATTTTTCCTGCAAAAGATGATGTGTTATCTGAACCTACTGTGATTATCTTGTTTTTTTAAGGCTAATAAGAAAAAACCTTTCGTAGACGAGACAGATTTATTTTTTGTAGATTCTATCTTTCTTCATCCCTCATGAAAGCTTGTGTGACATTGTACGAAAATACAATCATTACGCTAATGATCGGCGAAGGTTTTTTCCAAGTTAATTTCATGTACAGAAAGAAATACGAATTACTTAGCCTTCATAAACATCTGAAGGGATATTGACATGTATTTATTTGAGGCTGGTTAAATTGATGCTAAGTCGGCTACCGACGTAGGCGACTCTCGTCTTGTCATGCTTGTTTTTTTTTTCAATATTGGTAGCGCAATTTTTTTTAAATGTTATTCATAAAACAATGCATCATCATCATGCAATACTATTTTGCGTGCACTGTTTAAACGTGCTCAATAATACTTACACGTGAAAACGAAGCACCTCTGTCGAAACATATATGTATCACATGTTGCTACGACATGGAATTTCCCGTTAAGTACGGGAAATTCCATGTTTAATTATTGTCCGTCTCCAATAATACTCACTCACACGATAAGATAAACAATCAACGGCGCTATTATTGTATTCCTAGAATAATGTAATTGCATTACTAATCATCCTTACACGAATGATAACGGTCACTCGAACTATCCACTAAACAATTGAACCTTTAAAAAGGACGCAACGTTACAGCCAGTACAATCGACCACGTAATAACTTAATAATGAACCGAAATGAAGTAATCGCGATGTGGTGGACCGCACTGCACGCGGATGTACCTCCAATGATTGTAGGTTAATATTAAATTTTATTAAAATGGCCCCTTGCGGATTGCAATGCAGTTGGAAATTCGAAAATGTGATCTGTATCAGTTTTCAGCGCTCGGTCCGAACTTATGTAGCTAATTGCTTCAGTATAATATGGGCTCGATGTCAAATATCTCAATGATTGTCAATGGAGCAATAAGAAGAAAAATATTAGGATCGTATGAAGGATGTATATGGAACAGTGTTTTGGTTTGAAAACTGTTAGAGTAATATCACTTCCTTAGAATTTGTAACAGCGCGCAATATCTCGCTTTTGCATGAAGGAATAGATTTTGTAAAACGAGTTCGCCGCACACTACAGGGAAGAGGAAAGGTTATATAAAATCACATTTCTAAAATCATCGTAAATCTGCTCAGAATCTTCAAATACCGCTCTTGTTATATAATCTGAAAAAGCGAATAGTAGGTAGCCGCCGTCCCATTAAATACTGGACATCAAAGTCATCCTCAGTTCCACATAGAAATAAAAGCCCCTCAACACAGGTATTCAATTCATTCCATTATACGACACTAGCGTTCATTAACACCAGTGATGCTCAATGGGTCGGACAGGCCCCTCCCCCGCGTCCCGCGTCCCGCGTCCCGCACGATCCCGCACGCCTCGTTAACGACAACCTTTCATCTGATTAACTGCTAGCCTTTTAAATACCCCTCTGTTTCCCAGTTTTATTGCCCGGATTCCGAGCGCGACGTGCCACGTCATGTGAGAGATGCAATGAAACAGCTTTATTGCATCCCTATTCCCAGCTCTGAATAATTATTCCAATAAAAATCAATGTACGTATGAATAATTATCGCTTCAAATAGAGGTTTGTGTTTCGGTAATGCGTGGCCATTGTGGAAATATATGGCTTTTGGCGGCTAATTGGATTGGCTGTCATTACTAAATTAAAACATTCAAAACAATTCTGTTAATGCTTTTCGACCGATTTTATCAGTGAAAATACATCGATCACAATATATATTGGCGCCTAGTAAAGGCAAACAAAACTAAATGGTGTACATAAAACAAACTGGCTTATTTTAATAAAAGCAAATGTATTTCCAAGAATTTATTGCTTTGAATACAGAAACAATTTTAGAAATGAAAAAGTGATGTTTATTCGCTGAGGTATCTTTCATACCCATTACTTTCTTAAGGGTTATATCGCATTTTTATGATCGACAATTTTATTATCTAAAAAGGCGTAGACACAAGAAAGTGTATCGTAACAATGTGCAATAAAATTGTCTGTCTGAAACTTGTACTTTCAGCAAAAAGAGATGTTAAACATTTAGCAAACGAGCGACTCGCAAGAACAGAAGACGAGATTTTTGCTACTAATGTCGCTATTATCACGCACGATCTAATGAACATATAAAACACCTTATAAACATGAAAGACCCAAGCTATCGTGTAACCTAAAGTCAACAATAGAGAGTTTAATTTACCTTGATGACATGAATCGGTTATTGAATTTCTTGCGGCAACTGGGTCCGTTCACGTAGTTCGTTTTCACAGTTTGTGAGATGTTTCCACGGCTATTTATCTAATATATACTGTTGGACGCGATCTAATTAGGTCGTGAACACAAGTCATTACAATCGACACGAGATACTTTTATGGACTGATTTTGATTTGATAAAGCACCTTTACTTACTCGATAGAAAAAACCATGTTTTCTCAGGAAAAACAATAGGGACAGCAAACCATCTACTTTAATTTGAGTATTTTAAGTCCCAGAACTTGTTTCTAGAAATAGATATTTTTTCCAAATTAAAACTTATGACTAGACTTCCAACTTATGAAAGAAACTACTAAAATAAGAACAAGAACAACAGTTAAAAACATTAATTAAAACAAAACTCTAGATACGATATCCTTAAGTTTATTCCCGAAAACAAAAGCGTACTTAATCGTAATACCTTTTGAATTACAACTAATGAGAGATAGGATCAGGAATAAAACAAAATTAGTCACGTACTATACATTTTATGTCAGTTGTCATAGAATAAAAATGTATAGAAGCGAAACACACGCTCCGAACGCATTATAAATATCTACAGTTCCGGGGAAAATATACGTTCGACCAAGCCAGGATTATACTGTCAGTTGTTGTCCATATTTGTGACGGACCAGACACTGTGACCGCGATAATTACAAGTGACACTTATGCTACAGGTGATCTTTCTCAGGGCCTGCTTCCACGTTAAGCGTGACTGGTACCGGACCTTTGCTCGTACAAAGGTCCACGCTGGTCACAGCTGGTACCAACGTGGGTTATAGCTACGTGATAGGGAGCGGTAGCTGATTATTTTCAATGTAAAGTATATAAATTTCGCTTCTGCAGTGCTATTTTTATTCTTTACAGATGTAGTTGTAACGTCGGCACACGCCACCCCTATCAATCTGAGATCGTATCGTTTTGATTGCTGTTCAAACTAATAGTGCTTTTCAAACTATTGTTTGTTGCTGTATTATATCGTACAAGTGTTGTTTTGTGCTGGAATTTTGTTATGAATTAGTCTCCGTTTTGCATCAAATTCGCTTTTTAGCTTTGGGTCGAAACATCAGTTTTCTCATAGATAAATAAATACTACGAAATGTCCGATAGCAGTCCATACGAAGCCCAGTTTGTCTTGATGTAGCAGATTCATGATCATTCATTCTTATGAAGGATAGGCAATTCGTCTCTCTTCATAATTGACACAATAGAAAACACCATTGAGTATATGTATACATTAAAAAAAACATCCTTATTCTAATTTTGTGGAAGTACGAAAATAGAGATGAATAGGTTATATCACTTTAAGAGCCGCGTGGAACTCGAAATAAGATAAGTTACTTTACCAGTGGGTGTTGTACACGTGCTGCTGCTGTTTATACGTATTTCTAAAGCTTTGGTTTCTTTAGAAAGCGGTGATCGTTCACATAACAACGGCTATCCAAATACAGAGCGTTTTGTCCCACCTGGTGAAAATGAAAGATTTTCATGACGCCGTTGTACTATGACGGAACCGATTTCCTAGGCAATCAAAGCCAAGGAGACCTTGACGCCAATAATACCGTTAATAAACGTAGGGTGGACTTTGTGAATAATATTAAAGGCAGTATTTATATTCAACACACTACACATACTTACCTGGTACCTGTGTGCACAAATGCACGTATTTGATTAGATTTTTTTAATAAAAGTGGTTCTAAGAGCGTAAGAAAGAAAAGCGAATTATTCGTACATTGCACGGCGAACGACTGAATATTTAATTGTTTTTTTTTTAATTTTTTGGCTGTCCCATAAGTATGGCCATATATGGGTCTATAAACAACTTTCTGTAATTTGAACCCAAGTGACAAAATACCCACCTAACAAACAAATCTCATTAATTGGTTCAGGCATCTATTAATAAAACAACAATTACATTTAAAGTAATGACGAAAACGTCCCTTAACCCGAATAGTACCCGCGGCGCAAATCGAATAGTACCCGCGGCGCAAATCGAATAGTACCCGCGGCGCAAATCGAATAGTACCCGCGGCGTAAATCGAATAGTACCCGCGGCGCAAATCGAATAGTACCCGCGGCGCAAATCGAATAGTACCCGCCGCGCAAATCGAATAGTACTCGCGGCGGATAAAACCCTCATCTATGGAGTCCATTTGATCGGGATGAGAACATCCTTGAAAACTGCGTCGGATAAGGAATTGTAGGCTAAGCAAGTAATGGATTATATTGATGATATTAAGTGGAGAGGGATTTGGAAGACTAGGTCGGGTCTGGTCGGATATATTCGGGTCGCTTCGGATAGGGCTTTCAGGATTTCGCTAAATTGTTTAGGGTAATTCTGAGCCTTACTCATTTGAAAAGGCTTTGAACGTTGTGTTTATTATTAAAGTGCTCTACTGATTTAGGGATTGTATGTTTATGATCTTTGAATTCAGTAGGATATCTATTAGTTTGAACATAGATAGGAAAGTCTAAATCTGGCCTTTTATTTATTACCTCATGAAAAGCCGTATTAAACGCCTATTAAACGACAAACTCCAAGCTGAAGGAAATTTCTACTAATCACACCAAACTACTTCCAATATTCTCAAGTTAACTAAAATGATTAAAAACAAAAGTCAAGTACCTACCAAATCCAGAAACCGGAAAACACAAAAAATACGTGTTTATAAAATTCAAACCGTCTCATGAGGGATGTCCGTCTGTCACATCCGTTCGCAATAAATCGTATTCCGTCGCATCCGTCACCGTGCCGGATCGTGTCGTGACGGACCGTGTCGCCGGCGAGAGCCAATTATTTATGTGAAAAAACGTGGAGCTAATTGTGTTATGGACACTCATGTTACTGCTGACAACTTCATATAAATGAACACGTTTTTTCGCTCCGAACATCGTAACTCAATGGCTGATAGAATGAGAAAAAAATTGAGCATGATGGCTCACAAAATTCATTCCAATCTATATTGTCTATCATTTATTACATTTTCCTGTTAAGCCAGTATTCGTACAACACTCCATGAAACGCGGTACACAAATAATGACTTTACGTTCTATTGACAATGGTAATCTCGTATTAATTGTACACGTTATTTCAATTGAACACTAAACCAATTTACATTATTATAATCCGGAGGAAACCTCCACTGTTGACACAAAAATTTCCGCTTTGTAACGTTAAACGTGTTTTATTAAAATGCAAATCAAATAACGTAAATATACGACTAACTATTATTTATATCCGTTGCTTGACGTCATACCGGCGGTTATACAGGTAAATTAACGTTAAAAGGTTTCTGATTTTAAATGCCGCTACCATAAATAAGCTATAATAAATAAGCTTATAGCGCACATAATCTTACTGTAATTAGATTGAGCACTATTTTTATGTATAAAAATGTTATGAAAAATTGCATGAAATAAATAGTTTGTTTTTTTTTTTATAATTTATATCAAGTGTCACAATCACAAACTGCAGCAACTTAGCATACTCGGTCACTGCCGGTACGTGAAGCGCTCATAATAGTATTTTTGACTTCCTGCAAATAGTTAGCTTGGTATACTCAAGTGAGTAACACAATCATCATTGTATGGAACTTCTGCACGTCGACAAAATATCCCTTACACGTGTCTGTAGTCGCTAACATAAAAACTAATTACTCACCTAAAAACGTAAGAAGGTTTAAAGGAAACATTGCCTATGTCATATATATAATACAAAAATGCTTTGATATATTTGCCATGGGGCGATATTCTACAGGCGGCCCTCCACGTGTCAATGTCTTTCAGGAGCCGGAAAACATACCTACAATTGGTCGTACTTTTTCCTACTCATGGATGGCCTTAAGGCCCGTCATCCACGATGCTACTCAAAAGTACAGTCCTATTCAAACTTTATGGCGACTCTGAAGTTCGCCACATGCCACGTAGTACCTCACCCCTCACCCCTGCTGACATGTGATTTTGTTACTGCACAGCAACTTGTCTCATACCTAATTATTCCGAACCGCCATAAAGTTTGAATCGGGCTGTAACCAGTTACAAACTCAAATCACCGATGACACCGAGTTCACAACATTACTGTTTCAATAGCAGCTCGTACACGATGCCACCAACCACAAACGAGTAAATCAGCATCGTGGACGATGGGCCTAAGAATCAGGAAATTGGCATTGTATCCTTGTGCTAATAAGTAAGTAGGTACCCACAATGGTATAGGGTTGTTTAGGTAATTCCCAAATCATTTAGTTCCCTGTGGATCGATTGAAAGTAGTTCAGGACTTATCTGTTGCCGATGATGACACAAAGATGACGATAAAACAAATGAAAAACGAATCGTCAGTTTTGTTATCCGTACAATTCTACAGAAAAACTCTTCTACTGAATTACATTCATGAAATATGAAACAAGCAATTATTCCATGATGCCAAAACTATTCATGAATCCGCTTGTTAATTCACATAGAAATACCCAGTTCGTTAACAGGTTGTCACACAGTCTATTCGAATAAAAGAGCCGTCAGTAGTCCCCACATGACCTGACCCCGGAACGTAATAACAGATTTTGGTCTAAATTACTAGATGAAAGCTTCACTATTCAGCGACAATAAGGCCCCCACGACTTGTGCTAGCCAATTTAATTCTACCACCAAGTCAACACAAAACAACCCTTAAGGCTCTGTTCATAAAGTTGGAACAGGCTAAACGCGTTAATTGGCGGGTCATTAGTTCCAGGATAGTGATATTTTGCCGGAAATACATCACGCTGATATATATGACATAATGAGGATAGGAATTTAATGTCCTAAAAGAGCTTACTCTGACATTATTACACAGACATTCAAGCCGAGTTTTATTCTGAACTATAATATTATATTTTCATACTTCTAACTATTAATAATCAATAAAATCAATCAATCAATTAATAATCAATATTTTTCAATATTATAGTTCTGTAAATAGTTGTATTGTTGTGTGTAGTTGTTAGTTCTTGTAAATTCTGTAAAACTTTAACGTTTTAATTATTCTTAATTAAAACATTGGAGTTTTACAGAATTTAATCGCATTTTGAGCGTGCTCTTTGTGTTGAAATGAAAATTAATGATTTAATGTTATTATTTCATACTGTTATGAGTGTACGAAATGAATGTGTTTTTTTGAATTTGTTCATAAAACTCGTGTTACTTCAAATGAATGTGTGAATATTTTTAAAACTGAATTTCACTTTTGCTCGCTCATGAATTTTTCTTACTTCTTGAACTTGCAATATCACCTAACGACACAGTCAGCAAACGTGTAGAATTTTAAATTGCCGTGTGGTTCCGGCCGCGCGCAGTGTTGGGTACACCGTATTCCCGCGGGTGACGTAAAAGTAGTATGTGATTCTATCAACTTGGCTATTAACAACAGCTGCATTTAGTTCGATATCAATAGATATTCAATTCTGATAGAGAGTTAATAGAGTAAAACGAAATTGTCGTATGAAAGCATACTTAGCGTCAAGCGGCAAATAGCAATTTAATTTCTGAAATTCATTAAACTCGTAGCGCTAACCTTACATGAGGAATAGTTTGTGGTTTCACATTAATGCTTTCGATGAAACGACCGCAACACCCTGGAAAAGCTCAATAGAAGAAAAAAAAAAAACCACAGACTCAAATTCCTCACCACATAATAGTGAATATCGCATGCACATTAGAGGTGACATAAAGCCGGCCAACATTACCATTCACGCGGTGCCTTGTGCCTGAGCGTTGTGAATGCGAGGAGTTTTTAATAAAGAGCTAGCAGACGATATGCATGCCATGCGAGCTTGTGTAGACGCGGGCCATTTATAAAGATAAATGGCACTGCAAATAATAAAATGGAATGAGTTAATCTATACGAACAAGGAACTAGAAATATGTTTGGAAAAATAGGCCAACAATGGCCTATTTTTCCAAACTTAAAGATATATAGGATTTGAAAAGATTCGAACTACAAAAGTTCTTGATCCCAATTTAACTAGATATAACGGTTTTTCCGAGAAAATATTATTCAAACTAAAAGTTACTGTTACGGCTATTTTATATAACGCCTACAATCATGTCCTTTGAAATAGCATGATTTTTACGTGCGAAGAGAAGTAAACACGGTAAATTCACAATAAGAGGATAAAAGTATCGATTAGGATTTCGGTTCTTTTCATGATTTATTCTATAATAATTGTAGGTATTATATAGTATATGTAAATACGCAATAGTAATGCTACGGGAAAACCACCATCGTTAATATAAAAACAAAAATATTCTATTCTTCTATAATATTGTATTCTTGAACAGTTCATACCATGTCCTATTTTAACGGATTGCTGAAACTTGCCTAAATACACAATTAATGAAACACGAGAATCTAAGCAAAGGAATATGAGGGTAACCCCATTCGTTAATAATAGTCGGTAAACGTATGATTCCCCTGGAGGCGTGTTATGTAGCCAATTGTTCCGGCAAGAGATACCGCCACAGAGCCACAGAATAGATCGGTACAGAAGGCCGGCTTCATGCAACGAAAACAGGGACACACACACCTAGTCGCGTACGTACGACGCCGACTATCTCAAACAAATGCCGATCGCGAAGGACTACACAAGTGCGCTTGCACTCGTTGTACGTGGACGGGTGTCTATGTGTGCGTGTAAATACACTTGCTGTATGTAGCCGGACTTCTGTACCTACGTAATGTGACAGAGTACAGTACAATGGTAGGTAAGGAGCTTACTATACATCACTATGAGCGACACTCGATTATCTCTGGCAGCCTCGGGGGGGAATTATCGTCATTATACTTTACTTATTCGGTGATACTGTTTTGTGCCGCATATTTTTGCAGCGATAGTTCCCATTGATGGATTCTGCATTGATATTTTGCCCAATATATTATTAGTAGTGCTACCCACCATTTCTTGAGTTTTCGTTAGTTGAGTTAGTGTGACTTACTACCACTAGAATCTGACGAATTTAATCATTCTTAGCTGTTAAAAAGGCACATAAAATAAGGAGACGAGCATTATACATTCGCCTTTCCTTATTGAGATAGGAAGTCTTTTAATGTTATTTTTGATTTTGTAGCCACAAAACATGAAAAGCGTTAATCTAACCTCACCTATATCTATAAAACTAGAAAAACACAATGTTGACCAACGGACTCGTGGTGAGGAGTCTTGTCCTATAAAATATCCCTCAAATATTGACGCAGGGCTAGCAACCCTTGGCTCAAACATTATTCTTTCATTGAGCCAATGTTTGTTCACTTTCCTCGCTAAACAAACTATCCAACGTTTTTCAATGTCCCCTACGAAATCTGGTGACATATGAAGCGTGAAATTGTTGGTAAAATATGAACAGGTTCTGGTAAAAGGTAAACGTTAGGATTAAATGGTCTGTTGAATATTTTCTGTTTGTATGCTCCTATAATATATTTGCAGCCGAGGTTACTCTGAAGACGAAGACGTATTTTGATTTACTTGATAGTTCTATTACGTTTTTAATCGCTGGAACTTTAGAAAAGAAAAGTATAACGAGATTTTTCACAAAAATCTTAATAACAACATCCAAATATTTTAAAAACAACGTCAATATAGAACGAACAGCGGAAAAGATAAATGTCAAAGAATTCACATCAGTGCGTGGTTTCAAATAACGTCACGTCTGACGGCGGGCTATCAAATGTCGGCGCGCGATTGACGTACCGCACGCGCTCGGGCCGAGTCTTCGCCCCCTTTGATCTCACTTCCTGGGGAAATGTAGAACAAATTCAATATCATTCGGCAATTTGATTCCGATTAAATTAAAAGTTAATTATTTTAGGAAATTGGATTTTTCAAATTTAAATCACACTTACCCATTTTTAATTTTGTACAATTCGTGCCTGTTGTATTTATAACTTTGCTGTGTACATTTATGCCATGCTCATTAGGATCCCCCGTTTGACGTGTTTTCGACTTTTTCAGTCCCACACCCAACCCGTTCAAAATTTCAGATCCACTTTATATTTTAATACAGCACGCAGCCTGCCAAACAAGGTCGTGGCACGTGTCTCGTGTCTCGTGGCTCGTGGCTCGTGGCTCGTGGGCGTCCTGTGTGCCGCCAATAAATTCGTAAAGCCTTATGTTTGGCGACGATCAATCACGGAGGCATTAACACGAACCCGGATTGCCTTTTATTTCATCGATGACCTACGAGTATAGAAACTTCAAAATATTGAGCCAACCTATCCATTCGAATTTGAACTCTTTCGTTTGAGGTATAAGTTTGAAATTGAGTTAGAGTTTTGGTATATTTTGAAAGCTGACTGTATCAGAATTCAAAAGTTTGAACGTACGACGCGAAGTTTGTGCGCAAATGAGATAAACTGCTATTGGGTGCGTGAAATGTTCCTCTGCGGTTGAAACACATGTTATGAGCAACAAGTTACTTGTACACAATTACAAAGTTTACCAGAGTTCTATAAAACATATTGGAACAATATCGATCTGTGGAAAGAAACACGAGCATACGTAATTGCTCCTTGGCTGCGCGCCAAAGACCGGACACGTCGTTTTCACCTAATTTCGATCGATCAAGGAAACTTTATACAATTTCAAGCCTTTGTAAATCCACATTGAAAACAGAAAATGCAGCCCTTTTGAGTTCGTTTGAATATTCCGAATATTTTAATACAAGCTTCTTTTATTGTGGAATATTAGAATATTGTCTGCATACCTCGTAGATGTTGTGCAGTAGGGATGTATTCTGTTTCACAGAGAAGCGCTAAAAATTATTACGTAAGAAAACTTTTTCGTACCTATCTATTTAAAAAAACAGGAAATGTACTATTGTTTTTGACTTGTAATGGTTAGCTGAAGGAGAAAGTGCAAATTTAGTGTTAATATTTATAAATTAGAATTTAGACAAAGATACTAAACAAAAATGTAGAATAATAAAACTCCACACCTAACATAGGTGTGGAGTTTTATTATTCTACATTTTTGTTTAGTCTTGTCACGTTTGCAATTTCCAAAAAAAACAAGATAAAAACAAAGTAAATTCGTAACATTTCCAGCTCTCAAAATACGTCGAAACAATAAAAGTCGGTAGGTACACGATCATTACACGAACACTAAGTATTTGATCCCAAACTGCTGACCTGTCGTTAAACCGGGGCTGAGCGACGCTCGTTAAAACTTGACTTTTGACCTACACTCCAAGACTACAACTACAACGAAACAAGACTTCAACGAAATAATTATTACCAAATATTCCGCTTGACATTTTTTGAACACTGAGTTTTAACTTCATATTCGTTTTTACAAGCTTTTTATTAGCTTACTTCGTTCGTATGTATACGAGGTTATGCAGATCGTGATAGACTGTATTGGAAAATGTGTTTTTTTTTAAATTACTTTTGTCTTAAGAATGCTGCAGGATGCAAGTGGTACAGTCGGCCTCCAAAATTTGCATTTCGGCGTGCACATTATGCATGTCGGCGTGAGCAAATTATTACGAAGTAAAACGAAACGCAGCTCTGTGACATTATCGTACCACTCAATGAATCAGGCGAGTTGTGGAAGTGGTCGGCCTTTATAAAACGGAGCGCCGAGCGATGCGATTCTAGCGAGCGCCACGTCGACTACTCTAATTGTGACACGGATCACGCCTGAATCGAATTATTATTAATATAATATTTTTATTGTTACTAATTTATTACTATAAAATCATTTCAAATTCGTATTAAAATTATTTTGTGTAATTGTTCTTTTAAAATGGATTAAATCTTGATTAAGAATTAATTTGTATTAACTAATTTGATTTTCGTTTGCAATTCAATTAATTGATTATTTAAATTAATTTAAAAATAAAGTCGGTTTTTGTTATTAGTTTTAACTTACGTTTTTTATTAAATAATTTGTATTTAATATTGATTTTCTTTCGAACAATGGCAAATGAGAACTCTCAGGACAACATGGACTCCGTAAGAAGTCGGTCTCCTTCACCAATTATCCAGTCAAGCTTCCCTAGAGCCGAAATGCACAAACATCACAAACTGTAGTTTGTGTTCCATAATACTGTATCAATATCAGCTACAATTACGTGCCTAATGTGTATGTGTGGCTGCGCATTGATACGATATTATGTAACAAAGATTGTAGACAATTTAATGAATTTTTGTGGACGTACCTATACATCTTTTGAGGCTGCCTGTACATACCTACATGTGTAAATCTCTACTATAACTCAATGCGTCAATGATACCTGCGCGGTCGGGGACGTAACATGACATCGCGCCTGTAGTCCCCGGAGGGTTCGGCAGAGTTTTATCTATAGTAGGTACACCCACATCTCGCTAGTTACGTTTAAGCCCTATGTAATAGGGGCGAGCCTATTGCTCGCATGCGTAAACCCGGTGGATGGCCAGAGGCTCGCCCCTTGTTACATAGAGTAGCAGCCCGGAGCCTATGTTGCACCATGCTGCTGATGAAAGATTCCTGTTGGAAAAACCCAATAACATTTTGCCTGACTTGGGATTCGAACCCAGGAAACCTTGCTCAGCAGTAGCTCTTGCGACACTCACAGTCACTTGGAAGGAGAGATACTGTTTGAAATATTGAATAGGAAAAATATATATATTTTATTTTATTCTTACTTAAATCTGGTTATAAAAATGGCAGCATATTATAGACAAAAATTCTACACTTTATAAACGAAACATTACAAAGAAAAACGATGTTTATAACTAAATACAGGGCTGGATTGTTTGACGTTTACATTATAAAACACAAACTTTCCTAGAAATTCCTTTTATCCTGCTAGAGGAAAGTAGTGCGATTATTGTATACTTACTGCATACGACCAACATTCTGAAAGTTTATTTTTCTCGAGAACAGTCACGTTTAAAAAAATTTGTTTCAGTATATTTAAAGTATATAGGTACTGTAAGCTCGCTGAAATATAGCTTGGTCCATAAAAATATAAATATAATATAATCATGAACGGTGAATTTAAACTTCCATTTTATTTCGCAGTAATATTCTATTTATCTTAGAAGTTAAAAACGGCTTTAATTTGGGTTTTATTTCATGGCTCATATTTTCTCCGGAGTTGAGCACTGGCAAACCTTTTTAACTTCCTAAAATACAGTCGCTATTAACATTATACACAACAGCAGAAGTGTGTCGTTTAAATTAAAAAATCATTTATCATTCATATAGTCCCATTTAAAAACAAAAACATACAGTAAACCTTATGACTATGTCTTTGGAATACAATTCTACCTTAAAACGAAAATTTTCCATATGTAGTACATAGTTGACTTCACCCTCCTCATTGACACCATAAGTTGAGTAAATCAGTTTCTACAAGCACACACATCGATCAAAAGCAGCCAATGCAAGAGAAAAGATGCAAAGATGCAAAAGCAGCCAATCTCTGAAGTACTTTAAAATTCAGACTACTGAAGTTAAATAACGGACTTCACAAGAAAAATGTGATGAAAAACGCTCCAGAAAACTTGTTCTACGTACAGAAATCTCGCAATATCTGATACATTTTTAACTGTGCCAGTTTAATGCTTCTCTTCATCACAGCCTCTGAATCTTTAACGCAGACAGATAATTTAATTCCTCGTTGTTGCGAATTATTAAAGGTAACGCTTGAAAAGATTGTTGCGTTGCTTGTGTTGCGCGGATTATTTTCTTAATCCGGATGTTCAGTCCAAGTACTGTGGATAACGTTGTGTTTCGGGGGCTGGTTCTGTTCGGAGTTCAAAAGGTAAGCATAGACGAGCATGTTTTATTTTGGTCGTTTTATGAAATCCTTGAGCGAATTGGTATTTTGGAACGCAGGTATTCGTTTGAACAATATTAATTAGACAACAATGGTGTTCAGACTTATCTGATTAGACTAAGGACTATTACTTACTAATTTTGTCAATTTACTTTATTATACTATTATACGCCCCTTACCTTTGTAGTGTTGCCATTTAGTGGGTATTATTATTCTTGACCAGTTGCAGATCTGCAGTGTGCTGTTATTACTCACGGAACCGAAACGTGGACAGTCGCGATTATATGGCTTGTCCATCTATTCAAGGCCGCTCAGTGAGCTATGGAACGGGCTATGCTCGGAATCTTTCTGAGAGATCGGATCCGGAACGAGATGATCCGGCAGAGCACCAAAGTTTTTGACTTAGCTCACAAAATAAGCCAGCAGAATTAACAATGGGCCTGCCATAATAACCGTAGAACCGATGACTGTTGAGGCAGACGCGTTTTAGAGTGAAGACCGTGAATCACCTAACGTAAGGTGGGAGACCCTCGGGCTAGGTAGCGCGACGAACGTAAGGTGGGAGGACCTCAGGCTAGATAGAGCGACGAACGTAAGGTGGGAGGCCCACAGGCTAGGTAGAGCGACGAACGTAAGGTGGGAGGCCCTCAGGCTAGATAGAGCGACGAACGTAAGGTGGGAGGCCCACAGGCTAGGTAGAGCGACGAACGTAAGGTGGGAGGCCCTCAGGCTAGGTAGAGCGACGAACGTAAAGTGGGAAGCCGTCAGGCTAGATAGAGCGACGAACGTAAGGTGGGAGGCCCACAGGCTAGGTAGAGCGACGAACGTAAGGTGAGAGGCCCTCAGGCTAGATAGAGCGACGAACGTAAGGTGGGAGGCCCTCAGGCTAGATAGAGCGACGAACGTAAGGTGGGAGGCCCACAGGCTAGGTAGAGCGACGAACGTAAGGTGGGAGGCCCTCAGGCTAGATAGAGCGACGAACGTAAGGTGGGAGGCCCTCAGGCTAGATAGAGCGACGAACGTAAGGTGGGAGGCCCTCAGGCTAGATAGAGCGACGAAGGTAAGGTGGGAGGCCCACAGACTAGGTAGAGCGACGAACGTAAGGTGGGAGGCCCTCAGGCTAGATAGAGCGACGAACGTAAGGTGGGAGGCCCACAGGCTAGGTAGAGCGACGAACGTAAGGTGGGAGGCCCTCAGGCTAGATAGAGCGACGAACGTAAGGTGGGAGGCCCTCAGGCTAGATAGAGCGACGAACGTAAGGTGGGAGGCCCTCAGGCTAGATAGAGCGACGAAGGTAAGGTGGGAGGCCCACAGGCTAGGTAGAGCGACGAACGTAAGGTGGGAGGCCCTCAGGCTAGATAGAGCGACGAACGTAAGGTGGGAGGGCCTCAGGCTAAGTAGAGCGACGAACGTAAGATGGGAGGCCCTCAGGCTAGATAGAGCGACGAACGTAAGGTGGGAGGACCTCAAGCTAGGTAGAGTGACGAACGTAAGGTGGGAGGCCCTCAGGGTAGGTAGAGTGACGAACGTAAGGTGGGAGGCCCTCAGGCTAGATAGAGCGACGAACATAAGGTGGGAGGCCCTCAGGCTAGGTAGAGCGACGAACGTAAGGTGGAAGGCCCTCAGGCTAGATAGAGCGACGAACGTAAGGTGGGAGGCCCTCAGGCTAGATAGAGCGACGAACGTAAGTTGGGAGGCCCTCAGGCTAGGTAGAGCGACGAACGTAAGGTGGGAGGCCCTCAGGCTAGGTAGAGCGACGAACGTAAGGTGGGAGGCCCTCAGGCTAGATAGAGCGACGAACGTAAGGTGGGAGGCCCTCAGGCTAGATAGAGCGACGAACGTAAGGTGGGAGGCCCTCAGGCTAGGTAGAGCGACGAACTTCACAGGGTGGCTGGTAGCAGCTGGATGAGAATTGTCGAAAATCGAGCTGAATTATGTGCAATTTGAGAGGCCTATGTCCAGCAGTGCACTGCTATAGAATGATGCTGATGATGTCATGATATCTTTTAACACTTATCACAAAACTTACAAACACTGTTTGCAACAGCTCTAGACAATAATTCATCCATTATTACCCATCTCATCCCATCCATCGCGTAATATTTCGTAAGACTGGCAAGAAAATCAAAATATTATTAAATGTCAAAAAGTCTCTTCTCTGTGATAGGTGTGCCACAGATGACACTTTACAACTTTTACTTTACTATACTTTTCCTTTATTTATTTATTTTATTTTACCATTTATGTACACACATATATAAACAGACAATGAAAAACAGAACAGAAAAAATAGGTACAGAGGTAAAACATATAGGTAAAATATTTTGATAAACTAGTTTTTCCAGGTACTTTATATGCTGCACCGGGCGTCGTCATCAAGTCACCGTCTTAATTACCAGTCGCAGCTTTACCTACCTATGATGAGTGATGGCCGGTTTGCCCGGTTTGACGTATATTTTTTGGTGTTTGTAATTTCATTTAATGTACTCGTATGTAATTTTATTACCTAATATGCGTCGTGTCCAGCACAAATTAACATATCATTTTCTTTGTTTTCTTTCAAAGATCACGAGTACTGCACGGTTCAATTCATAATTGAAGATACTTTAGACGTATTGCAGACGGCAACATATTTTGTTCAGACTTACATTTAACACAATCCCTGGAATTCATTTTTTTCAGCCCCTTTGTGAGAAAGGTACTTTGAAAACTTTAACAGGGAGAAGGCGTGTTCGCCCAGTCAGGTGGCAACTGGTCATCATATTCGTTCTCAGACCCTCCGTGCAAAAACTTCGCCATTAAGGTCAAAACAAAGGTAGAAAGAGCAGTAACAATAATAACTCTTAATCCATTTTAAGAAGGTCCATTTTCTTTTGCAGAGATTAGTCTCCGTAAAGCAATCATCTTTTAATTTGTTCTGTAACTTGTTGGAAACTACAATGGATGAATCGAATTTATTCGAAGAGTTTCAATTAAAAACAGATAAGGGTAAGGAAAACTTCTGAAGCTGAACCAGAGTAACTCCTTTTAAGTTAGTTTCGGACAATGTGTAATGATGACAGCCGAATCACCATTGCTCGCCATAGATCACCATTGCGCACTGACGTGCGCAATGGTGATCATTTTTATTCCGACTGTTTTCCTAATCTTTTCCCTCCTTTGATGCAGCTAAAGCTTTTCGTTTCCCTCTTCATATTTTTCCTCAAGGAATTTTTATTAAAGATCGAAGATTGTCCTTATCGGATTTGGGATACAATACGATACATACACACAGACATATCGTGATATAGAACCTTCCTTTCTAGGTTCAATATGATTTAAATATTGCAATAGTGCACAAGTAAAAGCTTTCCGCCCGACTTTACGAGCACAGTGACCCACTTTCCTTTTCTGCGGGAACAAACAGCTGATAGACTATTTTTTCCTGCCGAAAATCAACAAGAATACAAAAAAATACGTGTAATGTTAGACCATAGTGTTTTTATTATCACAAGCACTTGATACTTTATCGTCAAGTTCGTAGGAAGTAATAAAACGAATTTGCTCCATAGCCCAGTTTAGTGTCGTCTTCAATAGTCCTCACAAATAAACAACTTGAAGACAAACTTTTCGGACCCAAAGTTTCTTCTAGAATATTTGATGTGTTTTGATTACGTGGGACACAGCTAATGACCTGAGTTTTTCGTCTCGTTCGTAGTTGTTGCTGTGATTAATTCATAAAGAGAAAAAACTTTATGTGTGTTCGTTCCTACGACTAATTTGTTTTCCTTAGAGCCCCGACTTACCTGCCTCATTTACTCGCAGTTTATCAGATCCACCCTGTAGATTATGTGTAATTGCGGCTTTGTTCTAAGAAAACATTTCCTAAAAGGACTTCATAGTAACTTTTAGTTTCTGAGAATAAAATAACACACAAATCTGTATCTACATCGCCACTAGAACAAGTCAACCATAGTGTTAGTGAAACAAGTTTGCAACAAAGGCTAAGCGTCACCAACTTGCCTCATTGCTGTGATATGAACAACCTTTGCTCTGTGCTGTCACTAAATAGATAAGTACGGAAGGCCGGCTCCATAGAACGAGCGAAAACGCACGCACACATAAACGCGCGTCCACGTACAGAGAGTGCAAGCGCATTCGCGACTGGCATTGTTTTCAGAACGTCGTACGTACGCGTCTATGTGTGCGTGCGGCTTTTTTCGCTCGTTCTATGAAGCCGGCCTTCTGTAAGTATCTATTCAATGGCACTGTATCGCTTAGCATCCGAACTAGTTCCGAGCTTCGTGCGAACAGTTCCAGCGAACTAATTAATAAGGCAGACAATCACAACTTCTGAACTCATGTCACAGTTGGTTAGTATTGAAGTATATGATGCGGACATAGAGGTATGTAGGAAGTTCACAAATTATTATGAATTGTGGACGTAAAAAGTAACTTTTGGTGGGTTATAATTACAATATTTTATCGTATAATCATAACAATAGGATCACAATAAGGTAGACTTTGGGTGTGGTTATTACGCCTTCAAAACTATACAAAAAACACAAACACCAAAAATATGATTCTTATCATTTAAGACGTTTGTTTAATTGTTGCCTCTTTACAAGAAAAAGACCAGAACTACATTAAACACAAGCGCACAATCTCCAACTAATCACCAGCACCGCAAACTTTCCCGCTCCATTATTATAATAACTCACAAACAAGTTGTCATTCTACAGTACATATGTAGGTAGAAGTCAGGAGTAGCACTCAAAGCCGCAGTAGTTGTACAACGATACATTTATGCAAATGGCGGCCGCAAATCTGATGAGCCGCGCTTACACCGACGGGTAATCGCGCCACTGTACGGAAAATTTGCAATTTCATTAAATAAGCTGAAAAGTCTTTAAATGTTTGCCTTGTTCGAGAGTTCTGAGTTGTCGGGGGAGCGGATTATGGTTGTTCGAAATAAGCTAGTGGCTCTGCCACTATTATGTAAAACTAGCTTCTGCCCGCGACTTCGTCCGCGTGGAATTTTTGATTCCTCCGGCCCGACCAACAACGCGTCGCCTACCCGATCCGTCGCAACCCATCGCCTGCCCGCGCTATTACTTCCGTTTTCGCTTAGCGTTCTTTCTTCTTTCGAAGTTTTTTTCTTTCTGCTCGGCTCCGAAGAGTCGTAGCGTGATGTTAAATAATCTTTCTCAAGAATTGAGCTATCAATAGAATGCAAAAATATTTTTTCATATCAGACTGGTAGTTCCGGAGATTAGCGAGTTCAAACAAACAAACTCTTCAGCTTTATTATTATTATTACTTCAACTTGAGATAGAAATAATCGTAAACCAGAATTACGAAGAGGAGAACGAAAGAAGCATTTAAAACAACCAAAACCAATACAAATCAATAGAACGACATCCAACCAATTTACATCACCCAATGACAATACCGACAATATCATCAATCCGCGTAAAGTTTGAACACCGCAATTCAGAAAAATGACGTATTTGTACAACACCATCTCTGGGTAAGCTCCATAGATATAATTGAGAGTGAAAAATTATCACAAAGTGAAAGAATTTGACTTGTAACTCCTAAAGAAGTTCTGAGAGAAATTCAACACAACATAAGCTCGAAGAAATCTTCGGGTTACGACCTCATAACAGGAGAAATACTAAAACTTTGCAGATGACACTGCTATTATGGCCACCGGATCAAGCCACAAAGAAGCAGAAGAAAAAGTTCAACTAGCTGTAAACAAAGTTTATGACTGGACACAAAAATGGAAAATCAAACTGAATGAGTCAAAATCAATGCATATTGACTTCACTAACAAACACTGTGATTACCACCCAATCTATATAAACGGCATGTAAGTGCCTTATGCTAACACAGTCAAATACCTTGGCATAACCCTTGACGCCAAACTGCGTTGGAAGGCTCACGTCAAACAGAAAAGACAGGAACTCGGCATACGTTATAAAAGTATGTATTGGTTACTCGGAAGGAAATCCTGCCTATCAACACATAATAAAATTATAATATACAAGCATATTTTTATGCCAATTTCGACGTATGGCATCCAGCTTTGGGGCTGTACTAAACGAAGTAACGTTAAAATAATCCAACAATTCCAAAATAAAGTACTCAGGGATGCTGTAAATGTTCCATGGTACATTAGAAATGACTACCTCCACAGTGACCTTAAAATGGAACTCGTCACCACCATCATTCAAAAATTTGCTGAAGCCCACGAACACAGACTTTACCGGCATTTGAATGTCGAGGCAATTCAGCTGCTAGACAACACGGACTTAGTGTGTAGCCTAAAGAGAACTAAACCATTTGAGTTAGTGTAGTATTTATATAGTGAATGAATAATAGTGCGATGCTAATGGTGCATGTAACACATGAACAAAGTGTTTAACAATTATCAGACCCTAAGAAAGTGCTACGAAACTGTGTAAAAGTGCAAATTGACACTATTCTTAGTTATAACATAATCTATCTCGTAAAATGTTAAGTTAGAGTTAAATTGCTTATTAGTCTGTTAGGCTAGATTGTAATTGGGCACGCCACAATTGCGGCGATAAGTCCCCTCTTTGAGGAGTGGCTAGAGAGGCGCCACGGCGCCCTCACCTTCCGCCTGACGCAGGTCCTCACCGGACACGGTTGTTTCGGGAGGTTCCTGTTCAGGATAAAGCGAGAGGAAACGCCAGGGTGTCACCACTGTGGGGATCGCCCGGAGGACACGGTGGAGCATACGGTGGAGGTCTGCCCGGCTTGGGCGGGGCCCCGCCGTGTCCTCGTGGCGGCGATCGGCGGCGGCGACCTCTCGCGTCCGGCCCTCATACAGGCCATGGTACGGAGCGAGAGTGAATGGGAGGCCGTCACCTCCTTCTGCGAAGCAGTAATGCTCGCGAAGGAGGAGGCGGAGCGCGTGAGGCAGAGGCAATCGCTGCACCCTCGCGCGCCTAGCCGCCGGAGGAGACGCCCTGGACGGGAGTCAACAACCGACTCCCGGCCACCGTAGGTGCGGGCCTGCGGGCGGCGAGCTATGGGCAGCTCGCCGCCCGGTAAGGACCAGGCCCGGGTCGACGGCGCGTTGTGTTCCACGCGCGCCTCAAAGAGCTGTCAGCACGAACTGACGGGGTTCGCTAGAGCCGATGCCGCCGGGGCTGCGGGTTGTTCGAAAGAGATACCGTGGCCCCTGGCACAGGCAACTGAAGGAACACGGGTGGGTTTTAGTCAGTAAAAGTCTGACACTCCCTTCTGCTCCGCCCAGAGCGGGAGGAGTCATTTGATGATTTCCCACCCAGAAAAAAAAAAAAAAGGCTAGATTGTAATCCATTACTTAGAACTTTCGTTCTTATTAAAGAAAAAAAATCTATGGGTAAATGTATAAAACGTCTGCACAAAGCATGTATGAATGAAAGTTGTATTCGTGAATGTTTTAGCGGCATTTTGTGTTTTAGTAATTTTCTATAATCTCTTAAACTATATGACCAATTGACGGTTCCTTATCTATTTGCATAAAATTGTAAGACCTAATATAACTTGGCATACTTTTGTTTCTCCTAATTATATTTTCGCATACCATTATTTACGCATAACAGCTTACGCATAATTTTTTAAAACATTTATTGTCTATTTTTTTATTTTATTTATTTATTTATTTGCCAAAAACATGGTATGTTATAAAGGTGTTCATAATTGCATAGTGCTACATGTCTCACCATTTTAACGGTATGCAAAATCTATTTATAATTACATGAATTTACAATTAACATTAAATTCATTTTCAATTAACATTAATCACATTACAATAATATTATAATATATACTTTGATTTTTCATCCATAATATATACTTTGTCACACACATTACATTCACATTACATTACTTTATGTCTGAGTTTCCCTATCCATTTGCATAAAATTTTAAGACCTAATATAACTTGGCATACTTTTGTTTGTCCTAATTATACTTTCGTATAAATTATTTACGCATAACAGCTTACGTATAATTTTTTTACGCATAATTTCTCTAATCATAATAATGATTAAGCATAACATTCTAAAGCATACATTTTTTAAGCATAACATTCTAAAGCATAACTTTATTAAGCATAACATTCTAACGTAGTCGACGGAGCCCCGCGAAGCGGGGCTCCTATATCTCCCTGCTCTCTCTGCAGGGTTTAAAGGAACCTAACACGAAGGGGATGACGGGGGCTCGTTCGCTCGCTCCGCTCGCTCACTTGAGCCCCTTCTAACCTAACCAGTCCGAGTCGGGGTGCCCCAATTCCCGAGCTCGCTTCGCTCGCTCTTGCATCCTAAGTTCTCATTGCCTTTTTACTAAATCGAGATGTGTTAGACCTTGGGGCACCCCGACTCTTGGAAAAACTGATTCAGAATCCTAATTTTAGTAGTTAGAAACTATAGCAAAATGGTTTTATCAGAATTATGTATGGGGCACTGCAAGTTCACCACCACAATTTCCACCCAAACTCTGGAATACATATCAACTAAAAAAGGAAAATATATATTACCTAGAACACAAAAACAAGATAATAAGAATATTATGCGAAAAGAAGGGATCCCGACATTAATAAAAATTGAAATAATATACAATTATTTATGATATACTAAATATCATAAATAATTGTATATTATTTCAATTATTATATTGCACACACTTCTATTTTAACCATATAATAAAATTAAAATTAAATTCAACCACCAACTTAAATAATTATTACCATTAATAACCATTAACTTAAATAATTATTTATGCCTATATTTGGATGCCAGATCAAGAGAAAATAATTTACAGGGACATTTTACAAAAAACTCGTGTATTGCGTTAAAACATTCCTGCAACAACCAGTTCCGTAATGCCGAACAAAATTTCTTGAAGGGTAGTTGGGTAATTGACTTCGGCAAAGCATTGTAGATTAAGGGAGCCATGTAGATACAGCTTTTTCGGAAGAGTTGCAACTTAGGAACAGGTACCTCGAGATCCAAATGTGCAGCTTTCCTCTTAATAGTATTATTCCTTCGTTCGAATAACTCGGAATTGGATCTTAGGAACTTGGCAATTTCAAAGATATATATGGAGGGTACAATAGTCAAAAGGCTATGTGACTTAAATATAGGCCTACACGAATCAGACCACTCCATATTAAAAATTGCGCGGAAACACTTATTGTGAGCAATGAAAATTCGATCTATGTCTGAGGAGTTTCCCCACACAACTATGCCGTAGCGAATAACATTATATATGATACACCATTATGGAGGTTTCTCTTGACGTTACATTTTTTACTTTTCTTAACGCAAATACAAATTGATTGATTTTCTCGCCGATTATCTCAATATGATTTTTCCATGTTAAGTGCTCATCAAGTGTAAACCCCTAGAAACCGCGACATGAAGATGGACAGGTTTACTTTTAGATGTTTTAAAGTGAAGTACACTCGTTTTAGCAATATTTAATTTTAGTTTGTTGGTATCTAACCATCTTATTATATAATGCAATGTTTGATTAATTTCATTAACATAGTTTTGTTGATGTTTACATTCAATAATAATTGGTCTAACCATAATAATGATTAAGCATGACATTCTAAAGCATACATTTATTTACGCATAATGATATTATAACATATTTTTATTGGCATAACAAATAAGCATAATAATTAACTCCTAAAATGTTAAACACTAAAACACATTTTTATACAATATTGCTCAAATGAAATTTGTAGGCACTTTACATTGTAGGTAGAATAAATCATTTGTTTATTTTTCTAAGTGGACGGTGGTGTCATAAAACTATTGTTTCACTAAGTGTATTATTGCAAAGGTGTAATTAAATCCTTTAAAAAAATTTCAAAATTCTGTAATGAATAAGTAAATATCAGGAAACATCATACTGTTATAACCTTTTTTTTTTGTCGCTGAGAAATGCTTTATGCATCCCCGTCTCGCGGGGGTCGAGACGGTACACATACCGTCTCGACCCCCGCGAGACGGGGGGGGGAGTCCCACAGGACTCCCTGTCGGAATGACAGTATACCCACTAAAACTCAGCGGTGTTCCCACATCGCTGTGATGGTGGGCCATGGGAAACCGGCATAGCCTTTACTTCCACAGCCCTCCCGGCGCATGCCCGCTTAGATGGTGTGGCGGGCCCAGCATGCCCCCCGCATTGGGGGGCTACGGCCGCAGAGAATAGGGGGCAACGTCACACTGACACTCCCCTTCCCCTGCGGCCCCACCGCGTCCGCCATCTACCAGGGCCCAGCGCTGGGTTGCGACAATCGCACTCTCCATGCCGCTATGAGATCCCACTGGAGCTCTTTCCGCTGTGCCGTGATTTCTCGCGGCACCGGAGTTGCACCCCGGCGTTTTGCCTCCTCTCGCCACTCCCATATGTGGACGAGGACTTTGGCCTCCAGATCCCATGGCGGCAATCCGGCAAGGAGGCTCGCCGCCTCAGCAGAGACCGTGCGGTATCCTCGGATCAGCCGGACAGCCATGACCTTTTGGGACGCGTTCGACCGGCGGGCTGGTCGCCGCCTCAGGGAACGCGCCCATACCGGTGCCCCGTAAAGGGCCATGGACCGCACGACCCCCGCATAGAGCCTCCGACATGAGGCGTTTGGTCCCCCTAGATTGGGAAGGAACCACCTCAAGGCAGCCCCGGCCCGCTCCAGTCTGGGAGCCAAACGCCGGAAGTGCTCCCAGAAGGGATCCCCTTGTGACCATACAATAATTTATTTTGATAAGGATTCATATTATTATTAAAAAAATATAAAGGGGGGCAGGGACATCGACGCGCAAACTATAATCATGAATTCAGCACATGCGCTTAGATTCCATAGCGTAGAAATTTTTCGTCAGTTATCAAAAAAAAAATCTTCTGCTTCATAGAAAAGTGCAATACCTACGCGGTCAAAATGTATGGAACAGCAATATTTTTTTTTAATAACTGACGAAAAGTTTCGACGTTATGGGGTTTAAACTCATGTGCTGAATCAATGGTTACAGTTTGCGCGTCCAATGTCCCTCCCACCCTGTATTTTCATCCAAACGTAAGCATATCAAAAAAATACTTTTTTAAAACATAAAAGTGATATTAGAAGATAAAATATAAAAGATAGAACGCTATGGTGTGGCGGACTTTTTTGTAGAACTATTTAAGACTAAAAACAATGTATGGCAATCTGGTCTAGATTGCCATACATTATTTTTAGTTATATACAACTGTTTAGGCAGCGCATGCAAATAATTCTATTTAAAGTGGTATTTCTTTCCAACTTGCTTGACAAAAGTGGTGATAGCCCAGCTAAAATGCATGATGTAGACATAATTTATAGCCTATAGCACTCAAACATAATGTAGCTTTTTACCAGTGAAAATACTTTTAGAATAGGATCATTAACACCGTAGATTACCCCTTCCATGCATACAAACAGACAAACAAACCAATTTTACCTCTTTATAATATTAGTATAGATTGGTAAAGAACTTTGTATCCAAGTGCTTCTAAGGGGATTTGCATAGGATTACCAGAAATAAAGTAGAACAGAGGTAGTTCGATTGTTTCTGATAATCCTATGCAACTCTAGTCTAAGTCTTATGTAAATTCTGTTCATATGACCACAACAATACTGTATTTAACAGGCAAGATTCGAATCTACATAGTCATCAATACCATAAAAAAACCACCATAAAATAATTTATCATTGAATGTTGATTACAAAAGGAGTCTACTTTACGGCTGACCTCCATCCTTGAAAAATTGATAGTTGATATTAAAGATATTGCAATATCTATTCATCCTGTAGACATCAGTTGGCATAGTTCACCTGAATCGGAATCTGAGTTTGCGAAATCTTTCAACCTCTAGTTGAATACTAAACTAAGAGCAGATGTATTGAAAGGGATATGAATAAGAAATAGTTTTCCAATACCTGTGTTATTTGGGAGCTGGATTATTTAAATGGTGCATTTTATCAATTATGTTCCTCTCTAAAAGGCTTTCTGAAATACATAGATTGTGTCCGTTCTAGTTATAGTTACTGTTACGTTTCCGGCTTAGGTACTGAAGTTGTATTGTTTGTATTGTTGTAGTTTCTAAATTATTAAAGATGATAAACACAAATATGGTTATGGTTAGGAATAGACGTATCTAATTAAGTATGAATTCTATTCTTTCGGTTTTGTGATTTCTCCAATTTAGGTCAGCAGAAACGTTAGATTACAACAATAAAGACAAAGCTAATGTACGTAGGTTGGTTTTTATTTGGTGACCCTTTCGTTCCCAAATATAAATTCCTTTTCAAATACACTCACAGAATAAATACTTCTATTCAAACAATATGTAAAGTAATACATTTATCGGAACATTTGATCGCTGGCATTTCAAGTTGATGAAACATTTTACAACCAGCTATTTGATTTTGTGTTCTGATATCTTGTTTGAAATGTTTGATATAAATACAAAACCTAAAGAGCTTCGTCCTTAGAACAGAGAACAGAAAACGTAAAAGTGCAGGAAATCGGATTGCGGTCACTTGCGGTCGGTCCCGGAAATAGGGAGCGATACCGACGGGCGCGGTGCTAGATACATTGTGTTTACTTTGTGTTTTACAATGTTGTTATTGATTTATATGTCTAGATAATAATGTTTGTAAAGTCAAAGGATTGTTTGGGAAATTGACTAGCTTAAAAAAACAAAAGGCATTTTTTATCCTATACCGTGTGAAATGGCAGTAAAACTGCAATTGAGGTCTGTATAATAATAATTATATCTTCCTGGATGTAGTTAGGCTACGTCATGTAGCTAGCAAAATACGACATGTGTGTGAATGCTTCTATCGATTAATAGGCACTATAGTCATGTTCAATTCACTTCCAGCACTTAACTTCAGTTCACAAAAAGTAAACAAACTCACACACTGATGAACACAGAAGTGACGTCTCGTTAAAGTGTGACATAACTTGTATCATATCTTAATAAGGTACTAACTCTGTTCATAAACTGTGCGAGTAGTTAAGTTTTACGTGGAGCCGTAAGCAACAGTGTTGCTAGTACATTACTGTTACTGCTTCTATAAAAACGAACTGCAAGTCAGTTCACTGCCACTAACATTATATTTACTGCAAACAGACCATCACGTCATTCCCCTGGGTGCAGTAAAAGAAGGAATTATTATCTGGACAGGATTAGTGATTGGAATTGACGTATGACGATACTACATGTCATCACTGTGACATAACATCAACCTTGCATTCCCAGTAGACGCCCACATTTTGCTAATAATTTTGAAGTTCTCCGTACAAGGGGGCGCCCTTACGAGTATTGCCAATAATCCAGATTCTGGGATAAGAAATTACCGAATGGAAAACTAAATACCGGTTTTTATCAACCTGCGAAACCGGATGGAGTAAAATTGTTAAAGGAGAAGAAAAAAAGATTAAGAATTATAGTCTGTTTCAAAGTTTTTGATAAAAGTATAAACAAACTTAAACTCTTATGCAATCACTCACTAAAGAGAATTTGGAACACTTTCACCTGAATTTAACTTTCAACTTTAAGGTTTGTTTTAAGGTTTCAACTTTGTATCTCACCAGTTTTTCCAGAAATGATTATTTGAATAACGTTATTAAACTCGCTATAATTGAAAAATCATCAACGAGAATTGAGGTTATATAATTAATAACCTCAATCATTGTCAAATAATAATAATAATAATAATTCATTTATTTGTCAAGTAACAAGGACTCATTAATACACAGAAATTAAATATAGCACAAATCTTACACTAGAACATCCTAAATACATTATACATTACATTACAATAGGTACAACACAAAACAATAACCACACAAAACATTTTCATATTGACAGCCGACGACTAAAAACAAAAAACAAACAACAAAAAAACAAAAAAACACAAAAACACAAAAACAAAAAAAAAAACACAAAAACAAAACCAAAAACATTTTTAAGTTGATTTAAAATAAGAATTGCCGGTTGAAGTAGTTACTCAAATGACCAAATCAAAGCACTTCATTTGTAAGTGACACAACCAATTCCCAACCACAGTTACGTTTTCTGATACATTTGTTAACGTTTTTATCAGATACTTTTTTAGACAGACTATAAACATTAATGCGTTCCACAATTTAAGTCATACACCTAGACGTAGTGACGTGTCAAACTGCCTGGAGCACTGACAGGACTAGGTTATACAACGTCAGAGATACGTCACGCGCAGACACACGCCACGCGGTTAGTGTTGGGTTGGTGGTGTAGGGAGTGTTGTCGTACACGGAGTGACGGCAGTGACATATAATGCTTAACAGAGGCAACATCCATCACATCTTATTGAGTGAAACCATGATGGTAGTCGAAGTGTAACAAGCAAGTTAATAGTAGTTTACTAAACAAAGAAGACTTTAAATGTCTATTACAACCGTAGTAATAGGTACTGATTTCAAGAACTATAGTTTTTCTAATTACTTGGTAACAATAATACATTTTGTTTTAGCATAGAAATACTCATTTTCATTTTCGTGCTGGTTTCTGTCATTTCCCACACGTCACACCTGACGTATGACGTCTCAGGTTCAGAAGATGAATGTGAACATTGTTGCTGCTCTCATTTCCCCCTGTTTAATGTTTGGGTGAAAACTGAACAAATTACGTAGATTGCTTAACCTAGATGTGGTTCTTCTTCCTTTATATTTTGTAACATAGCATAACGCCTTGTTTTCCCCGAGGACGACCCTTTATAGCAGAACATTTTTAGTCATAATATTATTTTGCATAATACCGCATTTCATAAACTTCATTTTGCAAAAAATTGTTTGGCAAACACTCATTTATCATACATTCAAAACTCATAATTTTGTAAGTCAGAATCATCTCTAGGCATAACTTTCATATCCATAATAATTAAAAAGTAGAACCATCATATCGCAGAAAGTTCACAGTCCGAATCGTCTTTTGACATCAATTTCATATCGATAGCATAATAATTGAAAGACTCATCTGTCACATTACAGAAAATCACCATGTATGCAGCAAGCAAACAAGCATACACCAAGCATGCAACAAGCATGCAGCATGATACACCAAGCATGCAGCAAGCATGCAGCATGCAAGCAAGCATGCAGCATGCAAGCAAGCATGCAGCATGCAAGCAAGCATGCAGCATGTAAGCAAGCATGCAACATGCAGCAAGCATGGTTTCTCACAACATATTATTGACTTTTCACGACAATATTTTAATTTAAGGTTAATAATGCTATTTTATAGAAATGGCAATATGCCTAAGAAAATTATTCCAAGCGAAATTCTGCCATCTTCATAGTATGCGAAGTGAACGTTAAGCTAAACGAAATTATGCGAAATTGTAACTTTGCCAAAGGTAATTATGCGAAATAAAATTCTGGTATCTTAAAAGTATGCCATTGTAAATTCGAAGATACAAACATTCAGCCAAACAATAATTATATTAAATAATTTTCATTCCTTAAAAATATTCGTTTAAAGAAGATTATGCCAAGTGTGTTATGCCAAATAAATTTCGGAGCATCAAGATTCTGCAAGATAGAGGGAACCCTTTCCCCGAAGGTTTATGCAGACGTGTGCCTACAGTACGCCCAAATTTCGCCAGTTACATATATTTAAATCCTATGTAATAGTGTCAAAAGGGCCTTTTATGTGCCTATTTGAAATAAATGATTTGACTTTGACTTTGCTAGGGCGTAAACTTCCAGATAGAAAAACCCAATAACACACGGCCCGACCTGGGATTCGAACCCGGGACGTCATGCTCAGCAGTAGCGTTTGCGATCACTAGACCAACAATTTGTGTATTCGGAGGAGGGTACTTGTACGGCGCAATAACAAGTCCATCTCCTAGCTAATTTACAATGGAATCCCTTCTTTTCGCATAATATTCTTTTTCCTAATATACTTTGGCATAACGATTTTGGTATAATTTGTTTTGCCATAATAATACTTTGCCATATTTTTTTTGGCATACACTTTATGTTAGCATAATTACCTTAAAGGCATACATTTAATTCGCATAATGTTACCAGGCCTAATGAATATTAGCATAGTAGTATTTAGGCATAAAATTATTATGTATGATGTTTCGTGATATTTACTACTATTATTGAATCATATTGGTTAGGTTAGGTTAGAACAGTGACCATTAACGCGCGAAGACGAGCGAGCGAAGCGAGCGTGCGGCGGCAGCGGCCGCCGAGCGCCAGATCCCCTCCATTGTTGGTGAATCATTTGGGTTAGATGAGGTTACAACAGTATGATGTATCCTGATATTTACTACTGTTATTGAATCAAATGGGTTAGGTTAGGTTAGAACAGTGACCATTAACGCGCGAAGGCGAGCGAGTGAAGCAAGCGTGCCGCGGGAGCGGCCGCCCAGCGCCAGATCCCTTCTATTGTTGGTGTTGTGGGCTGTGGTTTGGGTTAGATGGGGTTATAACAGTATGGTGTTTCTTGATATTTACTTATTCATTATATAATTTTGAATTTTTTTTAAAGGATTAAATTACAACTTTGCAATAATACACTTAGTGACACAATAGTTTTATGACACCACCATCCACTTAGAAAAATAAAAAATGATTTATCCTACCTACAATGTAGTGTCTACAAATTTTATTAGAGCAGTATTGTATAAAAATAAGTATTAATGTCTAACATTTAAGGAGTTTGCTTATTTTTTATGCCTATAAAAAATATGTTTTAATATCATTATGCGTAAATAAATTTATGCTTTAGAATGTTATGCTTAATCATTATATGATTAGAGGAATTATGCTTAAAAAAATTATGCGTAAGCGGTTATGCGTAAATAATGTTATGCGAAAATATAATTAGGAGAAACAAAAGTATGCCAAGTTATATTAGGTCTTACAATTTTATGCAAATGGATAGGGAACCGTGCCCTACAGGGTCCATAATTGTACCTTAGCTTTAAGCCATTGTAACACCTCTACAACATTATGGAATGCATGTTGGAATGCATGCATGAATGCATGTTTTTTTTTGTTGTTGAATTAAAGTAAATCTATTAGGTACCACTAATGAACTATTATCGTCTAGTCGGTTGGTGGTACTAAATCTGGTCCTTTTTGAACTGATACATGGAAATATTGAGGGAATTTACCTTAGACTTTTATTTTCACAGAAAATAAAGTGTTGTTAAGGAATATTAAAGACGCCAGCCTCGTAAAATCACCCCACTTCCCTTAAATTAAAAATATTTTGCAGTATCATTAGGGTATTGAACACAAAACCATTGTCAGGACCCCAAGCGAGAAATAAAGGGAACTCAACCTAAAAAAAGTAAAGTAAAATTTTCCGCTTAGTCACCGTTGAGAGGGGTTTCTAGTAGAAATTCTACTAAAGAGCTTAGAATAATTCCATTAAAAGAGCTCCTCTCACAATATAAATATCAGGGTTGGTGGGTGCAACTTCAAAAATAATTGCGTCACAGCTTAAGAACCGCACCGAATCATTTAAGAAGAATGAAGGGGAAGAGAGCAAAGAAAGCCAAAAGCTATTAATATGGGAAGATGTTAGACTGTCTGGGGAATTGTGCAGATAAACTGTGGGAGTGCAGGGGTGGGCAGCGACGCGTGCCTCAGAGCCAATTAAAAATAAATTAAAAGTCACACAAATCTCCGAGACCTTTCCGACTGTCTAGAATAAATTGCTATAACATTGAAGAGGCTTATTTGCATAAATAATGGTGTTTTTCTTTCCAATTATGAGAAGTAAAGCGGTTGACTTAGAATGTTTGTGACGGTTCCCTATCTATTTGCATAAAATTTTAAAACCTAATATAACTTGGCATACTTTTGTTTCTCCTAATTATATTTTCGCATAACATTATTTATGCATAACAGCTTACGCATATTTTTTTTAAGCATAATTTCTCTAATCATAATAATGATTAAGCATAACATTCTAAAGCATAAATTTATTGACGTATAATGATATTAAAACATATTTTTATAGGCATATAAAATAAGCGTAATACACATTTTTTATACAATATTGCTCTAATAACATTTGTAGACACTTTACATTGTAGGTAAAATATTTTTATTTTTTATTTTTCTAAGTCGACGGTGGTGTAAAACTATTGTGTCACTAAGTGTATTATTGCAAAGTTGAAATTTAATCCTTTAAAAAATATTTAAAATTCTGCAATGAATATGTAAATATCAGGAATCATCATACTGTTATAACCTCATCTAACCCAAACCACAACCCACAACACCAATAATAGACGGGATCTGGCGCTACGCGGCCGGTGCCGCGGCACGCTCGCTTCGCTCGCTCGCCTTCGCATGTTAATGGTCACTGTTCTAACCTAACCTAACCCATATGATTCAATAACAGTAGTAAATATCAGGAACCATTATACTGTTATAACCTCATCTAATCCAAATGATTCACCAACATTAGAGGGGATCTGCACCTCGGTGGCCGCTGCTATGGCACGCTCGCTTCGCTCGGTTGCCTTCGCACATCAATGGTCACTGTTCTAACCTAACCTAACCCATATGATTCAATAACAGTAGTAAATATCAGGAAACATCATATCTAATAATTGTATGCCTAAATACTAATATGCTAATAGTCATTAGGCCTAGTAACATTATACGAATTAAATTTATGCCAAAACAAATTAGCCTTCAAAATAATTATGCCAACTTAAACAGTATGCCAAAAAAAAGATGGCAAAGTATTATTATGGCAAAACAAATTATACCAAAATCGTTATGCCAAAGTATATTAGGAAAAAGAATATTATGCAAAAAGAAGGGATCCCGTTTGTGACTTGTGTTTAAAATTAAACGATTTTTTACATTGTTAACAAGCTTTTATTACTTAGTTGTGTTTAAAAAGAAATGAAAAGTTAAAAATAAAAAAATAAACTTCTTACTATAATTATTATATTAAATCTTCTCAATTTGCATCGTCACCCGACTTACATATTCAGCTCAATCAGAAACCGGGAAGTGGGTCAAATTTAACTTACAGGATTTTATTACAGACAGACACCGGAACAGCTAAATATAAGCTTGTAATAAAATAGTTACCTTCTAAGCACAGCGGATATTACAAAACACACCCGCAGATGCGATATCTATTACTTTAATGTTCCAATCATTATCATAATACCCTGCTTTGCATTCCCAATTGTTGCGACTCTAAGGACCAGTTCATTCTCCCTTGTTGTATCCACTTAACAGTAGCCCGTCCCCAAGGATCGAAACTGTTAATAGCCACGTTTGTCGTCTCCGATTCAATAAAACGTTAGCCTCATGCTCGGTCATGGTTCCCGAGTTCAAGGCAAGAATGTAACACATCGACCTTCACACACGCTCGCACCCTTCTGATACTATCACACTGACTGTGATAGATCGAGCCTTACAAGTCCTCGTCATCCATTCAATCTGAATACTGATGAAGCACTTAATACACGCGATTGATCAATGGTAATGCAATTACATATCAGTACCGAATTTGAATAAATTGCTTTGAGAGAGGAAAAGTTGAAACGGATGGTTCAAAATTCTTCTGTGGATATAAAGGAATATGTTATGTTTAAATACATGTACATTTATATATTTTATACGCAACATGAATCCATATCCACACTTCCCTTCTTTAATATCCTACTAATATTATATGTAAATGTGAAAGTTTGTATGGATGGATGGATGGATGGATGGATGTTTGTTACTCTTTCACGCAAAAACTGTTCAACGGATTTGGATGAAATTTGGCACACAGATGGTTTATAATCAGGATTAACATATAGGATACTTTTTATCCCGATATTCCCACGGGATCGAAACGTATGCGGGTGAAACCGCGGGGCGCAGCTAGTAATATTATAAATCTTAAAGTAACTCTTCCTCTATGTCTCTTTGAAATTGGGCCGACTGGCGAATACCATGATCGGGGTTAGTATAAAAATTAGTAAAAGTATCCTATTTACTATATATATAGGATACTTTTAATTTTTTTCATACCAGTAGTACTTTCCCGTGGGATAATTTCGAATCTCTACGCGAGCAAACCCGCGGGCAAAAGCTAGTGTATGGTATTAACGTAACTGACTGCAGACGGATTGCAAATGAAGTCAGTTATGACATGTTGCTGTACCTGCCTTCATTAACAAGATCATTTAAAGTCTTACATTATATTTCACTGCAGCATTGAGTAGATAAAATACAATTTTGATGAAATCGACGAGCCGATAATTTATTTTTCCGCAACTACGAAAGATCGTCATTGGCCGGATCCTGTTTAATATTTAATGTACACAGCGCTCTTGGAATGTATTAATATTTCCCAAATCAGAATTAATGGAGGCTTTTGTTAAATTATGTCAAAAATTTGCATGTTCGTGTTGTTGAATTAAATGAAATAATACCTCGTACTCATAGACCGGGGATGTTTTGAATTTCATCGTGAATTATGTTCGCTTAATAATCTTAAATCGAAAATGAAATTACTTTTCGCTACCAGTTATTTCGCGTTTCATTCCGTCTGTTCGAGATCGCAAGTGCTGAAAAGTGCTTAAAACGTCAAATATGCCAAAGGTTAAATACGACGTGCTTTACGTTGCAAAACAAGGTAAATTCTTGTTTCATTTATTGTATTAAAAACTTTTACGGTTTTTATGATAGAATCTGACATTATTATCGTTATATTCGTACGTTTGTTCAATCATATACCAACACAATAAAATATTTTCTAACTAATGCCTTTGGTATCTTAAATAATTTCTGTGCAGAATAAAAAAACAATCATAGTGTGTTGAGCAAATAACAATATAAAACATTCATGCCTGACGCAGCTCGTGTGCGTTCGGCTCTCAATTCATCGGTTAGAGGCTTTGAGTTAATTCTACATGCCTTCAGTAAAAGCTTCGTTAAATAGACGCAAAGTGGCAAAGTTTTGGGCCAACAAGATTCGAAATCCAGTCATGCCAGGGACACGAAGATGAAGAAGAATCGAAGCAAAAATCCTGCGTTAGTCAGAGCATTACATTGGGATTTACAGCTCTCTCTAGCCTTTTATTAAATTAATTCGTACATTTTGTTAAATGTCTACGAGGATTTGCCGACACTTAGCAACCATGAGGCATGAATGTTAATCGTAGAAAACAATTTATTATTAAAGTAGTTTTTGTAAAAAAAAAATATTCTTGTATAATTTTGATCGGATCGTTTTACCACTCTAATCAAATCTGGATCAATATTTTTATATTCAGTTCTGACTTTTGGACACTTACATTTTTACTAACCATTAACGCACACGCTGCACTTGATCTTACAAAACTCAATTTCAATTCACCCAATTCAAATCAATTTCACACCTAAAATCTTCAATACCCATTATTTTTAACTTCAGCGCTTACAAAATCTAAAACGTTCAATTCAACGTCGAATACATGATTATAGATATAATACTGTTGCGTACATTTACATGAAAGATCGCTTAAAATTCGGGATCCTCCTAAAACGGATCCTGAAACCCCTACGCAGTCTGCTTTTTGTAGGTTATTTGAAGTACGTGACATCAGTAATCTGCCATTATGGAGAAAGTTTTAGGTTTTCGAAAATATGAATTATCAAAGTGAAATAAAAGGAAGCGAGCACACGCAGGCGGTTTAGAGAAAAAATGGCCTTTTTTCCTTAAATACGAGTATCTTAATAGTAGCGTATATTGGTGTTATAAGCTACACTTTTAGCTTCGTAAACATTTTATTTTCATTGAATTACGATTTTGAAAAGGTCGTATTATGGTAGAGGAGCACCGAACAGGATAATGTTACTATTGTAGCAATCCGCTAATGTTACAATAATAACAGAAGGTACTTTACGTTTAAATATTTAATAAACTCTCCCAATCTCCGAAGATGACCTACAAAACTGTCGATCCTGCCTTTATTCCAAAAGCACCATACATTTCCGGCAAATGAATAGCATTCCCCAAAATCCCTCAAGACAATTCACCCAGCGATAAAACATTGTCTAATGTAGGATAAGCACACGAGGAAAACGCTGAAGCGCAAAATGTTGGCAAACAAACGTATGTGGAGAACGCCATACTTCGAATACTTTTTATTCTTTCTTCTTTCTGGAGCTCGTCAATTACCTTTATATGGAAAATTACAGTGCAACGAACGAATTCGGAAAGTTGTCGTCTTTCGGTACACTTATAATGAATGTTGTTATCCTACCTGAATAATGTGGTTGGATCCTGTAATGTGCAGGTTCGGGGAAGACATTTGTTTTGTGTGAAACGGGTTCATTCGGTTTTTGTTTCGTTTCAATATGGTAATTACGTTGGCTTTGATTTCGACTAAAAGAAATTTGAATGGAGGGTTTTATTAATTTCGCGATTATAAATGAAAACGAGGGTAAAATAAAGTTAATTTTAAAATACAAACAAACTTTATTAATTTAAGCTGTTACGTTGTTTTTTTTGTACCTACCACGGGTTGATATAACACAGCTTCGTTACTAATAAGTAAAGCAGCATTTACCTGTAAACATAAGTAACATTATGAGGTTTCCGAGTAATATAATCCATTGTAGTTTGTACAATTGACTTTGGCCTGCATTTGATTGAAGGACTCGTTCCTTCAACTGTATTTCGTCACTGGGGTGTAGTTAACACTTTCTTACAATAAATCACTGTTATAAACCTATTGAACAGGTTTGCACAATAAATTAGATCAAATATTGTAATCAAGTGGTCTGTTTACATTCGAAATGTCACTCAGTCGAACGTCAGTGTCTGACAGTTAAAGGCATAGATTAATATAGTTAAAGGCGACCTCTGATGGTCACCGATTCATAGTTGTAGTTTATTCGATATTTTAACAAATTGATTGCTAACCATCGAAATAATATCGTATGGAGCAATCCCTAATAATGTTCAGCATTCAGTAAAAATTCATAATAAACAAAATAACCGAATACGGAAGTGAAGTTATTTTTTCTATATAGACTTCTTTTTAGAAACTTCGTTGTCAAATAAATCCCACTTTTAATCTGTGCATTGTCTTTGAAATAATGTGGCCAGGTTGTACATTCTAAATTTTTCGAATGAATATTCTGGGAGAATTATTCCAATTAGGACAAATTTCGATGTTGGAAATCACTAATAATTTGTTTGTTGGTCTGGATCATGAAGATTCTTATTGTTTCAGCATTTAGACGTCACTTTGGAGAGTGGTTAGTGATTTTCAAGAATTGAGTGTCTTGGTGTAGTGTTTAATCTTATAATCATTTTACCCGAAATAAGGGAGATTTTCGGAATGCTCCGTCTAGTTCCGTTTTGTGATCGATGACAGGGCGATTGAACGATGTTGGCGTCTATTGACGATTAAACAGGCTTGAGTGACAATGAAAATCTTATTCAATGTTTTAAAAGGTAAGGATCTTGTTGTAATAGTGTTAGAAAGGTGGTCTGTGAGCCCTTCACTGGTTGTTAAAAGGATATTGTCGTGATCCATAGATATTTATTACAGGATTCCAAACTGCGCAAACGCAGACTACTCTCCAGCTAGCTGGGATTTTTGCAGTCAAGGATTTCTCCCTGAATCAACCGTGAGTGTTTCGCCCGCTGACTATTTATCATAGCTTCCTCAGTGCCAACTTCGGTATTAAATTATTGTTCAAGGCAACAAGCCCTTGTTGTGGGGTTAATGAACGTCATGTGGGTAATCCTTATTCCTATTTGAAGGACATATTAACCGGCTAACGTTTTAGCCTTATAGATTTGAAAGCTCGGTCACCTCAAGGAAAGTAAATTAGTTTCCCCTTATATTATTAGATCTCCGTATTGCCAATTCCAGGAGAGGCACCTCAAGAGATTCGTCTCGCTGCCAGGATCTAGAGGAGCATCTGGGGCCTGGACGCGAGACCCGTTCCTCGAGTCCGCTCGAAGCCTCTTGCGGAGACGACTGTGCAGCTGTTGGAGTCCGTCTAGCGATAGCGCAGGCGGGACGTTTTTTTTATCTCTTATAATATTTTTTATTAATTTTAATACATTTTCTGTAAGAACCCGTTGGTTACCAACCCACCCGTGTTCCTTCCTTAGCCCTTTACGTACCAGGGCAGCGGTAACCCTTTCGGACAATCCCGCTACCCCGGCAGGACCCGTTGGTTACCTTAGTCCAGTTTTCAACATTGGAAACCGGTCTTCAACATAATTTGAATTGAGGATCTTGGGTTCGACATTCAACGTTCATCTAGAAGTATATTGGACACCTTCGTCGGCTCCGGGATCCGGGACTCTTAAAGTCCCTGGCGCCCATTTACTAATTAATTACTTTGAAATAACTGGAAGGTTATACCTTATATTTGAAATTTATATTATTTAATTTAAACGCTTAAAACCGAACAGTACTGGGTTTGTCTTCAACTCCCCACGACCCTAGCTCTTTCTGCTGAAATTTTAGCTGGCTCGCAATATTAAGATATAGCTGTAGTAACTTACCTAATTTGTTAATGATAAGGTAAATTAGTTTTTTAAGGTTCACCTTTTACTGCTTTAGATTTATATGTAAATATACGGTGTTTGAGATGGTTTGGTTGTTTCCTTATATATCGATGCCGGACCACCTACCCTTTGGGATTATGTCAGCTTGCTGTAAGAGCCCACAAATTTTAATTTGTAACAAAGCATTTCATTCTTTTAAGTCATACGAAGAACCAAATTATGTTACTGTAATTTAAGCAAGAATTTGAAACAAAGTTTAGCGATTCATCTCGTTAGTCAATTTGATTTGATTGAATTTGGGTGAAATTGTATGAAGTGGCAGTGCCGACAGCATTCTGCACGTGTAACTTGAGGACTAAAAGGAAATGAAAATAGAATCTGTTTGAGAAGCTTCCGGTTGATAACATACGAGAAGTCGGTCCAGATAATTAACTAAAAATATTGCTCATTCTTCTTCTTAGCGTATCGATGGCTAATAAGGATTCCTTGTTTCACATTTGATTAAAAGACAACTGAGGAACAAGACCACTGATTTCGTTTGAGATTGAAAAACAATATTAGGTATAATTCTTTACACAATATACGCAAATTAAATCAATGGATATGTTCGACAGACTGATGATCGTCATTATTCTCAACCAGTATCTACATATACTACAAAAAAAAAAGCATCGCTAAAATCAAAAAGAAATCAGATCCTCCCAAACCAGTAGGAAAGTGGGTCTCACGGCGAATGTAAATGACAAACATTTTCGTTACCCCACCGTATCCGCATGTTACCCCACCGTATTCGCATGTTACCCCACCGTATCCGCATGTTACCCCACCGTAACCGCATGTTACCCCACCGTATTCGCATGTTAACCCGCCATATCCGCGCGATACCCCGCCGTATCGTCTTTGATCTGACGCTCCGCTGATTTAATGCCGAATGCCAAATATTTGAACTATAACATTGATATTATCTAAGTAGTATCTTACATGGGTAAATAATTTCCGTAATACGTGGGAGATTTGACAACTGTTCTTGTGAAACAATACTATTTCATTATCAATAAACTGTCAACAAAGACTTCAAAGATTACCAAGTAGCAGAAAAATAAATATCGACTAGGAAAACTCTGGAACGGTTGGAATCCCGTAAATAAAAATATCTAAAAACGGTTACAAAGATTAAAAATTGCTTATTTGGCACTGAGGAATAAATAAACAAAAGGAAAAATTATTTATGAAGTAAATCGTTCGTGTTTGTAAACTCACAAAAAGAAAAGGAAGGCCTATTGAGACGCAACATAATGTCTGCTTCTCTTACTAACTTACCTACTAACCCTATCCTGTGACTCATTATTTTAAAACCTGACATAAACATGTTATAAAAGGCTCAGTTTACGAGAACCAGACCGAGCTCAGAAAGTAAGTGGCCATGTTGTGCCGTAACGAGAATAATAAATAGCATATTTGACAATACACACTTAGGCCAAAATTGCCAAGGCCTCATTTTTGGTCGTGATTTATATCCAGGCCGGGACGGCCTCCCGTCCAGATTTATCGCCGCTCTACGAACACTTTATTTCTCCACATTATAACCAACAGTCTGTTTTGTACAAATTATCATACATTACAATTTCTTGCGACTTCTGGCATGACTATAAATTTATTCTTACTTATGTATACCTGTTGCTGGAATCAGAGCAGGTAAAAAAGTTAAAAAAATCCTTTTAAATACCATTCTAAATGTTTTATACTAGGAAATAACATTTTATCTAGTGCGACATCAAGATAGTAGACAGAACATAATATCTTTCCGTCTTATATGTATAATTTTCAGAAAATTACTTAAACCAACAAAATCTATACATAATAATGACTTGCTGTTCGTTAGTCTCGCCAAAACTCAAAATTGGCTCGACCGAATGTGATGAATCTTTGTTAAGTTATTGTTGTGTATGCGCCGGAGAAAGTTCCTACCAAAAAAAATTAAAAAGGCAAGGCATGGCGGGCGTTAGCTGGTAAACGATGAAAATAGAACGGGAAGTCCTTCTAAATTTCAATCTAAAAATAATTTCTCTCTCCTCGATTTAAAGGTATTATAACAATTACATTGTTTTCAATTCATCATCGGAGATTATCTTTATCCTCGAAGATTCTGTCACAACGTAGCCGGAAGCGGTATTTGGAAGTACAGCGCGGCGTTTGTGTGCACTACATTATATTGAGAGGAATAGATATTGAAATTTTATTACAATCTTGTCTCTATTTCTCTCATAGATTAACAGACAGGTCAGGTTGATTCTTAGACATTGTTTATACAGAAGCTTCTGTTTAAACAGAAGCTTTTAAACAATAAAAATCTTATAAAAGTACAATAATTTTCTGTGTAGATTAGGTAATTAATAACGTTTGTGATTTGTTCAGAGATTTGTTAGTCATTATACCTACATTACAAACGTTACGAGACATTAACTCAGCATTCTGTTTTATTTTCAGGATTCCTAAATGCGCTTTCATTCACGTTACTGGACTTTAATTCTCCCTCCATCATATTCCATATTAAAATTTCCTAAAAAACCGCCGTAAAATGTCCGTCTATCAAAGTGAAAAATAAAGCGGTTTACAAGTTTGGACAGCTTAACGAGCATATTGTACTACTGAGCTGAGATGATGAACCGCGTTATACAGCCGTCAACCAAACAACTTCACTGTGAGTTAGGCGAGGCTATTGCCTATTTTCACTAATATTAGGCGACACCTAAAATTAAACTGCGCACTTTTATTTATGTAGAGTCAACTTCAGCGCTGAGCCGAACGTTGGCATCAGCATGGCAATCGGGTACTTTCATTATAATATGACTCAGGCAATCAGGTCCTCTCAACTAGTCTTTTGATCCAACATTAATAAACGTCCAACTAATTCTTTGATTTGAAAGCACTAAAGAAATTATGAAGTTTACGTAAACAGAAAATTAAATTATCTTCATAATCAAATTATTCATTCATTTTCAAAAGCAATCAAAGTTTAGAAACCTACATCCTAAAACTTAGTTTTAATTTCAATTAGTTAGTTGATTAAAATGTTATTGGTAAAATTATTGGTACTGGAATTAATATTAAATAACCAACAATTAAAAAAAAAAACAGAAATTTTATAAGAAACAAATAATTTCTCCATAGTCTCAATTACATGATTCCTTGTTCTTGAAATTATTCATACTAGTATAGGATCCGAAGAACCTCTTGCTGGTGCTTATTACCCGGGTTGCCAGGTGAGTTAGGTTAGGCCCGGATAAAGGTAGGCAACCTAACTTTTACATGTTCTGTATGCTTTATACTTTCAATTGGAATCTAACTCGTTTTGTAAACGGGTCTGTGAAATAGGTATTTTTATCAATTATAACCATGTACATATTTAATTAGGCAAGCCATTGTCAATATATTTCTAAACATATTCAATCAACTCAGCCTATCGCAGTCCACTGCTGGACAGGCATGCGCCACAACATCCTGTCCCAGCCATATTCGTAAGGTATCTAGCTGGGGGGCGTCTCACGCTACGCTTGCCGGTACGCGGTCTGTACTCCAGGACTCTTCTGCAGGGCCATCGGTCCTTCGACCACATATTATATTTTATAAAAAAATAATTTTCATCCGGTAAACAGATGGGTGAAGGTCGACCGTGCGTTGGATCGTAGATTATACCAAATAATGTAAAAATATTGTCATAAATAATGCTTAACGGTGAAAACTCCTCCACGACATTAGAAATCTTATTTTTCTATGTCCTTCTTTGTATCTCCTCTTAGTTCCCTCTCTATTTCTTCTACAGTTTTGCCCTTAGTTTCAGGCAGTATTAGCAGGGTCACAGCAGCTCCAATCACGTTGATAATGACGAAAACGAAGAAGCCGACGTAAGCCCCAAAGTTGCTGGTGAGAGCACTGAAGGCTATAAGTTGGACGAAACTCATGAACCACGCTAACATCACCAAATATCCCATCAATTTTGCTCGAATCTGGAAGAAAAACAGATTGTTTAGAGACTCGTACATACAAGAAGCTAAACTGCGCCATGTTTATACACGCTGGAATTTTAATCGACATTATGATTATTGCTGTTTGGAGTACGCTGCTTTGGTGCAACTGTACGCTAGGGGTAGTTATGACTCCCATGCTGCCCGGCTACTTTTCGCGGAGCCGCAACAGTAAATTATTTTCTATTTTTTTCTGTTTCGTGCTCAAAGTTGTAGGTAAAAAGTACTTTTGACAGTCCTATGTCCGTAAAACTATGAAAGGAATATTGAAAAAACTTTTAGGTAATTATTGTGTTTCGTTAACTCAGGAGTAGAGCAGGGGATCAACTGTAACACCAGGGTCAAAGACCGCGGCCACTGGCGCCAACCTCACGCATTCGGCCGCTCGCGCTGTGTCACTAGCTCGAGGTTGCTTTCGAGTTTGTTTTTCAGTTGTGCCTTTATTTAATCCTATTTTATGTTTTTATAAATCGATTTTTGTACCAAGACAAAATCATTTTGGTGCAGGAATAAAACCACTAAAATTTCAGCGTGTATCATACGCAAATTGCAGGATCAATAATAGAACTAATGCTTACCTGGAAATTGAATATTTCAGACAGCAAAACGAATGGTATGGGGGAGACACCTCCACCATAGAAGCATACTACTATCATCATCATGGTCACGTTGATCCAGCCGGAAATGCCCCACCCGTACTGCTTCAGCAGAGTTGAGATCGCTAGGCAAGCAAAAACGATGGCAGTGGCTCCATAGGCTGTTCCAAGCAGCGGCTGTGTATTACAAAATAACGTTTAGTTTTAAAATTGAACGCCGTAGAGAGTAGAACACACTTTGTGACTTGTTTCGCCACTTCCGGATAAGATTATTTCATACAAGTTCTGTTCCATATTTTTATTTATCTGATCTCTCTGGGACTGAAAAATAGGCACAAAGATGCACTCTCAAGACAATAGTATTTCAGTAGTCTATAGTATTTTCTTTCGTATACTTTTATATTATTTTTGCTCACCTTCCTTCCCAACTTGTCTATACTAGCCATGGTGATCAACGAGCCCACTATCATGCATATAGGAATGCTGAGGGCCTGCACATCTGGATTGATCTCGACTCCCGAGTCGGACAGCAGAGTTGCTGCATAATTTAGTATAGCGAAGCTTCCGTTTGTGGCGTGGGCAAAGACCACCAAGATCATGATGAGGAATGCCTTACGCCATGCTTTTGTTTTGACTGTGAAGTTAAAAAACTTTGTTTAGATTCGTGGATTAATTTATTATTGTATGTATTAATGATTTGTTAAATGTATATCAGCAATACCGACCTCATCTATGTAGTTTTTAAAATATGATTGACGTGTAAAAGTGTTTGTGCAAACCTACTTACAGAAAATAAATAATTTATAATTTTATCAATATCTATAAAAAAACAAGGGTTTTATACTCACAAACAGTAACGATGGAAATATTGGGTATGGATTTAAAATATTCATCATCTCTCTTGATCACAGCAACTTCTTGTTGAATTTCTTTGTCATCGATATCCAATCCTCTCAATAATGCTAGAGTTGCCGCCGCTTCCTACAATTTAGAGAATACTCGAAATATGCACAACATAATTAACCTGTAAACAATACAAGATAAAAGCATGTTTTGAGAATGTGCATTTGCTCCAGGTTAAATGGGCAATAAAATTAATCTAAACTTACATTTGTCTTTCCCATCTTTACTAAGAAAGATGGCGACTCAGGAGCTTTAAAGAAGATTCCAAAAGTCACGATTGGGAGTCCAACAACGACCCATAGCACCGAGTGATAATCCAAGAATCCTCCCAACGTATACATAAGAAGGATTCCAGTACTTTGAGCCAACGCACCCATGGATGTTAGGGCTCCCCTTATGCTGTCTTGGGAGATCTCTTTGACATACATTGGAATGACGTGGAAGCAGCCACCGCCGGCAATGCCACAGAATACTCTGGCTACGATGAGACTTGTTGTACTAGCAGGTAGCATTGTAACTATCCAAGACATCTGAAAGATTGAATAATTTAAATCATTTAAATGAAGTTTTTGGATGCATGAATTATTTGTTATATTCGGTAACAAGAATTACATTCCAATGGATGAAATAGAGTAAACGAGGTAACAAGGTAGAATGGGAGAGAAAATGTTTCATACCGACCCAACAACCGGACCAAGTGACAAGCAAGGGCACGTCAAAGTAAAACGAAGATGTTCAGGGCTTACCGCTTGGAATATAGTCATCACCATAATACTAATTTTCCTCCCATATCTATCTACAATTTGCAGGAACAGGAGAACTCCAACTACACCCGCCAGTGATGGTGCACTGGCTATCCAGGATATTTCACTGTCAGTAAGTGGTCTCCCAGTGGGAGATTCTTCCGACTGCAGTACTTTTGTCATGGGTGACATCCAGCCGCATTGGAGACCGTACGTGAGAATTGACATGTTGCCTGAAGAAAAAACAATATTCTGAATTTTTATTTTACACGAACCTGTGCAGCTGTCTTCATCGAATCAGGAGAAAATAAATACTTAGCAATAATTCACAAAATCACACAAACTCTTGGCCTTTGCTGAATGGCTTTGAGATCCATATTGCCTTGAAGTACTCACTTAAAAACACTAAACTTACATAAAATTGTGACCGCCCATTGCACTTTTGTGTGTCGTTTAGACTCTGAGATTCCACTAAAAGTCATTTTAACTATTTCGATTGCAAACTATGGATTTATGTAGCTGAGAAGTGCGTATATATGAGCAAAGTCAGAAATGCTACATTCTCGCGTACGACTCACACGGAACTGGTACAGATAAAATTACGAAAATGCTTTTATTACAAACAGAAGTTTACCTTTATCCCGGCGACTATTGTTTGCTGATGGGTGATACCCATATTAAGATGAAATGTTTGTTTTATATTTCAAACCAAACACTTTCGTGGACTGCGTGATATAATTTGCCTAGGAAGATAATTTTTCACGTTATACGTTGTTGATTTTATTTTAAAACCTGTCATATTTGCTGATGATCTAAATTATGCAAAGGAAAGAAGTAAATATCGTGTTTTCTGCTGGATTGTCAATAAATTCAGCATCACAGCTGCAATTGCGTATTAACAGGAAGCTGCACTTACATCGTTTTAAGAAATACATTATTTACAATTTCAGAAGGCAGCTTTTCTCTGTTCATCGGCGCAAAAATCAATAACTTCAACGAACTTTCGGACAAACTCCAAAATTATTACATTCGGCATTCACCTTGATTGGACTGGACCATTTTGGTTTCCTCGGCGTCCGCAAAATATCCAGTTGTCCAATAACAGGCATCGGCGTAATCAATAATGGGCTGAATGAGGGTTTGAGCAAAAGAGATTTTGGTGTTCAAGGGCAAGAAGCCCTGGAGACATTTCAAGGAATGGAACGTATAGTGCACTTTGCGACTGACTTGTGCAACATGAGTAGTCCACGACAGGTAGGAGACCAAGGTCACTCCGTACACCAATCAATTTGAATTAGCTTTCGATAATTGCCAACCATGGAAACAAAATAGATATATTAACTAAAATTAACCAAATATTGATTCAACGTCGCTGCTTAAAATAAAAGAAACAAAATCATAATGACTTGCATAATATATGATTTTATTACCTTATCTTGTTTGTGCTTGGCCAATAATTTCAGAATATCACTCAATGAACTGTTACCATTTTTACCTTTTTGAAACTATGTAGATATGTATTATGTCCTACGACGCCATTTTAAATGTCGTCTTTAGAAAACCAACAAGTTACTTCGGAACAACGTCACAGCTTAGTTCAATCTGTCAAATGGATTTTGCAACTTGGTTTGCATTATTGTTTACATTATCACAATCGGTGCTTACATTTAGGCCACGTATGTTTCTTTTCGAGTTTTGAAACCCATGGCTTGGCAGGCGACGATGATAAGAGACCAGACGGAATGACCATTATGCTATGGAAGTTGAGTAGGCCTTTGGTAAGGGATGCAACCTGTGTCGACCCCCTCGCACCATCTCATCTTACTAGCACGGCGGGCTGTGCTGGGTGGCTGCTGCTGGTGCAGAAAACCTCAAACGGCGCAAGTATAACAATCTTATTGTCAACTATATGTTTGAGTCATTTGGGGTTGAAACACTAGGGCCGCCCAGTCTGAGCGTTTATCGAGTATTTCGGGACATCGCCAAGCGGTTGCGGTCGACTCTTCACATGCCCAGAGGACTGGCTTATTTTTAGGTCAAAGAATCAGTGTTGCCATTCAACGTGACACCACTGCCAGCTATGCGCACGAATTTTTTGATGCTAATGAGTTCTTCGCTTGTTTTCCTTTATATACTTGTACATAATATTATTATATACATATAACACGACGGGTAACCCAGCCGGTGCCGTCGCTGACCAGTCTCCGGTGTAATTCTTCGTTGATGGTAGATAGGTAGGTGATTATCACTCACACACAACACTTAACTCAAACTTAAAGTATTTATTTCAATTAAAACATTTACGGGCACTTTTGAATTACCGTTTAACAAGGAGCCGTTTACTTTGAGTTGGTAAGTGAAACTAGACGCCCATTCCAAAATGAAGTAGGTACCTTATGGAGAAAAACAGACAAGAAACTCCATAGCCACTTATTTAAATAAAAAAAATATGTTACAGAGGTTTCTCGTTCGATAATTACGATTTTCCATTATGATAGATAACTCACGATGGCGCGAGCGAGCGAACGCGGCCATCGTGTTCTCCCAAAGTGGGCTGCGCTTCTGCTACCATATTCAAATCTTATTACTTAATTAGATGAATAAAACTTACAAACAATACTAAGATGCTTATCAGTTAATTATTTTATCATTATACAATGCAAAATTCACAAATGCAAAGGCGTCTTAAGATGAAAGTTTAATTAATAACTTCATCACTTTTCACAACTCAAATTGACAACATTTCCGGTAGTTACAGGAATTTAAACAATTATAGGTTTTCATAAATAAATGTGTGTGTAAAATAACCTTGTTACTTGATAGTTTGTAAAGTTTATTGAAGCAGATTTAGTTCTTTAAATTAAAACATTGAGGTATTGAGCATGCAAATACAATCGCCGCCATTTTACTACAATAGGTGACGGCATATCATAAACAGCTTCCTATGTCAAATATGGAATTGTTAATTTGACTTTAACCCAAAATTTAATATTCCCTTTTAATTTTACTATAGGCTTATCGAGGAAATCAGAATTAATTTAACAAATAATCTTAAAACTTAGATTTTAGAGAGATTATCTTTATCTTCGAAAATTCTGTAACAACGTAGCCGGAAGCATTATTTGGAATCACGGTGTTTGTGCTTATCATATTGTATTGGAAGGAATATTATAATTTCCTTACCACCTGGTCTCCCTTTCTCTCATAGATAATTACATTGTTTACAAGCTTCTGTTTATATGTAGGTACACTTGTTTTCTATGTAACTGAAGGGACTACTTTCAACGATGTATTATGGTAACTTGATTGTGACTGATATTTTTTTTTATCTGTTCAGAGATTTGTTACTTATTCTAACATTTTTGTAAGCCTTCATACAATACAAACGTATTACGAAATATTAACTTAGTTGTTTGTTTTATTTTCAGGACAACTAAAAGAGCTTTCATTCACGTGTCTGGACTTTTAATTCTCATTCCGTCAAATCCCATATTTAAACTTCATAAAAACACCACCGTAAAATGTCCGTCTATCAAAGTGAAAGATATAGCGGTTCACAAGTTTGGACAGTTTAACGAGCACATTAGACTACTGAGCTCAGATGATGAGCCGCGTTATACAGCCGTCAACCAAACAACTTCACTGTGAGGTAGACAAGACTAATGACTTATGAAAGTAGCCGATACATAAAGCTTACGCCCGTTTTTACTAACACCAGGGGACACTTAAATTATTGCCGAAATAAGACCGCGCTATTGAATTTTAAGCTTTTGGCGCTGAGCCGTGCGTTGAAAATTCAACAGCGCGCTTTTATTTCGGTATTGGCTTTAGGTGTCACCTGGCGTTAGTGAAAATAGGCACAAACTTTATGTATCGGCTACTTCCATTATGATATGATGCAGGCAATCAGACCCTCTCAACGGGTCTTCAGACATCCAAGATTCATAAACATCTCTAATTCTTTGATTTGAAAGCACTTAAGAAATTATGAAGTTTACATAAACGGAAAATTAATTTATCTTCACAATCCAATTGTTCATTCATTTTCAATGGCACACAAAGTTAAGCCACATTCTAAAACTTAGTCTTTCAATGAGGTAGTTGATTAAAATGTAATTGGTAGAATTATTGATGATGGGGTTAATTTAATAAGCAACAAATTAAAAAAAAAAAAGAACAGTAGTTTACAAACATATATAATTTATCCGAAACTTTTATTTTTATTAAACCTATACTGTCCTACTGCTGGGTAAAGGTATCCCCCATATTTTACAAAACTTAAATTACAAAAATCCTTCTACACTCTAAACTATTCAAAACTGCCAAATAATAAAATAATGCTTTACGGGAAAAAATCATCCACGACATTAGAAATCTTATTTTTCTACGTCCTCATCCATCTCCAATTAGTTCCCTCTCTATTTCTTCTACAGTTTTGCCCTTAGTTTCAGGCAGTACTAGCAGGGTCACCGCAGCTCCAATCACGTTGATAATGACAAACATGAAGAAGCCGACGTGAACCCCAAAGTTGCTGGTGAGAGCACTGAAGGCGATGAGTTGTATGAAAGACATGAACCAAGCCAACATCACCAAACATCCCATAAATTTTGCTCGAATCTGCAAGAAAAAAGACTCTTAAGGTACAAGAAGATAAACTATACAATTAAGCAAAATTGGATATTATAGATCTGACCGGCACTAAGTTTGGTGCTCCGGATCAAACTATGTATAACATAGGTAGTTGTTGAAGAAGGTACCCTGAACGTTTGTATAGCTACCTATTTGAGGAACTTATAAATGCCACAGCTGATACTGCGATGAACATGGTCATCGTTTAAGTCATAAGATAATATCATCACTCGACAAGAATAAGAATCCCGAGGTTTAGTTAGAAAGTATTATATCATATATTCAATTATTAAAATTGTTTTTTTTTAGCACAAACTAAAAGCACAAACATAACACGACTATATAAAAACTTCTGGATCATCATAAAACGAATTACCTGGAAATTGAATATTTCAGGCATTAAAACGAACGGTATGGGGGAGACGCCTCCACCATAGCAGCATACTGTTACCATCATCATGGTCACGTTGATCCAGCCAGGAATGGCCCATCCGTACTGCTTGAGCAGAGTTGAGGTCGCCAGACAAGTAAATGCAATGGCTGTGACTCCATACGCTGTTCCCAGGATAGGCTGTCGAGTGGCAGAAGAACGATAAATATAAAAATTGAGGGTCGTAGAGAGTAGAAGACAATTTATGACTTGTTTTGCCACCTCAGGAAATGATTCGGCCAAACTTAAGTAAATGATTTTTTCATACAAGTTACATTTTACTTTTTTTATCTCTATGGACACGGCAAAATATACATAAAATAAATATGCACTCTTTTTAGACTGTTTATAGTATTTTCTTTCGTATACTTTGATATTACTTTTGCTCACCTTCCTTCCGAGTTTGTCTATACAAGCCATAGTGATCAATGAGCCCACTGTCATGCATATAGGAATGCTGAGGGCCTGTAGATCCGGACTGATCTCTATTCCCGAGTTAGACAGCAGTGTTGCAGCATAATTTATGATAGAGAAGCCTCCGTTTGTGGCGTGGGTAAAGACCACCAAGATCATGATGAGGAACGCCTTCCGCCATGCTTTTGTTTTGACTGTGAAGTTGATAAACTTTTTTTAGATTCGTAGTTCGATTTTCTGTAATCACCTCTACGTAATTGCTTTACCTAATATCTTGGTACAGACGGCAGCACATCAAGCTACTACAATCTGGCAAATTTCATTAATAGATTTTCAATTTTATCGCTAAAGCATTAAGGTTCAAGGTTGATTGGGAAAATTTGACAGTTTCGGGTAGCTTGACCTGCTGGCGTCTATACATCAACAATACTATGAAAAATATAAGGGTTTAATACTCACAAACAGTTACGATGGAAATATTAGGTGTCGATTTAAAATATTCATCATCTTTCTTGATCACAGTAATTTCATGTTGAATTTCTTTGTCATCGACATCCAATCCTCTCAATAATGCTAGAGTTGCCGCCGCTTCCTACAATTTAGAGAATCGAAATATGCACAACATAATTAACCTGTAAAAAATAATAGAGAAAAACATGTTTTGATAATGTGCAATTTTAAGCAATAATTTTCTAAATGTAGTAAAATAAAGAATGCTTAGTGGGTAGCAACTAGTGGGTTAGTTGGTGACTATAGTGTGATATAGTATGAATATAAACTTACATTTGCCATTCCCATCTTTACTAGGAAAGATGGCGACTCAGGAGCTTTAAAGAAGATTCCAAAAGTCACGATTGGGAGTCCAACAACGGCCCATAGCACCGAGTGATAATCCAAGAATCCTCCCAACGTATACATAAGAAGTATTCCAGTACTTTGAGCCAACGCAAAAATGGATGATAAGGTACCCCTGATGCTGTCTTGGGAGATCTCTTTGACATACATCGGAACGACGTGGAAGCAGCCACCGCCGCCAATGCCACAGAATACTCTGGCTACGATGAGACTTGTTGTACTAGCAGGTAGCATTGTAACTATCCAAGACATCTGAAATATTGATACATTTAATAAAACATAGACGAAGTTTTGGGATGCAAGAATTATTGTAATATTCCACAACAAATAATGAAATCACGCATTTAATCACTTATTACCAAGCCTACGTCCATCAACAGTTTAGTTCACCCTAACTGAATCAGTTTGACAGTACGAGCGGGATAGAGGGATACATGGCGCGGGGAAGTGGAGGCAAAATATGAATTTCAACTGAACTATTACAAGCCCTTAAAAGGGACGATATGAATGAAATAGAGCAAATGGACTGACAAGGCAGAATGGGAGAGAAAAACAAATTGTACCGACCCAAGGTAACAAAAGACAAGCAGAAGAAAAGACAAGAACTGGCAGGAAAAAGACTTACCGCTTGGATGATAATCACCACCATAATACTAATTTTCCTCCCATATCTATCTACGATTTGTAGGAAAATGAGGACCCCAAGTACACCCGCCAGTGATGGTGCACTGGCTATCCAGGATATTTCACTGTCAGTCAGTGGTCTCCCAGTGGGAGATTCTTCCGACTGTAATACTTTTGTCATGGGTGACATCCAGCCGCATTGGAGACCGTACGTGAGAATTGACATGTTGCCTGAAGAAAAAATACAATCGTGAAATCTAATTTTACAGTGATTTGTTCGGCAGACATCAAAGAATCAAAACCTTTACGAATCTGGACGACCGACTGAACCAAATACCTAGTTTTAAACTCAAAATCGATACATTCATCATTGCCTATTGTCATTATCCTGAAATGTTCCCTTTGCCTAAAAAAGTACACATTAGTGTGCAAACGCACATTCTTCTTTTTCGTTTAACTTTAGAACACCAAACTTACATAAAATTGTGACCGCCCATTGCACTTTTGTGTGTCCTTTAGACTCTGAGATTCCATTGTAAGTCATTTTTAATGACTATTTCAATTACAAACTATGGAGTATATCCAGAGTACCTACTCGCGTACGATTCATACGAAACTAAATGAGAATGGTACAGATAATTTTCCGTTATTTATGATGGTATACGTTGTTGATTTTATTTGTAAAGCTGTCACGCTTGTTGATGATCTAGATAATACATTGACACAGTGTTTTCTGCTGGGTTGTCAATTGCGTGTTAACAGACAGCTGCACTTGCATCGTTTTAAGAAATGCATAACCTCAACTAGATGTTTTATTTTAAATTACGCAGTTTTCGTGTCAAATACTAAAGTAATAAATAAAAAAAACTGCAATATCTACTCAGATAAAGATGAAAGAGACGTACTATACCTACCTGATTGCATAGAATTTTTGTCTTTGCTATCTGAGGTCAACTTGTGATTTAGTTTAAGCCAAGCTTGTTGTTTATTTGGCAATTATCGAAAGCTAATTCCAATTGATTGGTGTACGGAAAAAGGAATCCTGTAGTGATTTATTGTTACAATACATTACATTTTTCCGAACACAAATAAATTTGAATTAGTTTTCAATAATTGCCAACAATGACAACAAAATTGATATTTTAAACTAAAATTAACCAAGTATTGATTCAACGTAGCTGACACCATATTTAAATAAACGGAACAAAATCAGAATGGCTGTTGTTTACATTATCTTGCCCTTATCTTGTTTGTGCTTGACCAATAATTGTAGGATATCACGCAATGAACTGTTACTATTTCAACTTTTGGATACTACGTATTATGTCCACCGATGACATTTTAAATGTCACCGACTTTGAAAAGGCTAACAAGCTACTTCGGAACATCGTCACAGTTCAGTGTAATCTGTGCAATTGGGCTTGCAACTGGGCGTGCCGCAAGTACTTATATTTGGTCCAATTATGTTTCTTTTTGTTTAAGCATTTAATTGTTCATATTATACATACTCGTAATGACTAACAAGTAACTTAAAATCGATCAGTTGAACTAAATGAAATAGCAAGAGTTATTCTGATTAAAACGAAAAGCATACTAAACGTAAGGGTAGATTACTGAGTAGTCCACCGTTAGATAGTTACGAAAATAAATGGTCGGAGAACAAGCGAGGATTCGATCCAACTGCAAGAAATTAAATGTTCGCTAACTGCTCTTGCCAAGAGCTTTCTTGTACAGGAGTGGATTACTATTGATCGTCACTTTACATCCGTTTGACTTGTTACAAGTTGAGTGTTCATTTGTTTCCGAGAATCTAGACTGGTTTACAATCAATTACTTGCAATACGAGTATTTAGCGATGCCAGCCAAATACTGGTTTACAATAAAGTTAGGTATTTAGTTGTAAACTTTAATTAAAGAGAAAATAAGAAATGTCATGAATACTGAAAACAAATTAAAATTTATAGAAAAGAATGTTCAACAAAAAGAGCTTATATTGAGGTTATCATAATTAAGATTGATTTCGCTGCACAAAATAATGAACCTAATACAGAGTGTGTTTAAATCCAATAAGCTAAAATAAATAGTGATAAGATACGCATAAGATTCAGGATGATATATATTACAAAGAAAGCTAATCAAAATATTCATTGAGAGAACCTACTTGTTAATGTTTAATAATTAATAAAACATTAAAGTAGTTTTTAATAGTCATTTAAGAAATGTTTAAATTAGAATATGTTGAAGAAGAGTTTCTTTGTTTAGTTTAAAATAAAACACTAAGGTAGTTTTTAATAGTCATTTAAGAAATATTTAAATTAGAATATTTTGAAGAAGAGTTTCTTTGTTTAGTTTAAAATATAGATGTTAAAATATAGACTAAAATATAGAGTTTCATTTATATCAATTTGTAAACACTCTTTGCCTTACTTACGGATTTTCTCAATTTGTTATCATATCTCGGAATGAGTTTCATTATTGACTAGATTGTTGTTAGACAAAATTCTAAGAAATAGATTATGATTCTATGTTTGGTGTGGTCACGTTTTACATAAAGTATCAAATAATACTTGCCATTATTTTTCTTTTTCACAGAACCGTAATCCCTACATTTGTACGTATTAGAAAGTAACGTAGACGTATATTAATAATCCCAGGTGTATGAGATTGCATAAGCAGACTTTGTTTTATGATCATGTTTGTAGTTGGAACACTTTCAATGCTATCATCTAAATAAAGGTGTCCATGAATTACTTTTTATTTACTTGTTGATATTTTTATTAGGTTTGTTTAGTAAATAGTAAGAAATTCGACAGCTACTTGGGTGGTAAGCGACTGTCAGTCATTAAACGTCTCGGTGTTAGCATACAAGTCTAATCTGGCCTTACGTTTGTTTCATAGGTGTTATGTTCCAATTGAAGGAAAGTGACAAAGTGAGAATCGTGAATCTTCAAAGCCGGATATATTTTTCATCAATTAACCTAGCCTCTTTGCTGCCATGGCTTATTTTAATTTAATTTAATATTTGAATTGTTTTTTTTTATCTTTTCATTACGGACGCTTTTAACGTTCCGCATCGTTCTCACATGCATAATTTTGAACATGAATGATGTAACCAATACTTTGTAACAATATTATTATGATTTAAAACAGTGTCCATGGAGTTTCTTCCCCGTTCTTCTCCATAGCTACCTACTACGCTTTGGAATGGCAACTAGCTTCATCTTTTTGACTGACCGACCTTGACAATTCAAAAGTGCCTGTATTTGGTTTATTTGAATTAAATAGTTTGAGTTGAGTTTGAGTTTGAGTCTTGCTGCCAGGATATATCCTGTTGTTTTTTTTTTATGCAAACCAGGTTATTCATACTTTGAATTCACATTAGTTACATTTAAAACTAACTTTAAGTACTTACCTATTTAATTTTATTCTTTTTATTATCTCTAATTTGTATTTTATCAGTAATGTTGTATTTCATTCATATCAATGTCGGAATTATCTTTTAATGTAACTTGCATCTTCTCAGTACAAACATAACATCAAAGGTATCCATTGCATTTCATTTTAATGTCATGGAATATCCATGTATTGTTTAACAACTGTAAGGCATTAGGAGATGGCAACAGGTCCTAATCACACTACAGGGGCATTGTTCTCTGACTGTATGCAATTAGTTATGATAATAGTCTAACACACACGATATTGATTATCAGTCATCCAAAAGCTATTTTAGTTCCATTCAACAAAGCATACATATAATTTGAGATCATTTCTAAACCAAAAAGTACAGTACAAACGTGTGCAGTATTTATAAGAAAGATTCTGTTAGCATGCCTGGTTTCTCCTACAATCCGCCTATCTTGTGAACTTCCTTGGAAAATATTATGTCAATTATAACACTTGATAACCTTAGAAAGAGATAATTTCAATTGTTTGTCTCCTGTTCTTAGTGATTTCGTTTGTAGTAAAACTTTCCAGTTCTGCAGTATTGTGGTGACGCACATCAGCATTATTTATATAATTTATTTAACTATGCCCACGTGACATAGAAACTGCTTTGTCAATATAACTACCACCAATCTTACGCACCAGTTACGTGATTATTTCTATAGATACACAATGTACCTATTTGCTGAATGTAAATATTGATACAATTCTGGGGATTGTAATATGTCTTAATAAATATTTACTAACTGCCAGAGGAATGATATAGCTAGGGTAGAAGTCGGCAATGGTTGGAGAAATTAAATTAGTTACTCTCTGGAATCCCAAGATAAAAAGGTATTTAACTAGTCTTTAATTAATTCTCAAGAGGATAATGAAAAGGGATTCTACTGTATAGTTAAAGAATTATTTAAGTTATTACACACAACGACAAAAAACAAAAAAAAACAGACAATCAATAACGACAATAACAGAAAAGGATACAGGACGTAAGGAATTATCGACATCAACGCGGGGGAAGCCAAAAGGCGCGGAAAGCGCAATCTCTAGATTCCACAATTTCTATTCGCTGAATAGAAAATAAAAGAGGTACCTACCTATTAGAGTCCGCTATCAAATGTTAAAGGTAAAGTTATAATTAATTAGGTAGGTAGCCACATAGATGTCCGAGGAAGCCATTACAAACCATATCTTTTATTTCGTGTTTAAATACTACATAGTTTCCCAATATTTTTTTCCAGCTATGCATTCACAAATCACCTTCGAGATTAATCAAATAACTTCATCATCCATCGCCATCCCCAAAAGCTCTGCGCGCACATGCGTCGTTGCGCCACCACCAATATCCCGCTTTCCCCGATTTCCCTCATAATTTCCGGAGCTCCGGAGTTGCATATTGCAGACGTGGGCCGGATATCATGAGCACGTCACGTTACGTCCGCAGAGCCACTTTTCATGTAAACTGTTTGGAGCAGCTCTTGATAGGTCAAGGGCGAACCTCGAGAGTTGAGGAAAGGATATAAAGGATTTTATTTTTCCTTATTTACGGTGTGGATGATTTGTTGCAAAAATAACAATTAAAAGAAATTATATTACTTTTTCGGATGATGAAAACTTACGATTAAAACTTAATGATTTTATCGGGTTTCGCGCAGTGATTTTCATGTAACGTTATTACAATACAGAATATTTATAGAAAACTAAATAATTACAACCAGCGTGTCAAAATATTAAATAACCTTAAAAAATAAGAGTCGTGTTTTTCCTGCAGTATAATAATATCGAGTTCCCCGAAGCAGGAAGTTCCGAAATTGACTAAATTAATAAGGATTAAGTTCCCTGGGCGCGGGCGTCTGCCGCTGTAACTGCATTGCGACAATATTCCGAGATATTGTAACGACAATGACTATCCAATTTATTATAAAGTTTTAATGAATTTATCGCTGAATTTTCATGCCGTGATTCGAAAATAGGATTAATAACATAAGAAGCTTGAGCAAATCTTATAGTCTGTTCTTTAGTCTCTTACGTTCACTTGAAGACGACTTAAAAACATCGTTTTGGTTCTGTCATTTGTTAGAAAATTAGAGAGTCAAAGTTACACGCATGTAATTATTTGTGGCGCAAGTCGGGCTTAATGTGGGTATTAGGTATATGTGGGTTAATTCGGGTTTAGCATTCTATTAGAAGCTTTCCTTCCAACCCAATAACACTTCTAGAATCAACAAATAACGACTGTATCGCCTAAATTGCCCGCACCGCTTATGCGTCGCTGTCAAATTGGTATATACTCGTAGATCGACAAAAAAGAAAATTACTTCATATCCTTTTGCAACCTACTCCCAACAAGCTTTTTCAACCCCTTTAAAACCTTTAATCTTTACTTATCTCTATAAAAACAAATTACCTCAATAAATGAAAAATTTGTAATATAAGCCACTTGACCTACTGCTCCCTAGATTCATAAAACATGTAGTATTCAAACGCCTATTATATTCCCCGAAAGTGTTTACTGCACCCACATTGCTTTTTAGTAGTATTAACTACAAATCTATTCCTATCTCATCTCTTGGTATAATTTATTCTATTAATTCATTAATGAATACAACTGAATCTTCCTACACAACTTAATTACACTTCCACTTCATATAATTGTTTTTAAGTGCAATTTCATCACTTGTGAATAAATTGACAACTTTAGAAGTGTTTGTTTTGAGACGCTGAAGAAATATCAATTAAAACTTTATACTTTTAGCGTACTAATTAATATTCACTTTGAAGTGGTAAGGTATCATTTATTAAAAGTTATGCAAAATTGATTTTGAGGACAAAGTAGAATTTTAATTCAGAGGAAAATAATCGAATCACTCACAACAGCTATAGTTTCAACCCTGTTTGGACACATACAAAACAAAACATCCTCCTATGAGTTTCCCCACATTGTTGTATGCAGTGTGTTTCCCTATTCATTGATAGAGGCACAGAGTGACAAAGGTTCCCAATAACGTACCATAACTCCGGTATCGCGCGTACAATCGCGGCCAGTCCGCATTGTTATCAAATAACAATCTGATTGATTTTATTAACGCTTTGCACGGAACTGTACGCGTATCGCGCTAATCAGTACTTTATTCTGAAACAATGTTGGACACGATATTAATTTATATTTGAATGTGGGTCAATTGTTAGCTTTGGGAATTATTGTAATATTATTACTGTAAATAAGGTAGGTGCTGAATTGTTTTAAACGAGGACATTTACTTAAGAATTCAGAATATGAAAACCACCACCCATTATCATCGTAATTCCTGCTCTTACAGTCTACTGGAAATACATCGATGTGGGGTGGTGGAAAATATTGCCCTTAGAAAGCTATCTAGTCAATAATATTTCTAGAAAACCCGGATCCCCATGTGATGTGCCTCCTGCATGCGTCATTAAATACCAATCAAACAATTGCAGACGATTAAGTCAATACACCAGTGATATTATCAGATTACTACGAGTACCTACATAATAATTATATTTATGCGTTCAGTGAATAGAAGCAGACGTCAAGACGAACTGTATTGGTTATATTCAAGATCATGTAAAGGAAAACGTGATCCTGTGTGATGTTCTGAAGCTGATTGTTACGACTTCAATAATCAGCCATGATATTATACACTGTTTTTTTGTGACGCCATTCCAAATATAGAATTACTCTTAAGTCAGAAATGTACCTTTATTAAAAAAATATTGAAACGGATTATGAATTTCATTAGAAACAATTAATAAATAAAAATTCCTAGAAGACAATAATTGAAGTTTTTACCAATTTTTTTATTCCTCTGAATAACAGTTAATACAATAAGTTACTTATACATGAAAAAATCATTTCAAGAATGATTTAGTCGTTCACAAACTAGTTAAAATAATTTATTTCGATTACTTCTCACAGCAAAATAAAAAATAACCTTGTTATGAAAAAAACAACTTGCTACAGAAGTTCTTTCAAAACAAAAACCCAATAATTAAAACCGTTCACCAATAATGTTGTCGGAATCGTAACGAGCGGTATAAAAGTCGACAATTCGACGGCCGTGTTGTTATACACGGCCGGAAGGGTCAGCTTCACGCGCTGGAGCCGCAGAGCCCTCGATTAGTGTGTACTCGCTGTAGGGGCCATGTTCCAGTTCAAACTATACTTTAGTTTGTTAGCTATACTTTTAATAACAACGTTAGAAATAGATAAATTTTGAGAATTTTTTTGAAATTTTTAGATTTAAACTTTTAATTTACATTGTTTATTTATCAATGCGAAAATAATATCAAGTACAAAAAATTACTAACAACCTGCTTTACATCCTGGTAATCTTACTTTTTTTAGTTTTTCAGGTTATCACACAATTATGGGAAGGAAAATTAAAAAAGGACATTGCCGGTAAGGTCAACAACAACCGCCATCATTAACTAGAACTCTGTTCTGAACTCCTACATATAATTTAAGTTTATGCAACAAGTTGTTACCCCAAGTTCTGCACTTCAAGTAAGTATACAGTAGGTATCTTATTTCAGTTGAATATTGACACTTTTTGCTCGACGACAAGTAACTGGCAGGATATCTGACGGGATAGCTGTTTGCTCACAAACTTGGGAGAGAAAAATTAAGATTTTAACATATGAGTATTTACGATTTATGTCTTAAGCATTGTCCAAATAAATGATGTTTGCTTTATTCACAAGCTTTTTGCTGCCCATCGGGTACCCACAGATTGAATTACATTCCGTTGATAAGTGTGTAATGAAAGTGCAACACCTTGAAAATATTCTAATTGCATGGAAGATTTTCAAGCCCTTGCACTTTCATAGTTTTTTTTTATTATGGAAAACATTAATATTTCATGAAATTATTTATGTCTTCCATCACGTTCACTGCTACATTTCTGCCCTCACTTCCACTACTCTACGGCCTCAAGAATGCAATATCAAAACCATAGCTCAGTAATGTCTACGGCACTCCCGACTGGAATCCTTCGCGGTTACGACCCCTACCGGGACGGACAGTTCAGCGGCCTATAAACGTAAGTAAGTATTCAAACTCTTATGGCGTAGTTTTCTGTCAGCAAATATTTAGAAATATTCCCCAAAATGAGTGAGAGAATGTGAAGCATCATAAAAATAAAGTGATATTCAAGTCTATAAAGATCACAAGACCGTAAACCTCCAGACGGAGGCGTAAAATAAAAGTAGTGGCAGGACAGCTCTGTTGACGGCCGATGCACTTACATAAATATAACGCAAATGGAAAGGAACGGGGAAGTCTATTTTCATCCCGGAATCCTAATAAGATTCTGCAGTCTCACAATAGAAATTACGAAGCTTAAGGATTTGTGAATTGAGAAAATTGAACAAGACACGAATTGGATAGGATATTCTCAAAAAATTTGCGAATGTAAAAAGAAAGTAGGAAAGAGTATTAGCGCCGATACATTTTATTTTTAATTATATTACCAACAGAACGAGACGCGACACCAAAATAAATTGTGTGGGGATTATTTACCAAATTACATTACACACAAGAGAATTAATTCCGTGTTTTTTCCACCGAATTCATCGTACAAAAAAGAGATTAAACGAATTCTCATAGAAATCGGGTTAATGGGAAAAAGTAGGAATAATTGAAGTAAACACAGACGGAGGCAAGAGGAATTGCGACACTTAATCCTTTTACATCTTCAGAATACGATTTCCCCTTATAAACGTCTTTAGGGAATAAAACAGCTTTGCTTTTGATTGAATTTTAGAGGAGGGAGTTGTTTTCGAGGCTGTGTATCAATTTTGGAGTATGAATTAGATAAGCTTAGTCTAAAGCACTATGATTGAAGCAAAATTTACTTGAATAAATTCAAGAAACTCACTATTCACGTTAAATTGTAAAGTTGTCACCAATTACTATGATAACCGTAATAGGTATTCAAAATTCAGTATCAGTAAATAAATTCACAATGTATGCACACGTTAAATGCATTGCATAATAGTTGTGTAAATTAGTTACAATATATTTCGGGTCGGTTGTAAGCTGCAGGCAACATTTACCGTACCTACTGAATCAGACATATGTCTGAAGTCCCGCTTCTATTACCAGTGTGTGTTCTGTCCACCACTGACGTACGGTGCTAAGACGTGGACGCTCACGCAGGAGGCTGTTTTCAGAGTGAGAGTTGCACAGAGATCCATGGAGCATTCCATGCTTGGCATAAGGCTTATAGACCGAGTTCCAAACGTCAAGATCCGAAGACATACGAAAGCTTTCGATATCTGAAAACGAGTTATGGAATTCAAATGGAGTTGTACTGGACACCTGATAAGGCGCAGTGATGGCAGATGACGTAAGGCAGAGACCGATTGACGTCCAAGAACTGGAAGACGAAGTGTCGGTCGTCCGGTGGCGAGATGGGCGGAAGATATTGTTGCCATCACGGGTAGATCCTGCATGAGGCTGGCACAGGAGCGTGGAGATTGGATATGAAAAGAGACGCTCAGCAGTGGGTGAAGTCGACCTGTGGATGATGACTGAATCAGTGTTAAGTTAGACTTTGCTTGTCATTATTAATACCCCCAGGCATACAAGTCTAGGAGTGACCTTGTGCAGAGCTAAGTGAGTAAGTTTTATCTGTTGTCGTTTCGTCTGCGTCAAATGATCGTCCTTGTGACGTCACTACATCTTGTATTTTGGAAACACTCTCAGACTATATTAGATTTGTGAATGTTATGATGTTTGTTATGATTTTTTATTTTTCTTTATTGGGTAAGTAGACGGTAGGTATGGTAATGCTGCGTAATTCTTTCAGTGATAGTGAAACTCTATTTGGTTAGCAGCTAAGGTAGACTGACAGGGAATTTCATAGCGATTAGGACCACCTTTAAAGCATCACTCTCTTGCCCTTATTCCAATTTGTTTGTGGCTCACCTGCCAGGTCTTAGTCTTTCATACGTTTTACATTAGCCGCCATCTCAATATCCTCTCTCTGAACATCTTTCACACAACTTGTCCACCTTTTCTTTCGTCTTCCTCTACCTATTTTTAAGTGTTGAAACATGATTCTTGCAACACATGTTACCGCATACCACTTACTTCCTATCACACGTAACGGAAGCCAGAAACCCCACACTTTCACCACAAAAGGAGCAATCTAAATCACTCCCACCTGATTCTTCAGGAACTTATATAAAAACCGGTTTTACCGTCGGACGTGATAAAACGTTAATTGCACCTATTGTAGGAGGTAGCTCGTAAAAATTTGTGAAGCCCTTTGTACGGGCTCCGTTCAGAACCGTTTGATGAGGAACCCTGTTGATACAAGTGTCGGGTTCTCTACGAGTTCCTGTTTGGTTGAAAGGATTGTTTATTGGGAACAGATGCATCTGGTGGGATGTTGTTATTGTTTGTTTGTGTTTATGGTCTGAATTTTGTATTTTTGTTCAATACGTGTTTTTTTTTTGTCTATTGATCCTAAATGCTTTGTGTCTGTATTTTTCAGTATTTAATTCGTACATAGAAACTTTAACACAAAAAGTTTCATTTAAATTAAAAACAATTAAACTTATTTATTTTGTTCAATGAAGGTTAAATTAAGATCGTATCAGACATTATAATTAATTATTTTCAACAAAAACTACTAACTTTGTTCTGAAAACCTTTAGGCTAACATTTTCAACAAAAGAGATAATCACTGACTTTATTTTCAACAAAAGCATTAAGTATACTTTCATAACACTTTCTGCCACCCTCTACCACCATTCCTCAAGGCCAGAACCAGACCGGGCAACCCCAACACTCACACAATCAAACTCCACCAAACAGATACGAACACTGCTCGCGTCCGCTCAATCGCGACCCTCCTCACCAGACAACTCGACATTGAATTATTTAGACAGATACCTCCACAAAGACCCTCAAATATACATACAAAAGGTCAGAGCAACAAAGAGGCGATTGTGCGCGCTGATTACGTCACGACATGGCCTAACAATAGCTGTCAAAAGAGTGCTCGATAAGGAACCACATAGAAGTGAAATGAATTGAAGAGAGGTCCAGGAAAAGGTCCGGTGAAGTGGATTGTGATAATTAACACCTACTTTTTATTGGGGATACTATAAAACCTTGTTTTTTTATCTTTATTGTAGGCTTTGGGGTTTATTGTATTGTGGCAGGGACGAAGGCTGTCCGAGTCAGGTCGTCTCTTTTCGTGTCGTAAAAGGTGACCTAGACGACGCGGGTAGTAACGTCATTAAAGCTGTTATCAGCTTACTATTGCGGCTATGAATAAGGATGATTCTAAATGTGCTATTAATGCTTATTTGATAGTTGATCGTAGAAATAAGGATGTTATGAATGATTATCTGTTGCATCAAGTTGTATCCATTTTTGCCATATACAATACGACGCATTAGCCAGGCCTATCATTATATGGCCAAAGTTCCAGAAAACTCAAGTTACTTCGATACTCCAATTTTCTTTATAGTATAATAAAAGGACTTATTAAATTACATATTATCGATTCAATATAACCTGCCGAACGTTATAAAACATTTCGGTTTTGTTGTAAAACGTTACAAAGGAAACTAATTTAATGGACCCTCGATAAGTTTTCTGTGTTCATAGTTCATCATAATTACGTCGGGAGTCGCGACCGCACGAAATGTCACGAAACCAAAATTAAGCTAATGAATTGATTCGAAGATTGCTTTAATTGAATACGGCTTTCGTGTTTTATGAAAATTTGGCCCATAACAGTTTTTAACAAAAAGTTGGGGAAAATTAAATGGTTTTTTCTCTACGTGGTTAACATAGGTACTTGCTATCTTTGAAAATTATTGTGTTTATGGTTTCATTAGTAACTAACAATATCACACACGCAACATCACGCCTGTAATCCCTGAAGGGTAAAGGGTAAATAAATGACTTTGATTTTGATTTAGATTTTTGGTAAGATTTTTTTGACCGTGATAAACATCTTTTTTGGATTGACTGTACCTTTAGTATATCCAGATTTCGTCAGTTAAAAATTAAATTATGTTTATCCCATGTTATATGGAGCGAGCCTATTGCTACTAACCGGGCACAAATTCAGACTCCAACCTGCTGCTGCTACTGCGACATTCCAGATCGAAAAACCCAACAGCACATCGCCCGACTTGGGGATCTAACTCATGACTACATGACCAACAATATTAGTCACTTTCAAACTCTTCAACAACTCAGTTGCAACGGTTTGAGCCCTTCTAATACCATTAAAGTTAATAACGAGGTGATTAAGAAACCACGACAAGTATATTACGTAGGAACGGGGTTATTCAATAAGCAGCCTGATGGCACTCAGGGGATGTGGCCCTAGTAAAGTTCACATGTACTGTCTCCTACGAAACTGTTGTCACTACGTTTATTGGTAACCGTTACTTCAGCAAACATACTCAAATGTTAAATACGGTACCTAATTATAGCAAGTGGTCGATATATTAATTAAGTTTAGTAAGTAAATTGTTGGTTATTTTACTAATACACTTTTAATATATTAATCTATTTTTAATTTGTTACAAATCATCTCAAAATATTTGATACCAAAGTCAAAGTCAAACATTTATTTCAAAATAATAGGCACATAAAAGGCACTTTTGAACGTCAAGATTTACAAAAAAAAAAGAATTTATTCTGGTTGATGCTGCCAACAATGGATGAGTGACTATGTCACACGCGCAGTTAAAGCCATCAATAAAATGCCAGGAGCGATGGCAACTCATATATTTCAACGGGGAATCAATAGGATCAGAGGTGACCTACGGCTACTCTCTAAATGTATTCTTTTTCTAAATTGAATATCCGTGTTTCTACGGAATTTCATCATTTGTCTTTTTGGAAGAGGAAAAGAAACGTGGGTTAAACAATGAGCTGCTTGCCGTGTGCTTTCCGAAACGCAGAATTTATGCTATATTTATAACGACAACTATTTTTATCAAATTTACCTAAACATATATTTCTACCTAGAATGGGCTACCATCGGGTAGTCATCTAGTAGGTTCGGTCTTATATTATTCAGTCTTTCGTCATTCGGTGTAACATAGGGAACCCGCACTGAAATACCTATAGAACCACTACTTAGTTCTATTACAAGAAGAATTCAAATAATCCTAGACTACCTCCCATCAGACACATCAAGCATTCACAATGCACACTTTCACTCTTCCACAAAGGCCTACTTCCACACTTCCCGACCATTACATAGCAATAATGATAGCCTTGCAGACTGCAGCCCTACATGAATAATGCCCATAAAGCCTCACCGAGCCTAGAGCCTTTCCGCTCGTATTTGCGCTGTCTCCCCAGTCTAGACGACTCACGAGGCTCTTCACTTTACCAAGAGCCTGATATTAATTTCTCGCTAGAGCTGCAAAAGGGAAATTATTTTCCCCTCTTATGAAAGTTTAGAGTTTATAGTAAAATGTTGGCTGAGTATGTTTTGGAGGCGTGTTAGTGAGTATGTTAGTGAGCTTGTAAAGAACAAAGTTTTGTTTGTTAGGTATCATGTGGTTAACATATCAAAACTGTTGCGGGGATCTAGCCGTTGTATGAACTTAAATATGCAAACATTATCGTATGAAAAAGTTACTGCACACTATGAAGTTTAACATCTTATAATCTCTCATTTTTTCGTATCGTTGCATGTTATACCTATAAAAATCCTCAGGTTAATATTAACATACGTACGCCTATTTTATAGTAAAACAAATAATCAATACTGTTATTTATTTAGGCATCCAAGACGTATTGCATCACCCACATTTATTTTGGTAACCAAAACATAAACCACGACCTCACTAACTCATTGAATTTCCTCCGTGTCACCAAATTGCCCAATATTTGTACAGTCACATACATAGATAAGTGGAACTTCTTTTTATTTTATAAATAATTACTTATGTCAGAGAACAGCATATATGTATGAGATGAAATAAACAAAAGAAAAAATGGTAAGCTTTTGATAAAGGGAGTCCGTGTATGTACATACACTTACTTGCTTTCAAATATTAAGTAATATTAAACAACATGAGTAGTCAATATTTGATGAGACATGGAAGACATTTGCGTATCTCGGCCAAGAATTTAAAATTACATATGACTGATAAGGAATGGCAAGGACGTATTTGATGCTCATATACAATATTTGCTTTATCCTCTGTTTTGTATACAAAGTTTTAACAATAGGCCTGTATGTGTTTTGTTTTCATTTGAATTTAGCTAACATTTGCTGAAAAGGTTTTATCTCCGAACTAGCTTCTGCCCGCGGCTTCGCCCGCGTGGATGTCGGAAATTATCCCACGGGAACTCGCTACCGAGACAAAAAGTAGCCTACAAAGCCTATTAGGACATTAAGTCCGCCTTTGTAAGTACATTTTTGTGTGAAAAAAGTTTAAACAATTAAATATTATGTTACTCCATAACATCGGCTCTCTGCCAGTGAAAGTCCCGTCAAAACCGGTCCAGCCGTTTCGAAGATTAGCCGGAACATACAGACAAAAATGTACAAAAAAATGTTTTTTTTTTAAGTATATATTTTCATACGCATTTACTAAAATCTTTTATTTTGATATTATAAACAGACATTACAATTTTCTTTATTTGTATAGATAGGTACGATATCTGTTTAAAAATTAGCATGCGGTTGAACTGGAAGCCGACCCCAATATATTTGGGAAAAGGCTAGGCAGAAGTATTCTGTCCTATTCTATTTTTTTTATATTTATTCGTATGTAGCACTTCGCCCGACCCTTCGTCCGCGTGGATAATGTACTTTCTTTTAATTTTTTTAAGACCTCCACCCTTCAACCTCCCCTTAACCATTCTTGAGGGGTAGTTTACAAAAACTTGTAAGTATAAACTCTATTATTAACTACCCCTACAAAGGGTAGTTTTTGAAACTTAACGATTAATTTAGATAGGCATTTGGGACAAGTTTCGAGTTCTAGTTGATTTATATAATTTTTTTGAGAAAATCGAGCCACGCACTAAAATCCTTCCCTTAAAAAACGAATTACCTCTATATGCTCCGTCAGGGGTAAATTTTCGAAAACGCTATATACTTATTATTAATTATTTTCTGTCAAAAGTATTAATACTGAGTTTCGAGTCAATCGGACCGCGCATTCAAATTCTTCCACATATACATACTTTAACACCCCTATATCTCCCTTTGAGGGGTAGTTTTGAAAAACTTATAATGATAAACTTTATTACTTACTTAGGTGAGTATAAAGTTTCAAGTTTATTAACCTAATGAAGAAGATTATTCATATAAACTGTATCCCCCGCTTTTCACCCCCACAGGGGTGGAATTTAAAAAAATCGTTTGGGATGTATTCATAACTTGACTCAAAGGGATTAATATTATGACGGTACCTTGCCAATTCATTTATGAAAATATTATGTATGTAAGAAAAGAAAAAATCAACATTTTTTTAATAAAATAGATAGACATCATTTTAATACTAGAAATAAAGATAAATTAGATCAACCTTTTTTCAGATTATCTAAAGTACATACATCTTTTATGGGGTACTGTGTTAAATGTTACAACAAAATACCTTGTGAAATATTGCAATTAAATGAAAGAAAATTTAAAACTTATATTAAAATTACACTTTGTAAGCAAGGATATTACAAATTAGAGGATTATATCCAAGATAAGAATGCTTGGAAACATGCTGGTCCTGCTCCATAGGACAATCTCTAGAGTCTAGACAAAATCAAACTGGTTGCTAATGTAATTGTATATAATTTATTCTTTTTTTTTTTCTTTGACATTGATTTACATTCTGTAATTACTTGGGGTCACACCCGGACTTATTACTCCTTATTTATTTATTTTGGATTTTGGAATGTTTGTGAATGTGTGAGCACCATGTATCTATCACATAATTAATCTTTATGTCATGGTTTCATTTATCCATTTTAATTCTTTTACTTATTGCGGTATAGTAATTTTATTTTTAGGTGCATCGTCTTCACATATAATTATATAAATAATGTATGCAAAATATTGTAAAACAGTTTAAAAGAGTAACGGTGGAGTTTCTTGCCCATTCTTCTCCATACGAATACTACCTTTTGGAAGGGGCGACTAAAATCAATTTTATCTTAATTTTATTTTTGACGTTCAAAAGTGCCTTTTATGTGCCTATTTGAAATAAATGATTTGACTTTGACTTTGAAAGATTATTTATACTAATTTTCGAGTTAATCAAGCAATGCAGTAGAATCCTCCGCTGTAAAATTGACTACCCCTTTTCAGCCCGTCAGGGGTAATTTTTGAAAAACCTTGATAGACATTATTCTTTACTTTGATCCTAGGTATAAATACTGAGTTTCGAGTTAATCGGACCGCGCGCTAAAATTATTCCATACAAACTTTGAAACCCCCCAATCCCCTTTTAGGGGGTAGTTTAGAAAAACATAAAATGGCAAACTTCATAATTTACTTAGATTAGTATTGGTGCCAAGTTTGAAGTTTAAGTAATAAGATTTTCCATACAAACAAAATCCCCCCAGTTCACCCTCTTAGGGGTGGAATTTCGGAAAACCCTTTCTTAGTGGATACCGACTCTTCACGAAGAACACACCCTTCAAATATCATGTCTCTAGGACCAGCGGTTTATGCTGTGCGTTGATGTATCAGTGAGTCAGTCAGGACTTTGAATTTAATATATATATATTTGGGTAGCGGGATCGTCCGAAAGGGTTACCGCTGCCCTGGTACATAAAGGGCTAAGGAAGGAACACGGGTGGGTTTTAGTCAGTAAGAGTCTGACACTCCCTTCTGCTCCACCCAGAGCGGGAGGAGTCATTTGATGATTTCCCATCCTGAAAAAAAAAAAAAGAAAAAAAAAAAGAAAAAAAAAAAAAAAAAAAAATATATATATATATATATATTTAGGTATATATGTATAGAGATATATGTGTGAGATTTCAACGCTTTCTTTAATAACGGTAAGTATTATAAAACCTGGCTAATCGGTATCAGAATTTACACTTACAAGGAAAGATGACTTTAAAAAAATCTGAACAAGAACAAAAATATTGCAATTAGGTAATGTGTGAACACACTCAAAAGCGGCCTTACACTTTATACTTGATAGTTACATATCAGCTTCCCAGCCATTGACTTTAATATTTTCCATGTCACTACTTTTATTCATATCACGTTATTGATTGTACACATAGTGTTTGAACTCGTCCACTTCACCGGTAGTGAGCGATTCATAACATCCACTCCTACATTTTTAACAACTCTCGATCCTCTATCTCGATGTCGAGATTGAATCGAAACCCAAATAATAAAACTTTTTATTGATGGCTGAGTAGTTGGACCTTTAGAGGTCTAACAAAGGTCCAGGTCTGGCAAAGGTCTGAATTCTTGAAATATTTTCTTTGTGGAAACTTTCATAATATTGAGTCGGTTCTTTGAGATGCTTTTCGATTCAGATTGGATGGTTTTTGATTTATAAATTTGTTATGCTTTTATATCAAACCTATGTTTGAAACGATTTCCAAACGATTGAGGTTCAATTTAGTTTTTATAGCAAAAGAATGAAATCGAAAAATGTTTTGTCCCTACTCATATCAGCGTAGCTTGTAGAGACAAACGTGGCTTAAGACAGTTTTTTTTCATTGACTGTACCAACTGCAGCGTACCTAAAATTCAAAACTACAAATGGAATTATTTTCCGAGAACCCAATAGGTAGTCTCGCTAATTCAAATACACTTTAAGCACTAAAATTTCCGAAAAACAAATCTCCGAAATTCTGGCTCCAAAGTAAAGCAACGATCGGCTATCCAAACACGGCTCACATAAGGATAGTTGCAAATTCAAACAGGTCGGGATGTGTGCCGAAGTTAGCCGAAGCTAAGAGTAAACCTCGTGGAGCACCTTGCTGCTAAACGGGATTCCGGGAACTAAAAACTCAATTTGTGTTGCAGGTGTAGCTAGCTGGGAATGTATTTGTTTGTATTTGAAGTTTGTTTGTGTATTTTACATAATTCGTACTGAAGGCAATAAAATCTTTCTAATATGACCGCCACATTGAAGAGTCAACGGAAAAATTGTTATTCATAACGTTTAGCAGACTAAGTGTTGATTTAGTTATTCTTTACAGTTAATATCATAATTTTTATTTTGTCTGGACTTTAAGAGAGAGCTTTGTTTCGATCTTTCTTCTCAGAGTAGTCAACAACGTAGAAACGCCGACCTGATCTAGTTTTTAAAATATGATTACACGTGTTAAAGTGTTTGTACACACCTACTTACAGAAATAAAATAATTTATCTTAAATTGCATTATTTTGAATACTTCTAGGGAACATTTTGGGTACAGATGTACTTAGTCTTTTTTTTTTTTTTTTGAGGATGGTAAATCATCAAATGACCCCTCCCGCTCTGGGTGGAGCAGAAGGGAGTGTCAGACTCTTACTGACTAAAACCCACCCGTGTTCCTTCCTTAGCCCTTTATGTACCAGGGCAGCGGTAACCCTTTCGGACGATCCCGCTACCCCGGCAGGCTTCGGCCCTGTCGGGCCCCGTCAACTATGCTGACATCTCATTGAGGCGCACGTGGAACACATACGCGCCGTCTGGCACGGGCCTGGTCCTGATCGGACGGAGAGCTACCCATTGCTCTCCGCCCGCAGGCCCGCGCCTACGGTGGCCGGGAGTCGTCACGCGGCTCCCGACGCCCGGAGCGTCTCCCTCGGCGGCTGAGGCGTGAGGATCTCTCCCTCGCCCATCCCGCCACCTCCTTCGCTAGCATGACTGCTTCGTAGAAGGAGGTGACCGCCTCCCACTCCCTCTCGCCCCGGACCATGGCTTGCACCAGGGCCGGACGCGAGAGGTCGCCACCGCTGCCGATCGCCTCTACGAGGACACGGCGGTGCTCTGCCCAAGCGGGGCAGATCTCCACCGTATGCTCCACCGTGTCCTCTGGACGATCCTCGCAGTGGTGACACCCGGGCGTCTTCTCACGCCTGATGATGTGCAGGAACCTCCCAAAACATCCGTGTCCGGAGAGGACCTGCGTCAGGCGGTAGGTGAGAACGCCGTGACGCCTCTCTCCTCTCCCTCACTCCTCCTCCTCACTCCTCAAAGAGGGGTCTTACCGCCGCTATCGTGGCGTGCCCTATGTACTTAGTCTTACATAATACATCAATTTGTGAACCAACTAGAATCTACCAGTCTACACTGTACAGTCTGCTCTCAACATTATGTAGTTACCAAAGCTTTGAAGCAATTAAACCAAGGTCGTAGTATAGTACTACACGCGCACTACTCCAGGTAAGCCTTTAAGCGTTACTCAGCTAAATAACTAAAGCGATTACCGAACCGCTTAGTAAGCCATTTTGATTGTTCTAGAAAAAGATAGTTTTGTATTAAAGATCAGATAAATCTCTCGGGAAATAATAGTCGGTAAGCTGGGTTGAAAGATATGGCCGTCTTAGGCCGCCTTTGGAGGATTATACTCAACAGTGGGTCGATTCGGACTGAGGATGATGACGGATGATTGTTATGTAGTCCTATTAACTTCCTTATTTTTAAAAGCCTTTGTACTCGTAGTAGATTTAATATATAAATATAAGTTTCGTATGTCTTTCCTTTAGGTGCTTAGTAGAGGATTGTGATAGGCCGGTTTGATGATGAACGTGTAACCACAAAGCAGAGACAAAAATTTATTGAATTACCATCTTTTCATATTTAGTCCTTATTTAGTTCATTCATATAATTAAGTACTCTTGTTAGGTAGACTTTAGACAATTCATATAAGCGTTTAATAACTAGTTTAATATTCATCCTATGTACTTGAGTTCCACGAAGTTTAAGTCCACGTGCCATCTCAAACTCTGCACTTCGTCTGAGTTTATACGGAAATATGTATAATACGACTCAACTCAAGCATTCAATCATAAAGTTCAAACCATCTATTTCAAAGTATTCCTTAATTTTAGCCTACAAAAGAGCTCTTCTGAAAATAGCTGATGCCTAATAATATTGTGAGAAAATATAATCAATCAAACAAATTGCTTGGAGCCGTCACCCTGTTAATGGGTTCCATTAAAAAGCTTCGGATTATCACGGCGACACCTGCGAGTAATGGGGGTGACGACATCCAGAGTTTGGGGGTAAATTAGTGAGTGAACTGGTACCTGGATTAAGATTCAGCCCTTCAGGCAATATTTTACAAATAATCAATCAGCCAAGACTTATAAAAACTGCCTATATTTTGGTAGAGAGAGTTTTAAAGAATACTTCTTGCAAACAGTTTAGTACCCCATACGGATATTAGTATTCTGTAAAGGCGTATAGATACTTTATCCGGCGGAGCGCCAATTCTTCACGTAAGCGTTGCTTTTATTACTCATATTTATGTTTGTCGTAAAACAAATAAGATATATTTCAGACTACGCTTCGGAACATAAATGGGTATTTATAAAACACTTCTAGCCTTCTCGCATCGCCATGGGAGTCCTGTTAGGCGCGGGCCACACAGAACGGACCTGAGACGCGGACGGGGCGCAGACGCGGCAATTAGTACACAGATGGAAAAGCGACGCGTCTGTGTCTTGTCGTTTCTGTATGTTTGGTGCCAGATAACGTCAGTACATTTTATGCGAAAAATAATGAAGTAACGTGAATCTGCGTCCCGTCCTCGTCTCACGTACCTTCTGTGTGACCTGCGCCTTAGGAATTGTTAATCAGAATGAATGCTTGTTTGAAACGGGAAATGTTTCATTTCGTTTCCGGAGCAATACCTATGGGTTTCTACATCGACGTGGCTTTCTGAGTTTCAGTAACCTACACCGTTCTTACCTAATCATAAATTTTTTTAAGCGTACCGCTGTGATTGGGTCGCAACACCCGATTTGAAATGTATTTTAAAGAAACTTTAAAAAAGATGTAGCCTCTTAAAGATGTAGCCTCTTAAAGATGTAGCCTCTTAAAGATGTCGCCTCTTAAAGATGTCGCCTCTTAAACCCAAAAAAGTTATATCAACATTAATTTTCCATTCGTCACCCACTTTGTCAACCAATCTCCCACACACATGTACCTACCTCTTCTTTTTCAATACCAATAAAAATAAATAAATACAACGAAAATAACACATCCGAAAATCCATTTTGATCCAGAAAACACGACACAAATACATTGGGTACTACCTACTCGTACTTAATACCCATCCACGCGATCCATCGGGATTACAATTTTGTCCCCGTTCCTTCATGATAAAAATAAATAAGGCCAATGTATGGAGCGGCCGGAATTTCATAATGGGGTTATCATTCCATTTTTATTGTATCTGTAATGGAATGGCGTAATCTTAATTGAAATCTGACGGAAGGAACGGGATGTTGAGGGGACGACGGCTGGACCAGAGCAGTGATGTGTGAGGCGGTGAGAGAGCGCTAGTCGTATGTTTTATTAAGAAACCTCGGCATGAGTAGATCATTATGATGGAAGACCTAGTTATGTTTGAACGTTTGTCTGGGTCTTTTACGGAAGTACAAGATAATCTTTGCTAAATAGAATATTTAAACGAGGCCAATAATTAGTATTGAAATTATCTACTAAGCCAGTTGATTGAGCCATAGGAAAGATTTATATTATAAAATGGAAGGAAATTTATTTTATCTGTAAACATTGTTATAGGTATTGTCACAGGACCGATTGTTGAGATCCCCGTTTGGAAGAGCCTATTAAGAGGCAGGTTATCAATATAAACTGAGCTTGAAAACACAACGTAAATATCTAAACCTTTCATTGGTCTTTTACCGTGCCAGTCAACCGTAACGTACTACCGTAACGTACTATCGAACGTAATAAACGGTTTACGCAGTGTACTCGTAATGTTGTTACAGCAATAGGCATTCATTGAGGAAAATGGCTCGTTGTCGGTCGCGATAGCAACCTGGTGGTACGAGGGCTAGATTACTGACATTAATTCATGTGTTATTGTTACACTTAGGCGGATCACACACTACAATGCGCCACGCGACGGGCGCAGATAACGCTTAATATTTTACATACAAATTCAATAAAAACTTGCTTTCCCGCGCCCCGTCGCGAGGCGCGTTGTGCGTTCCGCCTTAGAGCGGTATCGCATTACATCCGATGCGAATCCAAATTCAAGATCCGAGTTCAATCCGAATTGGGAATGTTCTAAATTCGGACGGACTGAGTTCCGATGTAGTGCGTAACCCCTTATACAAATAGTACTATGGCTACTTCTGACCGTCAATTCTCGGGTTCAGATTGGACGTAGTGCGAAACCGCTCTTAGCGTCAAAATACGGTGACGTAAATAACCTTTATTGGATTATTTTGTAAACAAAGTATGCCACACTCTTTTTCCATTCATTGTGTGTTATGTGAGAATGTTAAGAGTAGGTACCATGAGTAACATTGTTTTTTAATCTGCCAATAAGGACAAATTATAGTCACTAATCAAGAAAATGTATTAATATTGCTGAATAAAACTACCAATTTGGACAACATTTTATTTCCGTATTTTAATAAAATTTATTTACTTATGACAGTTCATGGTTCAAATGATAAGAATAACTTACTTTGTTACACACTTAACATAAACTTGATACCTACCGTGTAGATTCATAACTTTCCATCTACTGCGACTATGTCCGTATTCAAATCACGAACAAGTAATCAGTAGCAAGCATGCGACTACAGTCAGATCCGTGCGATTAGACGCGGAACCGGACGACCGACACCGGATGGAGAACGGCATATTTTAGTGGCACCGGAATCACCATGCACAATTGAGTACCCTTGCAGTTTTGATTGCACGAAATATAAATGAGGTATGAACGAAATGGGGATTATGCACGAAACAGTGAATTAATTGACTGCGATTATTTATACGATGTTGAATAATAATAGGCTTGTTTATAAATGCATAAATTAAATGTAGAAGGAAAACTTGCCAATTTCAGCTTTTTGTGCTAGTAAATTGGGTTTGCTAACTTGCCTTTTTATTCGGCAAAAAATTGGCATGAACCTTCTTTCCATCCTCGATCGAAAAAAGACTAATAAGTTCCCTGAACCAGTATGTAATATTTTGTTGAGAGTGGCACACGGAAGGTTGACGAGGGTAAATGCCACTTAATGAGGAGCTGACCTTTTTACCTGGTTACTCTTTTAATTCATTATTTTAGGGATGTGAGAACAAGCTAAGGATAAATAAAGAAACATTCTTTAAAGAGTTCCACTCCGATAACGAATGGGTTCGGAATTCGTTTTGTGCCGGAATGGTTTTGTTATTTAACGAAGGGACTGTGAAGAGGAAATACTTTTGTAAATAATGTTCTCAATTCCTAATAATCAATACATTTTTTGCGTTCATACCCTTATTCAAATATAGGGAAATTATTTCCCACCCGACGATGATCTACATTTTGGTATTTTGTAATTAATCGATAATCGATACTTGAAATTATTTCCATCGATATTCCCACCAAAAAAAAAATTAATAATAATATGTAAAATTAAATTTAAAAAAAACATAGTATATGTTTTTTTTTAATATTTAATTTAACATACATTGAAACTACTTCTCAATGTAAGCTAAATCGGATAGGAAGGATAAGAAACAGCGAACTCATTTAGTTTTTACAATATTATTATCTCGTAAAAGTGTTTGTAAAAACCTATTTAAAGAAACAAATAACATTTATCATTTAAAAGCTCAGCTTCACAGTTTCCTTTTTCAGTGCATGACCGTTGAAGTAGAAAACGAAGAATATTCAAACCGGCATGGACTTCCAAAGAGATCGCTACAATTTTTCACAAACACTGCCAGGCAACAAGGAAACAAATCCTTTCTTCAAAGTAAGTCCTGTAATGTAACAAGGAATTCTTTACACACAACAGTAGTAAAATCTAGGGTTCATTTGGCTGCTGACGGGACACGGCGCGCGTTTTCATTAGGATGCGACTTTCGGAGGATTACCGAACAGTGCATTGTTCGCCGCACAAAGACGGCTCCAAGATGGCCACAGTGAATACCTAAGCAGTAAGTCAAGTTGAGATTGTCAGTTTGGAGAGATTTTTTGGTAGGTAAGAGTCGTTTCATTAGGATACCGTACATACCATGGAGAAGAGTTAATAATTATATTGTTATAATTAATGTAATTTAATTCAATACCATCATTTCTATAAATTCTATTATTAGAAAATTTTGCATGTGTAAGGTGAAATTTTATCGGTAGGTACTATTTGGTAGTATAAAAAATTCATGTTATCTGTGTACCTACATTATAAGCAATAAAGCAAGTAAATTATTTCTATTTCAATAGCATTTTTGCGTGGAATTTTTACCTACGAGTATAACGGTGAGTTGTTACAAAATAACATTTCATTCCAGGTGCACTCTACCATTTGGCAAAACTTGACTATTTAAATGATGTACGTTCCGATTGTCTTAGGTTTTGATGTTGAATTTGCTACGACATAGTAGGTACAGATGAATGACTTACATACAAGTTGTAGCGAAATAAAAAAAGGAAATCTTCGCTAGAACACGTTTTAATTTTGTTCATAAAATAAAATATCAAGATAATAAAATACAAAAACTTTGAAAATGACACACGACGAATATTGATATTAAAAACCGGTCAAGTGCGTGTCGGGCCACGCGCAGTGTAGGGTTCCGTAGTTTTTTTATAAAAAAAACTACAGCGAATATGACCAGCACTTGGCTGTTATCAGCCAAGTGCGGATCGTATTCGCTGACTGATAGTTTCGTACCATGCTCTAACTAAAAGCCAAACATGACTACCTACCTAATTTGACTTCCAATACAAATCCTTAGCTGATCCGACAATTTTGCACGGAAAGTTTTTATATTTTTTTTTTGAGATTTAGATAAGACTTGTCATAGCCGGTGTAGCAACTGTTTTTTTTTTTATAAAACTTATTTAGGAATGAAACAATAGTGCGATACAACTGACGCTTAGCGCCATCTATCGACATGTCTATGGAGTTGTTCGAAATTATCGAGTCTAATACAATTGGTCGACTATTACTCGTAAACTTGTAAAGCCCACTTTAGTGTGATAGTTTTCCTTTAAACTTCGTTATATATAAGTACTACTGCCGTAACATTTGAATTTCTAACTACAACCATTTAGTTGGAAGAGGGGGGACACTTGACTCTAACGAAAATTGGTACTTTAAAGCTTGATAAGTCACGAACGGTTTACTTAATCAAAAATCGGTCTTCCCAAATCCCTAATATTTTTGAAAGACCTATCCTACGATATCCCACACTATGGGAAGGACGAAAAAAAAAATTATCATCCCCACTTTAGATGTAAAGAAGGGGGGGGGGGGGGTATTTTTACCAAGAAATTGTATGAAACTAGCTAATTATGTACTTATAAGTTTGATATGACGATTACTTTATTCTGTATTTGTTTTTGTTAAAATAATGGTCATTTGATGCTATGACTAACAGATTTATCAGATATTTAATTTAAAAATATACGATTTTGCCGAAATATCCCTTTACTTTTTAATAGGAGACATCTGGCCCGTTCTACTAAACTGGTCCGGGCGAATCTACCCATGCACATTTTAAAAAGTTGACATCTGGCCCGCAGGCCAGTTTTTGCGTGGGCGAGATGTCCCTTAACCCAAAGAAGGTACCCTAAATAATTGTTTTTTTCAAAATTTTATTTTACCACTTTTTCGGCATTATTAACGTATATACTCATGCCAAATTACAACTTTCTAGTACCAATAGTTTTTGAGCTAAACTGCGGACAGACAGACAGACAGACGACATGGCGGAACTATAAGGGTTCCTTGTTGACTACGGAACCCTAAAAAGGGTTTCTGGACGTCTTTGCTGTTCGTATCCTATATTAAATTTTCGTGTATTATTGTTACGCGTTGATTAGGATTCGTTTGCAAACGTATCGTATTTCGTAATCAAATAATAAAAGTACGTTTTAAATGGTATTATCGGCACCAAGTCAATTCGTTGTTAGAAGCCAAGATAATAATTTAAATGATCGATTGATCTAATTTTTAACAATACTAAAGACTAAACTACAAAATAACTGAAAATCCGGTCCAAGGCTTCACGATGACGATCGTATGACTTCTCGCTGGCTGGAATCCGAATCTTCCCAAACGTGCAGCCCGCGCGCAAGGTGTTGTGTTGGGTTCGATTCCCAACAGGAAGCTTGTAGCTCACAATTCAGGAAGCACAGGGTAAGGAATTACAGTCTTCGGACGAATCTACAGAAAATAACGTAAAATAATGATCCAAGAAGCAGGCATACGCTTTTGTAACAAATAGCTGTAGAAAAGTTAAGTTACATACCAAGCCTGAATCGAGAAACCTGACTCGCCCCGAGACAAGTTTTTAATGCTGTATAGTTGAGTTATACAATTCTTTTTTCAGGAATACTGCCTGTGGCAATGAAAAAATAGAAAACACAAAGAACTTTTTAAAAATCAATTTAAGAAGTAACATACCCATAGTTCCAGTGATTGACCACACAAACCAAGTCGTTTTAACCATTATAATTTATTCACACATACTTTGGTTGTAAGTCCAAGAAAAGATATATTTTTCACAAATTTTAATGTCGTGTGTCAAAAAAATCCTTCAAATGAAAAATATCGGTAGGAGAAAAGGCATGACACTTTTAGATTTACAATTCAAACGAATTTGAAGAAAAAAACATTTCTGGTCAAAAATAAGGTTAAATTTGTTATAAAAGAAGGTTTATAGTGACAAGATTATAATATAGCAATTGGTAATGCTAAAGTTTAAAAAAAAAAACTTTTAAAGTTATTGCACTTTGCAGCAGCAAAGTGCACTAATTTTAAAAGTTTTCAGATAATATTGTAATTTTTTTACAAAAAATCCACATTTTTTAGAAATAACTAGAAGCGTAACGATCATAAGGCCAATTTTCGTAATTTAAAACGTCCAAAATCTAGTTGCAGTCTCATCTCAGCGACAAACAAATGTCAAAAACTTGTCAAAATGTAGGGAAATTAGAAGTATTTTTAGACAGATTGAGACTGAGATCAGACTGTGAACGGTCTTAAAATTACGAGAATTGCCCCTCAGATACCGGAACAGTATAATATTTTTTATGAAAACAATTACAACGACAGGTAAAGATTCAATGATGATCTCTTTTTAAATTATAATTAATTAAAGCAACATTATAAGTATTTAATGTGCACACGCCTGCTGTAACTCTTATAAGCCAGGGTTCGCAGTAATTAACAATAGGAATTCCAACCCAGGATTTGCTACCTGTCTGGGTATCCCGAACAAATCCCAAGTATTTTGTAATGAAGTAAGTAGATATGTGTTATTTGTATACATAAATTAACAACGTAAACACGTAAAACATGGCGTAATTCAAACCAGATTTGGTCTAAAATACCTAGCTTGAATGATATTTATTAAATAAAATAAATTGTTTTTCATCAAAACAGCATTGTATTAAAGAAAGAAAGAAAGAAAGAAAATACATTTATTACATGGTCATTTACAGGGTTGACCAATTAGTGTACTAAAACTACAACTGAAATGGTGTTGAGGTGCTGCATTCCCAGCTAGTTTATAGAATAACTGTATAAGGGAGCACAGTGCCAGTCCTCATTGGGTATTATAAATAAATTGTACACAGTATGTGTCTTAACACTAGTCTTCTACTACAATTTTATTATTATTGGTGACATAGTGTAACTAAGGGTAGGTAATACAGAAGGAAAAATGACATAATAAAAAGTTAAAAACATTTGCCAAAAGGTACGAGAGTGTGATTGTGTGAGCACGTTAGTATGCATGTGAGTGTCTGTATATTTGCTTTTACTACGTGAAAAACATTCATTATTTCCAATAAATATTCAAGAAGAATAAAATACATAAACAACGTTACTTCAAACTCAAGCTGCGATCTTTGATGACCATGGCAATGGTTAACATTGTGAGATCTTAACACAACGTTGAGTATCGCGACGAGGACCCTAGCGGGGGTGGTTTACATGTAAATATCTAAGTAACTGGCTGTACTTTTCTATCGCTGTTAAAGAGCTTTAACGTCGCATCGATTGTTAAAAATAGACGTTACTACAGATTAACAGAATTAGGCTAGCTAGTCATTAGCCAGTCTAGCTAAAAAAACATATTCAACTGGGTTTTAAAACATAATAAAAACAAAAGAATATACGTTCCATTAAGCAACCAGTCTTAGAATATAGGTATCTTATGCATTCATACCGACCATATTAAAATTTCAAAGACGACCTGCAGTAAACTTACTTTGTAGCACTAGACTGTGGTATGCGCTTACAGCTAGTTGCAATTACATCTTGTCTCGGTTGACTGCCCCTCTGAATCAGCTCGAGTTAAAACTTTAATTTTATGACTCGATCGTTAAGAAGGTTCGAGTTCACGGTGTTACGAACTTCGCCACTAATTGAAATTACTTTGATTGTCTGTAGTTAGTTACCTCGATGTAGGTGGGAATGTACCAGATATGCTTGAGGTGTTTTAGTTTGTGTTTTTAAGTAAAGGTAAGAAAAAAATTAGGTATACAAGATAGAACGTATTGTATACCTAATTACTTTTTGAAGATTTTTTGGTGTTAAAACCACAATTAGGACTACAATTAAACAAATAAATATGTTACAGCATAAGCTATCGAAAAGCGTATGTGAATCCTGTTGAAAGTAGAAATACGAAACACTTTGAAGGCGATTGCCACTTGTTAAGGCCTTCTGACCATGGTGTTAAAAGTTGGCAAACAGAAGGTCTGTCGCTTGTCTGCCTAAAAAGCGATTACCAATTGAGCAAGTGAGTCTATGAGCAACACGAATCTTCAAAGGATGTTTTTTGCCTAGATGCAGCAAAACCTTGGACCCTGGCAGGGACAGACTGGATATGGTAGGTGTAAAACGAATACGTGATGTGGCACAAGTTTTAAGAGGCAGTGGACGGCGATAGGACTGAAATAGACATTCATGATACCATTACACCCACGTTTGCATTTAAATGTAGGAAATATGTAATTAAAGATTTTTGTAATTCTGGCTTAGTTTGTTTTAGGTTTGTTATTTGAGAAAATTAAATTCTCGCCCTAGCCTCAAGGAGGAGCAGAAAAAACCTCCATTCTTTTACAGAACCCCTCTAGACAGTTTTTCCATCTGCTACCCACTTAAATCCTTGAATTTGGTAAACACAGTCTAAAAATACTCCTTGGTGATATAAAACGTAGTACCTTCATCGAGTGTTCTATTCTATAGCATTTTTCCGATCGCTGAACTAATGAGCGCGTATTATTCACGTCCATTGTGGTCCGAGGCGGCAATTAGGACATTATCGACGCTCGCTCCGCTACGTATTATGGAAATCAACGATTTTATTCGATGCTAACATTTCAATATCGAGCGTGTACGATGAACTATGAATATTGCATGTTTAAGATCTATTAGATGATGTAAATAGAGGAAAATGTTTGTTTTACATCGAAAATGGTTATCATAGAACAAACCATCATCAATATAGATTGCGTCAAGCTTTGTGCGAATAGTATCCACGAATTTACTATGAAAATAAAGTTAAAAGTGGTTTCCATACTATTCCTCGCAGTAGCCACAGTAGGCTGCAAAATCAAGAATAACTTATAGTACTCCCAGTACTATTAGTTATTCTGTGGAATAGGCTTATTTAGGAACTAGCTTTTTGCCGCGACTTCGGCCAAGGTTTTTTTTTTTTTTAAATGAATGAGGGATTAAAGGTACCTACCCTACGTGTTAATACAGGCTATAAACTGCTAGTGTCCCAAATTTAATTTAAATCGAATTTGCTGTTTTTGTGCGAACCCGAAACATACATCCAAACAAACGGACATAAACTTATATCTAAAAACTATATTTTCGGCATCACACTCCTTCCTACCGTAGCATTTACTTACTCACATCATCAGGCGGGAGGAGACGCCCGGGTGTCACCACTGCGAGGATCGCCCAGAGGACACGGTGGAGCAAACGGTGGAGGTCTGCCCCGCTTGGGCAGAGCACCGCCGTGTCCTCGTAGAGGCGATCGGCAGCGGCGGCGACCTCTCGCGTCCGGCCCTGGTGCAAGCCATGGTCCGGGGCGAGAGGGAGTGGGAGGCGGTCACCTCCTTCTGCGAAGCAGTTATGCTAGCGAAGGAGGTGGCGGGATGGGCGAGGGAGAGATCCTCACGCCTCAGCCGCCGAGGGAGACGCTCCGGGCGTCGGGAGCCGCGTGACGACTCCCGGCCACCGTAGGCGCGGGCCTGCGGGCGGAGAGCAATGGGTAGCTCTCCGTCCGATCAGGACCAGGCCCGTGCCGGACGGCGCGTAAGTGTTCCACGTGCGCCTCAAAGAGATGTCAGCATAGATGACGGGGCCCGACAGGGCTGAAGCCTGCCGGGGTAGCGGGATCGTCCGAAAGGGTTACCGCTGCCCTGGTACATAAAGGGCTAAGGAAGGAACACGGGTGGGTTTTAGTCAGTAAGAGTCTGACACTCCCTTCTGCTCCACCCAGAGCGGGAGGGGTCGTTTGATGATTTCCCATCCACAAAAAAAAAAAAAAAGCATTTACTTACTATTTTCCAAAACTATTAAATGTCCAGATTTGACTTCATTACTACGTTATTATATGTATAAATATAGATGTACTGTTCGTCTTTTTCTACTATTGTTATCGTTGTTCTATTCCTACCTTTTGTTTCAAAAATTCACACAGAAAGGAAAGTAAAATAAAAACCTTGGGGTAACTTTGTCTAGCGCTGTGTACTTTGGGTTTGTCCTAATGTTGTACTTACAAATTTGTTTCTTACTCAAACTTTATTCTCTGGGTGTAAAATTTGGGTCAAACGAACAAATATTTATTTTTAGTTTTGTTACATTACTTACACAGAACTTTGTGGACTCATTTCTTAAGCATAAGGTTTAACACGATATCACGAGTGGTAATCAATACTCGTTCCTTCTCTGAATGACAAGGCCTCTTGCCTTTGTCCTGCAACAACCTCAGTTACAGGCTAATAAAATTACTACTGCGACTACTACCAGACTGTTCTCTTAATTACGTATTAAAAATACAACATCATTAATAGTATAATTATAATAATGAGTCAACATCGTGATAATTAGTACTTACGATGAAGGTAAATATTATCTTTTCATACAAAAAGCAAAAAGCGGCAAAAATATCCAGCTCAACGAACATTGCTATACACCAAAGAAATTAATATAATTTTTATTACTCCCGAAATTTGAACAAGACGTAAATTAATTAGTTTACTTTGTGTGCTTAATTAAGGAACATTGAGATCAGTTTCATATCGCTTTAATATTTGTGAGCACGACGCCAAGAGGTTACAGACCTCTCGAAATTTTGTTCCAAACCAAAAGATTAATTAGTGAATATTACTTAATTAATAGAATGAGTAACAATTATAGCTTTGTTAAACCAATATCGTTTACTTTATTACCTGATGAAGATATAAAGCCTATTAGTATTGGGTTTGGGTGAAAATTGATTAACAAACTTGACTTTAATTAACCCTCCGTCATATTGTTATAACGAACTTAAGTAACTTAGTTGTGGTTAAACGGCAACGTTAGAAGAGGTAATCTTTAGTATTATTTTGTCCAATCTTACTATGTCTATGAAAATACCACATTACGAGTGACCACACCTACACTCACGATTTGATAAATGCGATCAAACTTTGATATCAAACAGAGCTGCAGCCCCCGCGATCTTCACAGCGGAGGTTTATATCACACAGAGCTGCAGCCCCCGCGATCTTCACAGCGTAGGTTTATATCAAACAGAGCTGCAGCCCCCGCGATCTTCACAGCGTAGGTTTATATCAAACAGAGCTGCAGCCCCTGCGATCTTCACAGCGGAGGTTTATATCACACAGAGCTGCAGCCCCCGCGATCTTCACAGCGTAGGTTTATATCAAACAGAGCTGCAGCCCCCGCGATCTTCACAGCGTAGGTTTATATCAAACAGAGCTGCAGCCCCCGCGATCTTCACAGCGTAGGTTTATATCAAACAGAGCTGCAGCCCCCGCGATCTTCACAGCGTAGGTTTATATCAAACAGAGCTGCAGCCCCCGCGATCTTCACAGCGTAGGTTTATATCAAACAGAGCTGCAGCCCCCGCGATCTTTACAGCGTAGGTTTATATCAAACAGAGCTGCAGCCCCGCGATCTTCACAGCGTAGGTTTATATCAAACAGAGCTGCAGCCCCCGCGATCATCACAGCGTAGGTTTATATCAAACAGAGCTGCAGCCCCCGCGATCTTCACAGCGTAGGTTTATATCAAACAGAGCTGCAGCCCCCGCGATCTTCACAGCGTAGGTTTATATCAAACAGAGCTGCAGCCCCCGCGATCTTCACAGCGTAGGTTTATATCAAACAGAGCTGCAGCCCCCGCGATCTTCACAGCGTAGGTTTATAGCCACTCACCTAAACTCGTGGGTGTCGTAAAAAGCGACTAACGGAAAACTAACTAACAGGCTTTGACATAAACGAAGAAAAATATAGATACGTGCGCTCGTACCTAAGTTTCGTAACTAAAATTCGTCAAGAACCTATATTATAGATAATATTCCACAGCAATCCCAATATTGTTCGTTTGTTTGTTGTTTAACACTAAATAGCTCTTCGCTAACAGAAACTGCGTTACTTTATAGGTACTATTTACGAGTAACAGTATAACAGTTCTAGTTTCTTAAGTTCTTACATAACAATAAACACACATTATATTCTCTGTATACCGGCATTGGGCATTTATAAATTTGATCTAGTATGTGAACCACTGCTTTACTTGTGATAGCATTATTATAATTTAACTCTTCTTCTACCCCCCTTGCTACTTGTTATAGATAACTTCTAACTTAGTGTAGTTGAACGTAAGTGAGTGTGCCCTATACTATGTAAATATGTATTACCGGTGTACTGTAACCTAAACTTATGGTCAATAAACTATTATTATTATTATTATTATGTCGTTTATTTATTTAGTCGTCTTATTTTAATACATTTTTAAATATTAGTATGATTAAATAAAAAAATTAAAAAAAACATTTAAAAATATAAAAAAATTGTGATCCACCGGTGTCGGGAGCAGGGTCCAAGCTACCGGTGGTTAGGGCTCCAGAGATAGAAACCTCCTCACAATGCGAGCCGTATCGAGGAGTACTGCCTTCTGAATCAGGCCCTTGATCCAACCGCCTAACGAGAGCCTCGATAGATGTTGATCGAGGCTTTCGGCCATCAGGCCATTGGCCGTTGGGCCGAGACGTTGACGGTTGGTTCCAGTTCCTGGAACAGAGACAGCAACCTATCACGGTACGCAGTGAGGTTAGTTCCCCCCTCTGTAGACCCGTAGTATGCGCGCATGACGTTCTCGTTCATAGACTGAGTCCATCTCATGCGCTGCACACAACCACCGGCAGCGGGGACCCGGCTCGGGGCCGGATGGCCCCTAAGTCCCAAGCCCCTCGGTGGCCGGCCTCTCCCCTGCCGACGTACAGGTGTTGGCGACGTCGGCGGGGAAAAATATTCGTCGCTCGAGCTCGACGCAACTGCTACGGCCGGTGTCACAGCACTCTCGATGGGGCTGGATTCCGGCGGCGGCAGGGCGGGGCTGAGCGACGACTCCGAAGGTGGTAGGCGTGCACGGCGAGCTGCTGATCTCGTCAACATTTTCAACATTTCATTTTCACGTTTTTATCGGAGGTGACATGACAGATGTCACCTCCGGATCGGCAGTTTTCGATGCAAGTTTTTGTTTCTGTTCATTGTATTTATATAAAATTATGTTTATGTTTTGATAATATTGGATTTTCTGATGGTTTTACGGATATATAAATATAAAAACTGCTTCTAAAAATTATATATTAGGAAATTGTGAACAGATGACAAAAGAGACGTTGACGTTGACGTTGGTGTTGCTAGCATTATTATTATTATGGTTTTCTTCCATTCCACAGATGGAGGATGTTTAGTTAAACGAAGAGTGTTATTAGTGTACTTTTTGTAACCAAATCCATGATTATTCCACCGGCTGCCTGAGGACCAAGTCGGCTAACGCAAATGTGTCAGGAAATCAGAAATCAGAAATCAGAAATAATTTATTTTGCAATGAATGTGGGTACAAAATAAGATGTAAACATTGTAAAAGCGGTTCCAACACACTCTACCTTACGGCATGCAAAAGTACAAAAAGATATATTTACTCAGTTATACAATCATATAGATAAAAAGAAAAGCAAGTTCTGTTATGTGGATCTACAGCCTTCCTACATAAACTAAACATCAAAAACAACAATCTTAATTCTATATTCTACAAGTGGTTGATTATTTTGCTTACATGAGCAATAAAAAAATAAAAAAAAATAATAAACAAGGTATACAATAAAATTTGAAACATAAATAATAAACTAATGAAACATTATAAACTATCAATCAATGTTATTGTAGGGGTCGACTAAACGCTTTGCTGTTCACAAATCCAAAACTCGAATATTTTGTCAGTTTAATTTAAATGAAATAGACGACCGCTATTCTTCCGACAGCTGATGTCATTCAAAAAATCTTGTATAGAATAGTAGCATTTATCTATAAGTAGGGATGTTAGCCTCTTTTTAAATATACTTATTGATTCTTCTTTGAGTCTATGAGGTATTTTATTATAAATGACGGCCCCATTGATAGTATGGGTGATTATTGACACCATAATTGTTGAATTTAACCATTTTGGTTATAATTATGATTTTCCGATGGCATACCATTGGCACTGACACTCCATTGAAAACATTGCGCTGTAGTCTCGTACATAAATATACTGGCACGCCGTTGTGCAGTCATGGCTTATTTTTAATAGTAGTTTTTCGAAGACCACTTTCTACCACAAATCCAACATAACGCTGTCAAGTGATATTGTGATAGTAGGAGAATACTAACTGTAGGTAAAATGGTAATGGCGACGTCTTATTGTGCTTGTCAAGAAACCAATCAATCATTGAAAATGGCAGACTTTGCAGCTTTTGTTTAATTCACTTTTTGAGGTTTTTGACAGTCCTAATCTGTAATATTACTACTGGCTGACCAGCTTCAAACTATTTTTTTCCCAGTTTCATAAGCCCTATGCGTATACTTACATTCTGCATATGCATGGAGTGTTCGCTCCGCGAGTGGGAGGATTATGAATCAAACTCGCGTGACATCGTAATGGCGGACGTTTAATTAAGCAAACTGTGTGCGTCTGGTGGCACAAGATTTACTCCTGTATGCAAGTGCTTGTGTTATTACTTGCAGCGAAGTAGAAATGTTTTTTGTAGCCAAACATCTCCGTTTTATTAAGAATGGTAAAAGTTACATAGTGTAACTTTACAAATTACTTAAAAAGATCTAATTAATAAAAAAATTATAAACTTTTTTGTTTGAAATAAATGGTGTAATAGATCTTTGCCACAAATACAGTAAGTTTTTTATGAATCATTCTTTCAAAATTGATTTAGTTACAAAAAAAATCTGTCGATTAATCATTGGCATCTCAAAATCTTAAAAACAAAACACTTAAATATATTTCACAATAAATCAGCAGTAGGATTTATATTGTATCTCAGCTCCTCCGTGGTCCTTATCGACTAGATTTATTGTGGCTAAGCCTATCGGGCTAGCTTTCCGCGTAAGCTTTCATTTTGGCGCATCAATTAAACGCTTAGACGAGATAAAACTGGAAAAATCTACTTCATTATTTATTATACCGATAACAATGTTGTATTAGCTCTCCCTAGATTCTGGGATTATTTAGGAACTTGATAACATATCGCATAAAACGTTCTATTATCACAGTCGCAAAACTCTTTCAGATAAAAATTTAAAACAGACAAATATTTTAAAAAACAAACACGAATGTTGTTTGATATATATCCAGCCTTCTTGTTCACAATACTTTCCTTGGAGACTTGTGGATTGAAAGGAGTAAAAAACGTCTATGTGGCCTTCTATGTAAAATAATAATTGAAAAAAAAATCAGTTGATCCATACATTATGTCGAGTTATGCGAACATAAATCTATAGATCAACTGATTTTTTTTTCACGATTTCAGGATTGGTCCTGTAGTAAAAGTTGTTCATACTGATGAGTACTAAATGACCCCTTTTAAGAATTAAAACGATCAAAATTTAACGGTGTATAGAGCAATAGATATTTACGTAACATTGTTAATTATATAACTGTGAACATTGTTAAGCCAATGTCTGTCAAAATTATCATGACAGAGTTACGCAAGATAATCAAAAATCGCTCAAAGTAACGTTTACTACAGCTATTGATCACATGATGATTATTCAACAGCTGTTTACGCTACAAATAACACATTAATTGAATAAATAAATCTCACTTAGGCTATCACAGAGTGAAAGCAAATCATGTTTAAAATATAATTAGGTATGTACATAAACATCACAGGCAGATTACCGTGTGATGTTTATTTACCTAACGTTTCATAGAATTATGATGTAATTTACCTTATTGTGAGTTTTAAGCATGGCGCAAGCTCGCGTGAACTTCCAGTGATATAAAGTTATTAAATAAGATGTGAAACGTGGCCGGGTAAGCAAAGGGGTCTTCATGAAACAAATATTTGAATGGTTCCAAAGAAGCCATCGCCTTTTAAGGTTTACACAGGATTACAAACAATGTACTAGAATTTTAAATTGAAAGTTACAAAGAATCTGTGAAATCAGCAGAAAATGTAAATTTACATAATAAAAGCAAATGTGAGCATTGTAATTTCTTCACAACATTAAACCAGACGGAAATACTCATGCAATACAAGCTCGCCTACAGTAACGTCTCTTATAATTGAGGTGGTATTTGCTAGTTCAAACCTGACGCTATTGAGATAGAAACGGAGCTGTGTATACAGCTGCTTTGTATCCAATGAAATATCTTGACTTTGTGATAGGAACCCGAGTTTCTAACGATTCTCAAATTCGCAAAATTCTTACGTCATTCAACGTCGCATAAAATATGGTTCCTTAAGTTTGAAATTAATAATTGGAATTTTCATCGCGTCTTGCGATGGTCACACAAAGCGTCAGAGGTCGGAAGATGAATAACACCGCGCTGCCATTGTGTCCCAAATGATTGTGTGCCTACGGCGCTACGCTGCTACGGCGCTACGGTGCTACGCTGCTATGACCCTAAGGTCACACCTGACCACTCACAAATAAGAATCATAACTTTATTTACGTAGCAATAAAGTATAATTTTTATTTTCCTCTTACGTAAAAGAGGGTTTTTGCAAAGGTAGACCCTTGTAACGACGCTTGAATGATTCCATTTATCTTTCTTGTGTTATTATTTAAGCATGATACCAGCGATTATGGCGCGTATATGTTATACTTTAGAGACTAAATTAATGTGTAGCCTGATTTACCCGAGTAATGGTGTTACACGATGTGGGTTGCAGAAAATTAAGCAAATAATTGCGTTAAATCGTGGAGACTTAATAAAAATACCGCATGTTTGTCGGGACGAACCGTCGTTGTTATGTTTTGATATAAATTGTATCTATTTTCTTTGTTCGTGTGTATTTAAGAATTAATATTGTTCAGATGTCATTGTTACTTTTTTATGTTATTTGCATAATGCAAGATCTTTTGAATAAAATTATTACTTTTTAAATTGGCCCCCCCATAATTATAATTTTTCTTTGAATATGACAAACAAGAAAGTCTTTTTTACATTCACATTTCTATACACACAGGAAGACAAAAACCTATTTATAACCACAAAAAGAGAATCATGCCAAAGTTCCGGCAACTTCGTTTGTAGCACAAAGACATGACGCGTGCCGCACAACAACCTCATTAAGTAACTCAGTTTAAACATAAATATCAGAAGAGTTTATTGTCAGCGTACGCCTTTAGAATAACACAATGCCAACTGGAGGGGTGCGTACATGTTCCAATTTATCAAAACCTTATGTGGCTCTGTGTTCATTTTCAAAATATACAGAATATCGCATAAAACCATTCATACTGTGATGATTGTAACCACTATTGCCCTAATTATAGCCATAACATATTTCTGTACACCGCGTAGAAGATGGCGGAACGATGATCTATATTAGCCTTGGATCGAAATAGCTGTAAGTCATGGTGAGGGGCCCTTGCCCAGCAGTGGGATGATGCAGGCTGATGGTAACCAGTTAATCCGACAAGATTCTATAAAATATATACACCGTTAAGTTTTGATCGTTTTAATCCTTAAAAGGAGTCATTGTACTCATCATTATGAACAACTTTTACTACGGGACCAACCCAGAAATGAGTACAATGACCCCTTTTAAGGATTAAAACGATCAAAATTTAACGGTGTATACAGTTATATATTCTACATACTCAAATGAAACGAAATGATGATTATTTCTGTAATTTGATCTTTTGTGACACGTTTACACGTAAACTTTGTGGTCAATATTTTAAAACAAGATGGCGCCGATATTTCCTTGCTGAAACTCAGAGGTCATGGCCTCTTTTTAAAGCTCAAACATTATACCTAAACCCAAGCCATTACAGCTTTAAGTTGAACTGTGCCGTCGTACCGACGACTTCTTGATAATTCAAAAGTGCCTGTAAACGGTTTAATTAAAATAAATGCAAGAGTTTAAGGTCTTGTATACATGCAACATGCATGGCGGGTGTGTATGCTGTTACTGGCCGATATTTGCCTGTTGATTCAATTAATGGCTGGCTTACAGACGTGTTCAGCTCAAAGGGTATTATTATCATGGTAGGCAACTAGCCACAAAGTACGCCCTGTTGTACGTAGCAATTAGCAGCTGTTTGCAGTAATTGGAAGATGATAGACGTTATCTACTAATTATGGTGTCTCTCTTTAATTATAGATAAGACAAATGAGTAGCTCCTTTTTAGGGTTCCGTACCCAAAGGGTAAAAACGGGACCCTATTACGACTTCGCTGTCTGTCCGTCCGTCTGTCTGTCACCAGGCTGTATCTCAAGAACCGCGATAGCTAGACAGTTGAAATTTTCACAAATTATGTATTTTGCCGCTATAACAACAAATACTAAAAACCAAATAAAATAAATATTTAAGGCCCCCATACAACAGACGTGATTTTTATAGATAATGGTACGGAACCCTTCGTGCGCGAGTCCGACTCGCACTTGGCCGGTTTTAATAATCTTACATATGGCGAGCAAGCATATTAGGGTAATTGGTAACAAATTGGCAGTACCCTTGGTGTTGCTAAATGTTCACTTAATATCGGACAGTAAGTTAGCTAATATATAGTTATCCTACCAGCCGCTTTGTATCGATCGGGAATGTTAACAATTTTCTTTCAAAATAATTATTTTCATTTTTGATACTTCAGAATCGTTTTTGATCAAAATAAGGGTATCAAATAACTTCTTCTTCCCAGCGGCTGCGCGGCGGGCGTTTTGTGGGACTGTCTTATGTAAATTTGACGTACGAAAAGTGCTGATTCTCAGCCTAGTAAGTAAAAACTTTTGATTTGGATTTTAAACGTAATTAGACGAGCCCCTCAAAGAGAGGAGGCCTGTGTCCCACCATTGGGAACATTACAGGCTGATAAGTTTATGTTATGTTAGGTGAGCTCTATCGAATGACGCTCTATCTACAAAACATCAATGTCGCTTTTGGGGTCACGTTACTAGCAAAGAGATTTAAGAAGTACATTCAAATGTCTTTTGTTATTACTATGTACATAAGTAGCTCAGCAAAAGGACAATACTGTGCTAAATAAATGTCGCAGCATTTTACGCAAAATATTAATTACTGCGAACATTTCCGTTGCACGATGCCCTAAAGCAATTTGTATGAAAAATAAGCCACCCTTTTCACGAGATGAGTTTTGGTGGATGCTGCAGAATTCTTATTTGTCTGCATTTCCCGCGAACTCCGTGTCAATATTTTGAAAGCTGGTTGAGGTTTCACTTGTGGACTGAATGTTAATCCTTTTTGGAGAGACTTTTCAGGTTTTTGTTTTTGCGTTAATGTGGCTTCGGCTTCGTTTTCAGTTGTGTTTACTTTGTTAGGGAACAGAGCTTGATGCTGCTTTTTTTGCGCCTCGGCTTTTGGTGGATGGTCATTTCCCGGTAACATGTGTTTCTCGTCGACCCACAGTGTTTTCGGCTCTTTACCTGGTTAGTTTTGGCCATGACATACTTCAAGTTTGTTTTACGTACACAAATTCAACAATTTTCGTTATAATTATTTTATAATAACGTGGTACGGAACGTACTGTGAAAGTTTCGCCAGTTTCAATAAAACCGTTTAAAATGTTTACATCGATGAGCGATCACTTTCACCGTTAGAATTCGTATAGCGCACGCTAATTGATTAGCTATTGTGCAAATAGCTCGAGCGAAATTACCGAACGATATTTTTATTTTTTGCTAACAAATACAGTTTTTCTAACTGAACAGACGGCGGTGCTGCTGGGGAGTTTGTTGCACCACTTCTTCTTCTCAGCGAAAGCACTAGGAAGTGATGTGAGGCGGGCGTTCGAGGGGTACTGTCTTATGTAATTTTGACGTTCGTATAGTGAGTTAGTATTGTTGTTCCGGAGATTGGGATTTGTCTTTGTAAACGTAGTCCTATAGAAAAGCAAAGAAAGAATAAGAAGGAGACAAGTGAACTGCATTCTTCGGAACTCTCTCCGTCATATATCACATATTTATCCACAATCTACTTTACCGAGAAACAACCTTTTAATAGCATGAAACGATGTTTGAGTGTGCCTTTGTACGTTACAAAGGCATACTCAAACAATACGTTATATTTCGCGTTGATCCGCCTGGTGTTGAAAGCTGAATAAAAATCAAGCAGTCGCCGAACAACTGGCAGGACTCGGATCAATGGCCAGTCGGTACATTTAGTTGGGATTCCGTCGGCCATTCAGCTTTGTTTATAGGGGTGGTACGTAATATAAATTAATTATCTACGACGGCACTTTGCCGACAACCCTCCCGAAAATATCTCGCCGTGAATAAAGAGCCGGATATTAATTTGGGATATCGTTAAAAGCAGAATAAAACGTTAATTGCATATAAGTTTTGTGGGTTTTGTTGATGTTCCTGAAGGCGTGATGGTGAGGATGAGCAGGTTTGGTAGGGTTTGTTTATTTATTGTTAAAAGGATGAATAGAATTTGTGGGGCATTTGGGGGTTAGGTGGTTCATCGGAGCTATTTGTATTGGATTTCTTCGTTATACCATTTCACTGGCATCTACATATTATATTCTCATGCATTGTAAAACTTTTTGTCAAAAGTCGTTCCATTTGAATTTATCTGTAGGTTAGGAACCGTCTCAAGGCTGATCTATATAATATGCCAATTGCTATTGAATAATATGCTAATAAAATATTTTATTTTTTATTATTCAATCTATATTGTCCCACTGCTGGGCAAAAGTCTCCTGATTGTTCTTTGTGCGTCGCCTTTCCCGACCAATCTCCCGTGAACGCATCCAGGTCATCACGCTAGCGTTTCCTACAAAATAATAATATTAGGTAACCATAAATAGTCGTGCTTAAATAAAGTCATAATCGGAAGCACTTAAGATCATCATACAACCAAGAACCACTTACCTAAGTATATACCACTAACGAGCTCCCCCCTTCTTATCAAGTCCCAGCAAGCGATGCAACAATATTGTTTGAAACAAACAAAAAATAAACTCCCTTTTTCCATTGGATGTTTTTCTTTTGTTTTGAAACTCGCTGTAAAGTTTTATTATTTCATCATTAACTTCGCATTTGAGTTGTGTTCGTTAATCATTTATTTACGGATCCTGTTGATGTGGAGGCCGCCTTTGTTTTTGTTATACGTTGCTTTAGAAAAACACTTATGTTCTTATTATCATAAAATGTTAAACAAGTTTATTAGGTTACACATGCTTGACGGCGTGTTATTATCATAGTTATTTAAATGTTTTTTCAACTGCCTCGTTGGTCTCGTGGTCCTGGGTTCGATTCCCAGGTCGGACAAAGTGTTGCTGGGTTTTCCATTAAGAATTTCTTAGTAACGGAGTTTGAAAGTTGGCAGTTTAATAGCCCGGGCCTCAGAAAGCATGTAAAGCCTGATCCGACGCCTGATCGCTCCCCGCGAGTGTCGGATTGCCGTCCCATCGGACTACACACATTTGTGCAGTATAATATTATTATCACCTGCGTACCTGCCTAATCTCCGTTGAGATTGGTCACCGTGACCGAAATCGGTCGGGAGGCTATTATTATTATTATCTAAATGTTACTAATTAGTAAGACGTTTTATCGTGGGAGTTGTGAAAGGTTACCTAAATTATCTAAACTTTGGTTTCAAACTATGCGAACTAGAACCTAAACATCATCTGTTAAACATCAATCTTCTCCTTTAGTGATCGCCACAATAAAAGGTCAAAGAGGTCATCGCCATAATCACACCCATTTGGAGCCGACGGACAGATTGTCCATCGCAGTAGGTTATCAATCGCAGACACTGTTGCCCAATCGCAGACACTGTTGCCCAATCGCAGACACTGTTGCCCAATCGCAGACACTGTTGCCCAATCGCAGACACTGTTGCCCAATCGCAGACACTGTTGCCCAATCGCAGACACTGTTGCCCAATTTCACCGAATCTCTTAGTAGCATTTTTGGCCCATTTGGAAATAGTGTGGACTATTTTCCACCTAAACCCGACATTTGTCAGTCCTTTTGTTTCAGAGGAATTGGGTGAGAATGTGAAGTAAATTCTTCACTTCTATGTAAATAATTCAGCCTTTTCTCCATACATAATTACATCGTCACTACTGCTCTTCAAATCGGAACACAGCAACGCTGCTTCACGGCACAAAATGGTGGTATGATTGCAGTATTTCCCCGACTGACCAGATTCACAACTGACGGGGTCCGCTAAGGCCGGTGCCTGCCAGGGCTGCGGGTGGGTTTTAGTCAGTAAAAGTCTGACACGCCCTTCCGCTCAGCCCAGAGCGGGAGAGGTCATTTGATGATTTCCCACCCAAAAAAAAAAACCAGATTCACAAAGACTCTACTTCTAATCTTCTTTTACTCCAACGTTCGCCATTCACTCTCTATCGCTCGTAGCTTCTATTTAGAAGTGTTTGTACATCATTCAACGGCAAACAATCACAAAAAGGTTTCAGTAATCGACTGACAATGAGCGTTGTTCCTCTCAATAGTCTGCAAACATTGGAGCCAACACTGTTTGTTTCCCTTTGTAGTGTTTGTGACAAACATTTGGGCCAAACATCACCCTTTGTGGTCGGTGTTACTTCCACTAACGCTTTTGTGGGAGTTGATTGATGCTACGCGAGATAGAAACTTGAATGTTTTAGTATTGATTGCCAAGTTTTAGGGCTAAAGGATGTCTTTGTAATGTGTGAATGAACAACCTGTTGTTTCCCACTTCACAAGTTTCGTCATTATGCTTTCCTCTTCTGTTATTGTATCTATAAAATGGTAAAACCTTCGTAACGGATTTTCTTGAATGATTTGTTATTAATGAAAACAAATGGTTTTTGTTATATCAGAATATCTGCGATTCATTCATTTATTTCTGAGACGAAGCCTTTAATATCGCTCGTCGTGGATTAAATTCGGCGGAAGGCTAAGTTTCACCAAAATTCTATTCTGGGAAAGGTTTGAAAGGAAACAAGTTAATCCTAAGCTCTTCAAGTGTATTACAACTCTTGGAACTTAGTAAAGTAATCTCGCCAGCATGAAACATAAAACTTGGTTAAGGTTTTGTCATTTACAATCATTAAATTCGTAAATCTATGTACAGTGAGGGTTTTTTTTTTGACACCTTACGTTAATTTGCTGACTCATGACATTTCTTATGAAATTAAAGACAAAGAATGATAGTTGTGATTTGAATATACAATTTAAGTTGGTGATCAATTTGCTTACCAATTAATTTCCCTGACTTTCTGTAGACTTACGTAGGGTATTTTTTATGAATGAATGTAATTTCATATCACATCACCATATAAGGTATAGTATGTGTGAGTTTTAAATAAAACACGAAAAGGCTCTTAAAAAAGCATAAAGCTCGTTTAATTTTTTATAGTCTTTTTAAATCAGTCCCGAAAAGCCAGGACTATAAAATTAGGAACTTTTCTGATTTTATTTGGAATAAAAGCCCAAACGTTCACCACTTGGTATAGTTTCTCAAAGAGACATCAAAACTCGCGACCAGTTGATACAGTTTTCGTATGAAAGCTAACTAAATCATGACGTCACATGGAAGTTCGAAGCCGTGGGTAACGACTTCGGAAGTTTTCTCATTTTCGTAATGAACACGCGTGCTGCCACTGACTTCCACAGACTTCGACTTGAGGTTCTATTTATTTACTGAACTGCTTTTAGAATTTGTTTAAATGCAATGTTTGTTAGGACTCATTGTAAGAGAGATCACTTTCTTCTGAATTAACTTTCAAGGAAACTTTACGTGTGATTGCACAAATTGGAAAACCTTAAGTTTATGACTGTTGTTTCTTCGCATGTTACTGTAGATGTAATTACTTCATCTCTTTCCGTAAGCACCATTCTGGAGATTTCTTATTTTTAGAAATATTAGAAACAGAGAATTTTCCTAGCCAAATATAACCAATTAGGAATTTGTTAAGTAGAGCAATTGTTTCTTGATATTTTTTTTGTGTTAAATGTGCAGGGATCTCAAAACTACTTCAGTTTTCTCCTAAAAATATGCCCCTATAAACTGAGATGAGCCAGATGAACAACTCGCTATAAGCCACACATTGTTAGAGATTAGTGATCATAACAAGTTTGTCGCCGCTTGTCTCGTAAACCGCTCAGCGTCGCCCGCTACTTGTTGACTCCAGGGAATTACTGCCTACTATTGTTTTGACCTCATTCTGTCAGTATACTACTCCTCTGGTTTTATTAAAGCTAATAAATACCTAGCTGACCGTCTTGGGCCGTCAATCAAACTAATTGATGAATTTTCAGGCAGTTTCCAAACCTACCTTCCATACCTACAGAAGAAGGTAGGAAGCATATCATCGTCATCATAGCCTTTTCTCAACTACATGTATATTGCGCTCGGCTAGTAGTCTTACCGAATGCAACTGAATACGAGTGCTTTATCTGGAGTAACTACACAGCTGATGGTAACGAAATATACCACAGACCAAAAACCAAAGCTGGCCGAATCCTGGCTATGAAAACCAACAAAACATTTTTAAGTAAGGGTAAATTCTAACAAATTCCGATAAAGTGAAAATTCACTTATTATATGGAAAAAAAATACCTAAAGCGAATTTCTATGTGTGTTTCTATGTTTCGACTGTTCCCTACTATTATCTTTCCCTACGTACCTACACTTTTCTTAAACAACACAATACTTTAAGAGCATACTAGGAGGGCCGTATAAGTGACTAAGCTTGTAAGCCCTTACAGGGCTGCTCAGGCCCAGGGGCTAACAAAACTACGCCGGTTCAAAGCCTTTCTTACGGCGCGCGCCGCGGCCCGCAGGGTATATTATGTGATTTTCCATTTGTTACATTAGTATCGGATTCTCATTCGGAAGGTATCATTTGCCAGAAACTAGGGTAATCAATAGATAGTTGTGTTTTGTATTTGGGTATGATATGAACACAAGAGCGAAAAAAGTCAAGTGAAAAAAAGAGGCGATTTTCTGGGCTGACAGATGGAATCAAGCATCCATTCAGCGGCATTACATAACATACATACATACATAATCAGCATATAATATTCCCACTACTGGGATCCAGACCAAAAAATCTTCGAGAGGGAGTGGAGCGTAATCCACCACGCAGGCCCAGTTAGAAGATGTCATACGTCTTAAAATGTTTGGTTCTAGGACAGGCCACTTTCCTCACGATATTTTCCTTCAACGTTTTGAGAGCAGTGCAATTCACGGTATTATTCTGTATTATCTATGAGGATCATCCTAGAACTGTTTATCCCAAGGTTGTATTTGATTCTAGAGTGGTAAATGTTCTTGTTGTTCCACCTAGTCAAAACATGGGACTAAATAATTGAACACTAAGCCATTTTAAAAGAGTTATCAGGGCTTATTACATAATATGTAATAATCCCTGAAAACTCTATTAAAATTATGTATATTTTTTATAAGTTATTTAAACCTCTGTTTTCACATTTAACTCCCCAACCCTGACGAATAATTCATTCTTCATATTGTTATTCATAATCGCACTTCCTCCAGGAAAATCTAAGAAAAAACCCGCGCAAAAAGAAACATTATTTTCAAACAGTGATTCCCACACTGGTTTGTATGCGACACTCGTTGGCGACTCAAACAAAACTGAAGTTCTGCTGAGAATCCTAAAGAGCTTGTGTTTGGGATGTGAGCCTAATTATCTGCTGACCTTGTTACCTTTGATGGGCGTTATGAGATTTGATATTTATGAGGCAGAGGGAGCAGAGGTGGTTGAATTTAGAAGACGATGTTCTTTCGTTCATTTCTTAGAAGTATTTAACTGCTGAGTTTAGACGCATGCTCTTTTACACAAGAGTTCCTTATATAACGTAGGTGAGCAGTAAGGAAGGTTTTTTTTTTAATATTGACTTCCTAAGGAGGTTAATTAGGGTATGAAAGTTTGTATGGAAGTTCGTCATTTCCGCCGATGGATCACATCGGGCTTACGGCATGTTATTTTTTAGAACAAGATGTCGGTAGCAACCTATCGATGGATGTCTGTGACTGCGTGTAAAATTATTCTACAGATATGTAGATAAAATACAGTAAGTAAGTATAATGGGTTGATATCCAAGAAATCGTGCAATATTTTGCACGATTTGATATACTTATAGTTTGTGACATACCTAGTAAGAATAATTGGAAAAAAACTAGGTAATTAACAATCAAGGAACAACAACAAGGAGGTTGTCAATTACAGAAGTTAAGTTAAGTACTAGTCCTATACTACATATTATAAATGCAAATGTTTGTTTCTCAATCACGCAAAAACGGCTTAACGGGCTTAAAAGAAATTGGATACACAGATAGTTTATAACCTGGATTAACACATGGGATACTTTTAATCCCAATAGTACAATATTTTCCGATAACTACGCGGGTGAAGCCGCGGGCAAAAGCTAGTAACTCTATAAGTAAACAATATACGAGCGACATTGTTTCACAAAAATAAGCATTTTCTTTTATTAGACTAGACTAGTATACAAGCCAGTTCGTAATACCTTTTTGTGAAAACACAAACAAGCGAAAAGTTACCTTATTAGTAACAAATCAAAAGCCTTTAACTTTATCTTATACAACATTTGTGTTTTTAAATGTAGGTATATTTATTTTCAGACATCAATTAAAATAACTATTACAAATGCTTCTCTAATACTCTTATGAAAAGACACTAGCAAAACTTAGTACTGAAGACATTAGTAAAACGATACTTTTAGAATGCAAGGCTAAAAGTATCGTTTCGTAAAAGAGTGACTTGATGTTTGATTAAACAAATACGTAGAAAAACAGAAGCATTTAACAACTATTATTAACATTTTAAATAAACTGTGGGATCATGTGCAGTTCCTGCCTATCCCTGTGGGAGAATAGCGTATGTACCTTACATGATGATTCTTGCACCCTATGTTATGAGTGCGGGCATAGTAAACTCAGCCACAGACACTACATCGAACAACAAATACTACTTTCATTAAAACCTCAATCCCGAAAAGTAAACACTTCACGCTTGATCAGCTTACCCATAAATGAGAATCACGACGTTGTTACAGAAAGAATATGTCTGCACTCTGTAACATTTTAGCCGACAAAATGGAATTCAGTGAAACCTTAAAAGATTGGGCTGTATTTCACTATAACATCAATCTTTTCGGCTAAATTGAGCAAAGAAATGGTTTAAAAAAGACATGAGGCCTTGTATTTGGAAGGAAGCTGTGGAACCTGCCGAAGACATTTTATTGTTATTCCCTCAGAAGGAAAACCGGTAGAAATAATGTGCTATCGTAAATTTTTACTATGATAACGTTATAATTGCGTGTACCTACGCCTTGACTAATATTATTTTGTTAGCAATTAGTGGAGCGTTGTCTAGTTTGCTGCAGGTAAATTAGTTCATCTCTACCGTTTTACTGAGGCCCACAAACCTACATAGTTCCTTACAATGCTTATTATAGTAGGCATCTCTTGTACACTCATTTAGATTCGGACGCTTTTGCGAACGTTTGTGTGATACAATTAAGACGAGGCTAATTCAAAGAATTAAAATTAAAAATAGCCAATTCGTCAAAATTAAAGGTTTCGTCGACTGGACTCGTTGACACAAAAAATCAAACGCAGTTTTTGGGAAAAATAAATGTTACTCTGGAAAGTTCTCTCGTTAGCCGAATTGTTCTTGAAAGGAGAAATTATTACTAAATGTTTGTGCCGACGTCTTTCATGACTTTTCTTTTTTAATTTAATTAAAAGGCTGAATGAAAGAAACTTTGTAGAACAAATATTTAATTATTCATTGCATTACTTGAGCGACTTTGTAATTTGCTTTAGAGTTGTTGGTAATGAAATAAACGAATCACTATAGTTATAAGATTTATCTTCTGAAGCAGCTTCTGTTTGTCTTTTTAAATATTTTTTTAAGAAATACTGGAGGGATTAAAATGTTTCTTTTTTTACTCTATTGTTGCTTTTGATTTTATTAAGAATATTACTAGTTAATATTATTCTATATTCCTGACTTTGAAAAACACCTATCTAATGCCAAAGAATAGCTATTGACATCACCGCGCCATTCATCACAAGGTTTACATACTCCGCGCATGCAATCATTTTTCATCGTCATCTACCGTCATACGTTAGAAAAAGATGTCTTCAGTATGCAGTTGAAGGGTCTATAGCACCACGTCTATGGACTTAACGAGCTAGAACGAACAATATAAACCTCTGATATATTATCCGATAACCGGATCATTTTCGAATCTCTTTGGCAAAAATAAAATAATGTGTTTTTGGATACGAAAAATGCTGAAGGCTGAGGAAAATTATTACTTTACAAATAATTATGTATTTTTTCGAGCTTTCATTGAAAACTTACTGATGTATTTTACTGTTGGCGAACCTATTTTAAATAATTATATAAATCCACGGTTTGAATAGGTTATCTATGATTCTATACAATCCGAAAAAAAATATTATGATCTTGAACATATTTTGCGAATCACCTTTGAACAGTTTGGCATGGATAATAAATTGCTTGGAAGCTCATCTATATAACGCGATTTTCCTGACGTTTTAAGGACACGCCTCGTTGCAAGCAGAGCGAAGAAAGCGAACTCTTGGTTTAATATTGATTCAGGCTCTTTAACGACCACACATTGATTCAAATTTTTAAAAATGAGCGCGCATTCCTGTATTATTTTACTTTTTCTCATTCATTTGATGATTATGTCAAATTGTCGATAATATTTTTGGATCGTTTTTGCTTGGCCTTATAAAGTAAGTAAAATAGTATTTAATGACCTATACGAATCAATAAGGAAAACACTTGTATGAAAATAAATGTTAAAATGAAAATATTACAGCACCTCTTGAAATATAAAGGACAATCTGTAAATTCATCTCTGAAGCTTGTGTATTTTATCGCTAAGTACGAAACACAGCGATTCATATATGTCAGCTAACAGTGAGACCATTGCGTCGTCAGCCGTATCCAACCGTAACGCTCACGACTGACGAATGAACGTACTTCTAACAAATATCATCTTCCCATACTTAAACCTCGTCATATTTATACGATTTGCTTCGAATTCCTTCCAATACGCGACGGTATCTTTTGCTCCTTTTCATTCCTCTGATCGGGATATATCTTTGTACTCGAGTTATGTGTATGGAATTTAGGGAACATTTTACTGTTTTGAAGAATATCAAATATCATATTCATATTCATGAAATGAAAAAGCTTATTTATTTTGTGGAATTTACTATTGTTTGTAAGACAACAGAAGCCAATAAGAATATTGTTATACCTAACAAGAACAAGGCATGGTCTTGCTCTAAAATAAGTAATTATCAAAAAGGAGATTTGCAGAATGCCTTGAAATTATTTCATCAAGATATTAAAAGTATTTCTTCCAAATTATAGGAAATTGAAATGTTTTTAGAAAAAACTGTTCAAGTGCGAGTCGGACTCGCGCACCGAGGGTTCCGTACAAATTTGTAGGTATGTAACTACAAATTTACGGTTTTCGCAATTTTTCCTTTATCTGTGCTATAAGACATTGCTTCGTACCAAATGTCAAGATTCTGAGTTCATGGGAAGTGTAGGTTTTGATTCCCTTGCGAGTGTCGAATATTTGCGGAAATTTGCGGCATAAACGGCTGTATCTTTTGATTGCGTTGGCGTAGAAGTTTGATTTTTTCGCAGCTATAAGGGTCAGTAGACTTAAGTATTTGATATAAATTCCAGCTTGATACCTCTACGCGTTCCTGAGAAAAAGGGTCTTGACAGACAGACAGACGGACGGACGGACAACAAAGTGATCCTATAAGGGTTCCGTTTTTTCCTTTCGAGGTACGGAACCCTAAAAAACAAAATTTGACATTGTTTGTTTCACTGAACAGTGCTTAAAGGATTACCAAATGCTAGTTAATTATGAGAACTATAGTGTGGGTATTTATTTTAACCGTTCAATAATTTGATCAAGATTAGAGAACTTTCACGCAGTATAGATTATGCTCAGTAAGATTAGTAATAATAGTTTAAGTTCAACAACATATGCTGCAACAAAAATTGGTCAATTTACTAATATAGATACCGTGAGGCTCGTCTATTTCAGTTACTTTCATAGTATCATATTGTCTTACAGTATTTTACTTAGGGGACGGGCTGCAGATATCGTGTCTATTTTTATTCTGCAAATAAGAGCTATCAAAGGAATATATAGCCTCTGCAGGCGCGATTGTCTAAGGAAATGTTTAAAGATATTAACATAATTATGATACCTTATCAATATATCTGTGACAACATCATAATATATATGTAAGAAAAAACCAAAATCTTTTCAGTAAAAGAGGCAAACATATAAATATAGGTCTAGAAATAGGGATCAATTAGTTCACCTAAGTTTGTAATTAGAATGGCTAAAGTAGACTCATCCTTCAAGGGCTGTTTCAAATGTTACAGTAAAATACTCCCCACATACTCCAACTGAATGAGACAAAATTTTAGTTGGGGTATTACATCGCTGATAAGAATGCTTGGCTCAACGCTGGTCCTGCTCCACAAAAGCGCATAAAGTAATTGATTACATTCGAAAATTTTATTGGAGCTGCTGAAGATTTTAAAAACTATCTTTTCACTGTATAAATTCATAATATATTATGTCTTAGTATTGTATAATTGTACGTGAGAACTATATACCTACTATAAAGTTACCATTTACTTACTAGGTACATCTTTTGATGACATGAGTGTGCCGGCGGCTGACAGTATGTCATGCTCACTCAAATATCTCGCTGCTGGTGGCGTGTGTGTTGGATCATTAAGTTCCTTCATAATGTTTGAGCTGAATGGTGCTGATCCATACGTCATGTTCGTGAACGGGTGCCGTCAGTAGGGAATGGTTATCTCTTATAGCTATCACTGCTTATTTTTTGAGTTTGTTTGTTTGTTTTTTTATCTTATTATAGAAGAAGTAGAAAGACGTGCACGAAGAGCTTCCGTACACATTTACCGTGCCCGTGTTTTTACATCGTTCCCATATGTATAATTGTAACAATATCTTGATTTAGAAAAATGTCCGTGAACTTTCTTCCCCGTTCTTCTTTATAGTAACCTACTACGCTTTGGAATGGACCTTCATCTTTCTGACTGACGACCCATTGACGATTCAAAAGTGCCTGCAATTGTTTTATTTAAAACTAGCTTCTGCCCGCGGCTTCGCCCGCGTGGATGTCGGTAATCATTCCACGGGAACGTGCTACCAGGATAAAAAGTATGTCCTTCCCCTGGATGCCATCTATTTCTTTGCCAAATCAGAAATTCAGTGGTTTAGGTTTGAAAATGTAACATACAGTTTCAAGTTCAAATCCTCCCCTCAAAAATCGAATGACCCCTTTTTGCCCCCTCAGGAGTCAATTTACGACCACTTTATATACTTATTATTAATTATTTTCTGTCAAAAGTATTAATACTGAGTTTCGAGTTAGTTGGACCGCGCATTCAAATTCTTTCACATAAAGGATCTATTCATTATCTCTCAAATTAAAAGACGATTGTAATGATATAAAAGGATTTATTTCTGACAAGTGTTCGGTTGAACCGTACAATCAAGAATGCTTTTATTTCACTTCCCTTTAAAACTTCAAAAAATGTCATACAAAGTGTTGTCATACTTAACTCTGATTCGATACAAGAATCGATTCGATAGATAAATAATCGACTAGAATTATAATAATAACTACTAATTTAATTTGCTTCTTCAGAATACCCACATCTTGGTTAATTAACCTTACAACTCGGCTATCCTGTGTAAGTGAGTCCTCTCACTTGTTTGGTGTAAAGTTTAATAAAAACGAATTTGATAATACATAATAAAAAAAACAAAATATAGGTAATAACTTCATTATGAATACATACATACTTCTACAACTAAGTTCATTCTTCAATAATAATTCATATCACAAGGTAAATTCTTTACTTTACAGTTCAACTAATGTACTATATTCTTTTCACAATCTATGTCTGTCATAAATTCTCATCACAATCAAAATTTTAAAGTGTGTGTGTATTCATGTTACAACTAAGTTTATCTCAATTCAGCTTATCGTTTTTATCGAAATCAAAAATCTTTATCAAAATTCAAATTCACGAAGCTGGATCTGCATTCTCATTCTTTGTTTCTTGCACAATCTGTCACGATCTTTGGTCAACTGTGCGGCACCGTTATCTTGATACCATTCATAATCTGCACTAACCTCTTATGACAAATTGTGCTCACATCGTATAATCTTACTCACTATCTTGCAATCATAAGACGTGCGATATCGATTTCTGAATGCCATTCATTATCTGCACTGGTTGCTCATGTATAGATATATAATAATATAACCTTAATAATGACACACAATTCCTACTCATTTTCATCATGGAAATGGATGTACGATGTTATAGACCGATTGCTCTTATTCCAATAAAAGCTAAAATATTTGAAAGAGTACTGTATAATAAACTTAGTGATTATTTCGAAAAAAATAAAATAATAATAGATAATCAAGTTGGGTTCAGGAAAGGCAAATCGGTAAACACAGCAATGCATCAGTTTTTAGAAATAATAATAACAGAACTAGATAAAAAAAGTCAGGTCACAGCTCTGTACATGGACATGACAAAAGCGTTTGATTATGTTGACCACGGACTACTCTTACAAAAATTAAAAATATACGGAGTTCGGGGTAAGGCGCTGGAAATAATCAAATCATATCTCAGTGATAGAATACAGTTTACGGAAATAACACAGCTATGTCCAATAACAATAACAGAAATAAAGTATACATCGAGCCGAAGGTCTATAAAATATGGGGTACCTCAAGGGTCAATACTGGGACCACTATTGTTTCTCATTTATATTATAAACGATTTACCTAACCCTATTAGACAACCGATGGTTCTATTTGCAGACGATAGTACGGTTCTTTTCACAAATGATAAAAACAAAAATCATGAACAAGAAATCAATGATTCCTTATCCAAATTAATAAGTTGGCTTACAATAAATAATTTAAAAATAAATCTCACAAAAACTCAATATATGAATTTCAAAAATAAAAACGCAAAATCTGTTCCATTAACTGTTGCATATAATAATCAAACAGTATCTGAGGTAACAACTACAAAATTTCTAGGAATTCATATAGACTCAAATATGTCATGGAAAACACATGTAGATAGTGTATGTAGCAAATTAAACCAATTTTCTTATGCTCTCTACATGCTCAGAAAAGTATCCAACCAAACTACGCTACTTAATGCTTATCATGCCTATGTGGGATCCACTCTATCGTATGGGTTACTATATTGGGGATACTCAAATGATAAAGAAATTGCGTTCAGGGCTCAAAAAAAGTGTATTCGATCTATGTGCGGGATACAACAAATGGATTCATGTAAACCATATTTTATAAATCTCAAAATATTAACACTCCCTGCTCTATTTATATACCTGGCCTCAATTTTAGTTAAATCAAACATCAGGAGCTATGACACATTAACAAGCAGTAGACTTAAAAATATTTTACGTGGTAAGACGTCCCACACTAGAGTGTACAGCAATAGCATCTTTTGCATGAGCATAAAAATTTATAACAAGTTACCCACAGATATTAAGAACTTAAATACATTTACCATTTTTAAAAGGCAACTAAAAGATTTTTTAATTAAAAAGGCTTATTACTCGGTAACGGAATTCCTTGAAGAAAAATAAGTAAGTAAGTAATGTAGAAAGAACTATGATAAGAATACATAATAAGTATGATATAAATTTAATTAATGAAGAATTTTACTTAATAATTTAAAATTGATATAATTGACATAAAACTGTGACCTTATTTATTTTTTAATTTTATTTTTTATTTGTGTATTTTGATAATTTCTAATTAATGTAATCATTGGAGTAGTAGCAGTATTAATGTAATGTACCTAAAATGTAATACTTGACTATAAGACATTGCAATGCCGTAACAGGCCACTAAGTTCTAAGAACCTACATTGTTAACTTAACATCTATATTTGTCTACACTTAGTTGCAATAAAGAATTTGAATTTGAATTTGGAAGTTGATTAACCCATGTAAATTAGCATATTATTATTATTGCCAAAATTGAATAATTATATTATTCCCACCAACTATGTAGAGTAATAGATCACTCTCTCTCTACCTCTATTTCTGTACCTTCACTCTGATCACTGTTAGTGCTCTCACTGGTGTAACCTTTAAAGTTCATCCAGGGATGGATTTAATCTAGCGCAACAATATTTTCATACCTCTTGTTACCCTTTCTTGTTAATGGGGTATCTTCGACGAGAAATCTGTCATTAGGTAATATTTTGAAGATTCGATAGGGGCTTTGGAATTTGGGGATGAGCTTATGTGATTTTCCTACATGATCTTTGTCTATAACCGTCCTCTCTATCCTGACTAAATCACCTACATTATATTTGGTCCGACCCTTCCTATGCTTATTGTTGTGTATGCCGAGCGCAGGAGTGCAGGCTGCGCCCCACACCTCCCCGCCGGCCGCGCCTTGCGGGTTACTTATTGAATATATTAGTGTGCAACAGACTAGCGAGTTTGATTGACGTACCACTACCCCTGTCACTTCCGTATCCAACACGTGGCGACGAACGGACTCACATTTTTTTTTAAATGTCTACGGTTGCGACTTATGGCGTTCTTTCCACCTTCGACCACCTGTCACAGGAGTGGAATAGTTTCAAATTGCGATTAAATCAGTGGTTCATAGCAAACGACATAACCTCAGAAACGGACAAGGCCACAATCAAAAGAAGGGCGATATTGTTAACATCCCTGAGTGAATCTACGTAAAAGCTTGCTTGTGACCTGGCGCTACCCAGAAAGGTTGAAGAATTGGGTTACGAAGCGATAGTGGAAATCCTCGACGACCACTTCACACCAAAAAGGTTTGGGTTTGCAGAGAAATCAGTATTCTATTCGGCAACACAGCGACCAGGTGAATTGCACACTCAATGGGCAGCCAGGATTAGAGGATTGGCCACTCACTGTGCATTCAAGAATTTGGAGGAGGCCTTGCTGGACAAATTCATCATGGGCATGGCACCAGGACACGAACGGGACAAACTTTTCGTACAGGACCAGCGGGAGCTGACCCTCGCGAAGGCCATCGACTTGGCAGAGAGCGTGCGCTGTGCGCGCCAGGCCTCGTCGCAGGCAGCACCAGGCGCCAGCGGCGCCGGCGCAGGCTCCGACGGCGTGTTCAACATCTCCAAAAAGGAAAAGTGCAGTGTGTGCGGTTTTACAAATCATAGTTCTAATCAGTGTCGTTACAAAAAGTATAAATGTAAAAAGTGTAACAATAAAGGCCATTTGCGTAAAATGGGCCCTAGTGAGGGTAAAGTGAAATACGTAGACGAAGGTACTGTGGACAACGGAGACGACGACGGTGAGTGTTTTTATAATATTCGGTGCGTGAGAGGGAAACCTATGACGGAGCGTGTGATGATCAGTGGCCTAGCTTTAGAGTTCGAAATCGATAGTGGTTCTGCAGTAAGTGTAATCTCTAAAAATACCTACGAGTCGAAATTTAAACAATTGCCGTTATCAGTCACCAACAAAAGGTTATTCAGTTATACAGGGCAAAATATTGAGACGGTCGGAGTTGTTTTATTACCTATATCATATCTTGGGCGTACACATACTCTGAATGTGTACGTCGTGCACGCGGCCGGACCGCCGCTATTAGGCCGCGACTTCATTCGTGAGTTCGACCTGGAATTAGCGCCGTCGCGCGTGCACGCCGTGTTCGAGGAAGCACAGGCGGTATGCGAGTCTAGCACTAATATTGATCAACAACTCATAGACATGTTCCCTAAGGTCTTCTCGGGCAATCTGGGGTAGTTTAACAAGTATAAAATAAATTTACAGTTAAAACCCGATGTAAAGCCTATTTTTTTTAAAGCGAGGCCAGTACCTTACGCGCTAAAAGAAAAAGTAGACAAAGAACTTGACCGATTATTGTCACTGGGTATTTTAGAGCCAGTAGAACACTCAGAATACGCGTCGCCTATTGTGCCGGTTTTAAAAAAAAGCGGTAGCATCAGATTGTGTGCCGATTACTCTGTCACAATCAATAAACAGTTGATAATCGATCAATATCCTTTGCCGACGGTAACCGATTTATTAGCCAAATTACACGGGGGCGTACAGTTTAGTAAAATAGATTTATCTATGGCTTACAACCAATTTTTATTAAACAAAGAATCTCAGAGGTTAACGTGTATCAATACTCATCGCGGTCTTTTTAATTACACTCGATTGGTGTTTGGGTTGTCCAGCGCACCAGCCATTTTCCAGCGCGCAATGGAATGCTTGCTCTCGGGAATTGACGGAATCATTTTTCTACTAGATGATATCCTCATAACGGGGACAAATAAAGACCAGCACAGGCAGAGACTCATCGCGGTCTTACAACGCTTAGATGATGCTGAATTAACGGTTCAAATAAGTAAATGTGAATTTTATAAAAATGAGATTTCGTATCTAGGGCACGTAATAGACAAAAATGGAGTTAGGAAGTCACCCGATAAAGTCAAAGCTATTTTACAAGCGCCTAAGCCAACAAATGTGTCACAGCTGCAGTCGTTTCTGGGCCTCACTAATTACTATCGGAACTTCGTGCCGGACGCGTCGTCCGTATTATGTCCATTATATAATTTGTTAAATAAAAATACTAAGTGGGAGTGGACTCGTAAACACGATGACGCGTTCGTCCGAATAAAAAACATACTCGCGTCCGATAAAACATTAGCACATTTCGACCCGACGGCTAAGTTAATATTAACCGTAGATGCGTCGCCGTCAGGGTTAGGTGCTGTACTATCCCAAATAGATGAAGTAGGGTTAGAAAGGCCATTATCTTATGCGTCGCGAACGCTGTCGTCGGCGGAGAGAAATTACGCACAGATCCAAAAGGAAGCAACTGCGATCATCTTTGGGGTAAGACGGTTCCACCAATACCTATATGGTCGGTCCGAACCCTTCGTACTACGAACAGATCACAAACCCCTCTTGGCTATATTTGGGCCGAATAAAGGCATTCCCGAAGTGTCTGCTAATCGCTTGCAGAGATATGCCATATTTTTAGCAGCGTATAATTATACCATTGAGTATATCAGTAGCAAGCTTAACAGCGCGGACTATTTATCACGGGCGTGCGGGGAAGGGGAGGACGGCACGAAGGCGCCCGACGAGCTCGCGGAGTGCGAGGATCGTGCGGCCTACGTGAATTTCGTAGTGGACGGTGACTTACCGGTAACAATAAAAGACTTGCGTCACGAGACGGCTCGCGACACTCACCTAGCTACTGTTAAGGGTTACATTTTAAATGGTTGGCCTAGGAAAGTTCAAGACGATGGTTTAAAACCATTCTTTAATTGTAGAACACAGCTATCGTATGAAAATGGAATCTTAATGCGCGGGCATAAAGTCGTTATTCCATCGTCCCTACAAGAGAACGTGTGTAGGGAACTGCATAGTTCACATTTCGGGGTAGTCAAGATGAAGGCAGAGGCTCGCAAGCGACTGTGGTTTCCTGGCGTGGACGCGACACTGGAGCGAGTAGCGGCCGCTTGCAGCGTGTGCTGTGCGCTGCGCCCCGCACCGCCACACGCCCCTCTCGCGCCTTGGTCACTGCCGCCGTACCCTTTCTACCGAATTCACATTGATTTCTTGGGCCCGTTTAATAATTATATGTTGTTGGTTATAGTCGACGCTTATAGTAAATGGGTAGAATGCTACGATATGTCCACAACTCATACTCTACAACCCCTCGGAACTACCCATCGTAATCCTTTGTCTAAAATTTTATACACATAACTACTTTTTAACATATAATTGTTACGCACGTCAGCTACAAACTTAGTCTTGTTGTCCTCTAAGATGTCTTTTATACGTTTTATTTCGCCATCATCACCCTGTACAGTAGCGATCCAATCACGAACGTCTACGTGTAGAACATCAAAAACATGCTCCGTATCCACATCGGTTGGGTCACTCACAGGGGCACGACTGAGAGCATCTACGTGAGCCATACGCGAACCCGGTCTGTACTCAATTTCGCAGTCATACTCCTGAAACTGGATCCACCAGCCAGAAATTCGTGGTACAAGATCCCTCTTAGTCAGTACCTCGCTGTAGGAGAATCCCTGCAATACCTAGTTTCGAAGCGTCCGTATGAATTTCGGTTTCTAAATGAGGGTCGTATAAAGCTATTATAGGGCGTTCAACTAATTTTGCCTTCAAAACTCTAAATGACTCCGCCTCCTCCGCCGTCCATTTCCATTCGAATTTAGATTTTAACAGGTCTGTTAGTGGACGGGCAATAAGGGCGAAGTCTTTTACGAACCTCCGGAAAAAACTAGTTAGGCCGATAAATCGTCTGATATCATGAACGTTCCGCGCAATTGGGAAGTTTTCTATAGGTAATGCTTTGCGCTTTCCTGGACGTATCCCCTCACCACTAACATGAAATCCTAGGAACTCTAGCTCAGTACAGAAGAAACTACATTTTTTACCTTAAGTGTAAGACCTGCGTCTTTTACAAGTTGAAGTACCTCCTCAAGCCGTCTCATTCCTTGATCAAAAGATCACGAAGGAATCAATATGTCATCCATATAAACGATCGTATAACCAACTTTCGACAGTATTTTGCTCATTGTTCGTTGAAAAATTGAAGGAGCATTTGCTAAACCAAAACGCATGCGTTTAAACTGATATTGCCCATCGGGAGTAATAAATGCAGTCTTGCCTTGTGTTTTTGCCTCTACTGAAATTTGATAGTAGCCCGATGCAAGGTCTAAACTTACAAAATTAAATAAAGAATTACCAGCTAGCCTGTCAAGTTGATCATCAAAAGGTAACGGATAATGTTTCTTTTTTGTTTTATTATTTAATGCACGATAATCAACACATAATCTGCTTTCGCCAGACTTTTTTTTTACCAGTAAAATTGGGCTAGCGTAAGGCGAGTTTGACTCGCATACTATGCCTGCATCGATCATTTCCTTCACCATAGATTGAACCTGTCTACGCTCCGGAAAGGAGAACCTATACGGGCGATAAACTACCGGTTGCAAGTCACTTAATTCAATTTCCATTTTAACTACATTAGTCAATTCCAGGTCTTGTAGGCTAGGAGAAACATTTTTCATACCTTTTGAGCAACTCTTTTAATTGGTTAACGTCATTTTCACTAAGCTGTTTGCCATAATTGAAAGCAGACTTCAAGTTCACTTGAGCATTTTCAAAATCTAATAAATGAATACTCAAGTTATTCCTGATACAAAGGACTCGTTTAATGAGCGTATTTTTATATAAACAAACCCCACTGTCACTAAAGTTTTGCACCAGTATCCTAACCTCTCCATTTTCTATTTCATATTCACCAGGCATCAGATAATATTCGTTCTGTGACATGCCGCGTAAGGAGCCACTAACGTGGATTACACCCGAATATTTGTTTGTAGAAATACACAGTAATGGATTCATTTCCTTAGGGGGTATGACAATATCGGTTTTCAAACTTAATTGTAATTCAACTGATTGATCACGATTAAACATTAATGAATGTGTAGTTTTTGTTATGACTATACCTGGTTTCTCTGTGAAACTGTGCCCAATTGAAACTGAATATTTAATAACGCTATCGTCAACGACATACGCGTTGACCTCCTCCACAATACCTTGTATTTCAATAATGACGTTTGAAACGCCCACTGGTATTACTCACCTATACCTCTCATAGTTGGTAAGTTGCTATCAGTCCACGTGATGACGTCCTAACAGCCTCGCTGTGACGTATCAGTGTATATTGGCTACCCAAATCTAAGTAGCCTTGAATAACTTCACCGTTGAGTTTTAGATTCATTAAATATTTAGTGTCATTAGTATTATTTGTTTCAATACGCACCACGTCTTTTTCTTTAGGTTTATCAATTTTATTAGCCGAGTCAGGGGGTAATCTGGGACAGTTAATTGACAAATGACCTAATTTGGCACAAACGTTACATTTCAATATCTTTTTTGTGCATCTAGAACTGAAATGCCCAGGTTCATTGCAGTTAAAGCTTACAATTGACGCATTATTTTGTGACTTCGAAGTCTTAGAACGTTTCGCTGCCATTACCCATCTGCTTAGAACTATTACTAGATAATAAAGAGGTGGTGTTGTTACGTTTATCATAATTCACCCTTGACCTATCTGGTTCACGAAAATGTTGCTTGATTGATTGAAAATATGTGAGAACCTGCTCCGGCTTCTGACATTTTGCTGCTTTCGCGCCTAATCTTAATGACCGATCCTCAATCCAATATAGTAAGCAATCCACCGCACGTTTACCACGTATTTCGCATGGATTTAGTAGATTAATTTTTTCATAATAATAATGCTCTAGCGAATCATTAAATTTCACACGTTTTGACAACATCTCGGTTAGTAATTCAGCATAGTCTTCACTGCTCGGAAATTACTGCTCCAGTTTGTCCTTCCACTCAGACCATGAATATGACATAGATGGCAGGGCCTGGTACCACGTTTTGGCAATCCCTGACAGTTTAGGCAGAGCGTAATGTATTATCTGATCGTCGCCCCAACCATGGAGCCTAGCACATTCTTCAACTTTATTGATCCACATAACTATAGTCTGACTCTTTACCATAGGGTCAAAATCTGGAATCACATTGCCTAGCATAGGAAATTTGTTACCCTGAGGTCGATTTTTGGTTAAACCTTCCACTAAAGTAGCAAAAAACGCTTGCGTGTTATTATTAAGAACATTGGTGTTACTCACGTGACCAGGAAGTGGGGGTGTGTGTTGCTCGATGCTGGGTTCTGAGCGCCTGCTGCATCCTCGCCTACTGCGTCTCCCATCCAAGCCCCGGCTGCAATGAAGTCGCTGATGCTGCTCATAGCTGCTGCTCCGACTGCAATATCCGTCACGGCTGCGACTCCGGTTCGGTTGGTGACGGCGCCTCGCCTACAAAGAGATACCGACGAAGAATCGCGATTGCTCGATAGCTGCCTTCGTTGCTTCCGTTTATGCGTAGTGCTTGTTCTTGTTTCTCTGCTCCGGTCACGGCGACGTTTACGTTCATTGCTCTTGCGATTAGCTCCAGTTTTATTCATTGTTACTCAAATAATAATCAGTAACTTGCGTACACAACAAAAACACGTGGCAACACGTAAACACGTTATTTGAGAATATTTCTTCAAAATTGTAGGCGTAATTTACTTATCCCCACTTCCGAAATAAAGGATCTATTCTTTATCTCTCAAATTAAAAGATGATTGTAATAATATAAACGGATTTATTTCTGACAAGTGTTCGGTTCAACCGTACAATCAAGAATGCTTTTATTTCACCTCCCTTTAAAACGTCAAAAAATGTCATACAAAGTGATGTCATATTTAACTCTGATTCGATATAATTAAATAATCGACTAGAATTATAATAATAACTACTAATTTAATTTGCTTCTAAATTGAATACAAATACATTTATTTATTTTTATTTATTTTATTATTTATGTACACACAGTAAAATACAAATTGATATGACAGAATTATAACATGAGTACAAAGGTACTGCTTATTTCTTAAGAAATATCTTCCAGCAGACCTGCGAAAGGAGAAGTAAAAAAAAAGAAATGTAGACAATAGTGTGTGAGAACAAGAAGAGAAAAATATGAATGTGTGAAGTCTAAAACAAAAATATTAAATATATCTACACATATAACGCAAAAAAAATAAAAAAATAATAATAAATAAATATATTTAATTAAATACATAATACAAAAATATATAACAAATATATATATACAAATACTCACAGTATAGAGGAAAGGTAATGCTCTTTTACTCGACGTTTAAAAAGAGAAATAGTTTTTAAATCACGAATGCTAGGCGGAAGTGAGTTCCACAATCTTACAGCATGGACAGAGAAGGAATAAGAATAGTAGCTCGTTTTATGAGGATGAGATCTAAGGATGGATCTTAGGTGTGATCTACACGGTGCGGCGCTAGAGCGAGCGTAAGAAAAACGCTCACGCAGGTAGGAAGGATAAGACGGGTTGTGTAAGATGTTGAAGAGTAGACATAAAATCCGAGTGTTCCTGCGAAGGCGAATTGGGAGCCACTTGAGTTCCTTGCGAAGGTGTGAAACATGGTCATACTTTCGAAGACCGAAAACAAAGCGAATGCACTGGTTTTGCAAGCGCTCAAGCTTGTTTAATAGCTCCTCAGTAGCATCCAGGTAGCAGGCGTCGGCATAATCTATAATCGGCTGAATAAGTGTTTGTGCCAAAGAAATTTTAGTCTTCAAGGGCAGAAGACCCTGAAGGCATTTCAGTGAATGAAAGGAGAAATGTACCTTTCGGCTAACCTCATTGACCTGAGCACGCCAGGAAAGATTGGAGTCAATAACTACACCCAGATCTTTAGCGGTTTCAGTATAGTCAATGCGAACACCATCGAGATATAAAGGCATGAGAGATGTAACATCAGCCACATTGCGAACGAATCTGCTGCCGATGATCATAGCCTGGGATTTAGTAGGGTTAATTTGCAAACCAAAGGACTTAGCCCAAGCGCTGACGCAAGCCAGGTCATGATTCATTGCAGCGATTGCAGAACCCGCGTTAGCTACAGTGAAATCTCGATAAAGCTGCAAGTCATCTGCGTAGAGATGGAAACTAGAGGAGATTACTCTGGAAACAGAGTTTATGAAAATTAAAACAAGAAGAGGAGAGAGAACGCTACCCCGAGGAACACCTTCAGTGAGACTACACCAATCAGAGAAGGACTCCTCCAGACGAACACACTGAGAGCGTCCCCGAAGATAAGAACTGAACCAGGCTAAGGTGGAAGAAGAGAAATTGATAGATTGAAGGAAACCTAGAAAAATGTCGAAATACACTGAGTTGAAGGCGCTACTAAAGTCGAGCAATACTAGAACGGTAAGTAACTTATTCTCCATTGCCCAGCGGATGTCGTCAGTCACCTTCAAGAGCGCGGTTACAGTACTATGGCCCGAGCGGAAACCGGATTGAAAAGGGGATATTATCGAGTTTGACGCCAAGAAAAATGATAATTGTCTATGAACTATGTGCTCAAAAACTTTAGAGAAAAATGGGAGAATAGAAATAGGTCTAAAGTGGGTTAATAAAGTAGGATTGTTAGTTTTAGGTAAAGGTATTATGTGAGCCTGTTTCCAAACTGACGGAAAGGAGCAAGAGGAAAATGAGTGATTGAAGATGTGAGTGAGAACAGGAAGTAGTGAGGATAGGACAACTTATCATTACCGACTGCTGAAGAAGTTATCGCAAGTATAGACTTCTTAACGTCATCCTCAGTAACATCTTTGACCTTGAAGTGAGAATATTGTGGTACCGGCAAACTAGCAAGACCCCTTCAGTGTCACAGCCTTGACAGACGGATCAAGAGAAAAGGGAAGGAGAGAGAAATGCTTATTGAGATCATTGAGGTTCACATCCTTACACTGGTTGGCAGGTGACTTGCCTATGCCTACTGATTTGAGAAATTTCCATACATCAGAAGAACTGCGGTTATTGAGTTGGTCGTGGAAATAGCGTCTCTTAGCATCTTGACACAGATGCCTGCAGCGATTACGTAACGATTTGTAGTAAGAGAGATTCAGCTCTGAAGGTCTGCGCTTATATCTGCTCTTAGCTTTATCCCGGCGAGCCATAAGCTCTTTAATTTGTGGCGTTATCCATGGTGCAAGGTTATGTCTAACTTTGACACGTCGGATAGGGGCATGCTGATCATATAATTCGAGAACGGTTGCGTTAAAACAAATCATCTTATCATCGATGTCATCGAACTCAACCAGAGGGGTCCAGTCGAGATCGTCGGCATCACGCTGCAAAGCTTCCAGATCTATGCCCTTGTAGTTACGGAGATATAAAAGCTGGGACTTACGCTTGGGAACACGGATACGATACGACAGGTAAATGAGATCGTGGTAATAAAAAGTAGCCGTAAGTTGACCATGGTAAGAAACATTACTAGGAGAGGAGACAATCATAAGATCTAGAAGCGAGGGTGTACAATTAGGAAAATAGTGAGTTGCAGAAAGAGGCAAAACTTGAAGATTGAAAGAAGACAAGAGTGAGAGGAGTTTAAGGGATCGAGTGTCATTTTTAATCAAGCAGGTATTAAAATCACCCATTAAAATAACGTGCTCATACATGGGGCAAAGATCACTGAGTGTGGAGTCAAGAGAATTGAAGTAGTCTATGTGAAGATTAGGACTGTAGAGCACTGCAAGCAAAACTTTAGTGTGATGAACAGTTATCTCAACAAACAAGTATTCAGCCGACTCAGAATACCGTGAAGGAGATGAACTGACCACCTTGTAGGGTAAATCAGCACGCAGGTACATGGCAACACCTCCTCCACCTTTGCCGGTCCTATCGTTGCGTATCAAGACGAAGCCGGGGAGTGAGCACTGAGTAGAGAGGAGTGATGGCTTCAAAAATGATTCCGATATTAAGAGCGCATCCAGATGGGCACCGCTAAAGGATGCCAAAAGGTCAGAATAGTGACCAGGAACACTCTGAGCATTGATGTGAGCTATATGAAAATTCTTAGGGTCATTGGAGAAAAGAGAAGAGATTTTATCATGTAAAGCAAGTGGTAAGGAAGAGTCACTGTCCGCACTAACAAAACTAGTAGAAGAAGAGCACGAGAAGAAGCTGTCGTTAAGATCAGCTACATCATCCATGAGCATAAATTATAATATAAATGTAAAATAAAAATATTATAAATATCTAAAATACAAGAGAAATATTTAAAATAACTTATCTACTAAAAACACAAAAAAAATAAGATTTTCCTTTGAGAGAAACCTCCCCCACTCGCTGGTATATTGGTAGGAATTTTACAATATTACTTAGCAAAGATGCACAAAGTAGCAATAAACACAAAACAAAAAAAATAAAAAATAAATATCATCATAAAGAAACAAAACGAAAACATCGAGCTGCACGTAGAATGGAACGCGACGCAATGACGGCAGAGTAGGAACATGACACTGACATCTGTCTACATCAGACTACAATATACATCCGTCACATTGTCAAAGCCCGTCAATTATACGTACTGTACATACCGGCAATAATAAAAAATAAAAAGTGAAATGATAAGCGGTGATACAAATAAAACTTACAAATTAAACTACCGGCCCAAGTTGATTCTAATTATGCAAAGCGGCCAAGTTGAGAAGTAGTAAATTATGGAGAAAAATGGAGTGACAAAACAATAACAATGAATGTGCTACTTGCGCATACGCGTCTTCCTCGTTCTCTTAGCGGGAGTAGTAACATTGTTATTCATGGTTACATAATAGATAGAATATTATCAGAATACCCACATCTTGGCTAATTAACCTTACACTCACAAACTTCAACACCCCTTTATCCGCCTTTGAGGGGTAGTTTTTAAAAACTTATACTGATAAACTTTATTACTTACTTAGTCGAGTATTATTGAAAAGTTTCTAGTTTATTAACCTAATGAAGAAGATTATTCATATAAACTGCATCCCCGCTTTTCACCCCCACAGAGATGGAATTTAAAAAAATAGTTTGGCATGTATTCATAACTTGACTCAAAGATAATTTATATTAATTTTCGAGTTAATCAAGCCATTCAGGAAAATCCTCCTCTGTAAAATTGACTACCCCTTTTCAACCCGTCATCGTCAGGGGTAATTTTCGAAAAACCCTCATACACATTATTCTTTACTTTCGACCCTAGGTAAAAATACTGAGTTTCGAGTTAATCGGACCGCGCGCTAAAATTCTTCCATACAAATTTTGAAACCCTCCGACCCCTTTTGGGGGGGTAGTTTAGAAAAACATAAAATGGCAAACTTCATAATTTACTTAGATTAGTATTGGTGCCCCGTTTTAAGTTTATTAACTCAAGGAATAAGATTTTCCATACAAACAAAATCCCCCCATTACCACCACCCTCACCCTCTTAGGGGTGGAATTTCTAAAAATCCTTTCTTAGTGGATACCTACTCTTCACGAAGAACACACCCTCCAAATTTCATGTCTCTAGGACCAGCGGTTTAGGCTGTGCGTTGATGTATCAGCCAGTCAGTCAGTCAGTCAGTCAGGCCTTTGAATTTTATATACATATATAGATAAATTGTTTGAGTTTAACTTTAATGTTTTATTACTATATATTAAATAGCATTATTATACTATGTATTAAATAGCATTAATACTTTCATTATTCTTTCCAATGGGAAAATGATGTGACTTTTATTTAAAAAAAAAATGTTTAACGCAATTACATACAAATGAAAAACACATTAGTTGGAGATCACCTTTTAAGCAAGAAGATGCTTGTGTTAGGTGAACTCCGCTCTTCCACTTATCATGATAATAAATATGCAATTGAAAAACAAAACAAAATCAAATTAAAATAAAACAGAAAAATACAAAAAAAAAGGAGCGCACTTGTGTAGTGTATGCGAGTGAGTTTGTGTGTGTGTGTGTGTGTGTGTGTGTGTGTGTGTGTAAGGGTGTTTGTGTGTGTAATAGTGTGAGTGTGCATTGTGTTAATGAGTTACTAAGTGTAAGTTGAGTTTCTTCTTATTTGAGTTGTGATTATTTGTTTTTAGGTGTCAGTTTAGGTTTAGGTTAGCCTGCGACAATGTCTTGGGATCGGAAGAAGCCAGGCACAGCATCCTCCACTAACAATTTTGCCACCGCGGTCCTTTTAATTATAGGACAGATTATGGAAGCGAAGATACCAAAGCTTCAATGTAGGTTTTGTTCGTAAGCCAATCAGTCACACCTATTTTACAGTCACGGAGTTTCAAAGGATAGATGTGTAACTCTTTATTCAGAAGGTTGTATGAGCGAGAAGATTGTCGTTCATTCTGCCTCTCAGCCAAAACAGATCTGACTGGGACAGTTGGAGCGACTAAGTAGTTTCTCCTGCTACTGATACTCGTCTTTGTGGGATTATACGGAAGGGATTTGTGCTTTCTCAGGATAAGATGGACTAGGTAAAGTTTCCTTCACACATCAGGACCCGAGGTGGCAGCGCGTAGTGTTCCACGCGCGCCCCTCTTAGACGTCGCGGGGGGAGTCTAACACCTCACTCCCCCCCCTGACCCGAGGAGGCCCGCGTTGGCGGGCCGGCACTAGTCGGGGGTTGCGGAAGGATCGTACGTTCCCGTGACCCCCGGCGTAGGTGTGATATGGAACACCGGGGTGGTTTTTAGTCAGTAAGAGTCTGATAGACCCCGTCGCCCGCCCCAGGGTGGCGGACATTCATGAGGATTTTCCACCCCAGAAACAAAAAAAAAAAAAAGGTAAAGTTTCCTTACAGATAGAAGGTCTGAGGTTAGGTAAAGGCTATGGGTTGGGAATCTATACGGTTTAAAGAGCATAATCTTAAGGAGAGAAGGTTGCGCTCCTTACAAAAATTTAATTTTTGTAGTCCCACTCCAGCATGGTAAACATTACCGATTGGGCCAATGATACGTAGGCTTTCTGTAGAAGATTCTTTGAAGCAACGTGTCGCAATGTTTTAAAAGTCCATATTAATTTCCTAACCCTTTTCATGATTAGTTCAGTATGACATGCATACTGAACTGCTAGCTAGGACAGGCGCTGGTCAATCATGATGCCCAGGTATTTAGTGTATTGTAACCTTTCAATCATTGTACAAGAGCAGTCGGGATTTGGCGGGTTGACACAGCAGTGGATCTTAATTTGGAATTCGAGTGGAGGTTGAGTGCGTGCATACTTGGTGAAGTAAATGTCGTTGGACTTGGAGGCATTCATTTGGCGTGAGGAGGTTATGATTGAGCCATTCTGCAATCTTTGAAAGGCCAGTTTCAGCTGACCTTTTAACTTTTGCCCAAGCCTTATCAGCAAAGACTATGGCGGTATCATCCGCATACGAGAAAATGCGACCCCCATCAATACTCATATCGCACAGGTGATTAATACAATTTAAAGATTGTCTTTCCATTAGAATTTTTCAGATAATGAGCATTAAAAAATAACTGCCTACCCCTTGCCCAAATTGATATTAGCTAGGAAAAGGATTGATTAGCCTAAAGACTTGCAATAACCCAACGTATCCTAAAGATACTCGACTACGTACTAAAATTCTAACTCTAGTCAGGAAATTGCAAAACTGCGCTTGCCACAGAGTATGTATTCTGATGCCAACGATACTATAATGACCTGCATAACCAGAACTGCAACAAACTAATATAATTAATTAATTAAACCAATTTGAATCCTAATAAAATTCGTGTTTACTTTGTGTGTTCCTTGCTCGACTCAATTTGGCTTCAGCAATATTGTAATTGGTCCAATTATGGTTCTAATAATACAGTGATTTCATTTGTCGGCTGCAGTCACATACTTCTTTGAAAATAGTTACTTTGTGTTGCAATGCGGTAGGTACCTATTTAGAATTGAAATGTATTCCGGTCATATTCGTGTAAGAAATGGCAAAGCAAGCTGATGGATTTTATAAAAGTTAATTTATTAAACCATTTGGGTCAGTTTTTCTTACGATAATTTATATATCGTAAGTCAAGTAATAAACAACACGTGATGTGCACTTTAAATCTTATTGAAACCTTTTTTTTTTCTTCTTGTTTAATAAGGACTAAAAATGTTCTTAGTATTTGATTACAATCTAGTCTAATACAATAACAAGCAATTTAACTCTAACTTAATATATTACGAGATAGATTATGTTATAACTAAGAACAGTGTCAATTTGCACTTTTACACAGTTCGGTAGCACTTTCTTAGGGTCTGATAATTGATAAAACACTTTGTTCATGTGTTACATGTATAGCACCATTAACACCGCACTATTATTCAATCGCTATATCAATACTACACTAACTCAAATAATTTTGTTCTCTTTAGCCTACGCACTAAGTCCGTGTTGTCTAGCAGCTGAATTGCCTCGACATTCAAATGTCGGTGAAGTCTGTGTTCATGGGCTTCAGCAAATTTTTGAATGATGGTGGTGACGAGTTCCATTTTAAGGTCACGGTGGAGGTAGTCATTTCTAATATACCATGGAGCATTTACAACATCCCTAAATACTTTATTTTTGAATTGTTGGATTATTTTAACGTTGCTTCGTTTAGTACAGCCCCTTAGTTGGATGCCATACGTCCAAATTAGCATAAGAATATGCTTGTATAATATAATTTTATTATGTATTGATAGGCAGGATTTCTTTCCGAGTAACCGATACATACTTCTATAACGTATGTCGAGTTCCTGTCTTCTCTTTTTGACGTGAGATTTCTAACGCAGTTTGGCGTCAAGAGTTATGCCAAAGTATTTGGCAGTATTAGCATAAGGCACTTTCATGCCGTTTATATAGATTGGGTGGTAATCGGAATGTTTGTTAGTAAAGTCAATATGAATTGATTTTGACTCATTCAGTTTGATCTTCCACTTTTGTGTCCAGTCATAAACTTTGTTCACAGCTAGTTGAACTTTTTCTATTGCTTCTTTGTGGCTTGATTGCAAACGTCGCAATGGTGTTGTTTTCTAGCTCTGGAATGTCACATGTGTATAGCAACTACAGGAATGGGCCTAACACACTTCCTTTTGGCACCCCAGCTTTGAGTTTTTAGCTCAGAATATGCATCCTCTTGCCTTATTCTAAACATTCTGTTACTTATATATGATTCTAGAATGTCTGCAAATTCTGAAGGTGGCATGCGTCTGAGTTTAAATACCAGACCCTCATGCCAAACTTTATCAAAAGCTTTCGCAACATCTAGGAATATGGTGGCGCAGACTTGCTTGTTTTCGAGTGTTCTTTCAATAACGTTAGTTATTCTGTGTACCTGGTCTATCGTAGAGTGTTTTTCTCTGAAGCCAAATTGATGGTTTGGTATTAGCTCCTTTTCTTCTATTATTGGTTTAAACCGTTTTAATAACAGTTTTTCAAATAATTTGATAATACTGGCAACAGAGAAATGGTATATTAAAACCTTATTGAAGCCCATTTCTTCCCCAAACAATTACCCACAACGTTCCAACATTCAAGTCTAATATTTCCGACAATAATTTCCTCCGTAGTCCTCTATTCCGGCTTGTGTTGAATAACCTTCACGACAGAGAAATAAGTTATACGATGCCCGGGGACACATTATAACTCGTCTCAACAAGATTTAACTACAAAAAACCTAATATTTCCAACTCACCCATATTTTATTTCGATAGAAAGTGTTATATTCTGGAAAGTAAAAGTTTTCAAGAAATGACTTTTAAAGCAGTTTGTCAAAGTTTGTTTCACGAAGCTAGAAGTCAGGTTGTGGCTCATTAGGGGATAAAAAGAAAAGGTAGATTAATTATTACTAACTCTTATAATACAGAACAAAGGGAATTTATTCGAATCATTATCTTACGTACAAAAGATTGTATTATAACAATTAAAACCATTACGGAAAACAAAGGCGGTAAGACAATGCACAACAAAGATCCAAAAATAGTAATCGCCTCGTAGCGGATTGGTTCAGTGCTACGGGCGTAGCAAGCGTAGTGAACGTAGTAGTATCATTGCGTCATCGGTTACGGCGTAGTACGTAGCAACAATTCTTTACTTCAACCACTTTATTTATAATAATAAGCTTATATAAATTAATCTACTAACGAAACATTTTATGACACCGGTATTCGGTTTGAAAAACTGTTTTCATCCCTAAATCGGGCCGATAATATACCTCGTAATTTATCAACTTTTTTGTCCCAATTTTTCTTCGTTGTTCAGATTAGGAATTTTCCAAGTCGTTAATATTTTATTTCATCAGAGCTGGTTGGCATAAATTTAAGTAATGAATCGTCCGCGGATCCGGCTCTTAGCCGACGATAGATCAACTCGAAAGGATTTATTGTACTTGTTTCAGATTGTTTATACTGAACATTTGGCTATAACAGAACATTTTGGAGTTGTATTTCGGGGCACGAATATTTTTGTCACTATCCTCATATTATATTACATTTTTAACTTCAATTAGGTTTTATTTTTTGTTTTTATTTTGTTTGTATTGTTTGTTTTTCGAAACTCAAAACGAAAAAAACGCAACCCTTATAGGATTACTTCGTTGTACGTCCGTCTGTCAATCAATACCCTTTTTCTTAGGAACTCGTTGAGGCATCAAGTTAAAATTAATATCAAATACGTAGGTATGTGGCCCCTTAGAGCTCTAAACATATTAAGCTTCTAAAATGAACCAGCAAGCAATTTGCAATAAAAAAATACAGCCATTTATGAGACATATTTTGATACTCGCAAATAAATCAAAACCTGTAGGGTACTTTCCGTTGGCCTAAAATCATGAAATTTGGCAAAAAGCAACATCTCACAGCACAAGCAAAGAAAAATACTTGACTCGCTTTCACTACCAATCACTAAATTTAGCGCTAACGTATTTAAAACATAATTATCTCTCTGTCATTTTCAAACGATTGACAGAAACAGAACGATGTTATAAATTCGTTAAACCTGTTATGTTTATGGTGCATGTGGACTTTGTATTATTTCTTATCATTTTATTGAATTACAAATACTTTTAATTCATTAAAACAAGTAACAAAGAATGTATGATCGAGTTTTAAGTGAATTACTTTACAAAAACTAGTCGCTTATCGCTTAAAGCATGTCATAGATCTTAAGTTATAAAAGTTTGAAAAAGTTCCTTCAAAATCTAAGAAAATCCTTTTATCCAATTAAATAGACTTTAAAATAAAATCGCTCAATTTATTTTATAAAGCCACTTCGACCTCAATCTAAAAGCCTATTCAACGACACAAAGTCAAACACTTTTAAAATACTGAAAAACAATACTGAATAACAAATATTCAAAACATTTATTCAAAAGTAGTTTTTACTGAATAATAAAGTTTCTGTATACCGCATAATTTTACTTGAACGAAAATAAATAAGAGTTAGCAGTAATGTGGGTTAATTAGCATACCTAGGCTATACAGTTATTTATACAACGATAAAGAAATTTAGAGCTTTGAATAACTTACTTATGGAGGCTTGAACCGGTATAATTTATTTATTACGACACTGAGAATTTGAATTAATTACGTTTGTTTTAATTTCCTTGGTAGAAGGTATATTTAACATTATTTATCATAGTGCTATGCTTGTCGGCACGCTATTGCTTATCATAGTAACTGTTATAACCTATTTGAAATTCTTCGTTGATTCCTTTAATGCGTCACGCAGCACCGAATTTAGTTTTGAAGATACGTATTATAATAACATGAGTATTTGTTGAACTACAAACTCTAGCTAACATAACAAGAGATATTCAAGGATATTGCTAACACATGTTTAATTGTCTTGGTGCATAGGGTGTAAGGAATTTCCTAGTCAACATATTTGCGAACCATGTTTATTAATTACAAGAGTTAAAAATAGGAAAGCTAATGCTGTGTGCTTTTCCTTACTCTGATACTTTATCAGATAATGAAAATAATTACATTTATAAGTTGAATAATACTATTCACAAGTTGACATGTTGTCATAGTGACAAATTATTGTATTTTGACACTAACAAGTTTGTTAGTGGTTTTAAGTTAACTCAGAGAACGTTATCTCTGTCTGGGTAATGTAGACATCTGATTGCTATGTTAATAGCATATAATATTAACGAGGTTATAGCTAATATAACAAATTCTAGTATAAGTGACAAATCTGTGTTGCATAGTTTTACTAACAACATTGTGATTGATTGTGAATCATCATATTGTACAAAGGAGGATCCACATACAATGGCAACATCCTTGGAGGCCACTACCAGTCAGATAGGGTATTTCCCTCCTGCTGGAACTTATACGGGCAATCTAGACTCTCCAGTTGTAGTTGTGGAGGTATCTCCTGATAATAATTTAAACTAGTCAGTGAGACAACAGAAGTTACCCCTTCAAATAACCAATTATTAATACAGAATAATAAAAAGGTATCTTCTGGCAATATAATTAATAATACTAAGAAAGTAAAGGGTGTGCAACATATTTTAAAATTATTTAATCAAAATATCCAAGGTTGCGCTTCTAAATTACTGGAAATAGAATTGTTTTTGGAAGACACCAAGTTTGATGTCATTTGTTTAACAGAGCATTGGTTGAAAGATTATCAAGTAATGTCAATTAATTATGAAAATTATCGTGTAGTTAGCCATTTCAGCCGAAAACATATGATACATGGCGGGTCATTAATATTACTTAAAAATTCTATTAAATCTAAAGAACGTAAAGACATCATCGGGCTGTCTGTTGAACACATGATTGAATTGTCCTGTGTTGAGCTCGATAAGCATGTTATAGTATGCGTATACAGACCTCCTAGTTACCAGAATCTATCGGTGTTTGATTCTGTAATGGAAGATGTTTTAATTAAAGAAGCTTAGTACTAGTAGTAAGTCAATAATCGTATGTGGCGATTTTAATATTAATTTATTGGAACATAACTCGAATACTGTCAGATTATTGAGTCTTTTTGGGTCATTTGATTTGTCCAATGTGTTTATGGAACCAACCCGAGTGACAGCTTCTTCTGCCACTTGTATAGATAATATTTTATGTAATTGCGATTTCATACACAAACGAATTGTAGATAAGTTGCCATCTGATCACAGTGGACAAATAATAACATTTAGCTCCTATATGCCTTTACAAAAAATAGAAATAAGGTTTAGGCCAATTACATGTAAAAATTTAGAGAAATTAAATAATTCTTTGGCCAGTAAATTATGTGATCAGAGTTTTAATAATATAGATGACCCCAATGAGTTCTACGCCGAGTTCTTTTCACTATTAAACTCGCAATTTTATGACACTTTTCCACTGAAAACTAAAAGTATTTACACAAAGTTTTTATTCAGTGACTGGGCTACTCCAGGTATTCGTAAAAGCAGGGAAAAACTTTTTGTACTGTATGGCTTAAAGCAACATATGAAAAATACAAACTTTCATCAGTATGTTGCAAAATATTCAAAAACTTTTAAAAGGGTGTGCCAAAGAGCTAAAGCTCTTTATATAAGAAATAAAATAAAATCAGCTGATGATAAAATAAAAACTACCTGGCAAATAATAAATAATGAAACAGGTAGGAAAAAACAGCGAAATAGTGAACTTAATTTAGAGACTGCACATGGCCCCATCAATTCAGATGTAGAAATAGCTCAGGAATTTGAAAACTTCTTTGCTAATATTCCCCTTAAAACTACTGAAGCTTTAAATTCTTCCCCCACGCTTTCTGCTGCCTTACTTAAAAGGAATGTAAAGGCATGCCCTTCGGAGCTTAGGTTTCAGCATACAAACCCCCAGGCTGTTATAAGAGCTTTTAAAGATCTTAAAATTAAATCAACAGAAGATCTCTGGGGTATGTCTGTAAAAGTATGTAGATCTCTCATCGAAACCATTGCGCCCTATTTAGCTTTCATATTTAACACCAGTGTTGACCAAGGAGTCTTTCCGGATCTTATGAAACATAGTAAAGTAGTACCATTGTTCAAATCCGGTGATAGTAAAGATCCCAACAATTATAGACCTGTGTCAATTCTGCCAGTTCTCAGTAAGGTGTTTGAAAAGTTGATGCTCAATCAAATGTTACGTCACTTTAATAAAAATTACATCTTTCATGAACACCAGTACGGCTTCACCAAAGGGCGTTGTACCACTGACGGCCGGTGTTACACTAATGAAGAACATTTTTAACGCCTGGGAAGAAGCACAAGATGCTATTGGAATCTTTTGCGATCTCTCTAAGGCGTTCGATTGCGTAAACCATGAAACACTTCTGATGAAACTCGAGCACTATGGGATTAGGAAAACAGCACTTGACTTGTTAAGATCATACCTGAAAGATAGAAAGGTTAAAGTCCAAGTAAATGGCGTAAACTCATTGGGTTCTGAAATGACAATGGGCGTTCCTCAGGGTTCGATATTGGGTCCATTCCTCTTTTTAGTTTATATTAATGATTTACCCCAATTACTTCAAAATCAACCGAAGATGGTGTTATTTGCAGATGACACATCATTGATCTTTAAAATAGACCGACGGTCACAAAATCTTGACGACGTGAATAACTCTATTCTTCAGGTCCAAGATTGGTTTACGGTTAATAATTTAGTACTTAATGAAAAAAAAACAAAATGCATTAGATTTAAATTACCTAATGTTAGAAGTAGCGAATGTGACATCGTATTGAATGGCCAAAAATTAGAATTTGTTAATCAGACAGTTTTCCTAGGAATCACGCTAGACGAGAAATTACAATGGGGACCTCATATAACATCTATTGCGGGGCGGCTAAGCTCGGCCGCATATGCTGTTAGAAAGATAAGACAATTAACAGACGAAGAAACCGCGCGCTTGGTCTATTTTAGTTACTTCCACAGTATTATGTCATATGGCATTTTACTGTGGGGTCGGGCTGCTGACATTGAATCCATTTTTATTTTGCAAAAGAGAGCTGTCAGAGCCATTTACAATCTACGTCGACGCGAATCTCTTAGGGAACTATTTAAAAGGGTTAATATTATGACGGTACCTTGCCAATTCATTTATGAAAATATTATGTATGTAAGAAAAAATCAACATCTTTTTAATAAAATATGTGTTAGACATAATTTTAATACTAGAAATAAAGATAAATTAGATCAACCTTTTTTCAGATTATCTAAAGTTTATACATCTTTTATGGGGTACTGTGTTAAATGCTACAACAAAATACCTTGTGAAATATTGCAATTAAATGAAAGGAAATTTAAAACTTATATTAAAATTACACTTTGTAAGCAAGGATATTACAAATTAGAGGATTATATCCAAGATAAGAATGCTTGGAAACATGCTGGTCTTGCTCCATAGGACAATCTCTAGAGTCTAGACAAAATCAAACTGGTTGCTAATGTAATTGTATAATTTATTCTTTTTTTTTTTTTTCTTTGACATTGATTTACATTCTGTAATTACTTGGGGTCACACCCGGACTTATTACTCCTTATTTATTTATGAAAATCGTCTACGTTTGGAATGTTTGTGAATATGTGAGCACCATGTATCTATCACATAGTTGATCTATATGTCATGGTTACATTTATCCATTTTAATTCTTTTACCTATTGTGGTATAGTAAGTTTATTTTTGGGTGCATCGTTTTCACATATAATTATATAAATAATGTATGCAATATATTGTAAAACATTTTAAAAGAGTAACGGTGGAGTTTCTTGCCCATTCTTCTCCATACGAAAACTACCTTTTGGAAGGGGCGACTAGAATCAATTTTATTTTAATTTTATTTTTGACGTTCAAAAGTGCCTTTTATGTGCCTATTTGAAATAAATGATTTGACTTTGACTTTTTACAGGTAAAGGCATGCGGTGTTTGCCAATTAGATACTGACATAATATAAATATCAGGCCTGTATTCAGGGGTACTCAGATATGTTGTGCTGTGCATGTATTTAACTAAGGTTATTGAACTAAAGCTGTTTTTTTAACAAAATTACGAATATTAAGTTCCATGTTATAGGGGAGAAGTGTTGCTACAAGAATAGTAACTCTAAGTACGTAAACAGATTGAATTTGAGCGATGGCGAAAAATATCAGGGGAGACTTGCGATTGACGCGGGAGATATTACACAATTGTGTGGGCAGACACAGGTGCCATCTGTTTTCCCTCACTCTCATAGTTCGGTGGGACGGTAATCTGACATGACCGGAGAGAGATCACCGAGGCTCGGGGGTCACACGGCCAACTTCCAAACTCAGGGCTGTTAATTTTTCACACAAAACTTACATTTAATTTTCATCCAATCAATCATGTCTTACGTCCTTTTATCGAGCAGGCTCTATTATTCCAAATGAATATCCCGACAAAAATCAATTTGCCAGATCAGATTTGAACCCTTCTATTGACGGACCTATAAAGGACAGACCACCATAATTGATGACCATCTAATGTACTTGTTGATTGTCCGTGCGGTTTGCTAATCGTCTGATCCCTAACACAATCAATAACATAGCGCGTAATGTACTCCACTCAGCAAGCCTCGTCCAGTAGAGATGGCTTTAGGTTGACATTTTGAAAACTATAAAATTGTTTCTATACCTATAGACAGTTACTTACGTTTTTTAACTAACTTTTCGCACCTAAAGGGTGCCAACGGGATCCTATTACTAAGGGCCGTGTTTTTAATCCGTAGTTAAACTCAACCAATTGTTAAAAATAGTAACTAATAGTTAAAATGTGTTTTCGATCAATTTTTGGTTAATCTAATGGTCACTAATAGTATTTTTTTAACTAATTATTTGACCATTTGCATGATATTAAATCATTAGATAAACAAAAATATTTTCAAAAAACACATTTTGCAAAAAATTTACCATTAGTTACTATTTTTAACAATTGGTTGAGTTTAAATACGGATCAAAAAATCGGCCCTTAGCCTCCGCCATTCATCCGTCCGTCTGTTTGCCACAGGGCTGTACCTTTTGAACCGTAATAAGTTATACACACTTGAGATTTTCACAGAGTGTGTACTACTATCGTCGCTATAACAACATGAAGTAAAAATGAAATAAAGATAAAAATACAAGAAACGTTTTTTAAATAACAGTGTTTAAAAAATATATAAAGTGTTAAATATTGTACGGTGATACGGAACCCTTCGAGTGCAAGTCCGACGCGCACTTGGCCGCTTTTTCAATTAGTTACTGTTCAGGGGCATTAAAACTGTGGAAATATTCTAGAAAATATTTTTGGCATGAGGAAAATTGCAAAGTTTTCAAAAGAATTCCATAAACCCAAGCACGGAAAGCACAAAGAGTCGGTTTTCCTAAAAAAACGACTCTTTGTGGTATTCTAAGTAAAATAAAAAAATTAAGAAAAGGGAGATTATTTTTCAACAGGTATTATATCTATTATTATATATTAGGTATTGTATCCCTGGCTTGCCTTGCTGGCGGATTTTACGACTAATTTAGATTGTGATTTTAAAAGTGATCATAAAAAGCCTATAGAATTGCGAGACGATTAATATTTCAATAAAAAAATCTTTTTAAAATCAGTAAAAGCTTTTTATTAAAAAAGTGATTGTACATTTAGATTGGTAGTTAAAAACTTGAATACTGATCGAGTTCAGAATTCTAAAGGAATTAATGTACTTATTTATAGGCATCAATTCAATAGAATCGCGGGTTCTTACATTTTCTGTCAAGTCCTTTATTCATATTCAAAGCCAATTCAACGTTTTTTAAAGTGATAATCCAACTTTACCGTCACGAACTAACTTTATCCTCTATACATTTTAGTAATTGATTTCACACACATACTTGCAGAATGTAGTCTTTCATTTACTTTGTAACAAAAATACTTTAAATAAACAATAATGAAATATATGCCACATATTAAAAAAAAAACTCTAAGTTAAACCATTTATTCCAAGTGGGCTATTCAAAGTCAGTTTTGAACGTTATTTACAAGAAAATAAAATTGATTCCAAGAGCCCCTTGCAAAAGGTACTTTGGAAGGTTATTTTTGTATTTATTTTGTATACATACTCGTAAATTATAATTCGTAATTATGTCCTAGAACCAAAGATAGAGACACGTGACATCTACTAACCCGAACTGGCCCTGCGTTGTGAACGGCCCACTGAGAGGAGATTGTGTCCCAGCAGTGGGAACATTATAGGCTGATTATTCGAATGCTAATAATAATTATATGTGAAGAGGATGTACCTCAAATTAAACGAGTATGGGAAGGTCATCCTACCCCAACTACAGTTTAGGATTTTTCCCAACCATTTACAAAATACCGCCTCCTTTCCGTCGAACTCAAACTCGAACCCCGACACAATACCACGGCGCCGCCGCCGTCACGTCCGCCCACGGCGCCTCTCAGCTAATCTCACTTTATGAAGAAGTTCCTCACATTCTTCAGGAAATTGTATCATAGCGTAGCGTGACGTCATCCCTCGCACGCTGGCACGCTGTGGATTGTACAGTTTAAATTACGTCTTACTAAAAAATAAATTTGCTTATTTGTACTGAAAGTAACATGCTTTGTGATTAGAAATTGTAAGAATTTTTGATCTTGTCAAACGTTGTGACTATTTAATCATAAGTATTACGCATTTTGTGTATGATATATCTCGGGACCCTGGGGTCCCGAACCTTTGGAAGGCGTACGAGAAGCCGAAATAAGACAGCAAACGACGATTATCCCTGCACGCACTCAAGTGCACCCAAGGACAACCCCATGCTGGTGATTTGCACACTCAATAACGGGTTCCCGGAAACGGTCGCTAGCACATAGTGACGTAGTGGCAAGGGGGCAACACATGTATCCTGAAGTGCTTGAGGAGAGGAGATGCTACGGCTGTCAGGACAATCCCGAAAGTACGGTCAAGATCCCTACCAGCATCTTACTGGAATACTTCCTTCCTCTGAGCACGTCTGTTCTTGCTAATCTCCACTCAAGCCAGCCAATAAAGGCACTAATGAAATGGGAGCTCAATACCTCGTCGTCTCTAGTCGGGCAATAAAGGCAAGCCAGAGATGAGAAACTTGACTTCTCCCGGAGATAGGGTCCGTGGGGTCGCTTCTGCCCAACAACCCGCCATATGCTGTGGGTGTGAAACTTCAGCAGATTTAATAATTATTATCATGCAATTAAGCATGTATGAAAATTATCCTATCCTAGGCCCGCGTGGTGGATCGACTCCTCACAGAGAGGAGGCCTGAGTTAAAGACAGCATTGGAAAAGTCACCAATAGGCTAATCAAGTTATCATCTGCACTACTTGGCTTCATTATTAGTATAGTTTACATCAAATTATAGGTCAAGTTTTAACTGAGCAGATAAATATCTATTTATAACAACACACCATGAGTAATGATACCTACATAATATATTGTTACTCATTAATCTAAACTAACATAATTCCTATATCGACAACACGTTATAGTTTTTATAACATTATTACATAAACATAATTACCGCAGTTCCACGTGCCAGGTTATCACTATGTTATAAAAACATTGGTGTGAACTCAAATATTATGAGCTCAAATAATAACAATATAACTACCTACAGTAGTATTATTGTTTGGTGTAATATGTAATAATGGCTCGTGACTAAATTTGTTAGCATGTTAGTTAATTTGTATTAGATCAGTCATGTTCATGACATAAATAGTTAGCTTTACTTTGTATTATTATATGATGAAAACTAGTCATATTATGCAAATTTGAAATAATTAATTAGAAAAAAATAATTCATCAGTTCTTTCAACACAAGAGTGAAACCACTGCAGCAACGTCTGAATATTCTTCAAGAATACACGATTTTCTTTAACACATACCGCTTTGAAATGAACACATTCTTTATCAAACCCACGGAGCAAATAACTGAGCCAGTTCCCTATACAAATCTGAGCCGGAATATGGTCTCGCTGGAGCAATGTTTGCTGGACAAACGCAGACCGACTGTAACGTGCGGTTTTATCAATTTACATTCAACAATATTTGCTTAAATGTTGGATGTTTGGATTAAGACTACTGGCATCTCGGATTTTTGGTAAACAAGGTGGGTTTTTTATGCTGTGTAAAACGTTGGAAATGGTTGAGAAAGGAGCAATAAAATCTGGATACTAGGATTCCAGGTCCTGTTAGTACCTAATCTATATATATGTATATTTATTATTTATATAAAATTCAAAGTCCTGACTGACTGACTGATACATCAACGCACAGACTAAACTGCTGGTCCTAGAGACATGAAATTTGGAGGGTGTGTTCTTCGTGAAGAGTAGGCATCCATTAAGAAAGGATTTTTCGAAATTCCACCCCTAAGAGGGTGAAATGGGGGGATTTCGTTTGTATGAAAAATCTTATTCCTTGAGTTAATAAACTTGAAACTTGGCACGAATACTTATCTAAATAAATTATGAAGATTGCCAGGCTTTTTTCTAAACTACCCCCTAACAAGGGATTGGGGGTTTCAAAGTTTGTATGGAAGAATTTTAGCGTGCAGTTCGATTTACTCGAAACTCAGTATTTATACCTAAGATTGAAAGTACAGAATAATGTGTATCAGGGTTTTTCGAAAATTTACCCCGGACGGGCTTAAAATGGGTAGTCAATTTTACAGGGGAGGATTTTACAGCGTGGCTTGATTACCTCGAAAATTGGCATAAATAATCTTTGAGTCAAGTTATGAACACATAACAAACGATCTTTCAAAATTCCACCCCTGTGGAGGTGAAAAGCGGGGATACAGTTTATATGAAAAATCTTATTCCATAGGATAATAAATTTAAAAATTGGCAAGAATACTTACTTGCCTACGTAAGTAATAAAGTTTATCATTATAAGTTTTTCAAAACTACCCCTCAAAGGGGGATGTAAGGGTGTTAGAGTTTGTGTGGAAGAATTTGAACGCACGATCCGATTAACTCGAAACTCAGTGTTTATACTTAAGACCAAAAATAAAGAATAACATGTATCAGGGTTTTTCGAAAATCTACCCCTAACGGGGTGAAAAGGAGTATTTAATTTTACAGGAGAGGATTACAATGCGTGGCTTGATTAACTCGAAAATTGCTATAACTAATCTTTGAGTCAAATTATGAATACCACCCAAACGAGTTTTCAAAATTCCACCCTTGTGTGAGTGAAAAGCGGGGATACAGTTTATATGAAAAATCTTTTTCCTTTGGTTAATAAACTTGATACTTAGCAATTATAAAACTCCTCACAGAGGATTTGGGGAGTGAAAAACTTAATAGGTAAGAAAAAAAATTTAAAAAAATTTCGCTCCGACGGATTAACTCAAAACTAATACTTAAAACAAAATATTAAAAGTATGTGTTTTAAAGGTTTTTCAAAAATTGTCTCTTACCGGGGTGGAAAAGGGTAATAAAGTTTAAGGGGTGGATTTTACTGCTTGCTTCCGTTAACTCGACAACGTTTCCATTGTATACAGTTACAGTTACAGCCAATATACGTAAAGCCCTATTATCCCATTCAAGGCTTTTTATAAATTGGACGTCATGCCCTGTTAGGGACTTCACCCTGGTTACCAGATGCTACAAATGCCAACAATATGGTCATGCAGCAAAAACATGCAGAGAGCTGAAATCTACTTGTGTTCACTGCGGTGAAGAAGGGCACCCGATGTCAGAGTGCGCGAAGAAAGTTGACACACCGAAATGTGCGACATGCTCACGCTTTAAAAAGCCCGATAACCACAAAACGGGAGATGCTGAGTGCCCTGCTAGGAAAATTCCGGAATACAGGTACATCAACTTTATCGAGTACGAGGGCACCTAGAGCCTCATGCTTAGGCCAGACTTCCGTGATTAATGCCTGCTGCTGACTCAGCTAAACACTACACTGGCCTACAAACACTCGATTTTTTTGATGTTTAAGCACATTAGTTGCGCGCAGCAAACCTCGAATAAACACATTTCCTCGAACGTGATTTAATTTTGAGCAACATTGACTTTATCCCACTTACCAATTTCTGCTGATGCAAAATCAAAATCATGTGTGTTTAGCTATGTAGGTTTTAAAGTGCAAGAAACTATTTTACGCAAACTAAATAATTACGTATATAAGACTTTTTGTTATTTTGATGTTTAATGTAAATAGTATTTAAGTAAATTAGGTATAAAATAACTAATTAATAATATTTTGTCATTATATCAAGACTTCTAATGTTAAATAATGTTAAGAATTTTACTGTCCTACAATTACTATAAAGTATGCTCATGCTGCCTGTGATACAGGTTTATCCTAGTACAGGCATCTAACATTATTATACCTTTGTAAGTTATTTCTAAGACTTAGTGTAAATATTTTTCCAATTTAATACTGAATAAAATATTATTATTATTGTATGACTTAAAGATTGTGTTGTGTACACCCAACAATCTTTAAGTCATACAATGGAAACGTACTAAACGCTTTTTTTAAAACAAAGCCTGTCGTGGTAAAAGGGGACGACAAGGTTTATTTAAAAAATCTTATTTGTTTTTTGTTTTTCTAAACTAACCCCTAAAAGGGGATTGGGGGATTTCAAAGTTTGTATGGAAGAATTTTAGCGCGTGGTCCAATTTACTAGAAATAATATCGTGGGATAATATCCGACATCCACGCGGGCGAAGCCGCGGGCAGAAGCTAGTATATTGCATAATATAGTAGCTACAAAGTACCATGCATCGGTGTTTTATTCTACTATAAAACATGGTCAGGAAATCAAGCTTACAAATTATTTGAATGAGCGCCATTCCGAATAACTTCCTAGATATCGTACAGTTAAGCCCAAACCATTGGAATTCTAGAAACGTGCAAGATTTTAACGGCGTTTGAATCCCCTTGCAACCTCCCTGCAAGCAAACCTGCTTAGAGCTACGACTGGGAGTTATGTTGGAATTGTGCAAGTATTTTCTTCCGAGCTAATTCACAAATAAAAGTCAACTGTTTGGGATAAAAAGCTGCTGCCATCCGCTTGCTTAGTTCAAAGTTTTGTATAAGATTTTTTAGTGGCATTTTTAAGGTTTGCAAAATGTGTGTTCTTTGAATTCATCGTGGTTTTAACTATATTAAGTACATAGGTATTCCTTGTGTTGTCCTGCGTTATTCTTTGCCTGCCATTATCATTACTATCCTCCTTTCCTTATCCCAATGTATTACTTGGGGTCGGCGGAGTATTTCATCTTTATACAGCTTTGTTATCAGAAGGTCCCTTCGAACCATATAATTCTTTACACAATCCACACATTGTTTCTTTGTTTTTTTTTGCCGAATGTTGTGATCTTGTCCTCGATTCTTGCCTGATGGATGATGGATCATGCTTGCTTTGAAGGCAGACAGACGGGTTATATGTGGAAGGGAACACAGACGCTGGTAGAAACCTCCACACTTTAGCTGTGCGCATCATATATGTGATGCGCACTTTAGCTGTGCGCATCATATATGTGATGCGCACTTTAGCTGTGCGCATCATATATGTGATGCGCACAGCTAAAGTGTGGAGGTTAGTATGGAGGAGAAGCGCTGAGTACGACTGCTTTGGATTATCTACTGCGTTTGATATTATCTACCAAGTGCGGATGCTTCCTTACAGTACGTCTAGTAGTAAAAGAGCGACGGTGGTACTTTATTTACTTTACAACTATTTACATTCATACGAAACCTAGGACCGTGCACAATAAACGTAAAATCCAACAAAAAGAACAGATCTAAACAATAACCGCGGCTCTAGCGCGCGAAGTTGGTTTCATTTGAAAGTTTTCCGTTTTTCAAGCATACAGCATACAGCCCCAAGTGGGGTGACCTACTCTCTTCAATTCGCGATACGGAACTTTTTTCATCAATAGGGTCGCGACGGAAACGAATATAGGTAGTTGAGTTGACGCACAAGATACTATAGTTTCCCTTGAATGGTTATGTTCTTTGGTTGTTTCGCGTGATTTTGTGAATCAGCATGTTTTTTTATGTTTTTTTGCTTTATTTGTTTTTGTAATATTGTTTTGATGAAGGTCTGAGGGGCAATTCTCGTAATTTTAAGAACGTTCACAGTTTGATTTCAGTCTCAATATGTCAATAAAACCTCTCATTTCCCTACATTATGAAAAGTTTTGTACATTAGTTTGTCGCTGAGATGAGACTGCGACTAGATTGTGAACGTTTTAAATTACGAGAATTAGCCTTCAGGTCAAACTTATTTATACACCGTTAAATTTTGATCGTTTTAATCCTTAAAAGGGGTCATTATATTCATCATTATGAACAACTTTTACTACGGGACCAACCCTGAAATCGTGAAAAAAAAATCAGTTGATCCATACATTATGTCGAGTTACCCGAACATAAAGGGATCCCTTCTTTTCGCATAATATTCTTTTTCCTAATATACTTTGGCATAATTTGTTTTGCCATAATAATACTTTCCCATATTTTTTTTGGCATACAGTTTATGTTGGCATAATTATCTTGAAGGCTAATTTGTTTTGGCATAAATTTAATTCGCATAACGTTACTAGGCCTAATGATTATTAGCATAATAATATTCAGGCATACAATTAATAGAAATAACGGAAACAAATTTGAGTTATTTTTACGTATTTATTTTGGATTTCCACGTCAATGATTTACTATACATAACATTATGTAACTTAACTACATATATGTATTTTTATTTTAGGTGTATATTTTTAGCCATCGCTTGTAAATATGCAAGTTTCGAAGTATATTCATCTTTTTTACTAATAATTTTTTCAATTCTATTGTGTTTGTCCGTGTATTTTTTCTTTTTTTTTTGGTATTGGTGATGTTCCGACAACAAGTTTATTTATTTCAATGGTTAGGTGTTATATTTCTTGACCAACCTTTTTTGCCAAAATATAAAATCAAGGATGGTGTTTTCCCACAAAATGTGCAAAGCTATTGTGCCATGCTTCTGTGTTCTAGGTATATTTTCCTTTTTTAGTTGTATGTACTCCAGGCAACAACTATTTCAATACTTCGAATAAACTACTAAAATTAGGATTCTGAATCACTTTTTCCAAGAGTCGGGGTGCCCCAAGGTCTAACACATCTCGATTTAGTAAAAAGGCAATGAGAACTTAGGATGCAAGAGCGAGTGAAGCAAGCTCGGGAATTGGGGCACCCCGACTCGGACAGGTTAGGTTCGAAGGGGATGATTGCGACTGCGAGCGAACGAGCCGCCGTCATCCCCTTAGTCTTAGGTTCCTTTAAACCCTGCAGACAGAAATAGGGGCTCCGTCGACTACGCCTTATTATTATTGTTATGCTTAATAAAGTTATGCTTTAATATGTTATGCTTAATCATTATTATGATTAGAGAAATTATGCGTAAGCTGTTATGCGTAAATAATTTATGCGAAAATATAATTAGGACAAACAAAAGTATGCTAAGTTATATTAGGTCTTAAAATTTTATGCAAATGGATAGGGAACCGAAAATTATGATAGCAAATGAAGAGGCTTATGTTAAAATAAATGTTCTAGAAGGTCAAATTGAAGATTTACTAAGAAAACAGCTAGAGACTACTATTGAAATTAAAAACGTGCACTTATGTAACACTGATAAATTAAGTGAAATTGTGTCTCTCCTGCACAAGGCAGTGGATTTACCCATCTCCCCTGGTAATGTTCGTCAAGTGTATAAAAAGAAAATAAATCTAGTCAAAACAACGTTATTGTTGTTGAGTATCAAGCAGTTAAATCGGTTCCCTATCCATTTGTATAAAATTTTAAGACCTAATATAACTTGGCATACTTTGTTTCCCCTAATTATATTTTCGCATAACATTATTTACGCATAACAGCTTACGCATAATATTTTAGGCATCATTTCTCTAATCATAATAATGATTAGGCATAACATTCTAAAGCGTAAATTTATTTACGCATAATGATATTAAAACATTTGATTATAGGCATAACAAATAAGCATAATAATAAACTCCTATAATGTTAGACACTAAAACACATTTTCATACAATATTGCTCAAATGAAATTTGTAAGCACTTTACATTGTAGGTAGAACAAATCATTTTTTAATTTTTCTAAGTGCACGGTATCATAAAACTGTTGTGTCAATAAGTGTATTATTGCAAAGTTTTAATTTATTCCTTTCAAAAAAATTCAAAAATAATTATTATTTATATATACTTTATTGTACACCACAAAAATACATAGCGCAAAAAAAAAAATGTCAGGAAACATACTGTTATAACCCAAACCACAACCCACAACACCAACAATAGAGGGAATCTGGCGCTCGCTCGCCTTCGCGCGTTAATGGTCTCTGTTCTAACCTAACCTAACCCATATGATTCAATAACAGTAGTAAATATCAGGAAACATCATACCTAATTATTTTATGCCTAAATACTACTATGCTAATAGTCATTAGGCCTAGCAAAATTATGCGAATTAAATTTATGCCAAAACAAATTAGCCTTCAAGATAATTATGCCAACATAAGCTGTATGCCAAAAAAATGTGGCAAAGTATTATTATGGCAAAACAAATTATACCAACATCGTTATGCCAAAGTATATTAGGAAAAAGAATATTATGAGAAAAGAAGGGATCCCGTTAAATCACGTGTAGATTTACTTAATGCTATTAAATTATATAATCAGAAGCACAAGGAGGACAAATTGGACACAAATCAACTGCAGATCTCGGGTGAGAAACTCCCAATATATGTTTCAGAATCCCTGACTCCTAACGCACGTAAACTACACTACTTAGCCCGGGCATTGCAGAAAAAGCACGAGTTTAAGTTCTACTGGGTCTCCAATGGAAGAATTTTCTTTAAGGAAAAATGAGGGATCTCCGTCGGTACTCATAAACTCCGCGGAGCTTATCGATGGTATTGTTGCTGATATTGAGAACACTAACATTCCAAGTGCCAATTCAAGAATATGACTTTTGGTTAAAGCCATATTATCCTCTTTACATTGGTTTATTTGTTTATGGCATGTCTTTTTTAATTTTCACTTTTATTTAACTCTTAGAAGCCGTCGGAAACACACATAGTTCTTAAAATTTACTCTTATTTCTTAATGTGTCCATGTTTCTCAAATATATTTATATTTGTTAAAAAATATGTTTGACTTAATTAACATCGCCTCAGACATTGATGAACATATCAATGTCGGGAATGCTCAATGCATAGACATACCGGAAAATTTCAAAATTTTGCTTGATGAAACTAATACGTACTAAAAAGTGTTAACTCAAAATATTAGGAGTTTTAATCACAACTTTGATGAACTTCGTGTTTCTGTTTAGACTTGACATTTCTTTTGACTTTATCATTTTAACCAAATGTTGGCTGTCAGAAAATACAACCCTTCCTGATATTGCTTCTTACCGGGGTTTCGCGACTACTAATCATAGTAACCAAAACGATGGTATTGTTATTTTTGTTACTGAGAATTTGAAAGTTTCTGTGTCAGAACCTACGGGAGAAGGTTGTGATGTTAATTGTTTGGTCACTACTTTAATTAATAATAAGTATGAATATCAAAATATTGTAATTTGTTCATGTATGCTACAAGTAGCGACATCTGTGTTCATGTAGCGTAATCATGTATGGAATGTGAGATTTGAATAAATATTGTTTTGAATGCACACGGTCGTTTTATTAATAACTACTATTGATTATACAGACCTACAGATATTTATACAGACCACCCGCGTTTAAAAATATTGTCAATTTCGTTAACGCTGTAGATAATGTATTACATACTTATAAATGATTTAAAACATCGTACTAATGGGTGACTTGAATATTAATGTTGGAGGACGGCACTGACAGTAAAACATCGAAATATATGGACCTCCTTGCCTCGCACGGTCTTCTTGTATCACATTTTTATCCGACACGAGAAAATAATTGTCTGGATCATTTGATTGCTTTGTCAAAACTAATGTTGATACTTTGACCCTAGTATGCGACTCGACTATTACGGATCACTGCAGTGTTATGATATCTCTCCCTAAGAAATCGGTAACCTCTGAGAAAAAACAGACAACATAAAAAAAGTAAATTACGTCGCGATCATGGATGATCTAAAACAAATCGACTGGACTGTTGTATTACATTCTGATGACAATAATGAAGTCACCAATAATTTCCTTTGCACAGTAAGAGATACCATCAATAAACATACGTAAGTACATCTGTAAACTGTCTCGCAGAAAACGTAACATTAAGCCCTGGATAACGCCTGGACTCTGTCGCTGTATGAGGAATAGAGATCATTTGCACCAAAACCTTAGAAAAGACCCTCAAAACGAGACACTGAATATAATCTACAAAAGATATCGCAATACTTGTACAAATTTACTAAAAAATCTAAGAATAAATACCTAAGATCACAAATAAACATTCACAATAATAATTTAAAAAAACAAGGGTCAATAATTAAGGAAATCTGTCTTTACAAAAGTCACACAAAAGACTGATGACCTTTTAAAAAGTAAATCTAATCCGCAAGATTCTATTAACTATGTAAATAAACATTTTTCTAATGTAGGAAGTCAATTTGCTCATGGCATCCAAGTAAGAATTCAAAGAAACGAAGATGACCACCTAGAATATATAACCCGTCCACACAAAATACATAAACATTTTGAAAGAAATTTACAAGAACAGCAAAGCAGTAATTAAACTGGAGAGAAAAAGGAGAGCCATTTAACATCCAAAAAGGAGTCAGGCACGGTGATCCCATCTCACCAAATCTATTCAATGCAGTTTTGGAGCATATCTTCAGACAGCTAGATTGGCGCGATGTCGTTATCAAAATAAACGGCGAGTTTCCCAATCATCTCCACTTCGCAGATAACATTGTTTTGATAAGCGAAACACATAAAGATCTTAAGAGTATTCTGAAGTCTCTAGATAAACAAAGTCGAAAATGTAGTCTCTACATGAACGTGGAAAAGACATGCCTTTTAACTAACAGCATAAGAGTACCAACGGTGATACAGAGCATGCCAATCGGGTACGTAGATAACTGTGTTTACCTTGGGCAAATCATTACATTTAGCAAACCGACAGAAAAATAAGTAGATCGCAGAATAAAGAGTGCATGGAGAAGATATTGGTCGTTGAAAGAAGTATTTAAATCACGCATCCCGATTCGCTTGAAAAAGAAAGCTATGGACACTATTATATTACGTACCCTACTTTACGCTTGTCAAAGTTGGACACTAACAAAGGCAGTTACAAAGAAACTTCAACTATTTCAACGAGCAATGGAGAGGAGTATGTTAGGAATTAAACTCCGAGACCGTAAAAGAAACAAAGACATACGACTATGCACTAAAATAATTGATGCTGTGGAATTAGCTTGCAAGTTGAAATGGCAGTGGGCAGGACACGTAGCCAGAGCCACAGATGGACGACGGAGTGAGAGGGTCCTATATTGGTACCCTCGCGAGGCACCACGCACCCGAGGCAGACCCAGGCACCGGTGGTCCCACGACCAACGCCGAGTGGCAGGTGGTTGGGGAGAAAAAGAAGGCGGCCAAGGCGGCCAGAAAAAAGGCGCAGAGGAGGCGCCGCAAGGAGCGAGCCGTTGCGGCTAGGCTTCGCTCCCCTAAGACCGCGGCTGTAGTCATTACGCTACAGCCGGACGCGGTCAAGAGGGGGGTGACCTACTGCGACGTGCTCACCAAGGCGAGAGCGACGGTGGATCTCCAGGAGTTGGGGATCACCGGAGGCCTCCGGCATAGGGTGACCGCCACTGGTGCCCGCATGCTGGAGATCCCCGGTGCGACGAGTGGCCCCACCGCTGACGCCCTGGCTGAAAAGCTAAGGGCGTCCCTCAATGCGGACGAGGCTCGAGTCTCCAGGCCCGTCAAGTGCGCGGATATGCGCATTGTGGGCCTGGATGACTCGGTGACGGGGGCAGAGGTGGTAGCCGCCGTCGTCAGGACGGGCGGGTGTCTGGCCGACCAGGTGAAGGCGGGCACCCTACGTCCTGACTTCACGGGTATGCGAACCATAACGGTAAGCTGTCCCGTGACGGCGGCGAGGAAGATAGTGGAGGGCGGAAGGCTCCTGGTAGGCTGGGTGTCAGCGCAGGTCAAGCTGCTGGAGCCCAGACCTCTGAGGTGCTATCGATGCCTCGTGGGGCACCACGTGGGCGTCCAGTGCACCTTAGAGGACCGCAGCACTCTGTGCTTCCGCTGCGGCAAGCCCGGACATACGGCCGGCTCGTGCAACGCCGCGCCGCACTGCGTCGCATGTGCGGCTGCTGGCAAGCCGGCCGATCACCGGGCGGGGAGCAAGTCCTGCGCTCCACCCGCCGAAGCCAGGAGGAAAGGCAGGCCCTCCGCCGCCGTCGCCCCCACCACCGTCGCCGCCACTGCTGCCGCCACCGCCACCGTCGCCGCCGCCGCCGCCGCCACCACCGCCGCCGCCGCCGCCGCCGCCGCCGCCACCACTGCCGAGGGGGCCCGGGAGGGGGCTGAAATGGAGGAGTAATGTCTCCTCCTCTACGCCTCCTCCAGGCGAACATCAACCACTGCGCCTGCACTCAGGACCTGTTGCTCCAGAGCATGGCGCAGTGGTCGATTAACATCGCCGTGGTCGCTGAGCCGTACTTTGTCCCGCCCAGGGATGACTGGGTGGACGACCTAAACGGCTCAGTGGCCATAATTTCGTCGGCCGCCGCCGGTACCCCGTCCCTCGAAGGTGTCACGAGGGGACAGGGGTGCGTAACAGCACGGTTCGGAGAGATTGTAGTAGTGGGAGTATACTTCTCTCCGAGCCGAACTCTCGCCGAGTTCCAGAACTCTTTAACAGAGTTGAGTGTCGTCGTCGCCAGAAACCACGCCTTCTCCGTGCTAGTGCTCGGGGACTTCAACGCCAAGAATTTGGCCTGGGGTTCCCGTTGCACGGATGTGCGGGGCAGGATGGTGGAGGACTGGGCTCTGGAAACAGGCCTGGTCGTCCTAAATCGGGGTTCTGTTCCTACGTGTGTGCGGATGCGGGGCGAGTCGGTGGTGGACATCTCGTTCGCCAGCCCCGCTCTGTCACAGCGTGTCATTGACTGGCGCGTCATGGAGGAGGTGGAGACCTACTCCGATCATCGGTATATCCGGTTTGAGGTCTCCACCCAGACCTCTAGCGCGCTGGTCCAACAGGCCCCGAGTGGTCCGCGGTGGGCGCTGAAGCAGGTGGACCGGGAGCTTCTCCTGGAAGGCTCGATCGTGCAGGCCTGGGTGTTTTCACCGGACAGGCCTGCTGATATTGACGATGAGGTGGAGTGGTTCCGGGAGGCCATGTCCGAGATTTGTGACGTGGCAATGCCCCGAGTCCGGCCAGGATGCGCCCGACGTCAGGTGTACTGGTGGTCGCAGGAGGTTGGGGCGCTACGCAAGGCGTGCGTCGACGCGCGACACCGGTACACCAGGCACCGCAGGCTCCGCATCCGCCCTCCGGATGCGGAAGCCACGGAGGTGGAGCTATACGAGGGGTACAGAGCGGCGAAGACCGCCCTCCAACAGGCTGTTCAGCGGGCCAAGGATATGGCCCGCGAGGAGATGCTGGAGACTCTGAACAGAGATCCATGGGGGCGCCCCTACAGAATGGTGCAGAATAAACTCCGCACATGGGCCCCCCCGCTGACGCATAGTCTCCGCCCACAGCTGGTGGAGGAGGTGGTGAGCGCTCTGTTCCCTTCACGGGGGGAGCATACTCCCCCGCCTATGACTCCGCCACTTGCAGTGCCCGAAGCGGACCACGCGGACGACGACGACGACACCCCTGAAGTGACCGGGGTAGATCTGAGAGCGGCGGTAGGCAGGCTGAAGGCCAAAAATACCGCCCCGGGACCCGACGGCTTGCCGGGTAAAGCCTGGGTCCTGGCCTCGAGGGCTCTCGGGCCTCGACTGGAGGCGCTCTTAAGCGCATGCATGGAGAGAGGCCAGTTTCCACTCCGTTGGAAGACGGGGAAGCTGGTCCTCATTCAGAAGCCAGGGCGCCCTGCGGACTCTCCGTCCGCATACCGGCCCATAGTGCTGCTCGACGAGGTCGGCAAGCTCTTTGAGAGAGTGATTGCGGGCCGCCTCGTCGGGCACCTGGTGAGGACGGGGCCGGATCTTGCGGAGTGCCAGTTTGGCTTCCGCAAGGGGCGCTCGACGGTGGACGCCATCATGCGCGTGAGAGCCCTCACGACGGGGGACGCGGTGTCCCGGGGTGGGGTGGTCGTGGCGGTGTCACTCGACATCGCCAACGCGTTCAACACCCTGCCCTGGAGCTGCATAGGGGAGGCACTCCGGTATCACCGGGTGCCGACTTACCTCCGTCGAATAGTCGGGGCGTATTTGACGGACAGAGCCGTCATCTACCCCGGTCGCGACGAGAACTGGAACCGGCGAGAGATATCGTGCGGTGTCCCACAGGGATCGGTTCTGGGGCCGCTCCTGTGGGACATCGGTTACAACTGGGTGCTGCGGGCCGACCTCCCTGATGGCGTCAGCGTAGTTTGCTACGCTGACGACACGCTGGTCCTGGCGCAGGGGAGGTCGCATCAGGCGGCGGCCGACGCGATGACACGCGGGGTTGCGATAGTCGTGGAAAGGATCCGGCAGTTGGGTCTCGAGGTGGCATTGCACGAGTCCGAGGCCATGTCTTTTCATGGGCCCCGGTACGGGCCACCTTCGGGATCCCAACTGATGGTAGGAGGGGTTCACATCGGCGTCGAGAAGACGATGAGATACCTGGGTCTCGTTCTCGACAGCCGGTGGAACTTCGTCGAGCATTTCCGACGTTTGGCCCCCAAACTGGAACGGACCGGGGCCGCCTTAAAGCGGCTCCTGCCCAACCTGAGGGGGCCAAACGCCTCCTGCCGGAGGCTTTACGCGGGGGTCGTGCGGTCCATGGCCCTATATGGGGCCCCGGTATGGGCGCGCTCACTGCGGCTTCGAGCCGCACACTACCTGAACGCGCCCCAAAAGGTGGTAGCCGTAAGGCTAATCCGGGGGTACCGCACGATCTCGCGCGAGGCAGCAAGCCTCCTTGCCGGACTGCCACCATGGGATCTGGAGGCGATAGTCCTCGCGCGCCTGTATGACTGGCGCGCGGAGGCACTACGTCGGGGGGAAACTCTGCACCCGCGGCAAATCGCTGCGGAGCGGACGGACCTCCGGCGCGGTCTCATGGTGGAATGGAAGGCGCGACTATCGCAACCCAGCGCAGGGCACGCAATGATAGCGGCGGTAAGACCCCTCTTTGAGGAGTGGCTAGAGAGGCGTCACGGCGCTCTCACCTACCGCCTGACGCAGGTCCTCTCCGGACACGGATGTTTCGGGAGGTTCCTGCACATAATCAGGCGGGAGGAGACGCCCGGGTGTCATCACTGCGAGGATCGCCCCGAGGACACGGTGGAGCACACGGTGGAGGTCTGCCCCGCTTAGGCAGAGCACCGCCGTGTCCTCGTAGAGGCGATCGGCAGCGGCGGCGACCTCTCGCGTCCGGCCCTGGTGCAAGCCATGGTCCGGGGCGAGAGGGAGTGGGAGGCGGTCACCTCCTTCTGCGAAGCAGTCATGCTAGCGAAGGAGGTGGTGGGATAGGCGAGGGAGAGATCCTCACGCCTCAGCCGCCGAGGGAGACGCTCCGGGCGTCGGGAGCCGCGTGACGACTCCCGGCCACCGTAGGCGCGGGCCTGCGGGCGGAGAGCAATGGGTAGCTCTCCGTCCGATTAGGACCAGGCCCGTGCCGGACGGCGCGTATGTGTTCCACGTGCGCCTCAGAGAGATGTCAGCGTAGTTGACGGGGCCCGACAGGGCCGAAGCCTGCCGGGGTAGCGGGATCGTCCGAAAGGGTTACCGCTGCCCTGGTACATAAAGGGCTAAGGAAGGAACACGGGTGGGTTTTAGTCAGTAAGAGTCTGACACTCCCTTCTGCTCCACCCAAAGCGGGAGGAGTCATTTGATGATTTCCCATCCACAAAAAAAAAAAAAAAAAGGCACCGGTGGTGCGATGATATTATTTCCGCGACCGGTCCTACCTGGACTAGAATGGCTCAAGACAGAGAGGAATGGCGAAAATGGAGGAGGCATTCGCCCTTAAATGGGCACCCAATACTAATTGAACAATAATTATTTATGTTATATTATTCAATTTATAAAATCAATTATTATTTATTTACGAGTGTTTGTTAAAATGCGTGGTTTAGTTATTATTCAGGTTTAATTAAGAATGAGACTTGCTTGTTTTATGATAACATTATAAGTAATTTTAAAAGATTTGGGAAATAAAAGGCTTAAATAAATAGATAATAATATAACCCAAACTTTTCATCTCTTAAATCTTTCGCCTTGCTGCCGACGACCGAAACTGAAGTAAAAAGTACAATAATTAATTTAAAATCATCTAATTTCAGTAGCTGGGATGAGATTTCCTCAATCTTACTTAAGCTGGGCGTTGAGATATTTGCATTGCTACGCGCATTGTCGTGGAGTTGCGGACACCAGCCCGTATTACCTATTACCAATAACTCAGATTTGTAATCTGTGCCTGACTAAAGGCATCTTGCCTAACGTCCTTAAACGATCTGTCATTATTCCTATACATAAATCTGGGGACAGAGGCTGTGTCTCAAACTATGGGCCAATCTTCTTGTTGCCTACCCTGTCCAAGATGATTGAGCGTATTATAAATAAGCGCTTGAAAAGCTTCTTAGAATCCAACGGGCTTCTGTCTGCAAACCAGTTCGGATTCAAATCAACTTCACATGCTGTTCACCAGCTTCTATCATATGTTGTCGATGGTTTGGATATGGGTGACAAGACCATAGGGGTGTTCTTGGACTTAGCAAAGGCGTTTGACACAGTTTCTGTTCCCATACTCCTAAGAAAGTTGGAGAGCATCGGTGTTGGTGATGTTGTGCTGGGTTTGATTACCGATTACATGTCAAACAGGACGCAATATGTGAGAATGAAGGATTATATACACAAGTCATCCAGAAAAAATCCTATTTGGGGTACCTCAGGGCAGCATTTTGGGACCGACTTTATTCCTCATTTACATAAATGACTTGTGTGACCTCCATCTCACACGCGGTAAAATAATTACTTTTGCCGATGATACGGGTCTTCTGTTTAGAGGCAGCACATGGAGCGAGGATTTAAAATTGGCAGATGAGGGTTTTGGTCTAGTTACAACATGGCTTGATCTCAACCTTCTTACCCTAAATGCCTTCAGCATTCGTAATAATACTCAACCACCGATTAATTCCTCATCCATCAAAATGCATTCATGCATAAATCCTCTATCTTGCTCCTGCTACTGTCTATCACAGTTATCTTCCATAAAATATCTGGGTCTTATTGTTGACCAAAATCTCTCTTGGAATGAACAAATAGCATCCGTGACTACTCGAGTTAGGAGAATGACCCCTTATTTAAAAATCTTCGGTATGTTTGCCAACCGAAACTACTACGAACTATTTATTTTTCCCTTTGCCAGTCAATAATAACTTACTGTATCACTGCTTGGGGAGGCGCATCTAAAACAATAATTTTATCCCTAGAAAAAGCGCAGCGAGGTGTACTCAAGGTAATGAATTTCAGGAGATTTATGTACCCCACACATATAATATATAAAGAACTGTCATTACTTACGATTAGACAATTGTTTCTAAAAACTGCGATCCTACAGCACCACTCCAAGTTACCTCTTTCGACAACCAGACGTAGAAAGGATTTAGTGTTTTCGGTTCCTAGAACCAAAACGGTATTTGCTAGCAGATTTTTTGACCTTATCGGGCCTCATTTATACAATCAGTTGTCTAGGAGTTTGAGGTTAAGTGATTTGTCAGGCTATAATTGCAAAAAGATTTTGAATGAATTTCTACTTCAAATTGATTATGTTAACACAGAAAAGCTATTGGTAAGCCTATCATAAAAAATACAAAGACACTGTTCGTATTCATACACATTCAGTCACATCCACCAATTACATCAACACAATACACCATACAAACATCAACACAACATCTTTGAAACAATTTTCTGTCTAAATATTTTGCATACACTTAATGTTTTCTAATTTTACCTACCTTAGGATTTGTAGTAATGATAGCAATGTAATAACTACTATCGAACTACCTGCTAACTATCTTAAAATACTAGGTTCACTGATTGAGTGTGTGACTGTTGGAGAACGAGGTGGACTGACCTACCGTGATACAATTTTTACTAGTACGGAGGTCAGTGTGAATTACTCTCTAACAACCATATACGTTCGTCATGAGATCTTATGTTATTTTTTTTATTGTATTATTTTATATGTATATATATATTATATGTTCCTAAGGTTGTTATTGTGCTGCTAGAAATAAACGTTTTTTTTTTAATGAAATTAAGAACGAACAATAATTTGACATGGTAGTCAATTAGCTTAACTTAAATTATATACGGATTGACTGACTGCACATAGAAAAGGGAATTAGTCCATCATCCAGCTGTGTGCAAGTGTACAATTATAGCAACCAAGTACTGTACAAAGGGTGATGTTAGAATTTCCTAGAAGGTTGAAAAAGGCCCACCTTACGTAACCTTTATTCAAATATTGATGGTATTACTTAAGACATTCGGCCAAAAACAGGAAAAATTTAACAGAAAAAAATACCTTTTCTACCTTTCTGAGGTTTTAAGTGCCCTTAGCCAAAGTAAAAAGTGTGATCCTTACCTTTTGAAGTTTTCTCTTGGCCGTTATGTTTTCGAAGAGATAAGCCTGGGATATTAATAATGACTTTGGGAGAAGATGGCATGGAGTATCCGAATGAAAATCGATGCTCGATATCGACTGAAAAATAACATATTTAAATATTTTTCTCCAACGCCAGTAGCAAATCTAAAATTCCCTGGGTTTTACAGGTGTCCATAGACGAGAATAATTTAAATACATTTCCTTCCTTGAAATAGGTCAATAATCGTCGGTTGTTGGCCTACCTTTGACCTCGGAAACAATACAAATACAGATCCAAACTTTGAAAACTCGTAACAGAATGATGATGTAATTCTAATAGAGTGTTAATTTGTTAGTTGTTTAACTTACCGACCTGAACACTGAATTCATTGATAAACTTGAGAAATTGTATGTAAACAATTGATTTCCGTTCACGGAAAGGGGTCAGATATTCAAACAGTACCTAATCCAGATATTTAAACAGGCCAAGTTAAAACAGAAACTTTCAGATTTTAATCATTAAACGACAACTAATTAATTATGTACATATTTGAATCAATGTGCAGCACATGATTAGGGAGTTCCATTTGTGTACCTATGAAACAAGTTGAGACGTACATATATCAGATATATTCCACAAACAATAAACGCATCACAAAATAACAGAGAGTTTAAATTTGGGGAGGTTGGGGATATTTTTTTATGATCCCCAACCTCCCCAACCTTAAACTCTACTCAAAATTATTAAAAAAAAACAACCCCCTAGGGTCGCACGTAAAAATAAAATACTTGTATCATAACCGTATAATAGAGGAGACGCGGCGTAAATTAATGGCGCTTGTAATATAAATTGATATAAATTGTGTCTCGACGGACTCTGGCCGACTCTCTACTACGATACGAATACGAAATTGTGTTGGCTTAAAGTGAAAGCTGATCGAGATAGCACGAGTTGAAGCGATTTATTGCTGCAGTAAATCATAGCCGATGCAGGACGGAATTAAATGTTCATTTATGTGTCTCGCATACCTTTTTGTGGCTGTTTGATATTCAAGTGAGTGTCGTGGGAGTGTCGAATCATGAATAATGTTTTTTATTGCACTTGATTTTCATAACTTTCCATTGCCGAACGCACTGCTGAATCTGAAAAACAAGATGGTCAAATAATTTATTTGAAAAGACTAAGAACTTTTGTAACTTAGTAAATATTTATAATAGTGTTAGAGGTAAATCCTATATAAAAGATACATAAATTTTTTTTACTATACAATCTTTTACCACGTTTTATCGGGAAGATGAGTGTCACCAGCAGAAGAACACACACAATGATGTATTAAAAGGACATTGCTCTGCGCCCATACATTGTTCGCCCTGGAACCAAGAGCATCGAAAAATTATGTGTTGTATTGTCGATCATTAGTAAACTCCTATAAGATCTTATTTTTATAGCGGACTAGCTGCAGAATAAGCTATATTCCAAAAAAAGTATCAGATTTTGAGGTTATAATCGAACCATTACAACAAATATTAGGTATAGTTTTAATAGCTCCGACTGATATTTAAGAAACTAAAAAAACTATATTATGTTATATAATACATTTAGATATTTTTTGTACCTACCTAGATAATTATCTAGGTAGGTACTAAAAATATCTAAATATCTATATCTAGGTATCTATGCAGTTTTTTTCTAAGGCCTAAGTGTATGTAATTGCAAAGTTGAAATGCATAGAATCTGAGAACTGACAACCGCTATTTAGTCACGTCAAAAATAGTGGTGGCCAACCCGATACGATTTATCGATTTTCCTAAGATTTACTATGGCCATACGTTACAAACTGAATTACATAAAATTTTGTCATACGATAATATTAATACCATTACATATAAGACAATGTCCTACTTTACTTATAATAACACTCTTCTATACTTGTAATAATATTATTACATAAAAACATCTGTATCTGGTTTGCAATATTGTTTCTTTGAAGAAAATATTTATCATGTATTCAGTAACGATAAGTATTTTCTACCTGACTGCGGCGAAGAACAAAAGGAGGGTTATTTAAATTAATTGTCGTAAATAGTCGTTTAGTTAGAAGTAAACCACACACTGTTCTAAACGATCATTAGAAAACCCTGAATAATGATCATGATGACATATGGAGGTTTTGTTCAATTCAGCATTATTCTAACTACCTATTTAAAATCGAGTATGACCTCATTCATACTTATACTTAGTAGGTTTTTTAAATTATACTTTTAGGGAATAATAATGTATGGAATATGCAATGGTGATTGAATTGTTTTATTGATATATTCGAAATAAATTCAAAATGTGATTCGGATTCAAAAACATGCAACAATTCATTAAAAATTCGATCGATCGATTGCAACCGATTGGGCATCCCTAATCTTTTTCGATACGACATGACGTTTGGCGAAGATGGCGGCGATTAATGTTATTAGTCGCGTAAAATACTTTAAAATGTTCATTTTTGTATGCAACTAGTCCGTGTTACAAAAGTATTTGCAACTAATATAATAAAATAGACAATTAATTATCGTGTATGTCCGATATTTCTTATGCACAGGGCGATTCCGGACAATGTCCTTTCATGCACAAGAAAAAAAATGTTGTTGTACAAAGGTAGATTTAATGCCTTAGGCATTTTGTACCAGTCTACCTTAGGGCGATACAGAGTCAAAACATGGCAGGTGTAATAATAATATAAAACAAAACAAAATAAAAAAACACATACAAAACATCACGCTGTACTCCCGGGGACAGTTAGAGGCATACCTGTAGTACACCCACATTTCGATAACAAGGGGCGAGCCTATAGCTAGACTCCGGGCTGCTACTGAGAAATTCCAGTTGGACCAACACGATCACACTCGGTCTGAGCCGAAGTCGGAGCTCGGTCGGAGCCTGGGAAGTGGAGCCAGGACCTCATGCTCAGCAGTAGCGTTGCAATCACTAGACAAACGAGGCAGCCGAGGCAATAAATAAAAAACTTTGTCATGAGACATTTTTGATGCTACACTTTTAATTCAATGACGTCATTGACAATATATAATCCATTTCGAAAACGATAGTGACACATTTATATCATGATAATTGCTAAGCAACAAAAAATATTCATTACGAGATGCCAGAGCTTCGGTCTATTGATTCAAGAGCCTCGTTCGATCTAGTTCGGGGCTCTTTGTTTCTATTGCAGCTCCTCCAAACCTCCTTTAAACCTCTAATAGACACAACAGAGGCTATTAGAGGTTTAAAGGAGGTTCTAGTAGAACAGTGATTAATAGATAGAGGGAGAATGGAGTGGAATGATTTATGGATGGTGGAAGAACGGGTGGTAAGTAATGATTGTTTTGTCATATGTCGTTTGGACTAGTTTCCGTTTTTTATACGTTGGACTAATTCGTTATTAAGTGCTTGGGGCCTTTTTTTTTTTTTGAGGATGGGAAATCATCAAATGACCCCTCCCGCTCTGGGTGGAGCAGAAGGGAGTGTCAGACTCTTACTGACTAAAACCCACCCGTGTTCCTTCCTTAGCCCTTTATGTACCAGGGCAGCGGTAACCCTTACGGACGATTCCGCTACCCCGGCAGGCTTCGGCCCTGTCGGGCCCCGTCAACTACGCTGACATCTCTTTGAGGCGCGCGTGGAACACATACACGCCGTCCGGCACGGGCCTGGTCCTGATCGGACGGAGAGCTACCCATTGCTCTCCGCCCGCAGGCCCGCGCCTACGGTGGCCGGGAGTCGTCACGCGGCTCCCGACGCCCGGAGCGTCTCCCTCGGCGGCTGAGGCGTGAGGATCTTTCCCTCGCCCATCCCGCCACTTCCTTCGCTAGCATGACTGCTTTGCAAAAGGAGGTGACCGCCTCCCACTCCCTCTCGCCCCGGACCATGGCTTGCACCAGGGCCGGACGCGAAAGGTCGCCGCCGCTGCCGATCGCCTCTACGAGGACACGGCGGTGCTCTGCTCAAGCGGGGCAGACCTCCACCGTATGCTCCACCGTGTCCTCTGGGCGATCCTCGCAGTGGTGACACCCGGGCGTCTCCTCCCGCCTGATTATGTGCAGGAACTCCCGAACATCCGTGTCCGGAGAGGACCCGCGTCAGGCGGTAGGTGAGGACGCCGTGACGCCTCTCTAGCCACTCCTCAAAGAGGGGTCTTACCGCCGCTATCGTGGCGTGCCCTGCGCTGGGTTGCGATAGTCGCGCCTTCCATTCCACCATGAGACCGCGCCGGAGGTCCGTCCGCTCCGCCGCGATTTGCCGCGGGTGCGGAGTTTCCCCCCGACGTAGTGCCTCCGCGCGCCAGTCATACAGGCGCGCTAGGACTATCGCCTCCAGATCCCATGGTGGCAGTCCGGCAAGGAGGCTTGCTGCCTCGCCCGAGATCGTGCGGTACCCCCGGATTAGCCTTACGGCTACCACCTTTTGGGGCGCGTTCAGGTAGTGTGCGGCTCGTAGCCGCAGTGAACGCGCCCACACCGGGGCCCCATATAGGGCCATGGACCGCACGACCCCCGCGTAAAGCCTCTGGCAGGAGGCGTTTGGCCCCCTCAGGTTGGGCAGGAGCCGCTTTAAGGCGGCCCCGGCCCGTTCCAGTTTGGGGGCCAAACGTCGGAAATGCTCGACGAAGTTCCACCGGCTGTCGAGGACGAGACCCAGGTATCTCATCGTTGTCTCGACGCCGATGTGAACCCCTCCTACCATCAGTTGGGATCCCGAAGGTGGCCCGTACCGGGGCCCATGAAAGGACATGGCCTCGGACTTGTGCAATGCCACCTCGAGACCCAACTGCCGGATCCTTTCCACGACTATCGCAACCCCGCGTGTCATCGCGTCGGCCGCCACCTGATGCGACCTCCCCTGCGCCAGGACCAGCGTGTCGTCAGCGTAGCAAACTACGCTGACGCCATCAGGGAGGTCGGCTCGCAGCACCCAGTCGTAACCGATGTCCCACAGGAGCGGCCCCAGAACCGATCCCTGTGGGACACCGCACGACATCTCTCGCTGGTTACAAATCCCGTCGCGACCGGGGTAGATGACGGCTCTGTCCGTCAAATACGCCCCGACTATTCGACGGAGGTAAGTCGGCACCCGGTGATACCGGAGTGCCTCCCCTATGTAGCTCCAGGGCAGGGTGTTGAACGCGTTGGCGATGTCGAGTGACACCGCCACGACCACCCCACCCCGGGACACCGCGTCCCCCGTCGTGAGGGCTCTCACGCGCATGATGGCATCCACCGTCGAGCGCCCCTTGCGGAAGCCAAACTGGCACTCCGCAAGATCCGGCCCCGTCCTCACCAGGTGCCCGACGAGGCGGCCCGCAATCACTCTCTCAAAGAGCTTGCCGACCTCGTCGAGCAGCACTATGGGCCGGTATGCGGACGGAGAGTCCGTAGGGCGCCCTGGCTTCTGAATGAGGACCAGCTTCCCCGTCTTCCAACGGAGTGGAAACTGGCCTCTCTCCATGCATGCGCTTAAGAGCGCCTCCAGTCGAGGCCCGAGAGCCCTCGAGCCCAGGACCCAGGCTTTACCCGGCAAGCCGTCGGGTCCCGGGGAGTGCTTGGGGCCTTAGCACACCTCCGCCACTAAAATAATGATGGAAACCGAAAAATTACTAAAAATAATAATTGTCGTGGTTCGAGTAGCGGAACACCATGAGAGTCAGCTCAATTATAGCAATCGGAGCAAAATTCTCTTCTCTTTACATCCGTTTTTGCAAAAAAGCTTTCTTGTTTGGCAAAGTGTACCTAAATATTCAGAAAAAAATTGAGCCATACAAGTACAACAGCCATACAAGTACAGCTACTGCGTCAAACAATTCTACCTAATTACCAAATAAATAGAAATACAGTTTACCACTCACATATTGTCTATATACCCCTATTTTTATTATTACCTTATCTTATCAAAAGTACTCGTACTATAAAAGGTATATGTATATTAATTATATACAAATAGCAACAAACAGAAAACGTCCTCAGGCTAATACATACTTTATTGAATTCATTATTGCGAGTCACATACCTACGGAGATTAGTTACTTGTACGTTAATTAGCATTCGTTCAGGTTGAGGTATCGTGTAACTAGATAAACAACTAGAAGCTGCTTATAGTTATTTTTTAATGAGAACAGTTAGGTACAGTAGCTCTTACTCTTGCTAATATAAATGATTTTATTTCTGTAAGTAGGTTTGTACAAACACACATCAATCATATTTTAAAATCTGGATGCGGTTGGCGTTACCTGTCCTAGTCTCTTTTAAAGTCCAGACATAATCTGACAGATCAAGCGAGGACCATGTAGATTAGTGTCTGAAATTATCGTTTGAAGTAAGAACAACACTGATTTGAGCGGATCTCAAGAATTGGTCAGTTATCGTGTAGCTCATCTCAGAACTTAAAGAGCTCAACAAACCGGAAAACTTTTTGATTAAATAATGAAATGTTCTTATTTATATGTATAACCTTCATATTATGAAATTTATGCCTATAACTCAGTTTCCCGGTTAAATCAGAACCCGAAATCTGCAGCACTACTAGAGAAAAATCGTGATTTTATCTCACAGGACCTACTACTACCCATCAAAAAGCTCGCGAGGGAACATAAACCTTAGCTCTTAGGTTACAGCATCCATCTCAGTTACGTAACTATGACACTAAACAAAGTGGGCACATAAAGTTCCTAGCTGCCACGTGACGTCATAGTGTCCTGTTAATAATTCAGGCAAACGTCGTGCGTCGGAGGACTCATCAGGTCGTAGATTACCTGTGCGAAGGAATATTTTGAGCTTGTTGGCAGGGGACCGGGATATTCATTTAGCTACGTTGGTTTAGGGGATGAGAAAAACGTATGGTACGGTCGGTAACAAAACCTGATTAATAACCTGACTACGAACCTCAAAGCTTTGTAGTAGGCATAGGGGTTAAAATTCCCAAACCAATCTTACTGATTCTCATTTGTCTGTGCGGCAGTTCAGTGCAAAACGGGTTTTATTTATTTATTTAAATGCCTTAAAGCTATCATTACAGGTCTCAACCTAATGCGATAGCCAAGTCACACACACAAAATTAAAATTAAAGCACAAATTACATCTCAAGATCATAAAGATCATCATTTTTTTATTTAATCGTTGAAATTTAATGCTACGTATTTTTTAGACCAGTGGCCAGTACTTAAGATAATATTTTATTACTTTCTATAATCAGATCACCAATATAGCTTATTATGGGTTGTATTATTTTCAAGCGACTTTTGCTGCCCACAGTACCAACTTTATTTTCCCAAAGAAATAGTCTAAAATTGGACGACTGAGTTGTTATAGCTTATTACTCGGGATTTGGCACTGGTGCGCCAAATGTTACGCCAAATACGGTTTAAAGGACGCGTAACGTTCCCGTTTGTCATGTTATTATCAGTTGAATGTCCACTGGACGGGTGTTGCTATGCAGAGCTACGTTTAACGATAATTGGGGACACTGTCGTAATCATCACTGTAGGTATTCGTGATGGTAACATGTGTTCATTATAATTTGTTAATATAATAATTATAAATTGTTAATAATAATTTGTTATAATTTTATCATTTTTGGAGTGGAAACTGTTGGTAACTTCATATTATCGGAAGAGGATCATTGGACAATGTTCACAAAAGACTTTTCAGTTTTAATAACCTTTTTTGATGTATTGTAGGTACTTAGTTACGCACAATATTAAAAAACCTAGACAAAATTACCAGCTGTCAATTTTCCAAATAACTTTCCTTTACACAAAAACGGTGTCCGAAAATTCCTCACTTTTTCCAAGACATTTCTCGAACATAAAGGTAGACAAAACGTCAATAGATCCATTATCAGAACGCCTGTTCACCGGGGAAGAATTCATAAAACTTCCTCTAAATTTCACCCAATTGTCCGTGCCCTGACCTCATTCTGGGACACAATAAATAGCTTCAGTACCCGGCTCCTGTCAGCGATATTTTCTTCTAAATCTTCACTGTTTTGTTAACATTCCTCGACCCGCGATTTGTACACTTAGGGAATAAATGGAGCGTCAAATGCTCGTGCATCGCCCGAAAAAAGATGCACTGCGTTACGGAACAAATCGAGCTTGAAACACTCTTGCGTTAGTGAAGGATGGACGAGTGCGCTAAAATAGAACATGGGAACTAGTGATTCAGGGGTTTCACTGTAATGTTTAGGTGGTCCAATTTACAATATAACCAAGAAGTAAGAATTTTTTTGTTAGTTGGACTCAGTTTCTTTGTTTATAATTAATTGTTTATAATTAATTCAGATGAGTCTCTGAGGTGCGGAATTTGGGGGTTACTGTCACTCAAGAACTATCGTTTCGCGATCGTATTACGGGGATCTGTAAAAGGGGGGTTAAGAAACTTTTTTTTTTTTTTTTTTTGTGGATGGGAAATCATCAAATGACTCCTCCCGCTCTGGGTGGAGCAGAAGGGAGTGTCAGACTCTTACTGACTAAAACCCACCCGTGTTCCTTCCTTAGCCCTTTATGTACCAGGGCAGCGGTAACCCTTTCGGACGATCCCGCTACCCCGGCAGGCTTCGGCCCTGTCGGGCCCCGTCATCTATGCTGACATCTCTTTGAGGCGCACGTGGAACACTTACGCGCCGTCCGGCACGGGCCTGGTCCTGATCGGACGGAGAGCTACCCATTGCTCTCCGCCCGCAGGCCCGCGCCTACGGTGGCCGGGAGTCGTCACGCGGCTCCCGACGCCCGGAGCGTCTCCCTCGGCGGCTGAGGCGTGAGGATCTCTCCCTCGCCCATCCCGCCACCTCCTTCGCTAGCATGACTGCTTCGCAGAAGGAGGTGACCGCCTCCCACTCCCTCTCGCCCCGGACCATGGCTTGCACCAGGGCCGGGCGCGAGAGGTCGCCGCCGCTGCCGATCGCCTCTACGAGGACACGGCGGTGCTCTGCCCAAGCGGGGCAGACCTCCACCGTATGCTCCACCGTGCCCTCTGGGGGTTAAGAAACTTGAGATTTGTTCTAAGGCAGACAAGGCACTTTACTAACATCGCAACAGTCAGAGTCCTGTATGACGCACTAGTCAGGAGTCATCTGGAACATAGTGCTGTCATATGGGCTCCGCATGAGGCTAAGAACTCGGTACCTAATGCTGGAACGCGTACAGAACAAGTTCACGCGCCTCTTGTACAAGAAACTATATTGGGTATATCCATTTTACCCGTTGATGTACTCCACTCTGTTTATGCTCGGTATGGTCGGGTACAAACGACTGAGGGTACGACGGGAATTCACGCTTGTCGCGTATCTGGTTAGGTTACTTCGTGGCATTGAGCATAACCCAGGAGTACTGCAGCGCCTGAGTCTATGTGTACCAGACCGCTATGTGTGGAGGCGGCGCCGCCCGCCACTGCTGGCCGTGCCTGTTGCTAGGACCAACCTTCTCGCCAAAACACCATTGACCCGCACAATTCGGGTTATCAACAATCTTTACGTGAATATCGATGTATTTACATGCCATTTGAGTGAATTCGCAAAAATACTGATGTTCTTTTTATGTTATAGTGTAGATTAGAGTAGGCTATATTTTCTGTTTTTATTTTAGCTTATTTAGGGAACTTAGCAAAGTAGTTATTATTTTTAGATAAGTAAGTACTGCTAGTTTTTTTACGTTTTTCATAGTTTTTAATTGTAATTAAGTTAATTTTAACACCACGCTATCGAATTAGGTATACCTAACCTGTAATGATAGTCATTGGAGATTTTAATAAATAAATAAAATTGTTTATTCTCTATGATTTAGGTTTAAAAGCCTGAGAGCAACCTGAAGTCAGGTTACATCCCATTGTTATCCTCAAATCAATCCTAACAATTCGCATTTATTTACTTATCAGATCCATATACTTACTTATTACAATAAGGCTGATATCCCTTCTACTTCCTTGTTTCCCTGTCGACGATATTTCCTCTATATTGCCGACCACTGCTGTTCTAGCATGACTATTTATTGCAGTTACGTTACGGAAGCAAAATTACATGGCGAATTTTGTCAGTGGGAAAAGCATTCTGATAACAAAATATGTTTGGATATTGGGACAGAACGAAATTAATGAATTCATTACAATGTCGGCTCGCTTCGTTGTCAATATTATTGAAGACATACAGATAAGTAGTTTCCGGAAGTTCTGTGAGATTTATAACTAAACGCATTCACAATACAGCAGTAATTCCTAGTGTCAGACAATACATTTTCATGCTAAACCATTTAAGTCGGGTTCCAATATTTGTTTAAAATATTACAGTTTTATGAAATTTATTCCTTTTACAGATATTACAGCTATATTTCATCAATTTTATTTACATTTCCTACGACCAAACATCTCAATACAGTCCGCGTTTTAGTTTCCACAAAGTTTCATTTGATTTGCGACCGCCAAGCCCCGCGCCTCGCACCTCGTGGCTTGTGCCAAAGCAGAGATCTGTTTTGGCAGTTACCAATGAAACTTGCTATATTTCAAAGTTTTCAAACATACAACTTTGTTAAATTTGGAGTACGAACAACTCTCGACCAGGAAAATACTTGGAAAACTTTGCAGGTGGGTTTTTTGCCCCCGAGAGACGAGCCGCTAATAGAAATGTAGCTATCGCTTGTTCTACGAATTCCCAAGTTTGGGAAAATCAAACCTTGTGTTAAAGAAGTAAGAAAAAAAAAAAAAGAAAATCATTTGGAGCACTTTTTGGGTCAAGTAGATAAAATACCAAATCATTTGAGTCCCGGGTAAAGGAAATCTGTGGTGCCTGGTATATACAATAATATACATGATAAGTCCAAAAATCAGATTTTATAATAATTATGAGCATTTGAAACTTGAAATTAATGCTACAAATCGGAATAGCAGCTAAAGACCAAACGAAAGTAAAAAAAATATATGATGATACGTGAATATGTGATGTAAAAACAGAAAATGACAAATTTTGGACTTATCATGTATATACCACACACCACACAAATATGGTATAAAATGGTTGCAAAACCAAAATTACCTGCAAAGAAAAATACCAAAGTCAGGAGCAACTTAGCCAAGATTGTGCTCTTAGAATAAGAGGAACATTGTAAAACAGGACATTTCAGTGAGGCGTTACTTATTCACACCGTTTGTCGGCGACGTAGTGCTGCTCAAATATTCAATGCCGCCATCTTGTTCTTGTGTTAAGCTTGGCTTAACTACAGCCGCAAATGACGTGAGCAGAATGGAAAATGGTAAGAAAGTGTGTCTATGTGGGGAGCACGAGGCTTGCTCTACTTATAATATAAAATCTTACATAGAATGCTCACGCGTAATAGGTAAATAAGTCATAGGCATAAATGTCTAAGAGGTAAGTCGTAGCTGTGTCTCTTAGTGGTGGATTTCCGTGAATATGTACAAAATCTTGAGCATTATATAAAACGAAACTAAAAGTGTTAAAGCATAAAAATCCGGTGACCAACTGACACAGTATTTTTTCCATCCAAGATAAGTAACAGCTTCGAATCAATGTTATTTTACAACTCAATTCCCATATTGTATTTCAATATTCACTCGAAAGAAAAGTAAATGAAAGATTTTACGACAAATATAAAACGGAGTGAACTTTACATAAGAAAGTGGAGTGTCGTATATTGATCGTTAAATCTCGCCGGTAATGTATTCGATACAGTTCGAGTGAAGTGGCAAGTTTCTACGAACGTCCACCGACTTTGTATTACACTTGAATGAATCCAGTAATGCAGTTTTACTCACACCTGCTTTGTAGGTAAAGTATTTGTTGGAAGTTGCAAAAGAGAATTTAAGTAATAAAATGATTGCTCGTTCATTCCACCTCGTTAAGTTTGGACAGGGTTGTCTGATGCTGTAGGAATGAAGTTTTAAAATTAAAATATGAGTCTTTATAATAACTCTCATGGCATTCACTATATTTACCTGCACGCGTCATTTTCTTTGACTTATATACATACACGTACTTTATTGCTACTTGAATAAGATTTATTATTTCCCTACTAACCTTTCCCAAATAATTTCAATTATCCAAATTTATTTTTACCATCAATTAGGCAAAACGGCAAAGCATCTAGAGAAACTTGTGAAACAACATCAAAAAGGAAATTAACATTGTCATAATTTGCTTTAAGAATGTCCGTTCAAGTATCTCAACACAAATTATGATTGACATACCTAATAAGTAATTACTTACAGCTTTCAGAAAGCCTTGTAATAGAATTAAATGATTTTCTTTCTATTTTCAATAATGTTGACATCGCCAACCCGTCTTGAGCTAGCGTGGTGATCGACGCTCGTACCTTCTCTGTTTGAGAATAGGCCTTTGCCTCGTAGTTAGACAATAATGGTGGTATTATTAATATTGAACAGTTGAGCTTTTTTGAATGAGTGAGCATATTTAGCAGCATATAGCAGCCATAAAACATTGACGTGGCATTGCCCCGATAATCGCCGGCTTTCGATATAAAACGGCGCTTTGTGAAAATTCCCTGGCATTCGCTCGTCGCTTCAAGCTGCGATATGAATATTATTACATTCTTCTGTCCTATATTTATTATTTATTGTGAATTTGTCAATAGTCTGCGTTATTTGTAGGTCTGTGTGGTGTTCTATATTTAGAATTGTCAGAAGTCACGCGAGGACTTGTATTACTACTGGAGCGTCAGAGCCTCAAGCGATATTATATTTTTTGTTTACGACGAATCCGTCTTCTTTGTTAAACTTACAATCGGCTTCAATTATGAAAGACTCTCAAACGTGTCTTTCACAAAACTAAGAGAAATTTATGCACGTACTACTCTCAAAGCAAAAATACCTAACATTACTAATTATGCCAAAACTATTGTGTAGTTTATTCATGATATTATCAGAGTTGGTTTATTACATCAACTGATAATACATTATTTCATAATTCATAGCCTTAACCGTCCATTCAGAACCACTGACAGCACAAAATATCAAACTAATCTGGTACATTACCGACAATCCTCGCAACATCAGTGAGCTCTTTACCATATACTAGTCTATTGTTCTCGTAATCACCAGCGCGTCGGTGATAAACGCAGGCATCTCTGATTTACGTCCGAAGCCACGCCATTAACGGTATTACCCTAACACCGGAGAGTTAACTCAGGAGTTACGGCTGATTTGCAACTTGTGCTCCTATGTCTTGAAATATGTTGGCTAGTGATAAGTGGGTGCTGGCTTACGTAGAATTGGAGGTGTGAGAAAAAAGTGCGCATAATAGTTTTTTTTTTTTAATTGTAAGAGTATCATCCATACATGGCTTCGTGTATTTAATACGGGGCGGGAAAAAATGACGTTCAGAAGTAAAATAAATTCGACCTGAAATTGATGTTGAATTCGTGTTTCTAACAAAAACAATTGGAGAAACCCGATAAATCCAATTATAGTTATCAGGCAACAATTTGATGAAAAACAAAACGTGATCTAATAAAAAACTTACTAACGGGGCAGTCCTCAAGCTGACTCTCATAAATGTCAAAAAGCAAACACAACAACAAGTAATCTCATAAATTGAATTCCAACAATACACACCACTTAGAAATCTTCAAAAAATAATCCGCGTAGGTACTCTCTAAAGCCGGAGTACTAATAAATAATGCATGGCAAAAGTTCCCGGCTGGGCTCATACTCGTACAGAAGATTGATCCGCGCATTCCGAATACATTTACATGTGGGAATAAATCATAACACAGGAGCTCATGCCTCGTGTCGATAGGTGCAAGAGTACAACATGAGATGTAATTTATATTGTTTGGAGTTTCGTATGTCGGTGGAACTGAAGTTACGAATTTTGATACTGAACGTGAGGTCTAGATCAATGTTTTATGTTTCAAATCATATCCAAGAACAAAATATAACGAAAAATGTAGGTATTCCTGGAAAGACACACAACACAAGAGACTTGAACAGGGATCAGTGACAGCATGACCTATTTTTACTTTTTTCGAAGAACCTAGACCATTCTCATTTCAATCACGTGGGTTACCTTTCCTTCAGCCTAATTCTAAGGAAAATTAGGATTAGGTACCTACCTACGAAAAACCGGTCTTCCATAATAATATAGCCCTATAGTGTTTCATTTTCAACCCCGATCATTGTACTGAAAATCATAAATCACGTCTTCCTCGCTCCACTTTTTACAACATACTACTCGTAGAATAACAATAGGTAGCGTTACTCCTAAACCTAAAGCTTAGGGTAATAAAAGCCTTACAGGAAAGTACTTCTTGAAGGATGATTTGGCATATTTTTTTACCGGCAAAGCGAATGAGGCGGTATATTGCTCCTAACTTTTTGCTATTTACTGACAGAATGAAAGAACTTGTACAGCCTGACGAGAGCTGGCTGATTGAAACAATACATTCAAAGGTTTACTTCGAAAACATCGATGATGGAATTTAGCGAATGAGTTTTTTAGCTAACGTAAGAGTAAGAATAGATGAAAAGTTTGAGTGTAAATACCTATTGAAAAACGTGAAAGAGGTCTTTATTCATCTTTTTATTATCCAGAATGTTATATTATCAGCACATGATTTCATTACTTGTGCAATGTTCATCAGGGTTTTGTTTTCATGCAAGAGTTTCATATAGCAGCAGCATCCGGCTTGTTATGATTAATCTAGTTACTAGATATAGCCAGGACGCTAGCGCTAGGAGATATTGCATAAACTATGTACTGTTACAGTTTGAGTATTTAATTAAATTCGAATGGAATTTAACAGATATCAGTATCAGACTCCTATTCAATTGGTTGGAATTCCCAGCGGGAGTTCTGCAGAACATACATTTGATGACGAAGACTGTTATTGCAGTAAGGCTTTCTGAGAAATTCTCAGGACAAAGATTTGTGTAGCTAACCACCAATTACAGCTAAAATAGTTTTAACATAACTTTCAGCGAAAACTTTCAACTCGAATACTCCTTTATTCACAGCGGTTAGTATTTAAAACGTTTTGTTTCATTACTGCTGTGACTAATTCACGTCGATCCGTGGAAGTAGTGGGCGTGGCTTGTCAGCACAGAATGAAATAAAATTGTGGCATCCATTAACGTGGCCCGCTGTTAAACCGTTATTTTATCAAGTCAGACTTTTGGAAATATACTTAACTAAAGTCGGCGCGGGCGCGTCCGAATGGAATATATTTGACTAATAAGTCGGCGCGGGCGCGTCCGAATGTAATATACTTGACTAAAGTCGGCGCGGGCGCGTCCGAATGTAATATACTTGACTAAAGTCGGCGCGGGCGCGTCCGAATGTAATATACTTGACTAAAGTCGGCGCGGGCGCGTCCGAATGTAATATACTTGACTAAAGTCGGCGCGGGCGCGTCCGAATGTAATATACTTGACTAAAGTCGGCGCGGGCGCGTCCGAATGTAATATACTTGACTAAAGTCGGCGCGGGCGCGTCCGAATGTAATATACTTGACTAAAGTCGGCGCGGGCGCGTCCGAATGTAATATCTTGCGATTGCTTGCATTGGAAGCAGTAATGACCCGGTGGTGACGACCCCGACTAACGAGTCGTAGGTCATGGATTGGAACCCAGGCAGGCGCTTTACACTTTTTTGTGTAAATCATTTCATCACCCCTGCTCGTAAACCGGTGAAGGAAAACATCGTGAGGAAACCGAAGTGTCCTAGAACCAAAATTTCGAAGACATGTGATATCTATCAACCCGCACTAGGCCCGCGTTGTAGATTACAGCTCAATCCCTCTCGAAGAGAAGAAGCCTGTGTCCCAGCATCAGAACAGTATAGGCTGATTATGCATGTACGAGTATACTTGCATTGATATCAAATATGCTGAGTTATCCTGAAAGAAAGAGAGGCATATTCCTAGTAGCGGGCCAGTTCCATTCAGATACGAAAGTAGCGCTTGAAATTATACCAGAGGAGAGACGAAAATAATATTTCGCACTAGTCAATACCGTTGTCAATTTTAGAATCCAAAAGTACTCCACACATAGTCTTCCGGGGCCGTCATACATTATTCGCAGTACGTTTTCATTGTAAAACATTTATTTAACGCATCTTACATTTTTCCGTCTTTATCTCGGCACCGGAATAAACCGCTCGGATTAGATGATTCGCTTTGCAGCCTTTAGACGGATCGCCCGGTGATTTGTTCACTGAGTTTACTGTTAAAGGATTGTCAAATTTGTTTATAATGAAGTTAATTATTTTGACGAATTTGATTTCAAGAAGAAATTGACTTTGGAAGAGTTGGATGGGCTTATGTTGATGGTTGGATTATTTGTTGGTGTTTTTTCTTTAGTTTGTGTGATTTAAAAACCAATCTCTGTAGACCGTATGACGACAGTAATACATCTACATAGTTGGCCTTTCCCTATCCTGAAATATTACGTGTCTAAAAATGTGTGATATGTAACTTATTTACTTTTATATGACTGGTAGAAACTGCCTATGGCATTACCATTATTATTAATTATTAAATAAAGTTTTCCTTCATCAAAAACACTATACTTAGGTTGGTATTTTGTGTTACCTTCTCCAAGAAAAATACTTGTGAAACTAAATTACAATGAAACTGAAAGCAAACATAAAACTCAACTTACAAAACACTCTAAAGACACGACTAAAACATCTTTACTAAACGCTTTTAACTCCACAGAAACAAACACACACGACGAACCACCAACCAATCCCATTACAAGAAACTGTACAAAACCAGTCCATTTTCTAATTTTGCAGGCAAAAAACAAGGTTAGGCGAACTGTAATCCTATGCGTGTCTTCATTACCAGCATTAAGGCGATGACTCGACTTGATGAGCTTCTTTGTACCCCGCCCCCCGGGACCCCCGCCACCCGTTCTACACCCTGTGACGTCACTCCGCGAAACATTCTAAGCAAATTGTAAAGATGTTGTTCTTTAATTTTGTTTGTACGCGTAGAAGGTAATTTTGTGAGGGAGATTAGGATCTTGAAGATAAATAATGTGTACGTTTGTAGGTAAGCAAACTAGGTGTAATTGTTCACTTTGTAGAAAGAATACTAAAAGATACACTTGGCGCGATGAAACGGGGGTTAAAGGATCCGAATTTCGAACAAGAAGTACTGGGTTCGAAGCAAAAGGAGTATGTACGTACGAGTATCGTAGCAGGTAGCGTTCTGTAGGTTTTGCTTACCCCCATGGGAAGAAGGCGCTAGTGTATGTAAGTTGAGGGTTCCAAACATTTCCAAAAGAACCCAGCAAGAACTGAACTGGGAGTTTATTATTGCTGCCTGTATGACTGCTCTGAATTAAATTCAGCCAGAGAAAAGACACTACAAGTAAAATAAAGATCTCATAAAACTAACAAGTGGTTCTCGACTAAGCGCACCGCGCTTATAGGTAGACATAAGTTGTGTTTTATGTCATGAAAGGATGAATGACGTACATGTTTTAACCTGCTTGTTTGTCAAGCAGGTAAACATCCAACAGCATTTAATAAAACAGACAAAACCGGCTTTTCTAATCTAGTTACAAACCCCATCAATTTAATCGCTGTGTATCCACGATGCGTGCGCACAAACTAGGCAACAGGATTAAAAGCTCAGTCGGCTTACACAAGTTGTAATCGTCGCCGCTCGTCCGAGAGTTATTTGTAGGTATCAGTAATGGTTGGTACTTCTAGCGTTTGGGGATGGTGATACATTGGGGACTGGGATTTTTACGGGAAGATATTTCTGTGAATGGAACTCCATTCAATGTTCTTTTATTTGATTTGTCTTTTAGAAAACGCCGGCGGGGTTACTGTGAATGTTGCGACTTTATGGCTATCATTATGGTTATCAGCCAATAGGTGTCCAAGACTGGTTCAAGTATTGCGTTTTGGTGGTCCAGAAAACTTTATGATTACAATAACCGAAATGAGTAATTCCTACGGTCGTGTTCATGGTAAGGTCTATTTCTCACTAAAATGTTACTAGGATTGAACGAATTTTGAACTGAACTGGATCCTTCAGTCATGAATTGATCAGCTGAGTTCAGATTTCAGAATACTTAAATAGTTATTTAGTGTTCCTAATCACAGGTTACATTCAGCTATACAATGATAAAACAACCAATTACAACTACAACAACGTCAATAAAAAGCTCAACAGTTTCGCATTGCAGTAGCAGGCAGCAGAAAGTCGCGGACGCAATATGTACAACGTCGTCGCGTGTCAGAGCTCAAATACAAATAGTTTATTATGCTAATGGACGTTTTTCAATTTGAATGCAAATTCAACACGAGACTAACGAGGAATGAAGACGTTTATGCTCAAATTGGAACGTTTAGAATATTATGTTTATTTTATTTAGCTGTAGGGTAAGAGGAGATGTTATATATCCTTTTCAACCAACATTTGTTTGTGTGTACCTCCTGGTGTGGTTGTTGCGATGGTATTCAGTGGTCAGTGGTGAATAGCAAAGGCATCGCAGAAGCTTTGGCAACCAGGCAACCCAGAGGAAAACGGGAAACGTCTCATATGCCTGTAACTAACCCGGTACCCATATCCTTCAAATTGCAACACAGCACAGCAGAAAAAGTGGTCTATTGGGAATATTATATACACATATAGTGCGACAGTCAGATTAGTATGTGACCAAATATCATATCCTACAAAATAATTAATAGGTTAATACATATATACCATCACGCCACTTATGTTACTTACTATTTGGTCAGTTATTACTGGAATAGTTTAAGACAATAATCTTCTTCAATAAACCAATATCTGCAATCTGGTCCATCACAATACTATAAAAAATACGGGTCGGGAGTTATGTTTCGGCGGTCGGGATTTTAGTTAAAAAAATATTTATTTATTACAATATTAATTTAATTATAAAAATACAGGATATTGAGCTGATGGCTGATGCAAGACTGAATACAATGCAAAGAAAAATAATTCTATTGAATTTCCGGTAAATGCATAGTTGCAATACGACGCATGCTGACGGTGGCTGCATGCTCAGCGTAAACGCGTGTTACGATGAGTTAACTCCTCCCTCCATAAGATAGAAGCAACTCTTGCTTCTGGCGGCGTCCGCGCTGCCCTTGGTGTCCTCCGGGGTGTTCTTAATTTTCCAATGATATAGCTTCCAGGATGCTGCAGCGACCAGTAGAATATATAGGATGATTGTGTTCCAGCTAGGTGTAGCTGCTATGATGTGCCAATTATCTTCTTCTGGTACGGATATGTCGCCTGCCTTATTGATCAGTTCATGGATGCTGTCTAGTGAGATGTCTTCTAATTGTAGTTCGTATTGGATTGATTGTTCTGAGACTTGATACTGCTCAGGTAACGGTATGACTTCGTTGATGACGACCGTGTCAGTGTGAGATCGCAGTGTCTTGTTCATGATGTTCATCTGGCAATCTTCTGTTAATGTAACGAGATGAATTCCAGATAGCTTCTTGTAGTCTGTCTTGGTGTTGCATTGTGTTTTGGTGACTTCGTCTTCTCTAAGGACTAGTAGCCAGTTGTTGTCTCCGATCTTCTGAACTTTCCCTCTTCTTAAGTTCATCTTAGCGTGAGTGCAATTAGCTGGGCGATGCTGGATGAGTGATAGTATGCAGTCATCTGTATCTTCAATTCTTCTGGTGTCGAGGAGCTTGCAGAGCTGGGTGTTGTCGGTCAGTGGCTGACAGTCTTCTTCCAGGTAAGCGTACTCATCGTTACCAAGTGCTAGGTATTTGGATTTAGGGATGATAGTAAGGTTATTTTTATTCGGGATTGAATAAAGGTGGATAAGGTCAAATGTTTTTGGGGTAATTGAGGGGATTTCAAGGATAAAATTAACCGAGTGTTCTGTGCTATAAGCTTTAACTTTAATTGACTTCTCTATCCTGTATATGTTACTAATACTAATACTAGCTACTGGTTTAAACGAAAACATATTTTCTAAGTTTCTTAGCTCTACTATTAGATTCTGAGGGCTTATAATACTAGGATGCATGGTGCCCATCTGAGCAAAAGTCATCGCATCTTCTAATAACATTAACCTATCTAAAATTATCTGTAAACTAAAATCTATCTGTATGTAAATATCTAAGAAGTGTAAATGGTTAGATAAGTCGTTGGAATTATTAGTAATATTTTGTAATAAACTAGCCAAATGTCTCTGATTATTGTTTAATTTTGTTAACTGTTTACTGAACTCATCTATTGTATTATGTGCTAATACTAAGGATTTCCTTTGTGAATCCTGGACATTTTTAACCTTGTTTTTAATGTTTAAGATTTCTTCTTCGAATTTAACTGCATCTTCGTGGTCGAGGTTTCCTGTGATAGACTTAACGACAGTACCTAATCCATCTATAAGACCGCGTCGCTTTCTAACTTGCGGCGTTAAAAACATAATCTTCCTACCTATAATACTAAGGCTATATTCTATTTGATTCCTATACGTTTTATGTAAATCTCCAGATGCTGTATTCTCAGCATTTTTCGTGCTTGCATATAGAGCCATCAATTGGGTTGATGTAAAGTGCAGATTGGTAATGTTGTAAACGCAAGCAAGGCTAAAGTAGTTGTCTTGTTTAAGAAGTTGACCTTGTTTTAGAAGGAGGATCCCATTGTCATTATCTACATGGTTAATGGTTACGGTTGCTGTTGCGTTGAGCACGACGGCCCCTGCGATGAAGGTCCTGCAACAAGATGAGGCCTCCGTAGTAGCTTGAAGTGAACCCTAATGGACTTAGAATTTGGATGGTTACCTATTATTTCGGCCACGTTATTTGGGTGAAGATGTATAATTTTGTATGGTCCTTTGAAGACTGGCTTCGTTTTGTCACTGCGTGCTGACTTTGCTACCTGTTTATAAACAGTTTCACCTACCTTGAATTTCATTTCTTCTGCTTCTTGGTTACGTTTAGCAATCACCTGCTCCTTGTTATTGGACAAGTGTGCAGCGATGCACTCTTGAACTGCCTCTGCATTGGCACGATGCTTAATAACATAGTCCTGGTAAAATTCTTTTGGGTAGTATAACTCCAATGGGTTTCTGGATGCTGTGTGTCCAAATAGTAACTCATGAGGTGTATAATCGGTTGCCGAATGGATAGCGTTATTGTATGCTATAATAGAGTATTTCATGATTAGGTGTATAGGGTCATCTTTGTTGGTCATTCTTTGTATTCTAATCATTTCAGCTAGGGTAGAGTGCAAACGTTCAATAGGGGAGTTAGAATTAGGGTTATAGGGCGTTGTAAAGTGTATGTGGATCTTATGTAGTGCGCATATTTCTTTAATAACATCGTTGTCGAATTTAGTATCTGAATCGGTGGTTATTTTATTCGGTAAGCCTAACACTGAGAAAACGTTTAGTAATGCTTCAGCTATATGTACACTGCTGCATGCTGTTAACTGGACTGCCTGGGCGTATTTAGAGAAGTTATCAATAACTGTAAGGAACGTTCCGCCTCCGGTTGAATATAGGTCCATAAATATGTGTTCCATCGGTTTGCGAGGTGTATCGGTTATAGCTAAAGGTGGTTTAAGAGGGTTGCGTTCGTATTTAGATTTCAAACAAATATCGCATTGATTAACGAAGCTTTGAATGGTAAGAAGCATATTTGGCCAATGATAATTTCTGTGCAACTGCTTGTACGTCTCCTGAATACCACGGTGAACAGTTTTACCTTCGTGATATTTCTTAATCAACTCTTGTTGTTCAGGTTTATTTTCCACTAGAGTTACGCGTGTTGTACATTTCAGTAGCTTAGGGCCTCTGTCGTTAAATATTGTTGTGTAGACTCTAGAAAAGGCATGGTATAATTCTTCATTATAAAAGTAACAATGGAATACACGATCAGCGATGGTGTGTTCTTTAAGGAATCTAATTATCTCGGGCTCTGTATTGTTTATTGGGATAAAGACATCTTTTATAACTACTTTTGAGTTAGTGGATCTGTTATCTACTCTATAAGTAGATCCGGGCGTTGACCTAACGTGGAACTGTTTCAACTGCCTATCAATAGCGTCTGAAATGATGGGTATGCCTCTAGCTTCGTTGTCAGGCTGTGTATGTCTTGTAGACACTAATTCAGATTCGGCTGACACTATACTCATACTGTCTGTACCTATGTGAGATTCGGGAATGCTTGGGTTTTGTGATTGTATATTTTCATTGGGTGCTACTGTGTCTATTTCATTTTCGGCTTCCCTACGTACATTTTCGAATATTCTATTAATTATCTCATCATCTTCGTTATCATCTAAATTAACAGCTAGAGAGTCGACACTACCATGGAAGATTTTAACACGTGATAGCGCGTCTGCGTTAGTATTTTGACGACCCTTCTTATATACAACCTTATAGTCGTATTCCGAGAGTTTTAAACGCCATCTGGTTAGTTTAGAATTAGGGTCTTTTAATGACATTAGCCAAGTGAGAGGCCTGTGGTCTGTGTAGATGATAAACCTTCTGCCATAAAGATAGGGTCTGAAGTATTTTATTGCCCATACTATGGCGAGTAGCTCCTTTTCTATTGTAGAGTAACGAGATTCGGTATCTGATAGTGTTCGGGACGCAAATGCTACTGGTTTGTCAGATCCTACTATTCCTTGGGATAATACCGCACCTAATGCTACGTCTGAAGCATCGGTGGTGAGGATGAAGGGCTCATCAAAATTCGGGTATTGTAGTATTGGGGCGTTAGTTAGAATTTGTTTGCATTTATTGAAAGCTTCTAAGAAATCCGGGGAGTGTATGACTCTACTATTTTTCTTAAGGCAAAGGGTCATTGGTTTGGTAAGTCTGGCGAAATCTTTTATGAATTTTCTGTAATATCCGACTAAACCTAGGAAGGCTTTTATTTCCTTCTGAGACTTAGGCAGAGGGAAGTTAAGTACGGCTTTTATCTTGTCTTTGTTTGGTTTTAAACCTTCGTCTGTTAGTTCGTGTCCTAAGAAGTTAACCTGTTTTTGTAGAAACTGTGATTTGTCTAACTGGATCTTTAGGTTATGTGTTTTGAATCGATCGAATACTTGCTTTAATTTTTCTAGGTGTTGCTGCAATGACGTAGATATTATTATTACGTCATCTAAATAGGTGTAAACATTATCTATGCCTCTTAATATATGATCCATCAGTCTTTGAAACGTACTTGGTGCATTTTTGAGACCGAAGGGCATTCTAAGGAACTCATAATGTCCTCGTTCAGTAGTAAATGCGGTTTTTTCAATATCATTAGGGTGCATTTCCACTTGGTGGTAACCGCTAGCAAGGTCTAAGGTTGTGAAGTATTGCGCTCGTCCTAATCTATCTAGTATGTCGTGTATGTTTGGTAAGGGGTATTTATCTTCAATGATACGATCGTTGAGTCGTCTGTAGTCAATTACAAGTCTCCATTTGACGTTGCCTGAGGAATCGGGCTTTTTGGGTACGATATGCACGGGACATGACCAAGGAGATATGCTCTCTCGCACGATACCTTGCTGAAGGAGCTTATCTACTTGTTTACGAATTTCTTCGCGTTGTTGAGGAGCTTGTCTGTAACTACGTACGAAAACTGGTGTATTATCGCTTAATCTGAGCTCGTGTTTAACAGCGTGTGTAAACGTGAGTGGTATATCTTCTGCATAGAACAAGTCCCTATACTGATAGCATAACCGGGTTATTTCGCGTCTTTCTTCTTCGTTCATATGATCTGTACGGATTTTCTGAAGGTTTTTATTTAATATTTTGTCAATGTTAGTTTGAACCTGTATTGTATTAATATCATGATTATCATTTGTATTGACCTTGGTTAATTTCTCTAATTCAATTGATGGGTTAAACGGGATACACTTCTTTTGATCACTGTGATTAATTACTGACGTCTTAAAAGAACCGTTTATGACGTTAACCATAGCTGCTGGGGACATTAAACCATCGGACCAGGTTAAATCGTCGTGAAGGTATTGTCCATCTAAGTAATTTGTTTTTACTTTGACTATTTTTTCGCATCTGGGTTCGATACTTATCTTTTGAGGTGGAGAACTAAAGTGTATTGGTATTTCCGCTGTAGATGTACGTAAAACATTATTATTTAAATCAATGTTACTCTTTAGTTTTTGCAGGAGGTCAATTCCGATAAGACCTTTATATTTAGGGTCGAAGTCGAATATTAGAAACTTATGTGTTATCTCACTATTAAACGCGGGAGGTAAGGGAAGGTAAACTACCTTGTCGTGAACTGATGAACTGTGTGCCGTATTAATTTGAAAAGGTTCTGTTTCTACGCAGTACTCAAATATAGTGCCTGCAACTACGTCGGTTGCTATAGTTGAATGACTGGCCCCTGTATCTAATAGGAATTTACCGTCAAACTCTGGTAGTATTATGTACGGTAAATATTTCTTGGTTTGGAAATTTATTGAAACTAGGTCTGGCTGTCTCGATTGGTGTCCAAGGTAAAATCCTGGTCACCATCTACCTCTTGTTCGTGCATGGTTGCATTCGGCTCTACCGATATGCCGTTACCGTCTGTGACCTCGAGCCCCATGTCATTGGGTCCTGGTTGATCTTGAGTGGCCATCTGAATCGGAATGTAGAACAATTGCTGAGCGAACTGTGGTTTTTCTGGCTTACCTGCCGTACGCATTGTGACGTCCGATGATACTGGTGTGGGAACCGGTGGTTTTGGGATGTTAGGTTGATTCCTAAAGTTATTTGAACCATTAGGTCTAGAGTTACCTGATGCTGGTCTGGACTTCCAGGGCAATGCGGACTGTACCCATTGTTGACGCTGTTCGGGGGTCATATTATTTTGTTGAGGTACAAAGTTTTGCGAGGGGATAATAAAGCCAGGTACAAATGGGTTTACTGTATTACGGATGGGGTTATTATTGCCTGGTTGTTTAGATAACTCCTTTGGCTTTGCTTGTGACGTTGAAGGATTATTATTATTATTGTAATTAGCTCTATTATATGAAAGCCTAGCTTCTTCTTGTCTAGCCGCTATGATAGCTGCTTCGAAGGTGTCTGGTTTAGCGATTCGAACGCCCAACGAGACGTGGAAGTCTAACTGGTTTATATACTGTTCAATCACCATCTTTTCGTAATACGATTTATTACCATGCTCTCCTACAGAATACAGAGTATCCAACAGCTCACGGAGGCGTTTGCCGAAGCTTTCGGCGTCTTCTGTCTTAGACTTACGCACTCGCGTTAGCTCCTGCATTACTTGTATTTCGTTTCGTGGTTCGCCTAGGCGCCTAGTTAACGCGTTCTTAATTGATGACCATGAGTCTAAGTGGCCTTCGTACGCTATTGCGTCTATGGCTGGACCACTAAGCCTACTTTTAATTAAGCAGACGAATGCTGGGTGCGAGCGATCTGCCTCAGAAGTTAACTGTAATAAGTTTTCTACTTCCCTGATATAATAATTGAGTAATTTAGGATTGCCATCATACCTTGGCATTAAATCTGCGATTAGTTTGTACGGTCTATAGTTGGCATCGTAATCCCTAAGCGACATTGTTTTTCTGTAGCTTGCCTGCCTAGTGGCGCTTGACGTAAAACAATAGAGGTGTCAAATTAAACACTTGGAATTTACTCGTGGGATACTTAACGCTACTTATTATAATTTGCGGTTGCCTACTGCGATTTTAGCTTATAGACACACAAAGGTTAACATAAAATACACAAATTAAAATAAGGCAGGAAATCGAGCAAGGACACTTGGTAAATAAGAGCACTTACCAAAGCAGCCACTGCATCTCCTGTCGAGTCGAGTCTCAGCCAGCGCAGCTTCCTCCAATTCTCCGGAGATATATCCCGATGACCGTAGAGGTGTCCGACCGCGCGATAGGTTCTTTGTAGATCACGAAAGAACGATTTGAGAACCGTCGCTCTTAAGATGAAGAGTTTGATTCGATCTTAGAACGTCGCGATCCTACCGACTGCGCCAGTTATGTTTCGGCGGTCGGGATTTTAGTTAAAAAAATATTTATTTATTACAATATTAATTTAATTATAAAAATACAGGATATTGAGCTGATGGCTGATGCAAGACTGAATACAATGCAAAGAAAAATAATTCTATTGAATTTCCGGTAAATGCATAGTTGCAATACGACGCATGCTGACGGTGGCTGCATGCTCAGCGTAAACGCGTGTTACGATGAGTTAACTCGGGTTCCGATTAATATTGTATTTATAACGACACCGTGACCGCAGGGATTCGAATTAAAATTAAAATGGATCCGATACTTTTGGCGTACTCCAATTATTTCGGTAATTGGACTACTGGTAGTCGCGTTAATTGTTGTTATAAAGAATCCTTTTTGATGTAAGGACGTTGGACCGTGAATATTGGGCTTAATTACATGTTGTTTTTTTATCACTTACATAATAGCAAACTGAAAAGCAGAAACGTGAGGATTCCTACTTACTAATGGGTCTCCTGTCAGTTTCATACAAACGAATACGCGTTTTGGAAATTTGATCTTTATTACCTACTAGAATTGTCGCACTGACAGGTGTCAGGAACGCATTCTCGCGACGCGACGGCCGGAATGTAAGTCCACATCGAGGCTGAAAAGTAAACACGTTGTGATACAAATTGTTGTTGTTATAAGTTGAGCTACGAAAACATTGCAAACACGTGGTAAATGTGAGTCGGTGAAAACTTAGTTACAAATAAACGCTAAAGAAAAATTCTCGCGTATTTTAATATTTTGCAGACAAGCACAAATAAATGATTCGATCAATAGTTAAATATACCAGCAATCTAATAGTAATACAGATTGCATTCTTTAACGAAATGAAAATCTCAATCATGCCAACAAATGGAATTCAAACATTTTCATTGCATCCAAACTAAGCTACTGCATTCAATAACGAATTTTCTATAAAAGAAAAACATTAATATCGATAATTATGCTATTATAGAGGTATAAGGAACAGGGTGTAAAGTTCATTCATCCTCCATAGAAAAGGGAGGATCCTCCGACCAGACGGGTGTTGTGTCTGGCGGGCAACTGCCCAACGATTGATGTTGAGAAATTGTATCTATGCTTATTGCGCGATAAACTCTGCTTGCGAGATGCAGGATTTGCGTGACGTCAGTATGACGCGTGGTTTTCATGTGGCGTTGTAGATACCGCTACACTATAAAGGAATGAATACTAACCAGTATGTCCGATTTTTTCATTTTCAACTTCAGTCAATGAAATATTCGTATTTTATATCGATTTCTTGACATTTTTGGGTCAGTGCGTACCAAACACACTGTATTGGATATTTTCGTTTTATTCACGGGCTTCAATAAAAATACACCAATAGGGAATAAGTCACTGTTTTTTCTTTTATTAATTTATTTATGTTTATTTTTACCACTATGGTGTCTCACTGCAGGGTACAGGCCTCTCTTTCTCCTCTCCACTCCTCTGTGCCTCGAGCTAGTGTGAACCAATCCTGTCTGGAGGCGTCAAGCTCCTTCGTTCTTTCTATGATAAAAAAATAATATAATTTAATTAGAGAATTCACATTTTTCTTCTTGCGGTTTCTGCGTCAGGTCGTCATCATGTCAGCCTCGTGGGTTGAGATTTTGATAAATTTTAATATCGTTTTTACAGTATTTCATGTATTTTTCACAGTTTATTAAACTAGCGGTTATAATTTGCGTGAGATCGACCATGACGTGTCACCAAGATAGTGAAAATCCCTAGCGCGTCGCTAGTGTCGCGCCGTTGTGCTTGCTCCTACTCTGCGCGCCACCTTCGTCATCGATTGGTATCATTTGTCGCTAGTAGATGGTGCTGTGGCCGTCAACTGGTCTAGTTTTCAAGCTGAGTTGAAGGTCCCATCCTTGTACGCTAAAATGTTGTACGCTGCGGAAATCAAAGCTAAGGCTTTGATTTCCGCAGCGTACAACATTTAAAAGGTTTTCTGTCTGGAAATCTACAGCTACAAACAGCCTGAAAATTAAAATAGTACTCGAATATGTGTCGATAGACTTTTGGCATGAAACGGAATAGAACAACTTGACTTCTTCTTCTGAAAATGCAGTAATCTGATTACAAATAGGTTAACCAGTTATTTAGTAGTTGTGTAGTCAACTGCGTATAATTCCACATTGAGTCACCTATTGTGCTCTATTGGGACAATAAATAATTAATAATATTTAGTTAAGCCGTTTATTTGCATACTACAATAGCTAGTATTGTGAGAATAATTTATGGGTGTTATGTACGTCAATAAGGGCCTCTCCACATCCGTGACTAGTAGGTAAGTGATTTACATACGTAATTACTAGGTGGTGATCCTTGACGGATTAGCAGTAATTAGGGCAAGCAACACTTCCAGTTATATTTAGCATAAATTATAAGTACTATAAGGGGGTCAAAGCTGATGGTTGTCAGCAACTAGTTTTGTTGTTGATGGTTGTCAAGGAATCATTCTTTGTGTTTTTTTGTAAACTCAAAAACTACCGAACGGATGTTCATGATGATCATGATGATTCATGGGAGAGGTGTACGTGTGTATAATTCATTAAAGGTTTTGTGTAAATTGGCTGAAGTATGACGATGATTTTGAAAATGTCGGAAAAAATCATGCCGACTGGGAGCTTTACTGGCGTGCTCCGCTTAAACCAATCAATGATATAAATGGGATTTTTTCCAACTTCCACGCAGACGAAGCCGCGTACAAAAGCTAGTAAAACTAAAAACTGTGTAACTATAACAAGGTTTGAAAATAAACACTTCGGTATCAGCAAATATAATTATTACGAGAGTTTCAGTGAAGCTGTAGGAAACTCATAGTACCTTTAGTTGAAAGCTACTTACAACCGCAAGTACTAAAGTCGTTGTAGAAGTACAAAACAAGTGGTTAGTACTTAAATATGTAGCATTCTCTATTTTCGAGATAATGTTGTTGTTCTTGAAGCAACCACGAACGCTTCTTCATTCATATTAGATGTCTAGAATGATCGGGGAGGGGAACTTTATAGACGAATGTAGTTAGTCTACATAGTTTTTTCCAACTCTCGTCGTAGGTACTCAGAATGTGTTGAAAGTTGGAGTACCTACTTTCATTACTTTTTTTTTTTGAATGATATAAACTAGGCTTGACTGCGATCCTGCCTGATGGAAAGCAGTATTGCAATCGTTGATGGTAAAGCGCACTAATTTATTATGAGCCTATTCACTATAGCCTTGAAGACACTTAAATTATAATCGGACGGGAAGACCGCTGCAGGCAAATTGTCCTTCGATGTATGCGGTATAAACGACGAGGCAAAATGTTTCGTCCGGAGATCGCGGTAGTGTCAACAACGTAAGGTTGGACACTCGCCGTACGACGGGTTGTCCGATGATAGAACGGTGATGGCGAAATAAGGTCATGTAATTCCCACGCACACTCTCCAAAAGAAAGGCTGGCTACCTTACGCCTGTGCTCCAGGCATTGTAGATTGGTCTTAACCAAATCTGGATCACCAATTATTAGCCTCTTCGCACGCCTCTCCACTGAGTCCAAAGCTGCTAGATGGCATTTTGCAGCACCAGCCCATATGTGGCTATAGTACTCCACACACGATCGGACCTGCGCTTTGTATAACATTAGAAGCTGTCCCGGTGTGAAGTACTGCCGGACCTTTGCAAGAACGCCAAGTTTCCTAGCAGCCATATTGGCTTTGGACTCAATGAACCGCCCAAAGTTTAGTTTTGAGGAAATTTCAACTCCCCAGAGCTGAATGGGGTCGGTGCACTCCAAGGATACATTCTGAAAAGCAGGAGCCAAGGTGAACGGGCTCCTTTTGGCGGCGTTGAATCCCACAAGGTTGGCTTCACCCCACTTGGAGACTGCCTGAAGTGCGACATGCGTACGTTCTACCATAGCCTCTCTTTGGGACCGGATTACTTTCTTACAAGCCCGAGCACTCGGCAAGTATCTCTCTACATGTGTGCTGTCATCTCTATTTACTCATAAGGCTAGCGTACCATACCCTGTCGAAGGCCTTCGAGACGTCTAAGGAGACGGCAATCGCTTTACCGATTGCGGCGAAACCCGTACTGTCGGTCACTGAGGAGATCGTTCTTCCAGGTATGCCATGAGGCGCGAGTTCAACACACGCTCCATAATCTTGCAGAGTATGGAGGTTATTGAAATCGGCCGATGTTTGCTAGGATCGGCACGACTGTCTTTTTTGCACGGGCTGCACGTTGGTAAACTTCTAGGGCTTGAGCACTATACCAGTCCGAAATGAGAGGCGATACAAGCGTGCGATACTACTGCTATAAGAGTGGCTGTTACATGTACTTAGTAGTTTTCTAGTGTGGTGGATGAGAAATTGAAGTTGTAGAAGATATGAAACGTTTTAGTATTCATGATGTGATTAAGTATGCAACTGATGTAATGAGTAAGGACATGCCTTTCTAAATCGAGGGTTGATGGCTTAGGTAATAGGTAATACGGACTGGTGTCCGCAACTCCACGACTATGCGCGTATTTTGCGTACGGGTGGGAAAATCGATCATTCGATCCACCCCAGCTCCTCAAGGAAGGCCAGCAACGCCTTGATGTTACTGACTGTCTCACGTAGGGTACTTGGGTTACCAAAGTACTTTGCCCTGTACGTGGCGACCACCGGGCAGTTTAGCAGCACATGCGCCGCTGTCGCGTCATCCTCAATGCAGGCCCTGCACAGCGGACTGCCTGTTACTCCTATGGCATAGAGGTGTTTTTTAAATGACCCACGGCCAGTTAGAGCTGCAGTAACTGTACGCAGCTTTAGTTTATTTAGACGAAGAACCTGTTTCGTGAGGCGGCCATCAATTTTGGGAAGTGCTTCCTTGGCCTGCCTACATTCGCCCAGCTCCGTCCAAAGTTTGTCGTGTTTGGTGCGTTTTCTTACCAGAGTACGTATGTATCCGAAGGGGAGTGGCGCGATGGGCTCAGGTCCTACTGGTGCTATGCTCGACACCCCTCTGGCAAGTTCATCGGTTGCATCATTACCTAGCGAACCGCTGTGTCCTTTGATCCATTGAATGGTTATGTTATTGAGGCTACCCACCTGGTTGAGGCGCCAGTGGCACTCGTATATTAGCCCAGAATCAACTGTATAGCTGTTCAGCGCTTGCAGAACAGCCATGCTGTCTGAGAGTAAGCGGATCGAGTGTTCCTTTACCTCCCTGGCCATAATGGCTGAAGCGTCTAGGGAAATGCCCATGCATTCGGCCTGGAACACTGTGTTGTGGATCCCCCATGGTGCGGCTATATGTATGTTCAAGTCCTCCGAGAAGACTCCAGCACCCGTACCACTACGTGTTTTGGATCCATCCATGAAAATACGCAGCTCTGCAGGGCACAATCCCTCGCATCGGCGATCCTCGTGAAGTTGGATTTTGTAATTTTTATCAAAGATAAATTGTTTAGGCACCCGATCGTTTATGGCTTTCGTAATGGGGATTTCCTTGTGGAGTCCCTCGAGCAACGCGGCGTGTGGTGTTACACTCTTACCCCAGAGATTAAGTGTGTTAAGACGTACCGCCGCCATTGTCGCTTCCTGTTGTATGAACAGGTGGAGTGGTGGTAGTCCTAGGATGGCTTCAACTGCTGCAGTGGGAGTAGTCCTCATGCAGCCCGAAGTCGTCATGCAGGCTAGTCTTTGCATGCGTTGTAGTTTGTTGGAGGCTGTAACCAGCTTGGTGCGGGACCACCAGACCACAGCCCCGTAGGAGACCATGGGGCGGATCACTGCGGTGTACAGCCAAAGTATAATTTTAGGGGATAGGCCCCACTTCTTACCTATCATTCTCCTGCACTGCCAAAAGGTCAAGCAGGCCCTGTTTAGTTTGTTGTCCAGATGACTACTCCAGTTTAACTTACTGTCTAGTATGACTCCGAGGTACTTGGCTTTGCTGGTCAGCTGGAGTTCGGTATCAAACAGTTTTGGTAGGCGAAAAGGGCCCAATACTCGTTTATGGGTAAACATGACTAATCCAGTTTTAGTGGGGTTCACTGATAGGTCAAATTCCCTGCTCCATCTTTCTACGATACGTAGCGTTTGCTGAGTGAGGTTGCTAATCGTGCCCGTCACCTTTCCCGATACAAGGATTGCGAGGTCGTCGGCATAACCTACTGTGTAGTAGCGGTTGTCGTTGAGTTTGGTGATGAGGTCATTAATCACCAGGTTTCACAGGAGTGGAGACAGCACCCCCTCCCCCCTGGGGGCAGCCTCTGGTTATCATGGCCAGCTGCTGTTCATCCTCAAGACGAACCAATCGTTTGCTTAACATGTTTGTGATCCAGTCCGTTAGTACCTGTTCTACTCCATGTCTGGAGAGGGCGCTGCTGATGCTGGAGAAGTTGGTTTTGTCGAAGGCTCCGTCGATGTCTATGAAGTGCCCAGGCAGGTGCCCTTCTGACGGATCGCCTCCTCTATCTGGCCGACTACCAGATGAAGGGCGGATTCGGTCTACTTACCTGAGCTGTATGCGTGTTGATTACCGTATAGCGGTAAAGTTTTGAGAGCGCCATCCCTCAGTTCCCTATCACATAGCCTTTCCAGAGTCTTTAGTAAGAAGGAGGTTAGGCTGACTGGTCGGTGGGATTTGGCGTTTGTGTAGTCACCCTTACCTGGCTTAGGGATGAATATAACTTTCAATTCCCTCCATCCTTTAGGAACGTATCTAAAGGCCAGGCACGCTCTCATTAAAGGCATCAGTTTTATTGCGACGGGGTGCCACCCCACTGCAGTAGGGCGGGGAACACTCCGTCGGGACCAGCTGCCTTAAACGAATGGAAGCTCCGGATGGCCCATTAGAGTTTCTACAGCGTGATCACCCTGCTAGCATAATGCCAATCATTATCTGATGGTGTTTGAATTACATCCTGCCAGTCGATCGCCTGTGCGAAGGTACATCCCGGGAAGTGAGTTTCGATGAGGACGCGTCTCGTTTCTTCTGGCGAGGATGTTAGTGTGTTGTCAGGTTTCCGGAGGCTAGCGGGTCCAGACGTATGCTGTTGCGCTAGTACTTTCCATACCCTGTTAGCTTGCTGGCAAGATTCAATGCTACCACAGAATTTGCACCATCCCGATGTTCTCCTGAATCTGCTGCATTTCTTGTAACTGGATTTGGCTGCGTAATAGTATTCCCAGTCCACATCCGCACATGTATTCATGACTCTATTTAGAGCTTTCCGTACCTTGCCGCGCTTGCGTTCCAGCTCAGCGCCCCACCAGGGTTGTTTGCCCGGTGTGCTGCGTGGGGTGGTCTCTGGGCAGGCGGTTTGGTAGCTGTCTATCATTGATTTAGTAAGGTGGCTTACCTGTAACTCAATTTGTGTCGTATCCGCAAATAGTGTCGGATCGTTTGATGTCACCAGCTTTGGTTCGAGGCTGCGTGTATATGTGGCGTGGTCCGTTTTACGCGGATTGCGCCGTGGTTGCGTCGGCAGAACACAGACCTGGATGTCGAAGCGGATCCACCTGTGATCAGAGCAGGACGCCTCCTCGGAGACCCGCCACCCAGTGATAGTTTCCGCTACTCCCTCTGTTGCCAGAGTGAGGTCTATGATTGTGCGGCTTCGCCTGGTTACGAATGTCGGTTCAGAGCCCGTGTTTAGTAGGGATAGGTTAGTCGAGAATAAGTAGTCTACCAAGGCCTTACCCCTCTCGTTTTGCGTGTCCATATCCCACAGTTGATGGTGAGCGTTGGCATCGGTTCCGATTATGACCTCGAAACCGCAATTCTCGTAATGGCTCACAAGGCGGGCGAGGTCGTGCGGGGGCGGCGCCTCCGCCTCAGGCATGTATGCCGAGGCGAGAATGATCACCATCTCCGTGGCGTCTACACGCTGTATTGGCAGCCTTGCTGCAGAGACATCTCTGCAACAAAAGTCGGTGAAGAGTCGATGGCTTCTCGAGAGGTGGTGGTGTAGTGTCAGTCGCAATAACGTTTCTTTTTAAAAACAACAATATTGGTTTACCGTAACTAAAAAAACGCACCGTTATTGATAGATTGAATAACAACTTCCACCATTGCATTATAATGAACAGAAAACCAGCTCAGCCATACAATGAAAAGAGCAAAAAGCTTAAAAAAACTTCGCTTAAACTATACAAAGTAAACAAATGTAAAAACTTGAACATTTTCCAGGGAACCACAAACCACGGCCGAGTATTTCGATTGATTTTAAAATACGAGCGTTCGTACCGAAATCAAATTGAACAACTCGATTTAAAAATCCAGTATTTCGCACATCAGTGGCCAGCACTGGTTCACTTTGTTCGATATAAAGGTTATTGAATAAATTAATACTACCTAGAGCTTTTTGTGGAAATGTAGATTAATAATGGGTTTTGCTAAAGTTGAGAGTTCTGCAGAAGTGAGTTTTATAAAGTGGACGGTGGTAATTGGAAATCTCTTTGGAATTATTCATAGTTATGCTTTGTACCGGATTATGGCATGAATTTCCTATTTTGCCTCTGGTTGAAGGCAATTTGCCGCTTTTGTTTTGGTCGTCATTAGGATTTGTTAAAAGCAAAGACAGCTGGATTTTCTCTTCCACTTTCCACGAACTTGCCATAGTAATGTTGCAATTATTTTCTGCAATATTACAAAAAGTTTTGTGTCCTTCGTGTACGTGGAACTATAAGAAACTTAATGCAGACCAATAATTACGTTTAGAACCCGAGCTATCTTACTTACACTCCTAGTTTGAACAGTATTCAGGAGCAGTTTTTCCCCGTTGTATGCAAGTTTTAGTACCTGGCGTGTTCTGCCAAGCTTCGCATTACACTGCTCACGAGTTTTGGCACGATCTGTTTTGGCAACCATTTTCATACGTTAATCCAAAACACTGGATACTTAATAGTGAATTTTGTATCTTTTCTTTTGTTAGTGTAAGAGACAAAGAAGGTATTGTTTTCGAGAATCTCGGAAACGCAAATACTTTACCTTTGAGATAGAACAGAGAAGAGAACTTTGGAAATACTTTGACCTAGTCCGAGTTTTCTTTACAGAATTCCACGATCAGGGAAAAGGTTCATTATAAATGTATAAGTCCTGATAATTCACTCAAATAAATCTATGTGGTCAGACCAGGGAAGCATGAAGCTTGCTTATAAGTGAGGAGGCTTATACTCAGCAGTGGGAGGAACAGGCCTGCTTATGATGACGATGATGATATCGCATAGAGTTGAGTGTTCTGAATTTAGTTCTTATTATAATTTATTTATGCAATGACTATGATAAGTTTTTTTTTCTCAGTTTTAATCATGGTCTGGCAGTTTGAGTAATTTATGCCACCTACCCAAATGTCCTTTCTTTGTTATTGTTCGTCGAATCGTTGAGCTCCTTAAGTTTTAAGTTGAGCTGCACGACAAATGCGTGCACCATAAAAATGTAAAAAACAGGAGAAGTGGCAAGGAGGCGTGTATGTGTCGTCGCGGCATGTCCGAAATGATCATGCACTAGGCAAATGGCCGTCTCCGCGTACAAGTGCGTGATCGTAAAAAAAAATACAAGAATGCCGTGTTGTTCAGTGGTTTCTTGTAAAAACCGAAGCCAAAACCAAGACTTTGTAAATCGTGAAATCACTTACCATATAAAAATATAAGTATTTTACTATACTTGTCTTTAAAATCATGAAAAACAACAAATTGTAAAATATTTCTTGCTTTTACTACGTTAATTTTGTTTCAAATATCGCAACGACTGTACTATTTTCGCAGTAAATACATTGCTCCTTAACCACTACCTAAATATGTCACTAGGTGACTAGAAAAGCAATGTAAAAATCACAAAACGATACTTGAAGCGGTGAATCGCATGGTACGGCCGCTGCTGGTTGCGACCAGCTAGTGATGTGGCTGTGCAGATTCACTAACGTAGGCTATCGACAACAATGTCGATTACCCAACGAATATATAGCTAATTTTACAATTTGTCAACCGTTCTAAATCAGCTAGAAGACCTAAAAAGATGACGCTTAAATCCGGTTGGAAGACCCTTGAGAAGATGTAATATAATGTAAAAAAAAATATTAAAAATTTTTTGGTTGTTGCCGTTTTTTTATTGATTTATAATATAATATTTTCTGGACATATCGCTTTTTATTTATTTTATTTTCAAAACCCCAAAAAAATTTTTAGTACAGTAATAAATGGAGAATCGATAACTTTCCGATGTAGTCAATCACTAGCGTATATGTAAAATAAATGGCTTTTGTACAGCACAACGATAGCAACAGTTGTTTTTGTGTGGGTAAGTTGTACGGCGCATGGTAAATGCACGCTGTGTTTGATGAGTTAAGGTTTATAATTGATTTTGTAGTACGTTCTGATTTATGAACTGCAAGTGTGCGCGTGACTTTGTATCTATTGCTTTTAGTGAAGTACATGTGTAGTAGTGGCGCGTTAGTGGGATCGACGTAACGACATTGAGTTCTGATACATTTTCAACAACCGGGGCTCATCTCCTTCTTTCCTATATCTATGGCGTGCACTGACTAGACAGGTCGACTCAATCAGTGTGGTATATTCCTCAAAAGACTATTTCAGACATCAATCTAAACGGTCTTCACAAGATTATGTCTGGACTTTAAAAGAGACAATGAGCTCTGAGTTTGTTTTGGCTTTTCTTCTCAGAGTAGTCAGATAGGAAACGTCGACCTCATCTAGTTTTTAAAATATGATTGGCGTGTAAAAGTGTTTGTACAAACTTACTTACAGAAATAAAATAATTTATCATTATAATTAGACCAGTGTTCTACTGACCAAAGAAAACACAATCATTGTTGGAATAAGTATATACATGCGGCTTCGAAGGACCATATTGCGGGCATATAATTTAGCGGGGGGTGAGCTATTGTTGACACGCAGTTTGATCTGACCAGGGTAGGATGATGGACGGAAGGACTCTGTTGGGAATCTTCTGGATGGATCACGTTGATGCATGGACTGCTTGAGAAGATTTAGCACGTGTTGCACTTTTCTTTACTGCACTTGCATTTGCACTTGCTGTGCACTTCACTTGGTCTGTATACGTCACACGTGTCGGCCAACAAGGATAAAATAGACAGTTTTAGATATATTAGCGGCTTGTATTATTTTGCGGCGCGCAACAGTAGATGAACTTATAATAATAATGGCGATCTTTTCTCAAAATCACAGCGGTGGGCAGTCATTGGTTGCGGTGAATGCCCCGCTGATTGGCGCGTGCGGTTGGTCATTTCTTTTCTCTCTTTTGCATGGAAACGGGATAGGAGGGAAGGAAATATAGTTAGCTCAAAACTGCGGTCGTATCGGAATTCTGGATTGGTGTGAGATGCGTTCGGAAATATGATAGTAAAAATCTATATTACGCAAACGTGCGCGAGTAATCATCTACTAGAGATATCAGTGTCACTTACAGGATAAAAAAAACAACCAAGTTAAACCAAAAATCACAATCACCATAATATTTTTCAGCGTAATTAAAACAAACATTTTACGCCTAAAATATGGGCCGACAAAAATGGCGGTGCAAATGAAAACGAAGTGAGTTGTCACGTGACGCCGGCCATGTTTGCGTCGTAACTGTGATGGTGTCGTCATTATGTGGGAAGGCACGTAGGAGATGTAAACAGGCACTGAGGCAAGTGCTTGTCTAGAAGATAAGCGATGTTGATGACCTAGGTGAGTTGCTGTGAAAGTGAAAAAGTACTACTAGAACAAAGTATTGTAGCAGGTTAGTTTTACAGTGTCAATCAATCGTAAATAAGGTATGGTACATAATGATATTTGTTAAAACAATTGACCTTGGTTGATATTTTTTCTATCTCGCTAGTTATTCATTTTCTAATGTTTAATTATCAGTGTTTACTTCTTCATAATCTTGAATTACTTTGTGAATTTAATAATGGAAACTGCTAACTGGTATTGTTTCATCATTTATTTTAATATAAAAGATATTAATTTATTCATTTTCACTGTAACTGACACGTCTATGATCAAAATGATAAAGTCACTTTACAGTGAAAGATTATATCAACTGATAATTATTTGCCTCACAATATTATTCACCACAGAATCTCCATCAGTGAGGTCACTAGGTCACTGATTAAGGGCGTAAATGATTATGTACTGTTGTTTACTAAATTCTGTATTTTTATTTTGGTCGTAAACGTACCTAAACAACTTTTGTTCTCGCCGTCAACTTCGGTGATAAATTATTTTTTATCTGTTCTTAATTGTACTTTTATTTTTTGCCTGTTTCAAGTGAAAATAGATAACGAAGTTAACTTTGTCTTCTGAAACTTCTTAACAGTATTTTGATGTTGTTAATTTTGTTCGTTCTTTTGGTCATTAAAAGATAGAATAATTATTTTCTTAAGCCTGACTAATTGATGAAGGCTTACACTAAAACTACAACTTTTAAGACTAAAATGTCTACGAACTTTCCAAACTTCTATTCTATTTAATCAGAATGATTTATACCCTATTAAAATAAAAAAATTAAAATGAATACCTATATTTATTTTAATTTTAATAGGGGATCGAAATCGTATTTACATACGGATGCACTGAAATAGTACATCAAAAGGAGGCTTTGTAAGTAAACTTGTTGTAGGCCACTTAATGCTTTCATAAACATCAAAGAAACATCCACATCGATCACACATAGTTTACAAATATATTACTGAACGCATTCATATCCCGATAGACGCACACATAAGTCACACCAATTTTACTTAGATTGCAACGGGAAATTAAGGGGATTTTTCGTAACATCCTCCATGAAATTAATTAAAAAAATGTTTTTCATATGCGTGTGTGAGAGAATAGAATTACTTTAGTAAGTAAAGTGTTTATTATGAATCTACTATATCTTTGTAAATATATAATTACGAAAGAGCATCGACGCACTGATAAAAAAACCCTGAGGTACTCACAGAGGGTACTCACAGAGGGTCCTCACGCCCGTCCGCGGATTTACATATATAGCCGTTTTCCGGAATAGTTGTTGTTTACCTTTGAAAGGGTCCGGCTAAGACGGACGTAAGATAGATATACATAGATTTTGGGAGTTTCCAAAATAAAATTGTACAATTTTATTGACAACACCCACTCAATCACAATGCTCATATGACTTCATGACTAATCATCGAGGTGAGCGCAAGGAAATCGAATTAGCTACCTACTTAAAACATACCTACTCTATAGTCACCTTCTTGAAAGCCTGAACCTAATAAAGCCCCATGAATGTATCTGCATATGTAAGGCTCTATTATCATGTAAGTAGTTAGTTACTCACCCTAATTAAATAATTATCCGTCTTATGAAATTTCACGTGAGTCCTAAAGATTTGAGATAGTATTATTATTTTGAACTTTATTTCGATTTAGACAATGTTCTTAATGTTAAAATGACAACTTAGTACCGAACCAAGCTGTAATTTTTGTATAAAGAACTACATTTCTATAACAACTCCTAGGCTCGGTGGTTTAAACCTGATTGAAAGAAAAACCTTTTTTTTTGTAATAAAGGGGTGTAGATTTAGTGATGACTTAGGTAAAATAGATCTAAATATTATGAATGTTTTTTATTAATTGGTGAAACTGATTGCGTATTATGGTAACGAAACCAATACCTGATTTTCAAACCTAAAAGAATCAACGAAATCGACTCAGCCTATCGCATTCCACTGCTAGACATAGGTCTCTTCCAGGCTGCGCCACAACACCCTGTCTTCTGCCTTCCGCATCCAGTCTGGCTAAACGACCTTCTTAAGGTCATCGGTCTATTGTCCCTGGGGGGCGTCTGACACTACGCTTGCCGATACGCAGTCTCCACTCCAGGGCCTTATACCACAAAACTTTGCAATTACAATTTACAAGTTAGAATTAACAACGTGAATTTTACAATTCCATGTTGTACCACAAAACTCTAAGTCTCACAATTGTAACGGAAAAACCTTACAAATGTGTTAATTGTTGTGACAAGTCTACATTTTAAACATAGCCCTCATGCTTTGTGTTACGCTATTAAAAGTGCGAAATAATTGTAAATTGTAACTCGTTCATATATGTCATTTCTGTGTTACGCAACTTTTTCTACAATTTAACAATATTGTAAACATGTAAATGTTTGTGGTATAGGACCTTGGACTCGTCTGCTCCACCAGCCATCGCTCCGTATACTTAATAAACTCTATGAAAATGGGACACCATTTTGTCACCTAACCTACCCTAAGCTAGCATGTAATTTTGTGGTGACATAATCATGGCTATACATAACTTGTGTTTACTACAAAAGATCCCTACCCTAAGCCCTAAGATTTATAGCTTTACACGTTTAAAGCACTAAGTTACTCATACATTAGCCATTCACTGCTAATCTACCATCTAGTTCAAAATAATCACTTCAATGAAAATGCTAATACTCCCTCCCGAAGGGTTCAACCTCCCAAATGACACTTCTAATTTCTCAACCCTTTGTGGTTCAAGATTAGTTAGCCACATAAACTTTACAGCTGCCATTACAGATAGATACCGTATAACGTTTTGATTAATACAATTTGTGGATACAAATTGATGATACCCGTCTCTAAAGTCTAAAGCAATTAGCGATTTGTTTGTATCTTCATCCATTTCGATTACTGAATTATTATTTTTGGTAAAGTTTTTCTTTTTGTCGGCTGTCTTGTGTTTGTCTTTGGCATTAGGCTTCGGCATTAACGTAATTATAACTTCATTACTCGTATCTGTACTTATAGCTCAAGATTTATTTGATTCGATTATACCAATATTTCTTAAGTCACTAGTCTCTACGTGATTACCTGCTAATGTAAGCTCATTCATAACTTCGGTAACAAAAAACTTGGTCTAATTTCTTCTTAACTTCCTTCGTCTCAAGTTCCTCTACGTGATTTACTGCCTCATCAAGATAATCTTCTATCTTTGCAAATGTGAGGTCTGCGAGTCAATTATGTAATTATGAAGCTCGATTTTGGCTACCCATAATTATGGCCGAACTTGTTCTAGGAGAATTTCGCTAGTAAACGTCGAAGTTTGAAAATTCCCCGGCATAGTTAAACGTATAGTTATTCGAGCTAGATCTGGCCTGTATTACACTACGGGTTGGAATTATTCATTAAAGATGTTCGAGAGGGCTGGCGAAAGGGAATACTACTCATTTGATAAGATAATCTGGAAATATTTAGGGCGCAGATTTAATGATGTCGCTTACCTACATATTTTAGGTTTGCCATTTCATTGCGTGTAGCTTTGAATAATTGAATGTGAAACCTTGTGCACTTAAGATAGCATAGGAAGTTATAATCGTAAACTTTGGTAATGTGATATTCTAGGCTTATTGTAACGCAATTAACATAATTGTTTGTGTAGCAGGTATATTATTAGGTATAACAATAAAAAATTTTTTTCAATAAAAAAAATTGAATTGAGAATATTTTAATAGTCTTCTTCGTGATACAACACATAATTATTTTTTTTTGTTTTTCTTCGTTAATTATTTTTATTATTATTATAGATATTTACATTGTATAAGCTAACATTTAACATAATGACATGTACATCTGACAAAATAAGCAAAATAATCATGGGGCATCACAAAATTCGTCCGCATCGCTGTCAACAGGAACAGTCCCTAGAAGGCTGGCAGCAGTGCCACGTTGTATGGCGATGCTAATTCTTCGTAATATAATCTGAATGTAATTTACGGGCCGAAATTGTAATGTTATTTACGGGCCGATCTGTATCTGGGCAAGCCGCTTTCCAGTCGTTCACCGCGCCGGTCAAGCCTTGCTTGACCGGCGCGGACCTTCAGAGTTAACCAGGCAGGGGGCTAAAATTTTCCCGGTCAACTTTTCGGTGCTGTGGACAGAGGACAGGAACGCCGGCCGGTAAGCTATTACTGGTAATTTGGCGGACACCGAGACCACCAAAACGAATGGGTAGTGTGGCTTGAAGCCACGCTCGGTCGTCCAAACCCACATTTAAAATGGTTGTTAATGTGTTGCGAATGATATGGCCAATATTGGTCTAAAAAAAGAAAGAAAGAAAGAAAATGCATTTATTTGCGGCAAACATGACGCATGAAAAAAGGACATAACATACAAAAAAACAAGACAGAACGAACAAATGTGGTTGCTTCCATAAAGGGGAAGAACGTAGAAAATATATAAAATTTGGGCCAAAACAACAGTATCTAATCAGGGTGAATGCCAAATGTAAATTAATTTTAGAGAGTCTGTCTGAAATGTCGTTGAAATATTTAATTTTTTCATCGATGAAAGGAGAAAAACTATCTTCTAAAATTGGGGAACCTAGGAGGTGCAGTGAACTTTTGTCTAAAATTTTGATTTGTATTGCATTAAATATGCATTAAATTTATCTAGACTCAATTGTCTGTCGGTACTGTCAGAAAGGTAAAGTTAACATTTTGAAGGGTTAAGGTAATAGATTAAAATTCCTGTTTGAGGAGTTGTAGATCTTTCAAAACAGTGTCTACATCACCATCCCATCCCATCGTCTAAATAAATTTTGTATTTAGTTTCTGTAAAATTGGAAGAACAGCTAAACTGAAAATGACTGGCCCGAGAGGGTCACCTTGTTAGCATCCAACCGCAGATTCTAAAACATTGTCCTGGTATAATAATTTGGAGGGGTGCCTGTAGCACTGCCACATAAAACCATAAATTTCGGGTAGTTCCTTTTTGACTTCAGCCAGCACATATAATTATTATTAATTAAAGTAATTTAAAATTCAATCATAACGTTAAGTGCCGGGAATACCTATCTGTACCAGTGAGAAATAATTCGATATTTTCATAAATATGGCGGCTTATCAAATGATCGTCCATAAATTGGAAACCAGTGAAATAAATATTGAATTACAGTTTTAATCTTATAGCAAGAGGCCATAAAATATTCTTTGATGTCAAAAGTTTTAAAGGGAGCGATCCAAGCCACACAACGAAGTTAATTATAATATTCTAGTCTAACTTTATTCTCTTTGCAAATTCTAATAGACGGCAAACTTATAGATAGTTTGCTTTTCATTTGGAGATGAAATAAAATCTAGAACAGCTATGTATAAAAACTATGTAATGAGTATGATATCAATACTATAGAAAGTATAGTCAGTGGGTCCAGCACGAACGCGCCGAACAATACTATAGAAAGTATAGTCAGTGGGTCCAGCACGAACGCGCCGAACAATACTATAGAAAGTATAGTCAGTGGGTCCAGCACGAACGCGCCGAACAATACTATAGAAAGTATAGTCAGTGGGTCCAGCACGAACGCGCCGAACAAACTTAACGTAAATTCAAATGATTTCAAAATTGAAAATACCCGTTTTGTACATATTATTTACTCAGTCTTAAGACTTTTCATTCATCGTAGATACTAAGTGTACTTGTCGCAATTTTGTTTTTCAAAATTGTATAGGACTGCATGTTGTTGTTTCGATATAAAAAAAAATATCGAATTTACGTTTACATCGCGGCCAAAATGGTGAAGGTAAACATCGTGAGGAAACCGGCATGTCCTCAAAAATAAGACATGTGACATCTACCAGCCCACACTAGGCCCGCGTGGTGGATTAAGGCCCACTCCCTCTCGCAGAGAGGAGGCCTGTGTCCCAGCAGTGGGAACAATAAAGGCTGATTATGTTACGTCTCGCGTTCGTGCTGGGGCCTCAGTACGTATATCCATTTAATTCGGTACAGTTAAACCCAGTCCGACTTCGAACAAAACAAGGCAAATTTTTACCTGCTTTCAAGGAAAAAAATATTCATCAAGATGTAGATAGCCAGTGAATCTATAGTACGAATTAACCTTAATCGTTCCTTCTGTAGTTAGGGTCGAGATACAATAGACTCAGAGCTACTACAACTTAGGTGCGATAAGATTCTATCGCTACCAAGGTGCCTAATAAAGGCGGCAAATGTAGCGGAAGAATCTATGTGGGATGTAAAATAAAGGTTGGGTTAGCACTAGAGATTAACACCGATAAAGAACTAAGTAGCGAGCCTAATTAAAATGCTGATTTAACAAGATTGCGAAGGGTAATGACGTGTTGCAGGAATGGAGGAAATGTAATGGAACCAGGGCGTTTTGTAGTCTCGCTACTGTTAAAAGAAAAAAGCTTAAAGTAGATTATCCAAATTCAGCCAATCCAATTTTTATTTGAATTTGATGAGTAGCGAGGTGCCAACTCGTAAAATACTTACGGTAATACTTTATTATCGATGTGAAAGGGAAGTCTCGTCTCTGTGAAATGGTTTTATATATGCATTAAAAACAAAGAAATCAGGTCATCGTAGGCAGTCTGGTTAACACCCTTAACGAAGCACAGATTTAGATTGTAAAACAGCACTCTAGATTTGCAATCGAAACGAAAACAATAAACAAAGCAGAACCAAGCGTCCGCTTTGTGGGTCAAATTCAATTTAAATCCTTCTAATCCTTGAGTTAATATATACGTAACTAGAGGTTATAATGTTTCAAAACCTAATGGTTTATTTATCAAAAGAGTTCATTTACACCGTAGCAAGGGGAATCATAGTCCAAAGTTATAATGTAACCTCTTCAAGCGTTTTATTACCTCCAAAATATTTTCGCTTCCCAAAGGATTCCCGCGAAATGTTTAATTAAAACTTTGTTTTGTGTAATAAAAGCTGTCGGTATCCAGGTACAATCTGTCAAAGTTGCTACTCATTAGCCGCGAGGTCCTTGGCTATCAGTTTGAAGTTTTACTCATGAAAATTGGGAGCCCCGGGAATTCTTAGACGATGAGTTGTGCTGAGATTATGAAAGCAAAGTTAATGCGCTGGAAGAGGATTACTTGATTATGGTTCTTTTTTCGTTTTACTTTTGCACCAATATTTCTGCATTTTTGTACCTAAACGTGTTCACACAATTGTTTGAATGGAACTACCTGCACTTTTAATTTTACCCTTATCCGTTGAGCATTCACTGACAGATCTCGCATTTTAGTAAATTTCATTGCATTTTTTAGTTACCAAACCTGTTAACTGATGATGAATCCATACTGACTATAATGCTTAATGTTGCATGCCTTATAGTAGAATGTACTGGATCCAATTGTTTTTTCCTTTTTACACCATCTAAACTATTTTTTGTTACCTACATTCTGTGCAAATAAAAATGATTCTGATTCTGAATCCATAATCCATGCACTGAATCCGCTGAAACTTTTCGTCGGTTATTTAAAAAAAAATACACCAATAATAGTTCCATACATTTTGGCCACGTGGGTAGGTATTGCACTTTTATTAAACAGATGATTTTTTTTTTTGATAACCGACTGAAATATTCTTCTCTGGGGTGTCTAGAATCATGTGCTGAATTTATGGTTTCAGTTTGCTCGTCGATCTCCCTGCCATCCTGTATATACCGAATGGTTATTTTTTTGTTGTTCGAGCCGGATAGTTTGGCATAAGCATATAGAACCGCAATATTTAAGGGCATTTATTGTGCAAAAAAAGTGTTTACGAGGTGTGTTTGGTGCAGACCCATTAGAATCGTGCAGACCTATTTAAAAAAAAAAAATATTAACATTAGCATGCTTATATATACTGGAAATGGGAGTATTTGTAAAAAAGCATCCTCACCTATTCAGTAAAGCCCATGTGACAATATTTATAAGGTAGGCAAAATGTCAATGTCAAAAAATTGACAATGCCAAGATGTAGAACAGCTTACTGCCATAAAAACGCTAGTCGAATGGCAATAAAAGTATTTAATCATATACCGAAAGTTATTAGAGAACTGCGAAACAGCTTATTTCAAAAGCATCTCAGAGCATGGCTTATCGAAAACTGTTTCTATACTGTTAAGGAATTTATGAATTATAGGACAAACAAGAAAGTTACATGACATGAAAATTAAATTTTACATTATTATTTTAAGCTTTTGACATTTCTAATTTAATTATTTCTCTCTGACATTTTATAATTTGACATGTAGACAATTTTTGATTTAGAACTTTATTTTTATTTTATTTTTTTTTTTGACATTGGAATTTTATAATTTTGTTTTAAATGATTTTTATGATGAAATCAGAATTACTATTATTATGTCACAAAATTTGCATGCCGAATGTAGTAGGCGGAATATGATGAACTATTGTGTGTTATAATATCTGTAAAATACCATATTTCAGGCAAATAAATGAATTACTTACTACTTACTTACTTACTAATATTGCTGTCTATTAAAACACCTCGTAGGCCACATTAACCTAGTATCTGTTCTATGTGTCATTACGTTTCGCCCGTCAGCCAGAGCCTAATCCGACAAATTGCCTGTAACCTCATGTTCTTGTGCGCTTATCCATGACGTGTAGTTCTCAGCCTGAGTTTTAATCCCTATTTCTCTAAAGTAAAATTTATTTTAGGTTAAATTGTTTGTTATTGTTAACTGTTTGTGCCTATTGTCGAAGAGAATTGATTGCCTTTTTAGCATACGCAGTAAATAGACCCTTTACCTACCGTTTTCAGCTGAAGTTTCAAATTCTAACACCCTATATTGTTTGAATAAGAGGTTATTTGCAAAATTAATTCATATCGTTCACATATAAATATTCATTGGGGCCGCAAGTAAATTTTATTCAAAGTCAATCCGCCCTTTTGGATTATAATAGACGATTCGGTAGCAAAAACTGGGTATTGTTGGAACTGAAACCTAAACAAATGAATTTGCTGTGAGGTCTGGGTAGTATTGAGGTACTTAATTTTATGATCGTCTTATCACACTAGTTCAGCTGGCTCTTTGTTCTGTTGTGAAAGATTTGCTGGTTGTTTTAGTTTCAGTCAGCGAGAACTTTAATTTGCATGACGTATACGCTTACAATTTGTTTTTAAGTTAAAAATTTCTCGCAACTTGCGTGTGCGCTGAGTTGTTTTCGTATTGTTTATACTGTTTTCTTTGCTGCTAATACGTTGAGTTGAAGCTCTGCTCCTCCGTAAAAGCTTGAAGAGACCATCATCAGATTTGTCAATATATAACTGGGAAATATTTGCAAAAGCAACCAAATGAAAATGAAGGATATAGTATATAGGTATGTATAGTTAGTTAGGAACAAGTTTTCCAGATGGCGCTAATCAAGACAGGTTGGCATAAAAATACCGTGAGGTGGAGTGCCACCTCACGGTGGCATTATAATACGGCCTTTATAATACGGCTATAGAGTACCCGTATTATAAAGTGCTCTGTGCCCCTACGGGGTGATTGCGTAACATACAAACAATAGCATTCTATTGCCTTAATTTTGACAGTTCATCTATGTTCACTGTGTTCTTTACCTTGTTGAGCAGACAAATTTTTCAAACCTGTGAAGCAATGGATTATGAATTTCCTTAAAAACTCCGGGATTGTGATTAAAAGTGTGTTACGCAATTAAGGTGCTGATTAATCTTATGTCAGATTGATCACCTTCCATTTTATTTTACCTTTTGTAAAAAAAACAGCTTTTACTTATTGTAAATTATGAGAATCATAAATAACTGTAATGAAAAATAATTAACCCCCCATCCTTCCTGCCTAACTATTCTCCTAAGCCCATAACTCGTTCCTCCGTCACCGCAGGCAATAACTCTGTAATCCTGTTGTCACCAAGGTCAACATATAAATTGTGCCGATCCTTCCGTTCCCTGTAATATCACAGCACCTGGACTGTGTAATTTATTCCATAAATTAATAAGGCGCTGTTCCACGGTGCGTTGGCGTCGGTCCGTCGGCGCCGCATGCAAACAATTGATAGTTACAAGTTATTGCGCTGTGATGGACTGGATTCAAGTGATGTTATTGTGGATTGTTATGTTGGAATGGAATGTCAGGGTTGTGTGGCATGAAATGGATATTACGGAACTTAATGTTTATAAAATGGCCACGTTCAATTTTAGTTTGGTTCTTGGTTTGTCTTTTACTGTTGTAGAAACATAATTATACGACAATTTTTGATTGCTGACATGCATTTTATTTCCAAAAGCAACCCGCGGGGTAATTGCGTCACACACTAACAGTAGGAATGGCTTTCATGTTGACAGTTCGAAAACATTCATTGCTTTATTTATGTTGTTGAGATATGGAGTAATGAAGCAATGGATTAGCAATATCCTTCAAAATTAGTCAGGTTGTGATTCATTGGGCGCTACGCAATTAGGGTGCAAACTAGAATTATTACTTTAACTTTTCTGGTATTGGTACCTAATGGAATAATTTTGTATCTAACTACTTCGTACCTATTTTAAATTATAGTGTAAAAGCTGCCCAATTATAAGAAATAAATGGGTAATACAATGACATTCTATAACATTGTTAATGGCAATTTTGACTGTATAGATCTAAACAATGCATTGTGCTATGCAGTCCCCAGGACTGTTCATAGACGGCAGGTGCGTGAAGGCAAACTCTTTGCAGTGGGTACTTGCCGTTCTAACACTGGTCTGCGTTCGCCAGTTCGGCGAATGGCAGCAACCTACAATGAAGCATTTGAACACATATGTAGATATATTTACATGCTCTTTGAATAGGTTTCGTAGCCTTTTGTATGAGACGCTTGAACTCTCAGACTAATTATTTGTTGTTTCAAAAATACTGCTTTTTAGTTTTTTTTTATTATTATTTCTTCTATTGTTTTTATAATATTAGCGTAACTGTCATGCATGAACAGTTCAACTCCTAGTGACTAAGGTTTTATTTATTAATGGTAATCTGTAAACAGCGCTGTGGGTTACATTATTACTTAAGTAACTTATGTTTTTCTGTTTATAATATTGCATAATTTAGCTGTTTGTTGTTCCTATTTAATAAAATAAAATACACGTACAGGGAATTATGTCTCCAACATACAGTTCTTTAGTAAGCAAAACACCCCTGATAAAATAAAATATAAATAAAAAATAAAAGTAACATTACCTCCGCGTTATTATTAGCATTAAAACTGAAATAAATAACACTTTCCACACAAGAAAACGAGTGTAAGGAAAAGTAACCACTTATTACCACTTAAGTAGTGTGTTAATGCCGTAACCGTACGGCCGTATGAAAACGTTTACCGGACATTATTGATGGCCGGCCGTCGTGGGCCGTCGCGACCCGTCGCCATTTTTTATGGTGGCCATTTTTGTCCCGGACATTTACGGACTAATTCGCCTTGGCCCTTTTGTCCTTTTGTGTTGTTGAATTAAATTATTATTTTGCGTATTAAAGATGATGTTGGAGTAAAATATTTTGTTTGTTTTTGAATTTTTCTCGGAATTTGAAAAGGATATTTTTTTTCACTAATGATTTTTATTGTTGAGAGCAATGCTTACTGATTGAATAGCATAGTCAATCTTAATAGTTAATGTATTTTTTAGGAAAAGATAGCTGATACACTTTTGCGTTTGTTCATTGCACGGTCGCCCGTGAATTATGTATAATTATTATGCCACCGAATTTTAACGTTGTGAAAACAAACTTTCTGTTTTTGAAGAATCATAAATGCTACATTTTTTAAAAATCGTTTGATGTTTCTGTTGATAAAAATAAAGTGCAAATATTCTTTGCCAAATTCTATTTAAAAGAGCTCAGAACAAAATCCAAAAAGGTTTCTCGCTACAAACATCGTCAGCATGTAAAAATAAGCACGAACAACCAACGCTAACGAAAGAGGACAGTATTGTATTCTGTGATGTTTTTGACAAAAAGAGAATATTGTTGCATGTGACATCCTTTCACGAAAACATTAAATAGACAAAAAACATTCTCGTAACCGGACGTTGGCAAACTTTTATGTTAAAATGAACAAATATTTGTTTAAATAAAAATATACATGGCAACACCCGTGTAGTACTTTTCATATCTAAGTGTCAGTGGTTCTCAATATTGCGCATTTTATTAATCGCCATTATTGTTCCGTGCCCAGATTTGTGTGCTATAGAGCCAACCATAGTGGAAGTTTTTTTTAAACCCCTGTCTTATAAGGGCTGATTTCATCAATGAAACTCAACGCAATCAGCAAGTCCAAGAGCCTCATCAGAGAGCACTATCAACATTGTTGGGTATTATTGTCACAGATAGCCCTAGCACTCAGGTTTACAAAAAGAATTACGCTATAGCGTAAATCGCCCTAATAGTCAGATTAAGATTCGTGATCAAATCAGGGTAAATAATTAACAGTTTCGTATTTTACAAGCTTTACAAAGTCGCAAATAAATCAAAGAAAACAAGACGTGATAATTATAGCATTTAAAATTCACCTCCCGTACAATAAACTGTTAAGCACTTAAAGTAGGTTTAACGGTTTCATTATAATTATAGGCTAAGATCAGCAGAGTCCCAAGACATAATGCCGTAATGGCTGGAACTCTTCTAAGCCCTTAATGTAAGGGGCAGGACGTGAGCGAAATTTTACATTCTTACAGTCTTTTGTTTTAAAACTAGTAATTTTATTACTGGTTTTAAAACAAAAGACATGATTTATTGTTTGAATACGGAAAACGGCATTACCATGGTGTTCAAAAACTGCTTAAGTAGGCGTTGGGGCTTCTGCACTCCTAACTTATTACTAGCGAAAATTTAGACGCAAAATCTCACTACAGACCACGAAAAGCCTAAACCGCCAGGTTTAGAAGCATGAAATTTCGCACAATGGTTCCTTTTGTAACGAAGGATAACAGTAAGAAAGGATTTTTGAAAATTCACCCCATAACGGGGTTAAATAGATGATGAAAGTTTGTATGGAAGTTCGACATTTTGCCGATGGGAAATACCATAATCTAATTGACTTATAAGATATATTAAGGCCGTGGTAAACATCACAACTATTATAGTCATTATCTTCCGCTCCCGCCACCATCTACGCGCTTCTGGCGGAAACGCCTCTCATTCCCACCCGGTCAATCAGATCGAGTCGAAGCTTCTAGAAAATTATATGTAGAAGCTCTAGAACATTCTAGTAGCTTCTTTAAGGAAACATACATAGGAAATACATAGGAACATTCTAGTAGCTTCTTTACGACGCGCGCACCTTTTTGACAGTGTCGTGTGACGTCCGTCAACTGAGAGCTGCGCACCGAAAGCGTATATATTTTAGTAACCTTTATTTTTACCCCGAACCCTATTGTTTGTTCATTGTGTGTATGTTAAAATATGAATTTAATTTGCAACTTTGAAATCATCATCATCACAGTCCACTGTTGGACATAGGCCTCTCCAATTGCACGCCCTCGATTCTCGACAACTCTCTCCAGCTGCAACCAGCTATCCTGCGAAGATCGTCGCTCTACCTAACCTGAAGGAACCTGAGGGACCTCATTCCGGATTCTATCCCTCAGAGAGACTCCAAGCATAGTTCGCTGAGCGACCTTGAATTTATGGACCAGCCGTACCTCGAGCGTCCACGTTTTGGCTCCGTAAGTCATAACAGGCAGGACGCACTGATTGAAGACTTCATAATTTCTAAAGGCCAATTAAAAAGTTTCAGAAATGCTTTCAGTCTATCTGAAACAGCACAAACCAGGTTAAAAAACGTGTTGACAGCTTCACATTTGCATACCGGCGCGCTTCGCAAATAGTTGGACATGTTTTACCTATGAGCTCGCCAGAATACTGTACGATACAGAATACGTGAGAGTAATTTATTACAAAGATTTTAACTGAATTTTTAGGTACACAAAAGTTCAGTTAGTTAGTAAGATGTAGTGTATTACGTCTTTTTAGGGTTCCGTGGGCGACAAGAAACCCATAAAAGTTTTACTATGTCCGTCCATCTGTATGTCCATGGCTTAGCTCAGAGACTCTAGTACTAGAAGACTGTACTTCGGCATGGGTCCCATACCTACACGTAAAGTGGGCATGATTTTTTTTCTCGACTATCCCATGGGGGTTTGGGGTCGTTGGATAGGCCGTGCGGCTGTGTAAAATCATTTTTCGATTCATGGATCCGTTTGCGAAATATTAATCACGGCAGAAGTATAATATACCGAAGTTAAAAGAAAAACAATCAAAGGTAAGTAGGCTTTACAAGTTAACGAATAATAGCTAGTCGACCAACTTACATTTGCAGTTAGAAAGTATGGGAGAAAATGTTTTTCAACTACAACGTTAGATTTGTAATTGGGATAAACTCATCCCAACTAGGGAACCGTTCATTGTGCGTGGCGACGTGCGACACGCACTTGGTTGGTCCGGTACGCCGGTTTTTTTTAGTAAGATCAAGCTAGCTAAATAAGATAACCGTTGCAAGAGTTACTTCTCCTTTCGGGACAGACCAAACTCAATCTGAGTACCTACATCAGATTAAGTTTGGTCTCTCCCGAAAGGAGAAGTAAGTCTAACAACATAAAACGAAACTAGTAACATAAAACTTATAACACCCCGTCGTTTTTGCGTCGGGGGTTAAGAACGGCCATCCGCAAATTACCTAATTTGCCGATGGCCGCTTTTATGTTAAAGTAAATAAATAATCCACGAACCCGCACCGGGCCCGCGTGGTGGATTATGGCCTATTCCCCCCACTCTCAGAAGGAAGAGGCCTGTGTCCCAGCAGTGGGAACATTATAGGCAGCATTATGCGACATTATAGGCTAGTTATTAGTAATAATAATGTTGTTTCATTCTAAGTTTATATTTTAACAATCTAGTTTAGAGGATACTGTCATTTTTGTCAATCAAACATTGTAGTTTTATTTATCACAGTTGTCGAGTTAACATCGCCTTTCAACAATATTCAGATCCGATTTTTTTTTCCAATTGGCTCTCCCAAGTTGCGCTAAAGTAAGCCAGGTCACATTAGAAGGAGATATCTTTTGCTCGCCATTTGCCAAAAAAGCGCAATAAGGAGGAGTCGGTGCCAAAAGTACGTCCTGATAGAGATATCATTACCCGACGAAAAAGTCGGCTTAACATAATCTTTGGGCTTATTTTCTGGCGAGATAAGTCCGGATACTTAATACTGAGGTTACTTTTAACACCTTTTTTAAATAATAAAGTCCGGAAGTTTTATGTGCATTATTTACGGTTTTTGAAGCGAAGATTTTTTATTGGTGTTGATAATAAAGTCATTCTTTTGTGGTTTATAATTCGACAGCTTTGCTTGGTTAACTACTTGTTTTTATTTACCAGCCCCTAAACTTTTGTGAGTATCTAATGTTTCTCGACTGGAAGACGAAAGAAAGTTGAAGGTCCGAGTATCCTTTAAAAATGAAGTGTCGTTCGTCCTCCGAGTAACTTAATGTTGCTTCTTGTTCTTTTCTATCAGATGATACTGTACTATATAAACCTGTTCTCATATTATAAATTCCTTAATTTTGTGGTACGCAAATAAGCGCTGACCCAGACCGTTGGCTTATTCATTTCCCCCCTTTTCATTGAAGATTTCCATAATGTAATAAAAACCTGCCAGATTTAAAACTTAAAATGATTTAGAAATACCTATGTTAAAAAAAGAAAATATGCTTTTATCTGAAGGCTTTGGATTTGAGTTGGGTTGAACTCTTCACCGCAATATAATTATTATTATATCAAAGGTTATTTATCTAGATAAGGTTTGCCAAAAAAAAGTCTATAAGCAGAACAGTCTACTATATTTCAAGACTAGACCACATTTTATTATAATGAATGTACTAAGTTATCATTATAACACAAATACGGCATTGTAGTTATTAATCATTTATCAGATATAAAAAAGTAAGACGTTATTAAGTATAACAAAATAAAAATCGAGCTCGACGGGCAGCCCGAAGCGGTTAATTATCAGCATCGTAAAATAAATACTCGCGCGTTATTTAGTACATTAATGTTGCAAATATTAGTATTAACTATTAATGACCTCTTTCCATTGCGTAGTTTGTATTAAGCCAGCACTCCGGCGCGCCACGAGCTACACGCTTAAACGAACTGCGTCTTGCGACAGCGACTGCGGAGAGAACAAAATGAAAGAAGTTGTCTAGAGCATGCCACGAATCACCGCGACGCGACTTGTGGAGCGACGACTGACGGAAACCGCATCGCGTCGCACATCGCATCGCTCGAGGCGGTGAACGGGGTCTTAGCCAGCTGCCTCTGGGGAGCAAACACGTGAACCATATCGCTATGATTTCCCGGGATATGCAATGTTGTGGAATAAAGCGTACGTTGTTGAATATTCGCGTCAATTCTAGGACTGAATTAAATAGAGTGTTATGTCAATATAACTAGGTATACAGTACAGGGTGTAAAAAGACCCATCACATACGCGTTATCTACGCATTCTGTACATCAAACTAAGTGATATTGAGTAAAAATTATAGCTGGGACACGAGTTTTATTTTTGATGTAAAAACGGCAGCGCGCAGTACAACGCCCGTAAATCATTGTGCTTCTGGGTGCATGCAACGATGTAGGAATAGTGGAGGTATTTAAAGTTAAGTTATAACACTAAAACCTTGTAGGACGGACTTATTATGTTTCAAATGTCATTTGGATTGTTATAAATTCCCTTTATTAATCAAACCAGCCTTTTTCAGTGCCTCAAAATATGGTAGTATATCGGTAGAATATTATTATCACTATTAATATGTTGTTTCTGAGAATATTATACAAATTCATGGACATAAAATAGGTTATAAGTAACTAAGCGTAAGGTCTGATCCAAAAGTCTGTCCCCTGTCCCAGTTTAAATTCCTACGCAATCTACTCTTCTACATAGCGTACATTATCCACGTAAATATTAAATGGCAATATATTAGCACAGAAAATGTAGGACTTTAGGCTTTTCACGTGGGATTAGGTAATGACGTTACTCAAATAAAGTGCTTGTTAATAAACTGAAAATAACTGTGCCTTAACAAGGTATTCAACAGCAACCTTCAACCTGAACTTATCTGTTTTTTCTACACCAAGTAGTTATAATGGAAGCCTTACACTGTATTTACAATGACGCCGCTATAAGAAACAAGGGTGAGTCTGCGGAAAAGAAAAATAAGTCTCACTAGACGCATCTTTTTTATCTAGTTACCTACGTTTATTTTTCTTTATTACTTTTGCTGAAATGCGTCATTTTTAATTAAGGCGGCGGCAGAATGCTGCTGCTAATTAAGATTTAATTATTAAAATAGACAATGACATCAAAAAATAAAAGGAGCTCAAAACCGTGTCTGGACTATATTATATTTTACTAGCCTCTGCCCGCGACTTCGTCCGCGTGAAATGTCTTGTTCTCCCGACCCACCTCGTCGTATCGCATGGCCCGCCCGCGCTATACCTACTTCGTTTTCTGATTTTTTTTTTATATGCTCGGCCCCTAAGAGTTCTAGCTTGATGGTAAATAGCCTATAACCTTCCTAAAGAATTGGACTATCAAATGTAAAAATAATTTTTCAAATCCGAATGTTCGTTCCAGAGATTAGCGCGTTCAAACAAACAAATTAAGTAGATATAGATTTCGATGCAGAGTTATTTTAAAATTATGATATCTCCTAAGATGTTGATTGAAATCAAGTGATGTCAAGAGCAATTTTGTTCACAATTAAATACTTGTGGTGAATAACGTATTTAATTGGATAAGGATTAATATCATGTTGATAAAACACTTTCGCAAATAATGCATTAATTTCGAACAAATTTGATTACCATAAAAAATGTTATAGTGTAGTGTAGTAGTAGTAGTCAGTTTTAAAGTGTCCGTCAGAATCGCGGGTGTATGACTTCTAAATAGATCAAAAATGAACTATATAAATGACGGCTTATATAAATGGCGGCTTACTTTAAAATGATGTTTGCTACGCATACAGATACGTACATTTATACTTATTTTACTACAAAAATGTACATTTTACGTACATTTATATAGTTTATTTTTTATCTATTTGGAAGTACTACACCCGCGATTCTGACGGACATAATTTTAAAAGATAGACATATTATTATGCTGTCGCGGATTTTTTTTTAGAACTTTTAAAGAGAAATAATTCCATCATACATGATTTCAGCGTAATTTAAACCGCTTACGCAGCGCATGCAACGGAACCTCTCAAAAAAGGAATCATCTTTCCCGTTTTTGCAACATTTTCCATTGATGCTCCGCTCCTACTGGTCGCAGCGTGATGTTATATAGCCTTAAGCCGTCCTCGATAAATGAACTATCCAACACAAAAATTTAATTCGACCCACTAGTTCCTGAGATTAGCACGTTCAATCTAACAAACTATCACTTCAGATTAGATAAATCGAGACCGTCATCAATCCGCGGAAAGTCTTAACACCGCAATTCAGAAAAATTACGTATTTGCACAGCGCCATCTATTGGTGAATGGATCAAACGTCGAACGCTATGCAAGCTTAGCGTTCTTCCTTCTTTCGGACTTTATTTCTTTCTGCTCGGCTCCAAAGAGTCGTAGCGTGATGTTAAATAGCCTTTCTCAAGAATTGGGCTATCAATCAAATGCAAAAATATTTTTTTATAATAATATCAGGCTGGTAGTTCCAGAGATCGCGTTCAAACAAACAAACTCTTCAGCTTTACTATTATTATGACCTCAACTTGAGATAGCAACAATCGTAAACCATAATTACGAAGAAGAGAAGGAACGAAGTATTTAAAACAACCAAACCAATAGAAATCAATAGAACGACATCCAATCAATTTACATGACCCAATGGCAATACCGACAATTTCATTACTTCGCGTAAAGTATGAACACCGCGAGTCAGAAAAATTACGTATTTGTACAACGCCATCTATGGGTAAATGGATAAAATGACCGAACCTTTATGACCAATTAACATAAGTACTGTAAAGGGCAAATCTTATCTCTATAATGTCTTCGTGATCATAAAATAATTTATTTTGATAAGGATTCATAAATAAAAATTATGTTTTCATCCAAACGTAAGCATGTGAAAAAAATACTTTAAAAAAATATAAAAGTGATATTAAAAGATAAAATATAAAAGATAGAAATACGGAATCCGAGACTTTTAATTAGAACTATTTAAGGCGGGCCAGATTGCCATACATTGTTTTTAGTTGTATACAACTGTCAACAGTTGTATACAACTAAAAACAATGTAACATGCAAATAATTCTGTTTTAAGAGGTATTTCTTTGAGACTTGCTAGACAAAAGTGGTGATAGCTCTGCTAAAATGCATGATGTAAACATAATTTATAGCCTATATCACTCACACATAATGTAACTTTCTACCAGTGAAAACCTTTTTAGAATTGGATCATTAACTCTAGAGATTACCCCCTACAACAGATTTGATAGATCTGTGGGGCAATTCTCGTAATTTTAAGAACGTTCACAGTCTGATCTCAGTCTCAATCTGTCAAAAAATACTTCTGATTTCCCAACATTTTGACAATTTTGTGACATTTGTTTGTCGCCGAGATGAGACTGCGACTAGATTTTGAACGTTTTAAATTACGAGAATTGGCCTTCAGTTAGGTAATATCCCTGTGATGATATTGAAGAAATATTCTTACAAATTGACGTCTGGTACCTACTTTATATTGGTCTGAAATCTTGTTACCAGGTGTATGTGGAGAACCTTCGATATAACTGAAATATATCAAAAAAACTATTTGATGAAAGAAACGGTGATTTTGTGGTAACAAACAGGTTTAAGTAACATTCAATGCACAATTTTATTGGTTTGAAAAATTAAAACCAATTTTTTTAAGATAGTTTCCTTGACAGTCTGTTAGTGAACTGCAGGCTGAAATGCGAGAAAAGAAAGTTTGGTTTAAACACTGGACAATGTTTACACTATAAAACACAAAGGTAAACACATGGACAGTGGTTACCTTTGGCGGTGTAACTGAAACAAAATATTGTGCAATATGTGCATCCTACTATATAGATAAGGCAAGCAGTGTTTTTCCAAAAACAACTAAGTAAGGGCCACCCATTTCTCACATAAAACAATAGCCAATCGTACCCCCATTTCCTTCACATTACAAATAACGTGAAACTTCATCTCCACAGCTGTGGAGCTGCAGCATCAGATCCCGTTCATCCGGCGCTGAGAGGACGAGTCAATATCCGTGGTGGACGCGACCTACTCATTTCCGTGCTGACTGAGTGGCCAGCAACAGATAAGGCTGTAGAAGGTTCACTCGATACAAAATGAAATGAGATGAAGGGCTTTTTGAGTGGTGGGATGAAGTTCCAAATATATTTGATCTTTTTTGGTGGTGTAGACTGAGATTCAGGTTTTTATTTTCAAACGAGTTTATGCGCTATCACCAAATACTAGGAAAGTATGGTGAGCCTCAAAAAATATTATAAATAAAAAAATAATCATTGTGTACATGTCATAATCTAATATGTTAGTATTGTGTTTGGTAAGCCTTCTAAACGTTATGTGTGGTATTATAAAAGCGACTCAGAGTTTCTTACACAGGTGACATGGAAATAGAGGAAGTATATTGTTGTACCGATGTTGAATAGGAATCACGGAAATAGTATGACTCCTGTTTTGACATACAATTTATGTTATGTTTCATAATACTGTGATGGAAGTAAGCAGAAGACTGAAGAGCAAACATTAATAGGGAAATATCTGTATACCAGATACACAGATACGAACATATTCTTTCCCCATATTCTAAAAACAAAAACACCTACTACATGAAACGAAAACCTGATTAATTATACATACCAGCACCTAGTGATGTTGTAAGACTTCTCGGATGGCCAGCGTTACACTTGCAGAGATACATAATATAGGATAGCATAGGAGAAATATAAAAGGTTCAGCATAGCGTAGGCGATCCGCTGAACCTAATATAAGGGTTAGAACTTAGTACTGGCCACAGCGATAATAAAATTTATATGTCATATTTTACTTTTTTCGCCAAACAAACTAATCTTGCTAGACATACGAGTACATGTATATTGGTTATGGAAAACCTAAGCTTTACAATTGTTTTACAATTTTTATACTTGCTGAAGCTTGGAACAAGGATAGTAAAATGCCTATACTTTATTAATGTTTCTATACTTTCTATGCACGAATGGCAAGTTTTGAATTGCATAAAACAAACTTCAAAGAGAAACTTAGGCCCGTATTACAGAATCTCACTTAAGAAACTATTTTTAAGCAATGCTCGAGTCTTGAGTGAGGTTCTATAATACGGGCCTTAGTGCATTTCTTTCATGATCACAATTTTTATAGCTATCTTTAAGATACTGCTAACCTTTTGGTAGTTTCAGCGACCAAAGTATCTTCAATATCAATATCTTCAACAGCTTTAACAACAAGTTAAATTAAATTTCTTTCAGAAACAGTTACATTTTCTGAACTCTAAACCCGCTTCCCCCGCTCACCGCAGTCAGACCTCTACAAATATAATATCATTAATATTCATTAGACGTTGGCTGGTGTCGAAGGCAGCACAGGTCTGACACGACTGCTGATTATTGTTGTGTTCACCCCACTTGTTCGCTCTAATCCCATGGTAATCTATGGAGGAGCAATATTTAAACTTGACTGGCTGTTTTGTTTTACAATGTAGAGAGGACATGATAAGAAATGGGCACCTATTCGCCGATGGCTTTAGATTCGGATTAGATGAACCGACTGGACCCCGGACCTCGACTATTCGGGAAAGCGGACCATCCAGCCATATTAGTAGATGGCGACAAGTCGCGAACTAGTATATTTCTGTGCTTGAAAACGGGTGATTAAAATTAAATCGTAAATTTTATTGTTCATATTTTTTATTACAGTATCAGCCTTGCAGTGTTTGTAATATAATCAAGGAATAGGAACTCTTCCTTTGGGAATCAATAATTGATCTAAACGAGAGCTTCTACCTACAATTACGAAAGAACGTACATAAACATATTGTTTATTATATATTTTAGAATCAGTTTCCTTTTTAACCCTTAATGTATGTCACACCCCATGCTACCAGCATGGGGTGTGACATACCCCAGTGCATCTTTGAAGGTTTAAAACAGAAAAACAAAGGCTACTTGTTCAAAATGTCAAAGACATGTGTGTAATGACCACCATGATTGTTATCTGCTAAACATGTGAGGAACCAAACTACTATATAAGACTGGCCGTCGTCTAGTCCCGATCTTAATCCGCTGGATTATGATTTATGGTCAGTTTTAGAGAGTACGGCTTGCTCTAAACGCCATGATAATTTGGAGTCCCTAAAACAATCCATACGATTGGCAGTGAAGAATTTTCCCATGGAAAGAGTGCGTGCTTCTATTGATAACTGGCCTCAACGTTTAAAGGACTGTATTGCAGCCAATGGAGACCACTTCGAATAAGCTTTTTATGTTTTAAATTGTTTTATATTTATGTATTAAACTAACACACTGTAAAAGTAATAAATATTATTTGCAATAAAAAAAAAATGTTTTTTCTTGGTGACAATATTTATGGCCAGACTGTGTATATATGTTATTGTATTAAAGATACTGTTTTTTTGTTTACGTTTAAAATATGTGTAAAAATTAATTTATATTAAAAAAAATATATGCTAATCAATAAAAAAAATATTCAGCATGTATTTCGTATTTTATGTATATGTAATATGATCAAATTTGGGGTGTCACCCACCCACCCACCGTTTACGTAACTTTTTAGGCGCCCCCAATTAAGGGTTAAATCGAACTCGAACCCGAACCCCACCGAAGCAATGATCGGCTTGGCGACGTCGGTCTCTTTGCAACCTCTCGTCTCTAGTTCGAGTGTAAAAACATGAGGCATCACTACAGATGATACATGGACAAATAAATTATCTTGCAACTTGTCTGAAGCTGATTATAATATTATACATGATAGCTAAATTTAGGGTCATGCCAAATAATTAAAATTAGATCGACTTTTTTATATTACTTATTGCCTAAAAAATCGCTGTGATATGTGTAACTCAGAGCAAATTCAAACCTTAAAAACTAATATGAAAGTAGCATTGTGTATCACAAAACTCCACCACAGACAATGACTCAGCCTTGTCATGGATATATAACCAAAAATATATCAAAGTCAGACAAAACCTACCTGAGTCGTGAAGGGTATAAAAATATACGATGTAGCAGGCTGCTAACAAAAACCCTGTCGATCTACATCGCAATAAAAATGTAGTAATTTTTGTTGCAAATTAAAAACTGAAACAATTTCGTTGTAAGCTCTCGTAATTACTAGGCTTTTGACAAAATACTGGCTAGTCCGGTAGACGTGAAATGTTATTTTTTAATAGCCCGGCCTCGTCGTCAGTCAAAAATAAAGTTGGACCTGACTGTGTTGTGGCTTTAAATAAATAGGAGCACTTTATAACAGTGTGAAACTTCGTAATGTTGGTTTGACATGGGCAAAAAGTAAAGGCCGGTGTTACTTTGACATCTACGACGTCATGTTAGTGGATTGCGTTAGAATATTTACCTTATGAAGTATTTAGTCCTTTCAATAGGTTCTTTTGTCATTTGGATATTTTTCTTAGGGCTGTTGTACAATTTTTATTCGTGGAATAAAATTGACTTCTGACAGTTTTTATATGGAATAACTGCCAAAAATTCAAAATTATTCCTCGGATTAAATTATCTGGCGTTGGTAAAATCAGCCCTTAATTTTTCTATTTATTGTACGACCTGTTTTTGTATTAAAACTAAACAAAAATACAAAAGAAAAATAACACACAGACCCGTGTGTTTCTTACAACTTGAGTGCGATCATTAACAACTCCACAACCCCCTTCCTTGACATCCCTTAATTAGTTTAGAAACTGGAAGTACATTTCATATACTTTGAGCTCAATATTAGGTGGAGCAAAGTAAATAAAGTACGATGACATATTAAATGAATGTTTGAAATGAAAGCCCCTTTAAGAAGTCGTCACTTTGACTGACATTTGACGACAGCCTAACAATTTCGTCACTATGAGAACATAAAAAACTTATAAATCTCGGTTCACGGAACATAAAAGTCCCTACAGACGAGCCCTTTTATTAAAAGCCCTGCTCCACCAAACAAAACCTGTATTTACTCAGTTAAACGTTGAAAAGTAATTCATGTTTCACATTTTCTCTTTAGAGCTGTTAAAATTCAGTCTTTTGATAGACATAAAACGTACAGGATCCATCTTCATTCTCATTCGGCGTACATTCAAGGTTTTATTATGAATCCGTGCTGTACCCACTGTAGGCTTTTTACGATGCCAATTCGCCAAGACATATGTAAACGGTACTACTCGTAAAAAATTTGCAACCTTACTTTCACACTCCAAAATCAAAAAAATTGTGCCTTACTGCCTTGTGATAAATGTGAGTGGAGAGGCAAACCTAACTTTGTATACCAAAGAATATTATTCCCGTTAGCTAAAGGAAGGATTACCGATGGTAGAAGATCGTTAATATCTCGGGCACGGCTTTCTTTGAATAAAATTTGGGAGTTGTGTTAGTTTTGCGACTGAAGTGTCGCTGTTTATGTGGGTAGTTGAATATGCGTGAGTAACGAGTTTTATTACGTTGGAGTGGTGGAGTAAACGATGTTAACGGGGGAATAGCTCTTTTGTATGTTGGGTTATGTCATGTATGGAAAATAATATGTTTTGGATATATTAAATTGGAATAGTAGCTTGCTTTTTAATCATTCGGTTATTAAAATAAAAATAACTGTTCTATTGCATATATTTTGACCGCATTGAAAAAGCTATTTTGTTTTTATAACCGGCAAAACATTCAACGCAGGGGAGTCCAAAATAGTGTACTGAACCCATGGTAACAGGTTGCGCGTCGACATCCTTGCCTCCCTGTATACTCGCACCATTGTTTTAGTCTTCTCAAAAGTTAATCTCTCAACAGAAGTTGGTACTGTTTGCCTGTTTTTGACCGAAATACTAACTTTCTACGGAGAGATAAATGAAATTCACAAATAACAAGTTACAGTATATTCAAGATTAACTAATTACAACAATGTGGGTACAATAAAACATAAATATCACTTTCGCGAGTGAAATCACTCGCGAAATGATACTCGCAACGCCATCTAGTAGAGATGCATGCGAACCAGTACTAATTAGATGCTAGATAGTATTCGTCACTACGGGTATTGTTTTAATATTGCAATATTCAAATATTATTTAGTTTTTTTTATTCTCTGTTCTAACACTATTGACAGCCGATTCCAACCTGCGCCTGCGTCCCATAGTTTCTAATAGACAAACAGAGTATAGACATTACCTAGTCTTGAGTATGAGCAAACGATGTCGGCGGTGAGGTCGACCAATTAATATTGAAACCACTATGTTTTTTCGATAAGTTGAAGTTCCTAAACTCTTTAAAAAAAAGCTGCTCCAAAGTTCCGCCACAAGCGTTTTTATTATGCAACTTTTCCGGTGCAGTTACTACAAAGAAAAGAGCACAATTTAGTAGTTTACAATGTCTGAAATTTGCCATAGTTGCATGTCCGAAGGCGTTCGGTGGTTGTATGTTAGCACAGTTATGTAACGGAGGTGCGCGGTGGCAGCGTGACGGCAAAACGTATCGTTGGACGCGCACTGACCGGTCGCGCGCGGCCTGTGGCTGAAGCTGAAGCGGGGAGATGCACTGACTTGATAATAGGCACTTACGATAGGTGAGTTCATTCTTTATAGCTTTATTAGGACACCAGGCTAGGGTACATAAATAGGAAAGTAAATGGGTTAAAAAAATCAAATCAAAATATCATTTATTACTTTGCAAAAGGGGTAAAACCAAAACATTCATTACAATATCATTTAGTTTTAGGGGTACTAACCCAAAAGCTTGCAAGCCTGACTGAAGTGACAAAAACTGATCCTACAACGTCTGTCACTACGAAGTCTGTCAGGAGGCTGTCTCTCTTAAACCGTAATAGCTAGCCAGTTATATTTTTCACAGAATACTCGTGTGCCCAATGCACTGCCATTAAATCGCGGTCGCATATAACCTTGTACTGTATCCAGCCTTAATTTTATAGCTAGTTTAGGCAAGCGAGTTCCGGTGATGCATAGCCGACAGGCAATTTTGTAAAATAGTGCGCCTAATTTTTAGCAAAGCCAACGTTTTACTGAGGCTCAAGTAATTTTGTAGCAAGTGGCCGTGCATAACTCTGCATATACTTTGGCAAACAACCGTCGTAATTATAGGCTTTTCAGTGTTCTCGAATGTAATACATTTTTGCAATATTTTTCAGTTTTATTATTTGGTTGTTTTGCGAGAAAATTACAGCGATTTTGGTGGTAAGCGTTATAAAATATTCGTGGAAAATAGCATCATAAAATGAATTGAGAATTCTCTACATATTTTTAGTGATTTTGATTTCCAATCTGAATATAAAACGTAATGTCCACTACTGAACAGGCTTATTTATCGATTTTCCCACAGGGAAGCATTCCCGTTGTCTTCAGGGAAGTTTTCAGAAAATATTGCCTAAATCAACTCGTTAGACGAATTGGTTTGATGAATTGGTGATCATTGAATTTTTTAGTAAAAGACGATTCCTATCTTTTACTAAAACCGTATTGTATTATGCAGAACACACAACTTTTAGACGATACCAACTTTAACACCATTAGAAGAAAACTTATAAACCACGTACCTGAGTGTAATTAACTCCAGGTAAAGTTAGGAATGCGGCGCGCTGAGCCACGGTGGTCGACACGACGGACAGAGAACGTCTCCTTAATTACGAGGTGCTCTTCAAGAGACTGCTGTTTGAGTTAACTTGCAGACGAACACGAAAAGGGGAGGTTTTGTTTTAATTTTTATAATTTAGTTTATAATTTGTTAATGTGATGGGGAATAAGTTTGAGATGTTTAAGAAAATTATAGTGAAGAACAGCTAAACCTTCCTTTTACTTCACTGAAATAGGTAGGTTTTCTTCTTTAGTAGTGTAAGAGGAAGGAAACCAAAGGATTCTCTAAGGATAAGTAGCTTATTATTTACTGAAAAGCATAGCAAAAATATACAGAGTGGCAGAGACATCGACGCACGACCTGTTACCATGGATTCAGTACATGATTCTGGAAAACCCGTGCGTTTAACTTTTTCGTCGGTTATTAAAAGAAAATTAGCTGTTCCATACATTTTGACCGCGTGGTGGAACACAGCGGTGGTGTTAGCCGGTAAGAGTCCGGCATACCCCTCCGTCACCCCCACGATGGAGGAAGTCCATGAGGATTTCCACCGCGAAACAAAAAGGTACACTTTTGTAGCAAATAGCAGTTTTTTTAAATAACCGACGAAAAATGTCACCCAGTCAGCCTGTATACAAAAATGTCACCCAACCGCCCTGTATACAAAAATGTCACCCAGCCACCCTGTATATAAAAATTACACCCAGCTAGCCTGTATACAAAAAGAAAAAACAAGCGGGAACTGTTTCTGCATCAAAGTGTTTAAAAACTTCCCCACTTACTTCCGTTTTCCTCCGTGTGGAAAAACTTATTTTCATAATACTGAAAGTCAGAGAGAACTAGGTACGAATGAAAACATGAAAATTATACTTTACGATGTTACTTGGCCTGTTCCGTATTGTGAAGAAGATCCTTGTTTCCTCCATGTTCCGCTAGTAAATACTCATAACTTTGTAGTTCTTAACTCCGAGGAACACAGATCCTAAGGTGTGGGGCGAACATAATGCATGTAGTTGAGTTGTGGCCGGGTTTTGTGTTATGAAACTTGGGTATTTTTATGGTAATTTTCTACTAAGCGGAGTTAATCTGGAGCGTTATTTTCTTTTAGCGGCTTATGGATATTTTAGTAAGCTTCTTGTAACAAATAAGGAAACTGGAATACAAGATATGGCTAGACCGTATTAGATTTCCTTGTTTTCTAATAATAAAAACGCAGCTGCACTTGCGGACACCGATTTATTTACCAAAAGTGAGCTGTGTGTTACTTTGAAAACATATTTTTAAAAAACGACGGGGTGTTATAAGTTTGACGTGTCGGGGTGTGTGGGGGGGTGGGGGGGGTGTCTGTCTGTGGCATCGTAGCTCCCGAACGTATGAATCGATTTTGATTTTGTTTTTTTTTGTTTGAAAGGTGAATTTGTCGGGAGTGTTCTTAGCTATGTTTGATGAAAATTGGTCCAAGATGGCCGCCGCCACAAAATGGTGGATTACATATTTTTTCACAACTCCCTCAATATGTATATCAAATGAAAGGGCTTGACTAGTAGAATACTATACACTATGAAAAATTTGAATTCCAAGATGGCCATCACTACAAAATGGCGAATTATAAAAAACCTGATTAAACACCAAATTACCTTAATCTTGGCCCAGTGGAAACAGCCCCAATTTACGAGTTGTGGTGGGTTTTTTATTATTCTTCTTCTTTGTAGCGTGTCGATAGCAATTTAAATAGACTGGGCCCAGAATTTGGCTCCTCGGAACATTATTGACTGCTGAGCAAAGGTCTACCCTATAACAGCTTTCCACTGTTTCTTGTTCCAGTGTTGCCCTACTGATAAAACAAATCACATGTATCCTATATTACTCAGGAAAAGTAATTATCATGCAGCAACATTCGAGCTGTGTATATTGCTACATTTTTTGCCCGGATGGCAAGGGTGGGTCTTGATTTATTAATCTGACGCAAAACAAAAGCTATCAGGCTTAATGGGCGCCACGAAACCCCGCTGTGTATTATCAACGTTTATAAACGTTTAATATCCTGTGATTTTGCGTAAATCTTGGAATACCATTAATATCAATAAGGGAGATGTTATTAAATTTCTGAGGTTTAATATAAACGTGTTGAGGTAGGTTTGTAGTGGGATGTTAGTTAGTATTGTGGGGCTGGGTACATACTACAGAGCTATTAAGGCAGATTGTTCATTCGATTGGCTGTATTTGCACAGTTAGTTCAACTTTTCCAACGGGCTTGGGTTGTGTGACCGTCTGTCACTTACTCCTATTTAATAACAAAACGTCTTATTCTAAATTCTTATTTTAACATTGTCTTACAATATCGGCCCTCTTAGAAACGCATTAAATCTCAATTTTATGTTCTGACAGCTTGCTCGCGCAAGTTTGCGTAATCTAGATTTTATTATTCATTATTTTCGAACGCACCTCACACCAATGCAGAATTCCGATTCGACGCAGTTTTGAGCTAACTATATATCTCCTTTCATCCCATCCCTCTCCCATGCAACAGAGAGAGAAGAAATGATCAACCGCACGCGCCCATCAGCGGCACATCCGCCGCAACGACAACCAATCACTGCCCAGCGCTGTGATTTGGGAAAAGTGTCGTCATATTGGGTCAGTTCACCTGTTGCAACTATACCGCTTTCCGCTAATAAAATTGTTGCCATCGCTCCGCTATAAAACTACAAAACCGCTTTAACAACCGCTAAATACTACGTCGCGACGCACATAATACAAGCCGCTATTAAAAAATCGCGTGTGAATTACAAAATATCCACTGAAGTGCACCACCGTAAATCCAGAAGAACAGCAAACACGTGTTACCTATTCTCAACCCCTTGTGTCAACGAGTTCCATCCAGAGGATTCCCAAGTAAGTCCTACACTACATATTCCCACACATCCTTATTGTTAGAAAAAATTGTGTCGCGTCATTAACTCAACCCCGCATAAATTATATTCCCGTTGAGTTAAATGCCCGCAATAATTGGTCCTTCGAGAAAACAATCATCCAACATAAGATTCTGACCACAGCTCGACATGTTACCCTAATCAATAACAAAATATCCCATTTCTTTAAAATAGTAAAACTATATTAAAACTCTTAGAAATCCATTCCATTTATATTTAATGTATGGGAAACAGACCGGCACTTATAGCCAGTCATCAGTAGAAAGCGATATTTTACGTCACTTAAGATGCAATATTTTGTACGAATTCTGGGAACGCCTCTCGGCGTTGAATGCAATGCACATTGCTAGCCAGAAATCTGGCTAGCATGAGGTGGGAGCGATCGGTACCTGAACGAACCTTTTGAAATATGGGCTGAGCACCTGCACGTGGTCATTTTAGGATGTGGGAGACGGATGTAATAAGTCAGGGCAGTCGGGGTGGAACCGCTATAGGATACGGACTTCCTAGTCCAGGCTAGTTAAGTTAGGAGATTTAGGGATTACCAAGAGGCTATGTCTGAATGGGCTATCGCGAAATAACGAGTATTAGTTATTGAATTAAATATAGTTGCAGTTAACTAGCAGAGTTGGAACTTAAGTCTGTTGACAGATCGAGACTGCGAGAGTGTTATTTAATACGTTAAATAATAAGTGTTGTTTTAGACTAGGTTATATTAGTCTACTATTAATGTAAGTAGCGTGCAAGGCGCGTGAATCTCAGTGAATGTGTTTCTGAACGGTCGGGTGAGTGTTGACTATTTTATCCTTCCTTGTTCCTTTTTCTGACGTTATCGAGGTAACCTACACATGCGTTTGGTCGTAGGCACTCGGGGAAAGCCCGATATAAGGTATGACACTTACCAACGTACTGTAGACAGATGCTCTACCAATAGACTATAGATAACCACAACCAAGACATGACACTTAGGGCAGTCGCATCGCTTATGGAAGGCTGACCCGAACTCGCAACTCGTTAGGGCCAATTTTAATTATAGTGCTTGCTTGTAGTCTGTTGTTTATAAACACAAACCAACCAAATGTTAGTGATGGCTACCTTTTCCCTATGGACAGACTAACTGCAGGATACTTTGCATTGCTCTTGATATACGCACACTTCCAGGGAGTGGGGTTAAGCTTCACTAAGCACCTTTAACTGGATTGATAGTCGTTCTAAGGAACGCTAGGGACTGTGTCTCATTTAATCACACCCGTAGGCCTCTTACTGATAATAAATTAATATTTAGCGAGACACCTAATTTGGATGCCCAGATAGAAAGGCTCCGTTGCTACATAAATAGGCAGACAAGAATGGACGCACGGCTGCTGATTACACTGGAAACATTCTCTAAATTGGGTAGATTAAGGAAGTGCGAAGTGACGATTTAAAATAACCACTTCGGTGTATAGCAAGGCAATCGTAAGGAATTCTGCAACCAACTGACGATGCGGTACGCTTGCGCTAGTTTCGTATTATCTTAGTAAAGGGTGAGTAGGCCGTTATGAGGGCTTATTACTACTGTACGCGTCCAGCACTTCTGGAAACTTGTCTTACCCAATGGTAGAGGCACTTCGCAGTCCTTTGCCTTAGGATTGAGTAAGTCATGCTTGAGTGTAGGGAGCGTGTCCTGCTGGAACCGCAATAGGTTCTCTCTAGGCCTATGCACGTTAGGACTGGTGGTACACGCACAGCGACCCTACGTCTCTGGGGTGGGTTACTTGATTATCGTAAGAACATTCAGTAACGTAATTCAAAAAAATGTATTCTCAAATGCAAGCGCTCCGCATCAATTACCCCTTTTGTATCCCTCTCATCTCTTGTAACTTTCGTAATCAAAAGAAAAGTAGATTTCCTTTCCTTAATCACCCTATCTATGAATTCCCAACCTTTTTTATATTGCAATTGTTTTCTTATATCCCTCCTTGCTCCTCAGCTTTCTAAGTCGGGGCAAGGCAAACGCTTCTTGGAGATTTATTACAATCGGTGGGAGAGGGTCCAGTCTGGAGCCGAGCTCTACAGAACAGTACGGAGAGGGGTACTGTTCTTCCCCGAAAGGGGAACCAATCCATTTTCCTGACATTTCCACATAATTAGGAAAAACTAAAATTTTATCAGCCTAGGGTAATTTAGGAACAGTCACAGTTGGATCAGTCAGTCTTAGTAAGCCTTCAGTCTAGGTTTTATCTAAATATTGCAGTGCATTGAAGCAACGGGACCTGCATGTTTTTCGGTGGAACTCCTTTGTAATTTCTACAAATTTTCAAGTTTCTTCAGTAGTTTTTTAACCTCCTCTGAACACAATGTTTTCAAAAAAATGATTGAAAATGTTTACTTGAGTACCTAATGGCGACCTTTACTCAACTAAACATATTTTAATTAAAAATGTGAATTTCAATGCTGGCATTTCATTACGTATCCCGCTTCTAGTGAGCCATGAACTATAAAAACAGTGCATATAAATTTCGTAATTTTTGGGACACACAAACCATAAAATCAGCCATAAAATCCTACACCATCAATACTATGTGTACACCTTTGCCCAACCCTTCGGGGAAACAAGCCGTGATTATTATGTTTGTTTAAAATCCCCGAAAAAATATTGAGACTTTCATTAAAAGATTTGGAAACATTTGTATATTAAATTCTGTGCGCCTCAACTCCGGAACTCCGTAAATCCGTCATTTGGTATAAATCCTGCTAATGATGCTGTTAGCGGCCGCGGACGTGACGAGATTAGACGCCATTCTTAAATCGCGCCTAATACCGGGAAATTAAAATGTTTATGTTTTTTAATCTGATTCTATTATGGGGGGTTCTGGTTTTCACGTAATTTAAACAAGGAAAACTGTGGTTGACTGTCAAAAGAATAAAGTATTTGTATGTTACCAGAATATTTTTATGTTTACGCTTTTTTACGAGTAATCATTATGACGCAGTAATTCTACAGCATCCAATTTACCCTGAATAACCAGCCCGTTTAGTTTTCAAAACGCTACAGAACAACAAGCAGGTGTTAAATTCATCCAAAACACAAACTGTCAAACTTCATAGACACCTCCGCTGAAATATAAATTGTATCCTGCAAACACACACCAATTAACAGCTCTATTTATGTCTGTGTCTAAATGCATGAAATATGCACGGTGCACACAAAAACTGTGCATGTGTGCTGTATATGTTTTAATGTGATTACGGCTTCAGACGTATGCACAAACACAGTCGCAGTTCAAGTTAGTTTCGCACTAAAAGCATCGTCGGGAAGTCTTATGCAAATGGACAGCGCGGTCTAAGTCACAGATGTAGGTTAAACTTTCATTTCAAACTTGTGTATTAAAACTATTTAATCGAACACAAAATAATTCCAAACCTAACTAATTTGGTCGGGGTGCCCTAGCTTAGCTACTGCGACCAACTTGCAAAAAAAGGCCGAAAAGTTCAAAAAAGGCTCAAACGATCGTCATTAGAAGACCAAACATTTTTTTGAGGATCCAAAAAAAGGGGATCCTCATTAGAAGATCAATTAGTTTTCAAAGGATCAATTAAATATTTCCCGAATTAAAATACCCTCCACCAGAGTCGGTCTCAATATGAGTACTGCATGCTGACTAAGTAATATTAGCCAAATAGTGTAACCAAGGCCTGAACTAATCTTAAAGTAATGTTTCGTGACTGCCTCATCGGTTGGTCTAGTGGTCGCTCACGTTACTGCTAAGGTTGAGGGTTCGATTCCCAGTTCAGGCAACGTATAAGGGAGCCTGGCAAAGTGTCTGGATTAGTGCCCGATTGATTGCAATAATCTCACCCCTTAGTACATCGGACTTAAACATAACTGGCGCAATGGGGCTGTGCTATGGGCAGTATGAGTACAACTCTGTGCAACCCTTCGGGTATACAGGGGTGATATGACATATGTTATCTAACAGTCTTTGTCGCTACCTACGAGTACTCGTAATAGCATAAAGTACTAAGCTTTTTCTCGTAGAGGTGCTACGCGGATTGTCTTCATAGAGCGGCTACGATGCTACGAAATCACTACGACATGAGAGTACCCGTGCAAGCATTATCAATGTTCAGAGTAGAATGTATTCCTTCTAATTAATTACGTAAGTGACGTCATACTGATGACCTTGTCATACGCAAAACAGCATTTATTTTACATTTTATTTTAGCATTCCTGTTATATCTCTCTAGACTAGTTTGCAAACAAACAATTGTACGTATGCTAATAAAATGAAATTGAAAATAGTTTTTAATAAAAATCAACACTAAGTCCACGTTCACACGGACGTTAAAATTTCGCGGAGGGATTTTATCGTGCACTGGATTTTCAACGGTATAAAGCCGAGCATTAACAATCCAACAGAACGCATTATGATTTAAAATAATCAGGTATTACCGGGTTGAATGAGTCAATAAAAACTTTATAGCAGTTCAAACATTTAGATCCCTAGAATTTTAAATCATAATGTGGTGTGTCAACGCTGAAGTGGAAAAATGTCAACTAGCTTATGGAGGCTACTGTATGTATTTTACTTTTTGCTGGTCCGCTGCCTGCCATGAATTGCATCGCAGGATCTAGTTCAGTTGTAGCGCGCGAGAGAGCCACCAAGAAGTTTTATTTACAATATTATCATGATCTTATTCACAGCGTCTCGGCAACTTTCACCTTTTGATCTTGTAGCTTAGTTTAGCTGGTGTTTAGTTACATTAGAGTTTAAATTATAAGACCTCTCGCAAGTACCTCTCACACCAGTTTGCGGATGACATAGTACTGTTGTCGGAAGAACCGTACACACATTGTGATAGAGACCCTTAGTCATCACAGCGAGACCGTTGGGCCACAAATCAACTGAGACAAAATGAAAATTATGACCAATCGTGAAGCCTGCCATACAGTCTAAACCTTAGAATACGTCGCAGACTACATTTATCTTGGACATCTAATCTCAATAAAGTAGTACAGAAAAATAAGTCAATCGCAGAGTGAAGAATACGTGGAACAAATGGGCTATGAAATAAATTTTCAAATGTCCCATTCACACAAAACTAAAAACGAAAGCGATGAATATCTGCCTGACGCCGGTTCTTACCTACGCATGCCCGGCGTGGTCTCTCAAAAAAACACTCTTAAATAAAATATGAAGCTGTCAAAGAGAAATAGAACGGAACTACATGAACATCAAATTGAAAGAAAAGTTCACTGTTAAGAAAAAGAACAAAGGCGAGAGATGTGGTCACACAGGTCCTGACACTGACATGGAAATGATCAGGTCATATTTAGATAGCTATGGATGAAAGATGGTCACAAATAATTTCAAATTGATACCCAATATATAAAAAAAGAAGGAAGGGTAGACCTTTTACAAGATGGAGTGACGACATCGCACAAATAGCCAGAAACTATTGGCCCAAACGGGCAAAGGATAGAGCCATCTGGAACGGTTTGTAGGAGGCTTTCACCGCAAAAGGCGGCCCTTACACCAAACAATGTCAACCTTCTTTAAGTACAAAACTAAAATTACTAACAAATAAATAAATAAGTACCTACACAACACAAAATTACATGTAAGGGATAACATAAAACTAATAAATAAATTATGAGACCTTGAATTTTACTTAGTCTTCTCACGCACAATTGTTTCAAGGCAACGAACATAGGCCATTGACTATACTATAATAAACTGTGGGGTTATTGTGTAACACTATCAGAAAGAATGGCTTTTATTTTGACAGCTCAACGACATTCAGATTGCGTTATTTACTTTGTTGAGCAAAACAAATTTTCGAACCTCTGAAGTAATGGATTTGGAAATTATCCTTCAAAATGATTCAGATTGTGATTCTTAGTGTTTTAGGCAATTAGGATGCTGAACAGCATATTTTAACCACGTTTAAGAGCTGTCAGTGTCATCATTGTTGTGGAATATTGATTAAGCGACCTTAAAACCTCCAGAAAAATGGCGTGGGATTGGAAAGAACATCAGGATAGAAAATGCTTTTAGAAAAAACGTCGTTATCCTGTCAACAAACGTTTTGTTTGCATACATGAATAAAACGAAATTTAAGAGACAACAGTTAAAAGGAAACAGTAGCTAATACTTCTCGAATGTTACAAAAATTCGTTCTTTTCAGTCATTCTGAATAAATATGTAAATTCCTCATATTAATATCACTTATTAATGAGCAATTCGATTTGCCTCATATTATTATCACTTACTAATGACAGATTAAGAAGAAATCCCAGGGTATTTACAACTTACTTGGGGATTAAACAATTTATCTTTTTTTTTGTTCCGTAGAATTTACAAAAACGTGTCATGAACAAATAGCAAACGAATGCTGGACAATATTTTATGATAATAATATTATCATTGATATTATATTATCAGTTCGGGTTGTGGTCAGGGGCCCAATTACCCACTTCATTGAATCGGTCGGAAACATTTTATCATCACGATTTGATAATCAAATTATTGGTTACCGGTATAGTTTTGCACAGAGATTATTATTGGCTGTTATTCGTAACAAGGATTTATCAGACTGTAAAGTTTAGATACAATCTCACCCGGTGGAATTTAAATAAATGACTTAACTAGCGACCCGCCCCTGCTTCGCACACTTTTAACGACTTGACAAAACATCGAGATTTCTTTATTATATAAGTTTAATATCAATGTATTTATTATACATACTAGCTTCTGCCCGCGACTTCGTACGCGGATCCTGTTGCTTTTGCCAGCGACAACGGGGTCGTCAAAATCGAAGATCTGAAACGTCTGATGTCGAATTCTGAGAGCCCGGGGACGGGAAAACAGCGTGATGCGCGAGACGATTCAAGACGTTCCAGATCTTTCATTTTTGTAAGTCAACAGGAAATGCCCATCAGACTTAACCAACTTTTGCTAAGACGTCATTCCTATATATTTTATAGTGTCGCTGGGCATTGGAGTTCCACAACAGGTGTTCCAGATCTTCAAATTTATTCTCACAGCAGAAAATGCTCTTCACGTGGAATATTTTTTCCCTCGGTCTCATTCAATATGTACAGCGAGTCAGGACTGGTGACGCGGGAGCAAGCGACGTACAGTTGTCCGTGTGAGAAGCAGCTCGTCTTGTTATACATATAAACCTTTCAGAATAAATTATTTAACTGATGACGGATTTTGATGCGGTTTCGATGAAGTTTAGAAGAACAACGCGGACACACAGACAGCCATGACGAAGAGCGACTTTAGTTTATAATACTGTGTATAGTGTAATGAAATATATTTATTTATTTAATGTTTCAGCACACAAATGTACAGAAGAGGATTTAATACCATAGACATTTTTATAATATGTATTTTACGTATTGAAAAGATTAATTGCAATGTTGAATGTATAATTCGAGTCTTTCTGTTCAACCCTCCTACCAAGCTATAATAACATTTACTAACGCTAGAAGTCAGTTCGTGGTAAAACTGCAACGGCTGGGATTCAAAGACAGCACCTTTCAGTTAGTCCATTAGCTTGTTACCATATTCTGGAAATAAATTGGAACAAAAGCTATCTAAATAACTACACATTTTCTTTTACCCTTTTCCCACACAGAAATAATGTACCAAATCACTTTGAGAATAAAACTACGCGTTAAATTAAACTCCTCTAACTGAATCCGGAACTCCCAACAAAAAAGGAATTACAGAATATAAAGCTTTAAGTGTACTCCTAGTTTATACGAAAGCACCTCATTAGGACGATACTGCATGAATGCAAGCAACCACTGCTGTTTAATAAATAACCCTATCAAGACAGGTTTTGAGTTGAAATTCCAATGGTGAAGCTGGATTATCATTGCCAAGTTTGTAACTAAAGGAAGTTATTTAATATCGATATGTTTTGTAGTTTCAAGAAGGCTACGGTTTTATAATGACCTCGTAAATACTAGCTTTACATCATCCAAATTAATGCCTATTGGAAATCAATAAGAAGTCATGCTAGAGGGCAAGCCCTGCTGGCATATTATTGATAGCGTTACTAGAAAATCAGAATAGCGGGAATTGACGTAGATGGAATTAATCATCCCTCAATCTAATTCAGGACTACGAGGGTGACACCGAAAGTTCTTAGAAAATCAAAAACTGAACAAACTAGCAAGTTATTAGTTTGATTATATCTTTTCAAAATAGTGTCCACTTATATTAATACATCACTGCATCCGATGGAACCACTGAGAAAAGCACTTTGCCCACTCGTCCTTAGGGGTCTCTTCGACGGCATTTTGAAACGCAGCCACTGCTTCCTCGGCGTCCATAAAACGTTTTCCTCGAAGTTTTTATTTTTTTTTCGAAAATAAATAAAAATCGCAAGATGCGAGGTCGGGGCTGTGGGACGGCTGACCCAGTAATTCCACGTCTGACGTCGCCAAGTAGTCGATTGTTTGCTTGGCGGTGTGCGACGAGGCGTTGTTGTTGAAGGAGAATCCTACTGCGAGGTCGTTTCTCCGGAACGTTTTCCTAGACAAGTGGCAAACAATTGATAGTGTACCACTCTGCAGTAACTGTTTTTCGATCCTCTAAAACAATTGTTTCATAATGACCTGTCCTTCCGTAGAACGAGGCCACCATCTTTTTTCCCACGCTTCGACCTCTCTTCACTTTAGTTGGCAACTCCTCAGAAGGAAACACCCAGACAGCAGGCTGTCTCTTAGTTTCAGGATCATAACAATAAATCCAGCTTTCGTCACCCGTAAGTATGTCGAACACAGCATTTAAGTCACCTCCGTTAAATCTTTGAACCATTTCACGACACCAATCAACACGACGGAGCTTTTGGGCCTGTGTCAAATTATGAGGTATCCGCCGGACACAAAGCTTCCTGACCGCTAACTGTTCATGGAGGATTTTGTGCACTTGACTCATACCGACGCCTAAGCTTGTCCAAATTTGCTGATAAGTCACTCTTTTGTCAGTCTCTATCAGACGCCGCACAACACTGATGTTATCTTCGGACGTCGCCGTAGAAGGCCGTCCCTCACGCAAGTCATCGGTGAGATTAGTGCGACCACGTTTAAACTCATTAAACAAGTTGTAAGCAGTGGCACAAAATGGGCCTTCCTCGTGAAAGGCCAATCGAAGTCTATCATAACTTTTTTGTTGACTTAAATGACATAGAAAGTCATAAAAAAAAATTTACGAAAATTTTCTCGCGTTAAATTCATGTGACGTGACGCAGACAATTTTCAATTTGCCGCCAAATCGTAAACAAATGACAAATGAATAAAATATATACACAATAATACTCGTATTGGCAAAGAGTTCGATTTTAAAATTTTAAATATTTTTTTATTATATCGTTTACAAGTGGCCAGTTCTAAAAACTTTCAGTGTCGCCCTCGTATTAGACAAAATATCTATTTCTAAGCACTAAAGTAATTTTTTTTGTTATACGATATAGCATACAGCCTGCGCTTGCAAATGCGAACCAACTAAAGAATAACCCTACTTCTACTTCAGTGTTGCTATTACTCGACAACAACAAGTTTCTTTGTAGCGACAATATAAGTAAGTACTTCTTAGAATTTACTGCTCCCAAAGAACTCTTTCATAGAAAATAAAGCATGGCACGCATTTCACACGCACTACGAAATAATAAAATAAAACCTTGAGAATGAAAAGAGAATGAATTCTATCGCACCTTTGCATCAACCATTGTTAGTAACAACAGAGCTGGAAAGAAAGAAAGAAATAAAACCCTAGATTTTCCTTTACTACACGCTGTTCCTACATTTCTAAGAAACTTTCTCATTAGATCCATCACTCTTTTAAAAAAGAACACTCTAGTGGTCTGGGTGAAAAATTAAAAGAAGGACAAGGTGATATTTTGCTAGCGTTGGAAAGAGATGAAAGATGCAGGTGACAACGGGTATAAATGTACAAGCTTGGGGGAAAGAATGTTATGTGTCAGAACAGATGCAGTCGGAGATTGTTTTGAGAAGCTTACTTTGAGAGTACTGAGGTTTAGATTACCTGTTTATATATTAAAGATTGTTTTTCTTAGTATTCACTTTTAACGTTTGCAATTTCCTGATATTTGCTAATTGTGAACAATTTACGAGTCTAACCAAAAGAGTTTTTGAATTCTAGCTAAATAAAATACTAAAGAGTGAAACACAACGCTTAACAGAATGTTGCAAACCGAGTAGGGACCTACGTGCCAAGAAAGACTACGTTTGAAAACACTTTACTTTTTCATTAACATGTCCCCCAAGAAGATGTGTGCTTTATATTGCCAGATATATTCGGGACAGAACATCTTATCCTAGACCATCTATAAATACGCCAGAACACTTAGAACAAGATCTATAACCGTTACTTAGCGCGTGCTTTCGCTTAGTTAGACGTGTCCTCGTCTATGTCTTGAACTTGTAATTTGACACTTGTGCGACAGTCACTGGAATAACGCTTGTCCGAAAGTCCTGCTAAGTAACATTTATAGATCTCGGCCTCAGACCTTTACCTTTCCTCAGGTCGTCTAAGGACGTCCCACAGTCCATTTACAAATGCTAACCACAGCCCCAAAGTAATTCCAAAGAAACAAAACACAATCTTTATTCTTAGACGTGTGTTTCAACCCTAAAATGAATGAGCATGAATATTTAACTCCATGTAAATGTATTGAGGTTTGTCTCCGTCTTGTGTTCTAACTAAGATGTCTACTGAATTACTATTGTATAACACAAAGCCTTTGATACTCTTTCTTAGGGTATTTGGTTTCTTTAGGCCCATCATCCACGGTTCTACTTTAAAGTAACGTGTTACAAACTCAAATAACGAATGAGTAACCAGAATGTCCGACACCGGACCGCCATTGAAGTACTAGTACTGTGACATTCTGGCTACTCATTGGAGATTTAAGTTTGAACCTGCTTACTTTCGCCTTTTTTGAGTAGCATTGTGGACGATGGGCCTTATACTTGAAGCTCGATACTGGAATGCGAGGCGTTTATTTGGTTGGCGTTTACATTCCAATCGTATTTTCGTGAAGAAATGTGTTCGGTTGGGTACCTAACCTATTTATCTTTTTTGTTCATTACATTCAGTCTTTAATTTGTCTTTCTTGGTTAATTTATTTTGTTTAAAAATACCTACTTCTATTTATACTTCAGCTTCGTCCGAAGAGATAAGCAATAAATTACGCAGTCGCACCGCATTTAGGTTATTTTAATTTTAATTGTGTAACGCTACATTCCTACATTTAAATATATTTAAAAAACTTGTTTTCTGTTGGAAATAAGTGCCTATATTCATAATAGGTAATTAAGCTTCAGGTACAGCTAAGTTCGTTTAAAAATAGTGATCGTTTTTTTTTCAATACTATACTGATAAGCTTTACTGTACTCAAGCGCTCTTTTTCTTTCGTTCATAAAATATCGAGAATCTTGTTAAAAAAGACAAAAGACACAACACTAGTTAACTAAAATTAGTTCTTGTTATTTGATTGCCGAAACTTCACAGACTGTGTACATTCTTTTAAAGTAGCGTAGAAAAAGAGGTTCAAAGTACACAGTCTAGAAGTAAATTATAAGTTTGAAAACATAGTGAACACAATCGGTTAACTTCAAGTGCCCAAAAATTCTATAGTAAAATTCGACTGATACTTAGTTGTACAGGTGAGAGAACCAAACAAACTATTAGCCAACTATATTTCTTCCTCAACACACAGGTGAAGTCCACTCAATAAAAGCGTGCCGTTTAAGTTGTAGAACTCAAGATTTACACTGACGTAAACCGTTTTACAGGTAATAACCCCTCCGTATGGATTCACTCGACGAACATATTTTAGTGGCGCGTAAATTTTTATCACTTGCAATACGCTGGTTGTAAAACGAACAAAGCGTCGAGCCTAGAGCGTGTTACTGTATGAAATTCTGAATTTATGTCTGTTGGGATGAGTTGGGAGATATTAATTAAAATTGTTCGTCTGCCAGTGAACATGGACTCACATTATCCGCCAACGAATTATATTCAAAAAGGAATTTGCTATGATCATAATTTTTAGCATACTATGTGTATAATATTATGTATAAGATATATCTGAGTTTCTTTCGGTGTTCCTTCTCCTGATAGGAATCACCAACCTCATATAGTTTTAGAAATATTATTGACGTCAGTATTTTTTTAAAACTAATTAAAGAAATAAAATCATTTATCGTTCAAATCTTTTACACCATTTTGAAAATAAAATACGATGAACAGTACTGGCAGCAACTAAACTTTTTATTTTAAAAAAAAACGTAGTTGGTCGGGGGACCCACCCGTCCTTCGTCAGGACTGAAGTTCTTTACGTGATACTCGCACGCACACATACTCGTATATTATGGAGCCAGAGAGAGAGAGAGAGAGAAAATCGCATGGAGCGGACATAACGCCTTTTCCTTACGTGACGATTTCTACCAGTCAACTCCTGCTGCCAGCCGCGTTAAGGAACTTCGTTCCAAAAGCAGGAAAAAAAATCAAAACGTTACAAAAATAACAACATTATTAATATTTAACATAAGAATGTAGGTTAGTAGGTCTTGTCCAGTTGCCTTTGACAACCAAACAAAACCTCACCTTTACGAATATTTTGTATAAGTTGATGGCATGTTTGATTTGATAAACGCTGGTCATATTTTTATAGATAATAAAAAGAATATAGAGATTCAGCGGGGAGAGCATACAGAGTACGCGTCATGACAATATGTAGGTTGAACTGATACGAATGATTATGAGCTATTTATTATAACACTACCTTCTGGCCGCGACTTCGTCCGCGTGAATTTTCTTATTCCCCCGAACCCCCGTCGCATCGCATCACCTGTGCTGTCACTGCGTTTTCGCTCATAGAGTCATAGCGTAATGTTAAATAGCCTATTAGCCTTCCTCAAAAACTCGGTAGTTCCAGAAATTAGCGCGTACAAACAAACAAACAGACTGTTCAGCTTTATTATTAGCATAGAAGAAACGCCTGTCATTTTGTTGATAATCCCAGTAGTTATTATCAAGTAATACTCCCTACTGTTGCTGAACGTGTCTTTATATTAAAGCAGTGGTAGGTACTTACACTGGCTTTCAAACCAATTAGAGGATTAAACGTGAAGTTCCCATTACGTCCCAGAGAGAGTAAAAAGAAATTGATAGTACTCGCCTTCATCCATCTTTGAAAAGGACTCATTTCAAAGATTTTAATGAGAGTTCTTAGTTCAGATGAAATTTTTATTGAAATAAAACCTATTACTTACTGGCATTAACGTGATTTCTCATTTCTTCTTGATGGAAAAGCATTTTCTTAATGTAGATCGAAGAATATCAATTTCATGTTATAAGTTTTTTTCATGATTGTGTAAAATATTATAACTTGATGAATGATTAATTTATGAAAGGCGATGTATTTCTTATCTTTGTTTTTGGTATAAAACATGTTAATAACAAAATAAATTATTTGCTGTCTACCCTCGTTTTAGGTCTGTAAGTGGAACCAATTTACTATCCTTTCACCCAAGCGATTGTAATTCAGAAAGGTTAAAAGAAAATTTATGGAAAATGGAAATAAAGTCTTGACCGGCCGCCATATTGGTCTGTGACGTCACATATTTGGTTACAGCCCCGCCATCGCCACTCAAAGCATATTAATTCATTTGCCATTGATTTCTCTCATTTACCATTGAAATACCCTTTACACCAGTTGTTTACAATTAGTCGACGATGTAATGGTGTGATAAATTATTATGTTTATGTTTCGAGGGATGACGTTATTTTTTACAAAGGCGTGTGTTTTTGGCCGAAGTTCCTCCGGATTTTGTTTTCTGCTCAATTGATGCTTCACAATATTTTTCGAAAACAAACTCTTTCCAACAATTTATGCTCTTCTTTGTGTCAAGTTAAAGGGGTCTTATCGTTTTAAAGTTAGAAGTAATGTTTTCAGAGAATCCAAATAAAGTTACGTTGATTGAATAAAACATCTCCAAAAGTTTAACTTAAAACGCGTATAAATAAACAATTGTAGAAATTCTCCAAGTTTTAAGTACCCATGCGTCTGGTGGCTGGTGGCAAATTGAATTGCCTACATTTTGCGAATGCCTTACCATTTGCATTAAGATATTGCCATTAGGACGATGTGACGTCACGAGGATGAGAGGCAAAAGTTACGAGAAATGGTATACCTACCTCCTTTTTGGGCATAATTTAATACAGTAAGGTTACTGTATTAAATTATGCCCAAAAAGGAGGTATACCATTTCTCGTAACTTTTCATTTCATTCACAAAATCCTTGGCAGGTGCCAAGGATTTTGTGAAATGAATACACGGAAATTTTCTTAAAAATTACTGAAAGTCGTGAATTGCAAGCGAACAATTTCTATGCTGATTTATGATTTCCTGACGAAACTCCAATCTGACGTTTCGTTTCTTAGTAAAAAAAACAATTACTATTAGAATATGATGTCATCTGTGCATTTAGTGATGGAACTAATGAATCTACTGTTTACCTGTCTGATAAAATAATATATCTTTAAATGCTTGTTTCATTAGCTATTCCGACAAGCACTCGACATAAAACACTTAAACCAACAATCGATTTACAAAGCTAAAAGCCCACAATATTGATCATGCAACCTCTATCGTACGTCAACACGTCCCACGTTCATTATAATATCCCTCGCGATCGTATTAATAAAGTGAATTTCGAACGCGTTACGCCGAATATCTCATTTTAAATAAATTTTCACGTTAATGCACGTGTAAGTGTTTAATATTCGGTGCTCATTCTTTCTTTGTGAAGATCAGAGGCACTGCAGCTGCTGGTGTATATTCACCTGCCATGTTAACGGTAATGAGGAGCTGATCAGGTTTATGTGGCTTAAATTAGCCTCTTTCTTTTGTTAATTTTCAATAAATTAAGTTTCCATTTCCATAAACTGTTACTTAGACAAGTTCTTTTGTACTCGGTGTGACCACACTCCCTCCAAAACCTTCCCATGGCCCTTCCAACGTTCGTTATACGGGCCGAAACGTGGGGCGGCTGCGGACATAGCTCCCTTGGCCATCTTATTTTACTGTCCGCAGGCGCTTCTTGATCCCTACAAATTGACCATGTGTGTCCCTGATTGCCACTCTCCCCTTCTGGGCGGGCAACAAACACATACACTCGGTGTGACCAGGTTAGGTTAGGTTAGGTTAAGGATTGGGCCTCTGACCTGATGGCTGGCGGTATCGCAATATTGCGGTAACCGCAGAGAGCGATGGCCGTCAGGGTCATCAGGGGATATCGCACGATCTCCTACGAGGTGGCGTGCGTACTGGCTGGATGCCCGCCCTGGGACCTCGAGGCGAAAGCACTCGCGTCATTGTATTGGTGGCGCGAAGAAGCGAGGGCGCGGGGTGAGCGACCGTTGCAGCGACACATGGAGCTGCGTCGGCCTCAGCTTCGCGAGGTCCTGGTGGTGAAATGGCGGGACAGGCTTACACGCCCTACCGCTGGCCTCGTCACCATCGAGGCGGTCCGGCCGGTGCTCGAGCGCTGGCTCGGGAGTAGGCACGGCTCCCTGTCGTTTCGGGTGACGCAGGTGCTCTCGGGGCATGGTTGCTTCGGGAAGTACCTGTGTCGCATAAACAGGGAGCCGGACGCCCGGTGTCATCAGTGCGTTGACTGCCGGGAGGACACAGCACGGCATACGCTGGCAGAGTGCCGCCTGGGAGGAGATGCGCTGTGCCCTCATCTCAGAAGTAGGCAGTGTCGCTGCCGGCCGTGGTCGAGACGATGGTAGGCAGCGAACAGTCCTGGGACGCGGTGGTTTCCTTCTGCAAAACGGTCGTCTCGCAGAAGGAGGCTGCGGAAAGAGAGAGGGAGATCTCGTCCACTCACCCGGCCCGCAGCAGGCGCACCGGGCGTCGGCGAAGGGCGGACAACGTCCTCTTCCAACCCCCTAAATGGGTCCAGGGGCGACGGACTCGGGGACGTCCGTTGCCCCCCACACATTAGGACCCAAGGTGGCGGCGCGTAGTGTTCCACACGCGCCCCTCTTAGACGTCGCGGGGGGAGTCTAACATTTCACTCCCCCCCCCTGACCCGAGGACGCCCGTGGTGGCGGGCCGACACCAGTCGGGGGTTGCGGAAGGATCGTAAGTTCACGCGACCCCCGGCTTAGGTGTGAGATAAAACACCGGAGTGGTTTTTAGTCAGTAAGAGTCTGACAGACCCTAGACCCCGTCGCCCGCCCCAGGGTGGCGGACATCCATGAGGATTTTCCACCCAGGAAAAAAAAAAGGTTACGTTAAGGATCCCCCCGGTGGGTTCCCGCATTGTCAAGGCGGGGGGGCTCAGTAGCCGTGGCTTGGACAACCACAGTGAAGCCAAGAGGAACCCGAGGGTGGGCCGCTCGTCAGGGCTTTGCCACTAAGCCGACGACCTAGCGGCCAACAAGTAGGTTGCGGTGCCGCTTGGGCGACATCGCAACTGAGGCGGGCCGCGATGTCGTATGGGAGGCATCACGGCTGAGGGTTGGAGGCCACAGCGGGAGAAGAGTGCCGGTATTGCGGTGCGCCGCTCTCCCTACCTTCCGCGGTCTTGACGGGGTCACCACCGTCGGAAGGCGGACGCAGTGGGACCGCAGGGGAGCTCGGCTCTGCGGCCGTAAATTGGCAGGCGGCGGGGCCAATGACCTGACCCGTCGCAGGGGGACCAAGGGTGCCCAGACACGGGGTCGTCTGATGCCCATGGGCTGGTTTGGTCCCTGGGGTGGTCACGGCGTGCTATATGTTCTGGTGCGCCGATGATGGGAAGTACTCCCCAGAAGAGGGTCCGGTTACGGACAGCCGCAGCGGGTTCACGGATGAGTGCTAACGCGTGCCCGTGTTCCCGCCATAAGCGGCAGAGGAGGACACCGTGGAGTTTTCGTGGGTTACAGTCCCACATAACTGTACTATTTCCCCGTGGTAGTGCAAAATGCATGAGCATTTCTCCACGTGAAAAAAAAAAAAGGTTAGGTTAAGGATCCCCGTGTAATATTATTGGAAAGTTGATAGACAGATATCTTTATATCCATAGTCAATCCAATCAATAAGTCTTTTCAGATATTGGTACCTCAATAACTTGAAATACAAGGATACAATAGGACCAATACACTGTCAGATCACAAAAAGAAATACAATCAGTCCTTTCGATACACACGGAGTGTTTTGATACTTTAATTTCAGGTCCGTTTTTTATCTGTAGATTTATACGGTTGTACTTGAGCTACGTTTTAATCTCGAAGTGACAGTTCGGGTCGGTCGATCGATCTGACAGCGGCCCGGGCCCTTATCAAAGGAAACATCGCCAAACATCTATACCTACTTGATACTTTATTTTCACGGATAATGCGAGTGTGTGATCAAAAGTGTGTGAATTTTAATGTGATTTGGTAAAGTACTCGTACTCGTTGAAAATGTTGCCGTTCTGATTTAGAAATAAACTTTTATTTTAGAGACGTAACTTCGTGAATTGTGGTCTGATATTTTCCCTTTCATGTTTACCGCGTAGGTGTTACAGAAACAAGAGACGTTATTTAAAAACTGAATATTAATGTTAAAATTTAACTCTGGACGAGACACGATATAAGTTTTATTGTTATTACAACAGTCTGGAGGTATTTAGTGTCCCGTAAAGTGTTGAGTAAAAAGATCAGTCTAGCAGGAAATCATAGCAGCCATTACAGAACCCATCTATTTAAGGCCTATAATAAATTCAGTTGCGTTAAAGCGTAGGAATAGACACTCCACAGATAGTTCGTGAGTATGAAAGGAATAGTTATGATTCGTTAATGAGTAAGCCCACGTTTGTTATGATCTTCTTCTTTTCGTGTCGATGGTACTCTTCTTCGATATTTTATATTGTTTGAGCCCAGTAGGTGGTGACGTTAATTGTGGCATCAGTGGCATTCATTAAGTCATCCAAGGAGCAGGTAAACGGGCACTTAGGGCAATCCAGCACGTGGGGCATGGTCTGGTTAGAGGCACCGCACTCGCACTGGGTATTGGATGGGTCAGTAATCCCCCATTTCAAAAAGTTGTGTTTGCAGCGCCCTACTTGGGTACGCAATCAATTGAGAGCTTTCCATATAGGCCACTGCAGATCACCGCCGAGAGGCAAATGTTCCTGGGGCTTTACGAAGTTGGCAGGTGGTGGTTATGATACCTCAAACTAACTAACACCCACTGTTTCTTAACTAAATACATAATCATCATCTGCCTGCCTTTCCCCAAGTATGTTGGGGTCGGATTCCAGTTGTTACATATTATAGTTTGTGGCCTCTCACGGCAAGCTAACATAACCCCAAAGGACAGGCGGTTTGATATCAATATATAAGGTAACAGCAAATTATCTCAAACACCGTATATTTATAAAAATAAATCTAAAACAATAAAAATTTAACCTTAAAAAAACGAATTTACCTTGTCATTAACAAATTAGGTAGGTGAATATAGCTATATCCTAATATTGCCAGCCAGTTTAAATTTCAGCAGAAAGAGGGTCGTGGGGAGTTGGAGATAAACCCAGTACTGTTCGGTTTTAAACGTTTAAATTAAATAATATAAATATCAAATTTAAGGTATAACCTTCCGGCGGCGAGCAATGCGCAGCTCACCGCCCGGTAAGGACCAGGCCCGGGTCGACGGCACGTTGTGTTCCACGCGCGCCTCAAAGAGATGTCAGCACGAACTGACGGGGTCCGCTAGGGCCGATGCCGCCGGAGCTACGGGTTGTTCGAAAGAGATACCGTGACCCGTGGCACAGGCAACTGAAGGAACACGGAACACGGGTGGGTTTTAGTCAGTAAAAGTCTGACACGCCCTTCCGCTCAGCCCAGAGCGGGAGAAACCGTATTAAAATTTAAAAAAATATTAAAAGGGATAAAAAAACCGTCGCGCCTGCGCTATCGTTAGATGGACTCCAACAGCTGCACAGTCGTCTCCGCAAGAGGCATCAAGCGGACTCGAGGAACGGGTCTCGCGTCCAGGCCCCAGACGCTCCTCTAGATCCTGGCGGCGAGACGAATCTCCTGAGGTGCTTCTCCTAGAATTGACAATACGGAGACCTAATAATATAAAGGGAAACTAATTTTCTTTCCTTGAGGTGACCGAGCTTTCAAATCTAGAAGGCTAAAACGTTCGCCGGTTAACATGGCCTTCAAATAGGATTAAGGATTACCCACGTGGCATTTATCAACTCCACAACAAGGGCTCGTTGCCTTGAACAATAATTTAATACCGAGGTTAACACTGAGGAATCTATGGTAAATAGTCAGCGGGCGGATCACTCACGGTTGATTTAGGGAGAAAGCACTTGACTACAAGATCCTCGACTGGCTGGAAAGTTGTCAGCGTATGCGCAATTTGGAATCCTGTAATAAATATCCATGGATCACGAGAATATCCTTTTAACAACCAGGGAAGGGCTCACAGACCACTTCCTAACACTATTACAACAAAATCCTTACCTTTCAAAACATGAAATAAGGTTTGTAGTATCACTCAAGCGTGTTCAAGGGCAAATAGACGCCATCACGGTTCAATAACCCTGTCATAGATCACAAACCGGAACTAGACGGAGCATCACGAAAATCTCCCCTATTTCAGGTACAATGATTAGAGTATAAACAACACCAAGACAATTAATTCTTGAAAATCACTAAAAACTGTCCAACGTGACGTTTAAATGCTGAAACAATAAGAATTTTCATGATCCAGACCAACAAACAAATTATTTGTGATTTCCAATATTAAAATTTGTCCTGATTGGGGTAGTTATCCCAGAATATTCATTCGGCAAATTTAGAATGTACAACCTTACCACACTATGTCAAAGACAATGCACAGATTAAAATTGGATTTATTTGACAACGAAGTTTCTAGAAAAAAGTCTATATAGAAAAATAATTACATTACCGTATTCGGTTATTTACATAATTATGAATTTTTACTGAAAGCTGAAAATTATTAGGGATTGCTCCATACGATATTATTTCGATGGTTAGCAATCAATATGTTAAAATATCGATTAAACTACAACTGTGAATCGGCGACCACCAGATGTCGCCTTTAACTGTCAGAAACTGAGGTTCGACTGAATGACATTTGGAATGTAAACAATTAACTTGATTACAATATTTGATCTTATTCGTTTGCAATGTATTGTGCAAACCTGTTTAATAGGTTTAGAAAAGTGATTTATTGTGAGAAAGTGTTAACTAAATATTCCAGTGACGAAATACAGTTGAAGGAATGAGTCCTTCAATCAAATGCAGACCAAAGTCAACTGTACAAACTACAATGAAATATATTACTCGGAAACCTCATAATGTTACTTATGTTTTCAGGTAAATGCTACTTTATTTATTAGTAATGCAGCTGTGTAATACCAACCCGTGGTAGGTACAAAAAAACAACGTAACACAGTCTAACTGGATGCAGCTGAATACCAGTACTTTACATGAAGCGACTGCCTATCTGTACAGTACGAGAAGTTCCCCTTCGTACCCAATACAAAAATAAATTATGCACTATGAAATGCAAAACAGCATTAATGAAAAAAAGGATTCTTGGTATGGCACCTCGTATCTTTAATAAGATAGCAGATAGTTTTAAGGAAATGACTTATGTAAAATTAAAAAAAAAAGACTAATTTACTGATCGAAAACTGTTATTATACTGTTGACGAATTTCTAAATGACAACAATTTGATGTGACTTTTTAAATTTATTGTATTTTTTATGTACCCACTTATATTACTTTTTATGACATTTCGTATTTTTTTTATAATTTCTCAAAACCTAATTTAATTTTATATTACTAATTATTCTGTAATTAAATTGAGTATGATTGTTATTTTAACAATCGTTATGTTAAAATATTTGTATGCTGTAATGGCAAAACATGGCGACCTATATAAATATGTATTACAAGAACCCAATGTACCTATGTTTGACAAATAAAATTCTGATTCTGATTCTATCTGACCTTCACAGCCCAGTTACTGGGTAATACGATACCCCTTGGTAAGACTGGTTGTTAGACTTTCGGGCTTAACGACTGCCAAAGATCCACTATTGATAGCTAGGACCCACGGTTTATCGTGATTTCCGAGGTCTTACTATGTAAAGATGGTCACCCATCCACGGACCATCTGCGGCAAGCGTAGCTTAACCTGATCGGTCGACCCGCGTGGCTGTTATTACTTAGCCACAAGCCCCTCCGTAAATACCTAAGTAAATACCTGATATACTCACATTGATATGTAAACCAAGGCTCTCTTAACATAGGGAGGCTATTTTTGTAACCGTCTAGCTGTGTTGAACATCTTCTACATATAGAAAGACTGCGAGGCCGACCTTTTAGGTAACTAGGCTTCGATTCACATTATAAACTACCCACGATCTTTTGAGAGTACACATGAAACTTCATTTGAAAGATTCATTATTATTATTTGCTTCTAATTGAGTTCACTGCCGTAGCAGCTGTTTAAAAATTAATTAAAGTTTAAAAAAAAATAAAAAATGTTAAAAACTTACATTATTCAATTGAATACACACAATACGTAGGTTATCTGTTAAAAAAGTAGTTTTAAAGTTGTTTATTTTTTGGCGTAAACTATTTGTTTGCTGGCTGTTATATTTTGCAAAACCGTTCAACCTGAAGACGTCTAAACGCTAGAATTTGAAGCTTCTCACGTGCAGGCAAAGTAGAGTGTAGTCTTTAGTATTTGTTTCAAAAAACTTCTTTCCAGTAATAATTTATATTTTGTTTTATGTTGTCATAGTCAAAATTCGGACATCATTATTTTGTTCCAGTTTAATTATTTACACACCGGAAGGTGTGTAAATAATTAAACTGGTTGTATTTTATCTTTACAGGTTGCCCTAATGCGATAGTTAAGTACACATTTATGTAAATCTGCATAAGTTTTTATAGTGTTAGTAGAGTGTAGCTGTATAATGTTTGGTAGACTCGATAATACGCTGCCTATACCTACCTTTTGTTGTACGTCATGAAAATTCAAATAGAATAGGTATGACCCCGAATAAATTAGAAAGTAAAACAGTAGGCAACCCAATTCCATTATCAAATTTCCGACCGATTTGTATCTCTTTTAAATACATTTATTTTAAATCCAGCGCACAGAATTTAATCCACGAGCTAAACAAAACAAATTGTAGAAGTACCTTCAAACGACGCATAATTCTTACAAACAAACGTTTAGGAGGTGAAACAGTTTAAGATAACGAAATTAATCGCGTCGTATTGTGAACGTATAATTCGTTTTCAGAGAACAAGTTTCTAAATTAAATTCTCAGACATTTTGTGAGATATTTCGGCGCGGAGCGGCTCGTTTGCAGAATATACGGGAGGCTAGTTTAGGTGCCGAAACATTATACATGCTGGGGATTTGCATACACTAGATTACTGCATATATTAGACAAGAAGTGAAGTGTTATCTGAAGTTAGAAGAAGTGAATATGTACCACGTGCGGTGCAGTTATTCTGTACCTGTAATCTTGACTTGCCCCGCTCGCGCTCATGCAGTGCCCTGTAAATGATGGCAGGGCCTCTCTGGCCAACTACTCAATAGCCAAGTACTAGCCAACTTAGTTTAGTATAACTTTCTAGATATAGTTGAGATATCTCGAGATTGCATGCGATCTTCACTCGAACAGATATCCATTCGAGTCGAACACGATTGAACAATTCCGAAATAATAATGATGTGTCTCTCCTATGTTATTAAGTTTACAACAAAAAATTCTCGCAAAAATAGATCGGCACCAATTTGCCGAAAATAAATTCCAATTTTTCGATGAATGGCAATGAATGAGAAGGCCATTACGCATATTAAAACCATGATTGACGCGTATTAGCGTTAACTTGCGTCCGAAAGGCAGCGGAAACTCTCCGAGGTCAACGTTCAATAATAAATTATTCTATAAGGAAACTCGGACTTGACATTGCAGAATATAATTTGACATGTGACATGATATTTCAAAGAGTACTATAATATTACTAATTTTGGTATAATTTTCATTTTGGCAATGTTGTATTATTTTAAAGATACTTTAAGACTAATAAGGTAGGTATTTACTAAAATTATTAGGGTACTCTAGTGTGTACTTATTACTACTTACCTTATATTTGTAAACATGAGATGAAAATTCTTAAAAAAAATCATCAATCTTCTTCTTTCCTGATCTCGAAAAATGTGTGGAGTGTGCTCGTTTAAAGACGATTTATAACGTGTCTGTACCTATTTGTATCCCGTATATTTAGAGTCGCACAACTCGGCCAATTGGACGTATATTAATTAGTGTACAATTTGCAAAATCTAAGTTTCAAAGTTGATTAGTTTTCTTCTTAACTACTTTACCAGTGTCAATTATTTACTTTTGCAGCCTAAGTTTGATAGCGCAGCCTACTAAGTTTATACTAAGTTTTATAGAGAGTAATAAATCTTTGTTTTTAGTATTATGCAGTAAGTACTCATTCAAACGATGATAGTGGTCGGTTGTTGTTGTGTGCATTAGTGGAAGATAGTCTTAAACAAAACTATCAACAATTTGTATCAGGATATAAGGAACGGTTTATTAATTAGCCGAACAATATTATATCATTATTCTAGATAGCAGTTTAGTATGTTTATTATCAAAAGTAAAAAGTGGTTTTCACAAAATAATACAAACTTTAAAGACACATTTTCTACACCAGCCTTAGGCATAGCTAGTCGGCGTCGAGCTGACGATGAAGTACCTGGGACTCGTCCTCGACAGCCGGTGGAATTTCGTGGAGCACTTCCGACGTTTGGCTCCCAGACTGGAGCGGGCCGGGGCTGCCTTGAGGCGGCTCCTTCCCAATCTAGGGGGACCAAACGCCTCCTGCCGGAGGCTCTATGCGGGGGTCGTGCGGTCCATGGCCCTTTACGGGGCACCGGTATGGGCGCGATCCTTGAGGCGGCGACCAGCCCGCCGGTTGATCGCGTCCCAAAGGGTCATGGCTATCCGGCTCATTAGAGGATACCGGACGGTCTCCGCTGAGGCGGCGAGCCTCCTTGCCGGATTGCCGCCATGGGATCTGGAGGCCAAAGTTCTCGCCCACATATGGGAGTGGCGAGAGGAGGCAAAACGCCGGGGCGTTGCTCCGCTGCCGCGAGAAATCACGGCACAGCGGACAGAGCTCCGGCGGGATCTCATAGCGGCATGGAGAGTGCGATTGTCGCAACCCAGCGCTGGGCACGCCACAATTGCGGCGATAAGTCCCCTCTTTGAGGAGTGGCTAGAGAGGCGCCACGGCGCCCTCACCTTCCGCCTGACGCAGGTCCTCACCGGACACGGTTGTTTCGGGAGGTTCCTGTTCAGAATAAAGCGGGAGGAAACGCCAGGGTGTCACCACTGTGGGGATCGCCCGGAGGACACGGTGGAGCATACGGTGGAGGTCTGCCCGGCTTGGGCGGGGCCCCGCCGTGTCCTCGTGGCGGCGATCGGCGGCGGCGACCTCTCGCGTCCGGCCCTCATACAGGCCATGGTACGGAGCGAGAGTGAATGGGAGGCCGTCACCTCCTTCTGCGAAGCAGTAATGCTCGCGAAGGAGGAGGCGGAGCGCGTGAGCGAGAGGCAATCGCTGCACCCTCGCGCGCCTAGCCGCCGCAGGAGACGCCCTGGACGGGAGTCAACAGCCGACTCCCGGCCACCGTAGGCGCGGGCCTGCGGGCGGCGAGCTATGGGCAGCTCGCCGCCCGGTAAGGACCAGGCCCGGGTCGACGGCGCGTTGTGTTCCACGCGCGCCTCAAAGAGCTGTCAGCACGAACTGACGGGGTCCGCCAGGACCGATGCCGCCGGGGCTGCGGGTTGTTCGAAAGAGATACCGTGGCCCCTGGCACAGGCAACTGAAGGAACACGGGTGGGTTTTAGTCAGTAAAAGTCTGACACTCCCTTCTGCTCCGCCCAGAGCGGGAGGAGTCATTTGATGATTTCCCACCCAGAAAAAAAAAAAAAAAGGCATAATAAGGCATAGCTAGTAAATATTATACCTAAATTAAAAAAGGTAAAAACCATTTAAAATTGCCCAAGTTAATCAATTCGTTTAAAAAATGATATCAAAATTGAGAATATAGCCTGAACATTTATAACAAAAGCAGAAAAAATGTATTTAGTATCGGGTGCTTGTCGAGCTAGCCAATTAGTTAGCGTCAGCTTATTAATTGTTTTACATTGCAGACAAATTGACGCTGTAGGAGGTTGCAAGCAATCTATTAGCCATTTTAATCTTGCTTCAATATCGACAAACGTTCTCTTTATTAAAGAACTAAAAACTGAAAGAGAAACTGTTTATTCTGCTCAACAAGGCGCAAACCAGCAATCTAAGTAGCCAAAAGCCTCAGAGACATTGTCTATAAGTTTAAGTTTCTAGTTGTTATTGGCTAAATAACAATACAATAATCAGCCTAAAATGTGCCCACTGCCAAAAAACACAGGCCTCCTCTCTGTGACAGGAAGTAGGCCGCGGGCCCAGTGCGTGTTGGAAGTAGGCCGCGGCCACAGTGCGTGTTGGAAGTAGGTCGCGGGCCCAGTGCGTGTTGGAAGTAGGCCGCGGGCCCAGTGCGTGTTGGAAGTAGGCCGCGGGCCCAGTGCGTGTTGTGACAGGAAGTAGGCCGCGGGCCCAGTGCGTGTTGGAAGTAGGCCGCGGGCCCAGTGCGTGTTGGAAGATGTCATATAGTTTTTTGTTCTAGGATATGCCGGTTTCTTAGCGATGTTTTCCATCACCGTTTTGAGAGCAGTGGTGATGAAATTTTACACACAAAGTAAAGTGCCTGCCTGGGTTTGAACTCACGCCGATACCACTGGGTTATCACTGCTCCAAATAACAATATCTGAAGATAAAACATGGGACAAACCTTTTCAGATGAAATCTAGATTCGAATACATTTATATTATTTTTTGTATTTTGATTTAATGTTATTACAATGTTAAATTGATGCACGTCAAAACCTTTCCTCCATAAAATACAAAAATGTTCCATAATAAAGTGAATAAATCAGAATTCAACAAAACTGTTTGTGGACCGAAGCACAGCGCTCTGTTTTATTCCTGTCGTGATAAAAAACCTGTCTAGAATATTCTTTGTAAATTGAAAAGTTTCTTCGTAACAGGATGAGGTCTGTCTATTGTCTGTTCGTGTTGAGCCACGAATATGGCGGAAATGGGCAGAATTTTATCATATTAAATAGGTCTCACCCCCTACATGGGACTTAAACATAACTAGCGAAATGCATTAAGGTACATCTCTGCCTAGCCCGTCAGGAAATACAGCCGTGGTGTTGTGTATGTGCATGTTAAAGTAAGTTCAAGTAAGGTGTCCCGCAAGGCTCCGTTCTAGGTCCAATTTTCTTTATAATATTCTAAAATGACTTGATTGAGTATATTCAAAGACATTTTAATGACATAAAACTAAATTTATGCTGATGACACAAATGCAATAGTGTCTGCACACGATATAATCGAATTAGAATCCAAAATTAATGCTGTGTTAAAAGCTTTTGAAAACTGGTTTGGGACTAACAATTTAAAAGTTAATGTAAATAAAACAAAGTGTGTATTCAAGCCGACGGTGCGAAATAATGCTAAGATTGAGGTATCGTGTGGTAACAAGGTAGAAGTAGTTGATAATGTCAAAATTCTAGGTGTTCACATTGACGCATTATTAAATTGGAAGGTTGAGACATTGTCTATTACTAAGTCTGTGAGCTCGGCATGCTATGCAATCAGAACCCTGAGGGAAGAATTAACTTTACCGCAACTTAGGAGGGTGTATTTCGCTTTGGTTGAGTCTAGCCTCAGATATAGTATTGAGTTTTGGGGCAGCAGCTACAAATACAATATCCAGTCAGCATTTGTAATCCAAAAAAGAGCGCTAAGGACAATGCTTCGCATAAGACAGACAGAATCATGCAAGGAACACTTCGTAAGACTAAAAATTCTAACAGTGCCATGTCTCTATATTCTTGTTTTGCTAACCAACTTTGTTAGGAATTTGCACAAATTTGAAACTGTAGAGCAAAGACAAGCTAGAGATAGTACTCGTAGGAAAGACTTGCCCTACACAATTCAACCTAAATTGAAGGTGGTTCGACATAGTCCCAGATATCAATCCGTCTTGTTATACAACAAGTTGCCGTTAGAATTCAAAAGCATAACCAGTGCAAATTTATTCAAAAACAAATTAAGAACGTATTTATTGAGGAAGGGTTATTACAGTATTGAAGAGTTTATGAGTTGACAAATGACAATCATGTATTTATGCGGTATTTGCTATTATTGAGTTTTATTATTATTTTTATTGTGTCAATCTTTATTTACATTCTATTCTGTAGGTAATTGATTATTCATTTATTTTTACTTTTTTTATTTTCACCTTTTGACATTATATTACTTTATTAAACGACTATTAATTTTATTATTGTAAAAAATGAGTTATTGTTATTTTTTTTTCTTTATTTTTTTACATATTTTTTTTGTTATTTCTATCTAATTATTATTAATCTAATTTTAAGTTATTTTATAATGTAAGACTTTCTACACAATGTATTTTGTTAAGAAATAAATGACTAAATGACTAAAGGCAACTCAAGTAAGGTCAAGTAAGGCAACTCAAGTCCCGGATACTCTGCGTTGGCTTTAAGCGCCACGTCAACGCGACAATAATTTTTAAAATTCTACGTCCACGTCTCCGTGACATTTAACTCAGCGTTTACGTGACGTTAACCAACGTCAGTCAGAAAGAATTTGAAAAGTCACAAAGATTTAAGCAACTTGACGGTCCTTTATTTTTTAAAGTGTGCGTGCGTGTCCTCAGGGCGCCAAATAAACTTATTATGTACCTGTATAACGTTCTTTCTTTTGTCTTAAAATGAAAACAAAGGAAACATGAAGAATGACAGCAATAGAGAGAATAAAGTAACAAAAAATCGCTGCTTTCCAAACCCTCCAGAAGGTAAGCCGATAGATTCAACTAGGCTATACAATTGCTACGCGAACTTTCTGAAACTTGTTCTTACACCATAATTGCGTGCGATTTACATCCGAGCTTGATACTGAACTTAACTAACTAAACAATAATAGTATAGAAGAGTCAGAGTACGAAAATAAGAGAATACCTGTGCTTGTGATTGTCGTCCTAATATGACTAAAATCAGTTTAAACTCGCCAAAATTCTAGTTGTGGGCCGCATTATTGTTGTTCGTTTCTGGTACAAACTGACATGCTATAGCCCTTGTCCTAACCAAAACAACCAAAATGATCGGTCGCGCGAATACGCGATCACTGTGTTCATAATATGTCAGTTTTTTCCCGGAAGTTTTTTCCCCTTCCTGTCGTCGCGACCACTTACTGGGTTCGCGCGATCTTCGGTTTAGTGAGGACACGGCCTGACATTCCATTACGTATAGCTGCTTTTTAAGGCTCAGAACCATGTTGGTTTGCAGTGACAGTAACACAGTGTAAAGTGATATCATAAAAAAAAATGTTGTGCATCTTCGTTAGAAATCAACAGTTTGTCCATGAATAGTGATAAACGCAATGAATATCAACTTTACCCAAGGAAAAGTTTCATTTTGTGACAATTTCCCTTTTTTCTTTATTCCACGTTTCAACCTATTGAAAAACTATCTGCAGAAGTTTCCAGATCGTTTGAGGGTAATGAGAGTTGAGAATACAAATTAATCTTGCATTTAAGAACGTCTGGCTTTAATTGGTTAAGTTCGTGCGCTCTAGTGACATTGAAAAATTGTGTCGGCTTCTCTTTTACTAAACGAATGGATAAAGAAAAGGGTATAGAAAATACTTTAAGATTATCTTTAGGTCTCTAGGTATCCATGTAGGAAACGGTTTATTGGTTAATTTTGTTGTAATCGTATATTGGTTATAGATAGCTTTACAAACATATTTCTAAATCTTTCGCTCATAACTATACCCATATAATTTCTGGACATTTTGATGAACTCTTTAACATCTTGCGTATACAATTACTATTTTTAACCTGAGTTGTCCGACTGTTGGGCAAAGGTCTCACCCATCTGCCGGGGTAGCGGGATCGTCCGAAAGGGTTACCGCTGCCCTGGAACATAAAGGGCTAAGGAAGGAACACGGTTGGATTTTAGTCAGTAAGAGTCTGACACTCCCTTTCGCTCCACCCAGAGCGGGAGGGGTCATTTGATGATTTCCAATCTTCAAAAAAAAAAAAATGTCTCACCTATACTTTACGTAGATATATAATACAATCACAAAATAGAAAGATACCAATATTCAAATGATTATAAACAATAATGATTATGTTTCATCGATACATAGATTTGTTTTATTCAAAAGTCTACCAGTTCATACCAACCTAAATAAAGCGTGACTGCTTATGTACTACACACATCAAAACTGTCTAGGGATCAAGTACATTTTTAACCATAAAAAAATATTCAATTAATATTTACCAAAGCTAGTCTTCCAGACTGGCTTCTTAATTTAATTCCTATGTTTAATTTATACCTATATTTTGTAAAAAATACAAAAATTGCAATTTTTGCAAATTGTGGGAAGTTAATGTCGTCAATTAAATGGCAAAAAAGGCAAGAATTAGGATTTTTTTAATGTTTACTGTACATTAAAAAAATAATAATCTGTGTTTCAACCATTCACGCGAATAACACAATCACAGCGATTTGGCGTGCTTAAAATCAGTTCATCAAAATGACTGAGGAATGGCTGCCCACCCATCGTGCTGCTCGACGAGGTGGGCAAGCTCTTTGAAAGAGTAATTGCAGACCGCCTTGCCGGGCAGCTGGTGCGGGTGCGGCCGGATTTGGCGGACAGCCAGTTTGATTTCCGCAGGGGGCGCTCTACGGTGGATGCCATCATGCGCGTGCGAGCCCTCACGACGGGGGATGCTGTGGCCCGGGGTGGGGTTGTCTTGGCGCTGTCTCTAGACATCGCCAATGCCTTCAATACCCTGCACTGGAGTTGCATCAGGGAGGCACTCGGTTATCACCGGATGCTGACCTACCTCCGTCGCATTGTCGAGGCCTATTTGACGGACAGGGCCGTTATCTACCCCGGTCACCGGGGAGAGTGGAACCGGCGAGAGATGTCGTGCGGTGTCCCACAGGGATCGGTCCTAGGGCCGCACCTGTGGGATATCGGGTACGACAGGGTGCTGCGCGCCGACCTCCCTGATGGCGTCAGCGTAGTTTGCTACGCTGACGACACGCTGGTCCTGGCGCAGGGGAGGTCGCACCAGGCGGCGGCCGAAGCAGCGACACGCGGGGTTGCGACAATCGTCGAGAGGATCCGGCAATTGGGACTCGAGGTGGCATTGCACAAATCTGAGGCCATGTGTTTTCATGGTCCTCGGGACGCGCCACCGTCGGGTTCACAAATAACGGCGGGAGGGGTTCACATCGGCGTCGAGCTGACGATGAAGTACCTGGGACTCGTCCTCGACAGCCGGTGGAATTTCGTGGAGCACTTCCGATGTTTGGCTCCCAGACTGGAGCGGGCCGGGGCTGCATTGAGGCGGCTCCTTACCAATCTAGAAGTCACGGCACAGCGGACAGAGCTCCGGCGGGATCTCATGGCGGCATGGAGAGTGCGATTGTCGCAACCCAGCGCTGGGCATGCCACAATTGCGGCGATAAGTCCCCTCTTTGAGGAGTGGCTAGAGAGGCGCCATGGCGCCCTCACCTTCCGCCTGACGCAGGTCCTCACCGGACACGGTTGTTTCGGGAGGTTCCTGTTCAGGATAAAGCGGGCGGAAACGCCAGGGTGTCACCACTGTGGGGATCGCCCGGAGGACACGGTGGAGCATACGGTGGAGGTCTGCCCGGCTTGGGCGGGGCCCCGCCGTGTCCTCGTGGCGGCGATCGGCGGCGGCGACCTCTCGCGTCCGGCCCTCATACAGGCCATGTTACGGAGCGAGAGTGAATGGGAGGCCGTCACCTCCTTCTGCGAAGCAGTAATGCTCGCGAAGGAGGAGGCGGAGCGCGTGAGGGAAAGGCAATCGCTGCACCCTCGCGCGCCTAGCCGCCGCAGGAGACGCCCTGGACGGGAGGCAACAGCCGACTCCCGGCCACCGTAGGCGCGAGCTTGCGGGCGGCGAGCTATGGGCAGCTCGCCGCCCGGTAAGGACCAGGCCCGGGTCGACAGCGCGTTGTGTTCCACGCGCGCCTCAAAGAGCTGTCAGCACGAACTGACGGGGTCCGCTAGGGCCGATGCCGCCGGGGCTGCGGGTTGTTCGAAAGAGATACCGTGGTCCCTGGCACAGGCAACTGAAGGAACACGGGTGGGTTTTAGTCAGTAAAAGTCTGACACTCCCTTCTGCTCCGCCCAGAGCGGGAGGAGTCATTTGATAATTTCCCACCCAGAAAAAAAAAAAAAAAAAAATGGCTGCCCACGTTTTTTCTTATAAGTCAAAAAGTTGTTGAGGGGTATGCACGGCTGGGCACGCCACAATCGCGGCGATAAGTCCCCTCTTTGAGGAGTGGCTAGAGAGGCGCCACGGCGCCCTCACCTTCCGCCTGACGCAGGTCCTCACCGGACACGGTTGTTTCGGGAGGTTCCTGTTCAGGATAAAGCGGGAGGAAACGCCAGGGTGTCACCATTGTGTGGATCACCCGGAGGACACGGTAGAGCATACGGTGGAGGTCTGCCTGGCTTGGGCGGAGCACCGCCGTGTCCTCGGGGCGGCGATCGGCGGCGGCAATCTCTGGACCTGGACCTGGACCTGGACCGGGGCCGGACGCGGCCCCGGTCCAGGCCATGGTATGGAGAGAGAGTGAATGGGAGGCCATCACCTCCTTCTGCGAAGCAGTAATGCTCGCGAAGGAGGAGGCGGAGCGCGTCAGAGTGAAGCAATCTCTGCACCCTCACGCGCCCAACCGCCGCAGGAGACGCCCTAGACGGGAGTCAACAGCCGACTCCCGGCCACCGTAGGCGTGGGCTTGCGGGCGGCGAGCAATGAGCAGCTCGCCGCCCGGTAAGGACCAGGCCCGGGTCGACGGCGCGTTGTGTTCTACGCGCGTCTCAAAGAGGTGTCAGCACAAACTGACGGGGTCCGCTAGGGCCGATGCGGCCAGGGCCGCGGGTTGTTCGTTGATGATTTCTCACCCAAAAAAAAAAAAGGGGTATGCATGGTATCCATACTCGGCAGACCTCTTCTTTGGAGCATATCCCATGCGTGCTCAATTGGGTTGAGGTCTGGCGATTGAGCAGGCCACGGCAGAACATTGATGCGAGCATCCATCGGCAAGACTGCGTGTTACGACTCTAACCGTGTGTGGACGTGCATTGTCGTACATTAGTCGAAACGAATCACCCAACTGGCTTCGCAAAGGGATGATCACATCCAAAACCATCCTCTCCGCATAAATCTGAGCATTGAGGTTGCCCCTGATCCAAATCCCGGTCCTGTGTGCGAGTGGTGATGCGAGATCGTCCTCCATGTCACTCGGCCACGCTGCCAGACGCGGCTTATGACGCTCTTTGTAGTGCCAAGAGCTACAGCCACAGTACGCTGCCTGGAACCAGCTTGCAACTTTCCGACGGCTCTCATCATCTCTTCTCCTGTCAAATGATGTCGTCGCTCCATATTGATGCAATTTTTTTCCGGAAATTGTAATGGTTTTGTAAAAACGCTATTACACACTTTTATAGGAATTCTGATTTGCAGTTGATTTTCTATTTTTAATCAAAATTTAAAGAAAATTCTTTATTCAAAATTCAAATGGTAAAATTAACTAAAAATAATCATCCAAAAAAGTTAAAAAGGAAAATAATAATCCTCAATTGCGGCGATACTCTAAAACGTACTTGATCCCTAGACACTTTTGATGTGTGTAGTTTCCAGAGGCATGTTGTGACTTCCTACTCTGAGGAAAAAACTTTTTAAACCTAAAAATATCTCCCACCTGTCGATACGCGGTGCACCTGCTGCCGTCAAATTCGTGCCGCACCACGTCGGCTGCATTTTTACTGCGCTGATTGTCCATTGTTCGACGGATATGAGTCAGATTGGAGTCTTGTAGCACAATGTACCTATGTATGTATTTATACGTATGTCACGGATCATTTGTGAGACCGAAATACTGTCTTATTTTGTGTGGACCATCTAAGAGGATCATAATACCTGAAGTTAAGGTAGGTATCTTGGCGTACGTTCCAAACAATTTTGATCGTTGTTTACGAAATATGTTCTTGCTTTGTGAACAAAGTCGTATCAAAATATAACACCAGTGCAGTAGATTATAGACACGATCTTTGAAAAAACTGTTGTTCAACATTAGATAATATTTACAAAGAATAAGTACTTTTGATGTCCTTACAGCAAAATATCCCACAGATCTGTTTAACTCAAGTCTAAATTCGCGCATACTCATAAACACATGTATCTATATTTTCCCTGGAGATGTATGAGAAAAACTTCGTCCCCATGTCGTCTTCCCCTTTCATTTTCTCTCTGACAAAATTCAGCATCCGAGCCCCGACCGTCAAAGTAATAACATTTCACTTCTTTGAATAGTACAGCAATGTTAACATTGTGTGCCACTGTACCGACACTGTTGACTGTGGAGATCTCTTTAAACTTAAGAATCTCGACATGTTTCTGTTTCCGCAGACTTCAAAGTTTAGATAGGATAGCGAGAAAGAAAAGCTTGTTTTTTTAAAAAAACAGGGAATGCAAACTCTTTGCTTGTTCTCCTCAGAACATTGAAAGCTTTGCATTCTGAAATGCAGTTGGATTAGATGGTATAAAATGTCTCGCAAATTCTGGGTGATTTTATTTCGATTAAATTTTTATGTTCTTCAAAGGAATACTTGAGAGATTGAGAAATATGGAGGAATGTTAGCCAAGTAACAAGTGTGTCTGACATATTTTAAGAGCAAGCTCTGAAGAAAAGTCTGTTTTTGCAGGCGTGTTGTAAACACAGAATATGAGAGTGTGCATGCTAGTAGAAGCGGGCTGGCCATAAGTATTTGAGTGCCAAAGAACCAATAGCCAATCGTTCAGGCGAGCGATGGAATCGTAACCGCAAATGAACAAACATATTCACTTACTGACGACGCCACAAGATACCAAAGTGCAATTTGGGGAGGCGTATGCTCAGAAGCAAATTCATGGGTGCTCCTCAAAGTCTCATCAATTTCATTTAGGTACCGCCTTCACATTTGTTAGCATTTACTTCCCCATACGTCTTCATGAATCTTTTTAAATCAGCCATCCCACCATACAGGCAGTTTTATAACAGCGAAAGTGGGTCTTAGTTTTACTGCTATGCTTTAATGCCTCACTTAGATTTATGCACCATTTGCATCACTTTATGGGCCCTGCACCGCCTCTGTCCGAACACTTGAGGATGCACCGGTAATAGGCCTCATAAATAGTGGAGGATCCAGAGGATTCGTTTGTATGAATATTTAAAGGTTGCAAGTTGGGGAGGTGGAGAAATGTAGACGTTGGTGTTAGGTAGCTAGCCAGCTTGTAGCCGAGTCCAATAACGAAGTCCGCTAAAATAGGATTGTAAATCCAATAAAGAAGTCACAAAAAAACCAATAAGCTTTTTGGGAACGGCTTGATTCGAGTTTAAGAGGTTTCGCAAAAGTAAAAAAGAAAATCTAATAAAAGGTTTCTACAGACATTTTTGGGTATCAAATAAAAAGTATAATCAAAGCCATTTGACATCAAGGATCGGCCACAAGACACCATAAACCACAAACCTTTTTAATGCGATGTCATTTAAAAATAAAGGCTATAAGTATGTTATCGTTTGGCCAACTCTTTGTCGGGAATTTCATAGAATTTACGACCCAAATATTTACTTTATTATAATGTAAAGACAAAATTCCGTCAGGTAACAAAATCCCATATATTTCAATTAGCAAAGTTTAATAATTAGAGCTGTAATCAATATTGGGTGTTCCCAGAAGATTCCAGCTTGTGCTCAAGTTAGAATTGTTAACGTGTTATTTTCAACTAGCTTAAAAGTTTTGATAGAAAACGTAACTGACGTTTTCTATCAAAACGTTTACTTGTTTCTAAGTGGAATTCACTTATCTTCGTGCTCTTTTGAGCATCAACGTTATAGGTGCGGTAAATAATGCTAGAAAGTACGAATATAAATGATAAAACCAAAGTTTTCTTTGAGAGTAGGTGCCCTCGAAATGAGGTTAGAGATTGTTTCATCACTGTCCTGCCCATACCCCAATTTATGCTCAACTTGTCTTTTTCTTCCATACTTCTCTATTAGCCGTCTTCTCGGTAGTTATCCCTTTTCTAACCATACCGTCATTCACACAGTCCATCGATCGTTTCTCTGTATCTTCCCCTACTGTTATAGCCATCGACATTCGTACTCAAAACTCTCCTTACGACATTTTCCTCATTTCTTTGTAACACATACAACAACAAATTTAAAAAAAAATAGCGTAGTGTCATCTCAACACATCTTTCCCTTGATTTTGTATATATACTCGTATATATTATAAGTATATATTATAGTAATAATATGTATGTGTATATAACCTATTTATGTATTTGTGTTAGTTTTAAGAGTTTTTTATTATTATTATTGTCCCTCTCAACCAAAGCACCTGCCATCTAATCTCTTCACCACCCTTGGTTGACTGGTAGAGAATGCCTAAGGCATTAAGTCCGCCTTTGTACGTTTTTGTGCGAAAAGTTTAAATAAATAAATAAATACCACCGATTTCCACACAACTTTTCAGTTACCGGTGTCACTTTCAGACTTCCTCTTATGCGCTCATTTCTTATTTTATCCATTCTAGGTCAGAGAGTAACGGTGGAGTTTCTTGCCCATTCTTCTCCATACGAAAACTACCTTTTTGAAGGGGCGACTAGAATCAATTTTATTTTAATGTAGTTTTTGACGTTCAAATGTGCCTTTTATGTGCCTATTTGAAATAAATGATTTGACTTTGACTTTAGAGATTCTTTATTTATTCTGAAAGAATATCCTTAGTTCACTTCCGAATAAATACATAACTAATGGTGTATACTATAGTCCAGCAGTTTTAGTTACATAATATGCTGTCAGCGAAACTAAACGGTAGAAACATAATCCTTCTTTACAGTCAGCTCTAACCCATTAAATATCTACAGTTCGTCGTGGCTATTATCACTAAAGCCAGAAAAATACCACCAACCCGCACTGGACCCGCGTGGTGGTTTACATCCCACTCTCTCTCACCGAGAGGAGGCCTGTGTCCCGGCAGTGGGAACATTAGAAGAGAGTATCTTTAAAGATTTACGACACTCACTCCATTACCTACCGACACTCATACTCACAGCAGCTCTAATCCTACACGTGTGTCGGAACTTAGCCCGAACTAAAAGCAAGTAAGATGAATGACGTCACAGATACAACACAGAACATATAAATTGTCTTTCAGTGGAGTGAGTTATGGCTCTTGTTTACAATTTATGAATGTTTGTCTAAAAGTCGAACTTCGGTTTTTCTAGGTAAGTGGTTATGAAGATTGGGGGACAAGTTTCTTGTGAGGTGACATTGTTTTTAGATTCATAACTTTCAAAGAATAGAAAACTTTCAACTGCGTATAATGCTGGAGTAGGAATTCCACGTAGGCTAGTTATTCTAGAAAGTAAACCGGATAACCTCCCCCTATATTTGAAGTCGGTTAAAAGCGTTTGATTTCCAGTTCAACCGAAGTGTTAATTACTTATTATATAAGTTCTTTGTAAGCAGTCTATTGTATGTACTGGGGCTTATGCAGTTTCTTTCACTTGGAATTATAATCAACGAGGTCCAAGCGTGTAATGGACTACCCCTGCGGCCTTTCTATATTTAAAGTTCGCAATCTAGTAATTGATTTATCAAATATTTCTCCCTAAAAGGGTAATACTGCCTATACAATGTCTCAACAACTGCTCCTGAAGTACTCGTAAAATATCCAGCTATCTTTGGTGTCATGAGACTCGGGACACAACCACCTATGTCACTGCTACCCATTACCCGGTCTCGTGTATTCTGGCCATAAAATAGTTCTCTCTATCTTCGTGACGGCGCGGCGTCGTTTCGTCGATTAGTCGTTGAGTGCACTCCGACCGACGTAGATGTCCCTTAACCTTGAGCTCACTACCCTTTTGTTCCATTTCTAGTAAACAATATTCTGATTCAAAACGTGTCCATGGACTTTCTTGTCCGTTCTTCTCCATAGGTAACTGCGCTTTGGAATTCGCCACTAGCTTCATTATTCTAATTGACTGACTCCTTGACAATTCAAAAGCGCTTGTAATTAACTAGTTTAATTGAAATAAATGCTTTCAGTTTATAACTATGTATTTTTAAAAAGTTGACCTGTGTAGTCATGGAGAACTGATTCCCAGATTATTCACTGTTTCTGTCTTATTCACTGACCAGCATGTTCAAGTAGTTCGTATTACGAAGATTGCCTTATCTATCATCGGCTTTTCTTGGATATAAATAATTATACATGGAATATCATAATGTATTTTGTATTATATAGCTTTTTACCTTAACTATAAGGATAAATTAGCACATTGTAAAATGTTTGTTATATTTTCTTTCATCAACACCATAAATCCATCCTATTTTACAAATTCCAAGCCACTAACGCACACGTTTAACTACAGCTATTCGTAACCGTTAAAGTGGAAAAGTTAGGCGATACACCAAACAAGGAACTAGTAAAACCATACAGTTACAAATAAAAAAAGGGTCGGTATCAAACGAACCGGGGCAGCCATTGTGGCACCAACACAAAATACATACAGAAGGCCAGCTCCATACAACGAGCGATAATGCACACACACATAGACGCGCTTCTACGTACACCAAGTGCAAGCACCCTCGCAACTGCAAGTACTAACTACTACACCGTAAGCACGAAATCCGTAGTTTCAGCCAAGTTACGGGCAATTCCTACACCGTATCACCTACGGACATAAGATTAGTTTCGGCCCGACCTACTCATAAGAATGAATGACAGTTGTCCCTGGTCGCGATGTGTGTTTGCCCATTCGAAAATGTAATAAATCGGACGTAGGGTTGGTTCACTTCAATGATTCGAACTACTTCTGGACGGGCCTGTATCTTCGTTGGCAGACTTAGGGCTGATTTCTCAATCGACAGATAATTTTTATTCGTGGAATAACATTGACATCTGACAGATTTTGTATCGGAGAACTGATAAAATTATTTGGCGTTGGAAAAATCTTGGAAGACTTGCATTTGTTTGAGATCGCCGTGCGTACGCATCTACATATGTGCGGGTACGGAGCTAGCGCTGAAAATGCCGAAAATAACAATTTGTTTTTTTCCACGAAAAAAAAACAAATTGTGGTTTTTTTCCGTTTTTTTCGCATGTCACGTAGAAAAATTAACAGAAGGAATCCTTTGGAAAGAAACAGGATTCTTTCGAATGTTTCAATTGATGTTTTGAAAAGTTGTAAAAAACAAGTTTTATTGAAATTGAAATATTTTTTAATAGGTGAAATACATAACAAAAAAAAAAGAAAACATACGGGAGGTGAATACAAACAGATAATAATAATAATAGGGGATTATAGATCCATCTAGTTCTTCTCGGTCACAATCCCAGTTTCACTGGCCGAAGAATCGTCAACTTCACCAGGCTCGAGCTCAAATTCGATAGCTTCTTCTTTAGAAAAAAAAAAAAAATGATTATTGTTAGTGATTTTTAATATTTAATTTTTAATGTTTTTTTTTTATGTAATATTTTAATTTTTTAATGATTTTTAATATTTCAATGTAACATAGTTTTTTTTTTACTAACACGTATTATGGACCAATGTCTGAAATAAAAAGATTTTTTTTTGTTTATTTTTTTTTTAGCTTGCATTAAATGTAAATTTGATCGAACGTAAACAAGTTTATTAAGTCGCTCTGGTAGGTTAGTAGGTGGTGGTTAGTAGGTACGTACTACGTAGTAATATGGAAAGAGTTAAAGCATAGAAGTTTAATATAAGTAAGTACGTACATATTTGAAAAAAAAGACATAAAAAGTTTCCCGTTTCTTTCATATTATTCGATTTTTTTCGGTTTTATTGAAAAAAAAAACATGAAATATATACTGGCTTTTCTTGAAACTTTCGAATGAAACATTGTAAAAAAACAACGGAATTGGAAAGAAACGGGAATTTTTCCTGCTTTTTTCAACGCTAGTACGGACTCGGCCTTCTGTACCCATCTACATTGTGGTAGCACCGTTCTCACAACATAGGGACACCTTCATAAATTTGTAGTCTCTGTTACGACTATGTTCCTCTAAATTGAACAAGTGGTTTGGTAGTTTCGTATTAATTTAATTGAAGATTCGATGAAGATTGGGTGAATTCTAGCGTGTACCTCTGTTAAATTGGAGGAATTGGAGGCAAAATTCAACGAATTTTCATTAGATGTCTTATGTCCCACACACTACTCTATAGTGTTACATGGTTTTTTTTTTTTAAACGTTGCTCTACCTCTACCCAAAAATAAATCTATTCTTTTATTGTTAACTTACTCTTTAAAGTAATAATAGATTGGAGATGTACTTAACTCTTGACTGTACCAGACTAGTCCTGTTACGATCGGCAGAATTCCCCACTTTACGAAACGACCGCACTTTATTCAACTCAGACATTGCATTATTTTTTTTTCAAATTCGCCACAAAGTGTTTTAGTTATCATTTAAAGTTCAAGCCATTCCTCCTCTTAACTTAAAACTTGTGACGTGGCCATAACAGAAACCTTTTAAGAATGCTAGCCCTTAATCTGGTAAAAAGCGCTCGTTAACCTTTTTGTAGACATAAAGAGAATTTATGATTTTAATATTAGTCCGAAGAGATTCCCATGATGACTTCATAATGGCGAATAAGTTGTGTGGCCGTTCTGTGCCACTTTTTAAACTATGGTATTAAAATAAAACTTACATAATTCTTGGATTTTTCATTACATTATTTTGATTAATAGACTTTTTCACATTTTTCAAACTAGTCCCTGTGTTGAAATTATTACTGGTGATAAGAATGCTCGCTAAATTAATAAAAAATCTTACGCGTGGAATTGAGAACTGGTATTAGGTGTTTTAAAATGCGGTTAGTGACTACCATGTCTGCACTAAAATAAAACTAGATTTAAAAATCTTTTAGTCCCACAGATTTCGTATGATACTCAAAGTAAAATAACCTTGCTTCTTTTCGAAGGGCAATAACATTTCACTACTCGTGAAACCATTGCACCGATCTGTAATCCTAAGATTCATAACTTGGTACAGCTTATATGTAATCTGGTAAGACTCATGTATGTATCAAATTAAAACTGCAAAGACTTAATACACTTAAAAATACAACCATAATTTGCCTTTGACGCGGGTTAAAGTCGCAAACTTAAAAATAAAAACAAAATCTTTAAAAAATATAAGGGGAACAAAACACCACACCATTTTCCTTTACATTATGGGGTGGAAGAATCACACGTTACGAACATAAAGTGGCTAGATCGCACGATTCTACACCGCCTCGCATCGCCCCGCACCGACCCGCAACGCCCCGCACCAAATTGCACCTATTATGAAAATGCAGCGTTCACTTTGCGAAACACCCTCACTTTGATAACGATACTTTATTAGGCATATTTTATGTTACGATATTTTGTAACAACATTTTGCGAATTTTTGGCAGTAACACCATATATGTATGTACATAACAGTGTATTTGCATTTAAGTATCAATTTTGCTTGTGCAAATTTGAGGGCTATGAACTCCTATTAAGTTCATTTTAAACCATAATCACCAGTATTGTACAGTCAATTCGGACTTGACCTACCTTTGTTGCCGTTGTAATAGGTAAACTTCTATAATCATCTAAGTACAAGATGTACGACTAATCTAATTTCATGATACTTACACCTTCACACCACAGATTTGAAGAGGCGGATAAACTTTTTTTGAGTATTATTAATAGTATTTTATTGTCATATGGCTCTGGACTGTCATAATTATGACTCTGGACAATTAAAATTGTAACTATTAGGTATGAAAATACCGTCATGTCCCTACTTTAGTTGGAGAGCCCTTTAGTTTTCCTTATTAAATGATTTATTACATAGGGAAGTTATACTCTCGGACAAAAATGATATATTTCGAGTGCTTTCATTATATTTTTTTGTATTTTGTTTTTGGGAAGGAAGGAGGAATTATGAGGATATATACCCTCGTCGGGTCGGATAGATAAATAATAAGGGGAAATATAATGTTATAAAGAAGAGGAGCAGAGAGATTTACGTTTGTTACCGGAATGAAACTAGCAAACTCTGTTACTAAGTCCAATTAATAATGAAATTAAACACTAAAATAATATGTTAGAACTATCATATAGCTGACACAAAATGTGGGCAGTCTCTCTGCCTACCCGCCGAGTACAGAAATGATGTTGTGTCATATTAAATATTAAACTGTTGACAACACAGCTATTCACCAAAATATAGCCGTTTGACTAATAATTACTGGCCAGATATTACAAGTATACCCCTCACAAAGAGATGTGTGATTGACATTACGTTCAGTTTCATACAACGTTGCATGTGATTGCATTTTGCGCCACATTTCGACGTAAAATTGGTCCTTTGCCGATCCATCGTGCAATCGGCTTTAATTTCGATTGAAATATATCCATATCATATTCTACGCATTTATTATAGAAAAAACAATTCTTATTAAAGTTTTAATTTAATTTATAACAAAGCGTTATAACGGGAAGCTTGCGTTAGTTGGCCTTTGTGTGCAAGATGGACGCTTACAAAGCAAACTTAGTTTTTGCTCACATTTACCAACAAAGATAACCTTGTTATTAGTAGTTTAATATTCCGTTTTATCTTCGTTTTATCCTCGTTTGTTATTTAGCGAGTTATTTTTGTTTAGGTTTTAAATAAGGGAACTTGGAGGATGTTCTGTTTATTTAACAGGATAGCTAAACAATTTTAAATCTCAGCTGTTTGTGTCATTTTTTGCGCCAATTTCGTTGTGAACCACTTTATCTTTAAACATCTATTGTAATATTTTACTCGCAGATAAAACACGAGAGAAAAGTATTTTTTTCCGACTACAAGAAATTCTGCGAAAGGAAATATTAAATAGCTTTTTAAAATCTCGTTTGAGTCGAGTCAAGTCCTTTTCTCAGTCGACTTACAGATCGCCCGGATAATAAGTACCTTCATTTCCACGTTTTACTTTGACTCGTAAGTTTCAGTGAGAGAAAAAAAAACTAAGAAAAATCTACTTCCATTAACGCGGCTATAAAATTCAACTAGACTTCTTCAGTCCTTACCTCTCTACAATCCAACTTAAACCTGTATAAAACAATAAAAGTAACAAAATGAAGGTAGTATTGAATCAGGTGCTCAGGAATACTTTTTCTGAGTTTTCTAACACTTTTTCCCTTGGTTCGTGATTTTCCCCGGGTCGTCCGGCTCACTTTGTTATCATTTCTTGCACCTCTTTTGAATGTTATTTTTTTCTAGAATTGAATGTTGATTTATAACTCTGCTATTTAAAGGTGGAATTTGCTAGTATCTTATAAATGACACCTATATATGTATATATACATAACATTGTTTGCAGTAATCAGTCGGTTTAGAAAAAACTGTTTTGAAAAGAAGTAAAGTTTTGGATGTGAAGTATTTTTTTAAAATCTTGTGTACTCAGATTACACCATAACATCATATGGGCTAATCCGGATAAATCCGGTTGACTTATCCGGAAATCATAATATGGGCTTCACCTATCTGTAACTGTTTATTTGTAATAAGTTTATTGTTTCCAAATGTACTTAGACGAAAAATAATAAAATATAAGTACCTACCTATGATTTACGACCTACCTATATTTATAACTGTTTTGATTCTAAAATAATGCTAAAAACTAAATATTGGATGCAAACTTACTTTCAACGAAGCAGGAAAAGGGAAATAAAATACAGTTTTAACTTTATGTTTCAATGTTGGCTGATATTTGGTGTGACATACTTCAGTAAGTCCCCAGGTACATACCAGAGTCAGGGGACAACGAAATGCTAAAATTGTAAGGAATTAGGAGAGAAATAAACATTGCTGCATAAAATATTTTCTGTTCAACGAGATTTATTTCCTGAACGTAAATATTCTATTTTTCAATTCACTAAAAATACTAAAAGTAACTTCGTTTAGAATGTCATAAATTGAGTCATGCATGTTAATTAAACTACCAATCAAATCATTAATTTGTAAGAGTATCATTTTTATTTTTTTCATTTTACTGTTATTTTTCAGACAATTTCACAAATAAAACAGTCTAGATACAAAATAGAATGAAAGAGCTCTCACCTACCTTACAAACGAGAAGCAAATGGAAAAAAATCGTTAACAAAATAATTACTTTTACGTACCGGTACGTTTGGACGAGGTTTTTTTTCATTTGCTCGCCAGTTTTGCTAAAACAAAATTATTATTGAACTTGTGAAGCTGATGAAATACAGTTACGGCTTCTTCATATGACAATTCCAAATTAGTTTTATTTCAGATGTAATAAGTGATTAATGTAGAAATTTTTATATAGGGGTGCGTGCTTTTCGTGCCGGCGGCCTAAGCAGCGACACGCGGGGTTGCGATAATCGTCGAGAGGATCCGGCAATTGGGACTCGAGGTGGCATTGCACAAGTCTGAGGCCATGTGTTTTCATGGTCCTCGGGACGCGCCACCGTCGGGTTCACAAATAACGGCGGGAGGGGTTCACATCGGCGTCGAGCTGACGATGAAGTACCTAGGACTCGTCCTCGACAGCTGGTGGAACTTCATGGAGCACTTCCGACGTTTGGCTCCCAGACTGAAGCGGGCTGGGGCTGCCTTGAAGCGGCTCCTGCCCAATCTAGGGGGACCAAACGCCTCCTACCGGAGGCTCTATGCGGGGGTCGTGCGGTCCATGGCCCTTTACGGGGCACCGGTATGGACGCGTTCCCTGAGGCGGTGACCAGCCCGCCGGTTGAACGCGTCCCAAAGGGTCATGGCTGTCCAGCTGATCCGAGGATACCGCACGGTCTCCGCTGAGGCGGCCAGCCTCCTTGCCGGATTGCCGCCATGGGACCTGGAGGCCAAAGTCCTCGCCCAGATATGGGAGTCGCTAGAGGAGGCTAAACGCCGGGGCGTAACTCCGCTGCCGCGAGAAACCACGGTACAGCGGACAGAGCTCCGGCGGGATCTCATAGCGGCATGGAGAGTACGATTGTCGCAACCCGGTGCTGGGCACGCCACAATAGCAGCGATAAGTCCCCTCTTTGCGAAGTAGCTAGAGAGGCGCCCCACGGCGCCCTCACCGACCGCCTGACACAGGTCCTCACCGGACATAGTTGTTTCGGGAGGTTCCTGTTCAGGATAAGGCGGGAGGAAACGCCACCACTGGGTGTCACCACTGTGTGAATCGCTCAGAGGACACGGTGGAGCATACGGTGGAGGTCTGCCCGGCTTGGGCGGAGCACCGCTGTGTCCTCGTGGCGGTGATCGGAAGCGGCGATCTCTCGCGTCCGGCCCTGGTCCAGGCCATGGTACGGAGCGAGAGTGAATGGAAGGCCGTCACCTCCTTCTGCGAAGCAGTAATGCGTCGCGAAGGAGGAGGCGGAGCGCGTGAGGAAGAGGCAATCTCTACGGCCTCACGCCCCTAGTCACCGCTGGAGACGCCCTGGACGAGAGTCAACAGCCGAATCCCGGCCACCGTAGGCGCGGGCTTGCGGGCGGCGAGCAATGGGCAGCTCGCCGCCCAGTAAGGACCAGGCCCGGGTCGACGGCGCGTTGTGTTCTACGCGCGCCTCAAAGAGATGTCAGCACGAACTGAAGAAGTCCGCTAGGGCCGATGCCTGCCAGGGCCGCGGGTTGTTCGAAAAAGATACCGTGGCCCCTGGCATAGGCAACTGAAGGAAAACGGGTGGGTTTTAGTCAGTAAAAGTCTGACACGCCTTTCCGCTCGGCCCAGAGTGAGAGAGGTCATTTGATGATTTCCCAGCCAGGATAATCTTTGGATTATTATCGTTAAAATAACATACGGTTTATTTTCATGTGACATACTTAAATGTTACCTGTTTCCCACACAAACGATGAAGCATTTTTTTTATAAAAGCCAAAATACGAAGGTAGGTAATGTCTTTTTGAACTCGAAGAAGTAATCATCAATTTTTGAACGGAATACGACTTCCTCGGACGAATTGATTGCTAAAAATAACGTTTTAATGTTTTCGTCATGAAAGAAAAATGTTTTGCAATAGTTTTCAAATTGCGGGTGAGCAACGCAAAACGGACAACCAAAAAATAAAAATAAAATTAATTGGATTCTCTCACCTTTATCAATTCAAACATTGACTCTAACTTATTACTTTATAAACCAACAAGTGAATAAAAAATATATGAACTGAAATATTAATTCTAACTTTTAGTTTCGTTTGGTACCACTAACAGTTATTTTTATAAGCAAATAAATATTACTATGAAACAGTTTTGGTCGAAACAGTATTTGAATAATATTGGGGTGTAAAATAATAAGCTCAAACACTTCATCAAACAGTGTAAACATTTATTCAGCGGCCGTTTTGTTTAGATGTTTTAAGGATTTCATTATTTATGTAGTAGGTATTTATTACAATAAATATACGTCGATAAAAATAAATTGTATGGCAAGAGAATGATAACATACATCATCATCATGATTTCAGCCGAAAGACGTCCTCTGCTAGACATAGGGCTCCCCCAAGCACCGCCACTTCCGGGGTAGCGGGATCGTCCGCCGGGGTAGCGGGATCGTCTAAGAGTCTGACGACACTCCCTTCCGCTCCACCCAGAGCGGGTCATTTGATGATTTCCCATACTCAAAAAAAAAAAAAAAAGCACCGGCACTTCGACCGGCTCTGTGCTTCCCGCGTCCAGCGGATTCCTGCGGCCTTCACAAGGTCATCGGTTCACCTTATGGGAGGCCTTACAACGCTACGTCCGAATGACGTAGTTTTGTCTTTATTTATGAGCTAGTTCAAGTTTTTGTTTTATTTCAGTGTCCAAGATAATTTTAATATTCCTTGTATCTATTCCATGGATTCAGCTATAACTGCACAAAACACAACTTACAATGTCAATCACCACTTTAATTTCTCACATATTGATATCTGGAGGTTTTTGAACGCGGCCCGATATTACGATTTTGAGTCATCCTTTTCATCTTCCAACCATATTCACAGAAGCAACCAACTCGATTACAAACAACCAAAGTAACCATTGAAAGTCCGCTGTTGTTTCACTACAGAATGCACCTGCTTAGTAAACACAACAGTAACTTTATCAGCGACAAACGAAGCCAATCATAAGCTGCACAACCAGGCGCCTACTCTCATTGCAGGTACAAGTTTCTGAACAAAGCGCGCTGAACAATGAGTGCAGAACAAACGCCTGCTACTATGCTCCAGGATACGCTCTGGTCTGCCTTTAACTAGCCCTTGTGGGAACAGGCCAACGTAGAAGTGCTAGCGGTTTGAACAAAAGAGGCTGCAAAGAAAAGAATAAATATCTATTTATAATATTACAAATAATGTGTTCAAACAATTTCGGCAATAGTTTTACAAAAATACAATAAAGCAGCAAATAAAAAGCGGCAAATAAAGCAGTCATTTTCGGCAATCTAGCAGTGCCGGAAACGACTGCTTGTATTTGTACTGGCAGATTGATGTAATTCATTCATGTCAGAGAGGTAGCGTGATTCTTACAGTGGGTAAACTAGCTTTACACGGGTCGATTTCTAACCCCAATCTAACGTGTCCGATTACAACAACAGGTTGGAAGCGATTTACCAGTTTTATGACTTACTAGCTGCGCCTCACTGTTTCACCCACATAAGTCTCGATCTCATGGGAATATCGGGATAAAAAGTATGCCTATGTCTATGCTCCGTCTATCTATTTGTCGAACTTCACCCAAATCCGTTCAGCCATTTTAACGTGAAAGCGTAACAAACAAACATACAAAAAATCAAATCTTTTATTTTTATTAGATTAGATTTCGTAATTGTAATTATGAAAACATTGCCCTCCTTTTGAGCTCCGCCACAGACGAGTGATATTTTTAAAATTTGCGATACTAGATAATGCCATTGATTAATAATGACTCGCTGGATCCCACATCTTGACCCACACAAAAACTATAGGAATCGAGTCGCGCGGCTGTCGCGGCGTTTCCGTCGCTTTGCACAGCCGTCTGCGCGCAAACAAACACTGGCTCATTGAACGACTGCCGCTAACTCGCACATACAGGGCAGAATAACTGAGGATATTCCCACACATCGTAGATGAACTCACTACACAAGCTTTGCAAACCATTCAATACTAGTTTTATTCCTGGCGATGAACAGTCTTACTCTGATCTGGTTTTATGTGTCATGTCACTTAGGATTTCATGTTTGTACAGTCATAGAGACAAAATAAACTAGTTTTCAACAAAGGAATTAAATGTGGGGCGAAGTTTGTGAGGGAAATGCGGAATAAATAAACTTATCAGCAATTCTTACAGTTCCCAGCGTCGACAGGTAGTGTTCATAGGTTTAGGTATAAAGTGGTCGGCTTCGATGGGTATGGGTGCAGAAACACCGTTTATTTTTCGTCTTTGGGCTCCGAAAATCACATGTCATGATCGGCAAAACTATAATAATAACAACCTAGAAGAATTTTTCACAAATAATAATTCCGTTACAGTATCGTAGAACTCCTTTCTTGGGCAGTCGTGTAAAATGATCGTATGCCTATTTCTGGAAATATCTGCAAGACATGCCCCATTCTCAACGCCTACATAATACATACGTTCGTCATCAAAGGCACACGGACCCCCTCGTGCGGTGCGGGTACAATTGACCATTTCACGCCTCCGTGCCAATTGTTGCCAGCCGACTGAGTAACAACTAGCCCCGCGTATTTTCAAATAAAATCCTAGTAAATCCGATATTGGACTGTAAATCGTCGCTGAAATTGTGATTGGTTTTTTACGTAAGATTGTTTACGATTGTGTTTTGTTGTTAAGTAAGCGGAATACCTATATTTTTTGCGGATTTTATGGCTAGGCTCGGAAAGGTAAGGAATGGCAGGGGAAGGCAATCTAGACCTGATGAAATTGCCCTTCCAAGTATTCGTTAAACTAGAAAATAACAGTAGCTGGAATTGTTATTTCGATACTAAACGTTATAATAACAATACTGCTTGGAATGTTAACGTTCGAAAAATACTGCATTCTGCGAAATAACAATAACATGAAAATGCAATTGTGTTTAGATAGAACGTTGTCTAAAAATAAAATCAAAAAAAATGTTCCGCAAACAACCCACAAGCCACCCCCATAATTAACCCTGTGTTCATTGTGCCAAGATCCCGTGGTGCGCCTTCGCTCTGCTCATGCGCTGAGCGGGCCTGTGGGACCCACTTGCATTGCTAGTGTTAACCCACCAAGACGTGAATGCACGGGTCTTTACACAAACTAGTAAATTGCTGTTTTAAGAACAGGTACATCATCTTGTGTTCTAGTTTTTTAAAAATTAGCCATACCATGAAGAGCAGCATGTTTTTGAGCTCTAACTCTGTATCACACATCTTCTGAACACAATAACTTCTAAAGGAGTCTTAGGTTACCCAACTAAGTGTCTATTTAGTGAATATCGATCGGTCGAATCCACTGTACTAATACCTAATTAGATTATTTGGAATCGCCTAAATTAGATAGGTTTTTCTAATAAAGTGTGCAACTTGAAACACTGAAGACACGTTTCAAATACAATAAAAAAAAATGAAACACAATGAGTAAAATGAAACTTTAGTTGTAATGAAAACGTGGAGTCTTGTGTCCGGATAAATAAATACCTGAATTCATTTTAACTAAGGTTTCTGTCTTGTGGACAAACATCTTGCCTTCCGGGGACTGTCCTGTTTGTTTATTCTTCTACTTCTTTCCGAAAAACAATTGCGTTGTTGATTGAGTAACATTCATACAAATGTCTTTCCTCACTAGATTTCCTTACGGGCTGTCCATTTCATTATAACTATCGCAGCAATGTTATTCCTGATTGGGTACCACCTTTGCGATTGTACGATATATCTTCCATCTTCCTCACTTCTAATAAAACCATTACCTACTGAAATGGATGTGTATTTATCTTAATTAATTAATCAACCAATAGCCCTAATGGATAAAGCCACATTTTACGACCAACTGTTACTGAAAACAAATGTTTAATTAGCCATGCATGGCGTATCACGTTTAAACTCCATAATTATTAATAGATCTAAAAGCTTACGCCTCTAGAAGACGGCCTTGATCCAATCCAGAAATAATACTTCATCTCAGATCTTATGACACCCCCGGGACTAATCTATACGCAGAAGCCTGTCCAGCTTTTAAAATGAACTGCTGGACGTACGAGGCGTCCTCCATCCCACTAATTGTTACTGCGAGGCCCGCGGGAGCTCAAGTTTTAATTAATATCGTATCCCTTTCATACGCGTCCTTTGGTCCGCGCTTTCGGCACTTGTGAAGCCATTATAATCCAGAAAGGATTAATTTGTAGCTCTGATTGTTCGTGTCTTTGTAAGGTTTGTATGGTATGCTTTATTCATGGTAATTGAGTATTGATTTTGTTAGTTATTTTAGTGCTTTGGGTGTCCCTGTATATGGTCAATTCGGTCTGGCGAGTCATATTAGGGCACACGCAAAGAATTAATAATTTATAAGGGTCGCCGTTTTCAAAATTTAAAAGGACTAAGAAAGTTACACTAACTAGAGTGATTTTACAAAAGTAGCCTGTAACAAAGAGGAACCTACACTATTGTAAAATATAAAGTAAGTATAATTTTACGAATAAAACTGGAGTATTATAGTAATTTTAATATTTTCACATTGTACAAAGCTAGGAATTTTATACGCACCGTTAGAAAGAAGCAAACGATGGCTACACATAATCATAATATTTTTTTATTTGTTTAACATATTAGGTAGTGAATACAGTTCTTATATTAAAGGTCATAGGTCGCTATGTTATGCCAAGAGGCGTACAAATATGGTTGCATGCTAAATAAAAACAATATGGAGTAATTTCTACAGTCAATGCATAAATAAATTAAACACAAAACACAACAATCAAAAGTATATGATAAAATCTACTGTAATTTTGAACAGAATATATATATATATACTATTGTATATAAAGTAACTTCTGTCGATATGAAAGAAGAACAGTCTAGAATTACAACTAGTATATTAAAGCTTGAGCGTTACAGGCTACAGACGTGTGCAAAATGGCTATTAGCTTATTTACAGCAGACTACAATAGTAGACTTTTAAAACCTGATACAGAAGAAGCAAAAAATGTTCCAACTATGTAATCTAATCTCATAAACAATAGCTATTATCTACCTACCACCATCTACCCTTTACAGAGAAACCGGGAACCGTTTTTTCATTATCTCGCCTCTGATAAATAATTATAATAATTGTATTCTTACAATAGCTTCGTAATTTAATATTGCTGGGTGAACGATAATAAATTATCTAGTCTCCCAGATAATTTATGTAACACCATCTTATTACGAACAGCTTGAAGGAATATTTTAGAATTAGGGAACATTTATTCATCTTTATACGTCTGATTTACAAACAAGCTAAAATTTTTGTTAGTTTGTCTAAAGAAAATATTACTCTCGTAAGAATCAGTATAAGCTCTGAGTTGGTGTTTGTTGTTGGTGTCAATTTATTAAAAGAAAAAATTCACAAACATAACGCTTTTTATATTTAGGTAATAGTTATAATAATAGATATTTTTAAATGTTTTAATATTCTAGTATTTAAAAATATATTTTGTATGTACAGTAATGAAATGAAGGAAATAATAAATAGTAATTGAAATAGCCTTTATTAACAATCTTACAATATAGTTACATATTATTTAGTTAATAAGAACAGTTTATTCTTCAGACATCGGTTCCAGAAGATTGTTGGTCTTTAGGTTAGGCCTCTTCCATATTCTTCCACAGTTCCCGGTCATTGGCTTCCTCTTCCACATTGGTCCTGCTGTCGCCTTAAGGTCGTCGTCCCACCTTCGTATCGGGCGTCCTCTCTTCCTCTTGCCTTCTCTTGGGTACCTTTTGTCTACTAATTTATTATATTTAGGAAACTAGATATAAATCTGTAACCCAACTCTTTTTTCCTAGAGTTGGGTTACAGAGTACCAGCACCAGTAGTACTACCAGCACTACTTTGGATCGTACTTCCTCGAGGGAATCTCAGGGAATAAAATGTGAACGTAAAACGCATTCAAAGTCATTTAAATCCAGATAAGTATTCCTTGTTTCTCATTAATCCAGATAAGTATTCCTTGTTTCTCATTAATCCAGATAAGTATTCCTTGTTTCTCATTAATCCCTTGATACTTGTAAAAACCTGTTTATTCTTTTTAAGAACGACGATCAGGTAAATAGAGAATCCCACATACACATATAGATACGCGTGAAATACATAAACCTGACTTCGCTGTCGCGCAATCGGGTAATTACAAAACTGGAACAATTAAAAATGGTTACCTATCAATATCCGTAATATGTAGATTCATCAATGGAGTATTGTCCGCGTTAAGTTCATACCATACTGATACGACAAAAAAACAACGTAGTCTAGTCGTCAAAAACAAAAGAAAACTGCAGTGGCTCAAGAAAAAATCATCAATCCCATTTACGACATATTCTCACAAATAACCCGGAAAATTGGACCAAAAAAATTATGCGTTCCTCATTTGTACGAATCACAATTACATCTTCTCTCCCTACATTTGACAAACTGTCACCCTTGGGGTAAAAACAAGCTCGCATCGCCGTCATTACCGAAACAAACAAACGTTCGGCGTGACGAAGTGTGCACTTTCCTACAGGGCGTGTCATTAGCCTTAAGGTTTTGTGGGGATTGACGGAACAAGTGTGGTATGATGTGACTGCAATGAAAGATAAGTTGTAATAACATTGTGTTAAATCTTAGTCTCAGTGATTGCTAAACAAATCCAGCTCTAGTGTCCACCTTGAATGCTGTAGTCATTTGTTTCATAGCTATACAATTTATACTAATTGTATATTCTACAAATTGCATTACACATACCAAATCACAACAATATTATTTGAAGAATGGATCATCACTCAATTCAAATGGCCGTTAATATTTGAGAACTAATTTATTGGTTTTTGTCTACGAAAACCGCGTAGCCAGCGTAGCACTGCTACGCCGTAGCAACAGGGGCAATTCTCGTAATTATAAGAATGTTCACAGTCAGAGGGGTAATTCTCGTAATTTTAAGAACGTTCACAGTCTGATCTCAGTTTCAATCTGTAAAAAAAACCTCTAATTTCCCTACATTTTGACAAGTTTTTGACATTTGTTTGTCGCCGAGATAAGACTGCGACTAGATTTTGAACGTTTTAAATTACGAGAATTGACCTAAGTATTTCATAAGAATATTTACAGTATGGGCATATTAACCCTGAATATTTTCAGAAATGTTTTCTGTATACCGAGGCATATCTCCCTTCCACTTATAACCCCCACTAAGTGCATGCGTGGACGTGACCTAGAAGGATTGATCTCGTGACGCACTTAGATACAAGTGCCTTAGTTAGGAGAAGTGTACTGAGTGATACCAATCTATCTGTATGGCACTTGAACATAGGTAATTAACAATACGTTGAATCAAAACCCAATTTATAAATAATTTGCGAAAATGTTCAGCTATTATATTCTTAGACTAAGTGTTGCAGTAATGACAAAAACAAATACGTATTTTGATAAAGTTTTTGAATGTCCAACGGTAACAGTAGGCATTACCTCTAAGAAAGTCCTGACTTGAAACCCTAAAATTACTAGATTCTAGAAGAAAAGTATTAGAAAATTCTCACGTTCAGAAAATTAGTTTTCAGATAAGGGAAACCCACTTTCCAGAATTCTCAACTAAATAAATAAACCGGTTTTCTACTTCAAAAGTTTTTATGTACTGTAAACTACAGTTTGCTTCTGTTTTCCTACTCAGTGATAAATGTGAAGAGTTGAAAGAATTAATGACAGGCGCGACTTAGGCCGAGCTTAGGTCCAGAAGGTTGTAGGTTTTAGGTCGTCCGCGTGATGTATTGTGGGCTTAGCGTACAATGTGTTGAGGGCAGTGAGCAGTTTGTGCGATTAGGATGTGGGGATTTTAGATTAGGGTGTAGGCCGCAGGAGCTGGCTTATGTTGAGATTTTTTAATGGGATCGTTGGGTTCTGTGGTTTTTTGACTACGATATATTATAACCGAACAATGGCGGATTCCTTAAATTAATATTGTATTCACAGACACATGCACTTGGAAACATGCTGGTCCTGCTCCATAGGACAATCTAGAGTGTAGACAAAATCAATCTGTTTAAATCAAATTTAATTGTATACATATGTATAAAAAAATTATGACATTCATTTTTACATTCTGCGATTACTATAACTCACACACTTGTTAAAATTCTAGGACAATCATCTACTTTTACAATATTTGTTATGTGAGCACCATGTATCTAACACATAATTGATTTATCTGTCATTGCTTTATTTTTTATTCTTTTACCTTTTGTGGTAGATTAATTATATGCTAGTTTCATCGTCTTCACATATAATTATATGTCGAAGTCATTCGTTTGACTATTTGGAACGTTAGCGCCATCTCATGGCGCTAGACAGAGTCTAGCCTGAGTTCGTGGTTTGACGAGAGTAACAGCTACAAAAGCCGTGTGAGCAGAGCTCTCGAGAGGATCGAAACATTAGACATCGTACGAACAACATGTGCTCAGAAACTGTCAATTGCGCCCCGAATCATTGAGTTGTGTGAGTATGTGATTCGCTAGTGTGACTAACTAGTTCATAAGTTCTAATCTGATTTGAACTGTAAACCATTTTTCTATTGTGCTATAACCAACATTACCCATAGTACGCCCACAGTAATTAAAATATGCCTGATGCTAACGAGAGACAGATATACCATCTCCGACATATATAATAAATGTAAATAAAATCTTACAAAATATTTTAAAAGAGTAACGGTGGAGTTTCTTGCCCATTCTTCTCCATACGAAAACTACCTTTATGGAAGGGACGACTAGAATCAATTTTATTTTATGAAAATATTGACGACCAAAAGTGCCTATTTGAAATAAATGATTTGACTTTGACAGACATTTTATAAACAGCACTGGGACAGAAAATGTAGATAAAATTCGTACATTTATTATTTCAAGAAAAAAAGAGATTACTTTTCTAGTTTTGTATTGTTTCCATAATAATGTCTTAATAAATATACCATAAGGAAATATTGTATGATTTTACCCTCGCCCTTGATCCAGTTCTCGAGTCAAGATACAAATTGATGGACAGACCGTCCCAACGAAATATGACCCAAGAGGCTATTCCACTCTGTACATAGGGGCATGCCGAATGCAAACAAAGGGTTGGCTTGTTTGTGCTACTTCGGTAGGCTATAGTTATCCTAGTACCGTGCTGACCCGGTTCCTAAGGACGAGATTGAGGGTCTGAACCAGTACCGTTGTAATTCATTGAATCTCATTATTAATGTACTTACTTGCCAAGATCAACTTGAACGTCACTGACTAGCAATCAATTAAAACATCGTCAGTATAATTGGGTTGTTCAATAAGAAATTGTGTCCGGTTGATGGCTAAAGGCTTGCCCCCTACACATGTACTTAAACACAACTGGCAAAATGTGGGTAGACTACAACTGTGCCTCGCCCTTCGGGGCATACATGTATTATGATGTAAAACATCGTTATTTTCTTGTCCAATTGTTTACCTTTGCTGTGTGAGAAGAGGCTATATTTTTCATCTATTAAGGGAGAAAAATGTTTAAAGAATTTTATTTAATATACACAGACTAATTACTATTTTTACAAGCTAACACTAATATATACTATACACAATTATATACAAGTATATAATACGAAAATATATAGAAAAAGGCAGGAGCTCATTGGGCATCAAAAAATTCGCCCGCATCACTGTCAATGGGATAAGTGCCCAAAAGGCTGCTAGCATTACCACGTTGGATGGCAATGCTGATTCTTTGTGCTAAAAATAAGCCAGCCTTCTGGTCACGTGAAGAATCAACCAACCAATTGGCGATGTCCCAATTTAAAATTTGGACCGAAACAACAGCATCTGATTAGGGTGAATGCCGAATGTAAATTAATTTTAGAAAGTCTATCCGAAATATCGTTAAAATGTTTAATTTTTCCGTCGACGAATGGTGAAAAACTGTCTTCTAAAATTGGGGAACCTAAGAGGTGCAATGAACTTTTTTCCAAAACTTTGATGTCAGGAGCTACTAAATTATATTTCTGTATAGTCGATTGTCTGTCAGTATTGTCACAAATGTAAATTTCACATTTTGAGTTGTTGAGGTCAAGGCCGATGGATTGGAACTGATGCTTTAGGAATTGAAAAAAAAAATATAAACTCTTCTCAAAAGTCAAAACTTACTAGGTGACAAATATAGTCTGCTTTAGTAAATCTCCTTTTAGCACAACATTAAAGCTAATCCAATAAAACACATAATTACAGTAGATACAAGCTAGAAACCTTATTAATTCTATAATAAAGAGCTAACTAGATTTTACAGAATTAATCCAGACGTCCTTTCAACAAGTTAGATCATTGCGTGAATAGATTGCTCATTAGTTTGCCTATAGTTCTATTTTGGGCGCGTTTTAACTTCATAATGCATTTATTTGCAAACCTGTTTATTGCCTTAAAGGCTTCGTGTTAACGACGTTATTCTAAATTGAAAAAGCGACCCTTTATTAATTTAGCTTTCGGGTCAAGGTGAGTTTTCTTTTGAACCTAAATTAGATTTTTTTTTTTACAAAGTATAAAAAAACACATTTCTTCTTTTAAGTCTTAGTGAGAACGAAACCTTAAAAGCATTATCTTTAATGTTATATTCATTTAAAAGTAATGAGTGCTGTTTCTTTAAAAAATAATCTTACAAAACCATCTAGTTTTAAAATAGGTATTTTCTTAACCAAAAAGTTTGACGCAAAATAAAGCATTAAAGTAACTCCACATTTCCTTTTTAATCTGTAAGAAAATATAATAGCTTCTTCTTTGCTAATCCTTTATTTTAACGCCTTGAGACTAAGACATATTCCAAGGAAGCACAATACAAAACACTTTTTCATAACAGAACTGATAGATTTATGTTCTCACCATGTAACTTCCCTTCGCTCTACAACAGCGTGATGTGAATGTTTGCGATGTCATCGTCGTGTTTGTTCAATGTCGTTAGTTTTTCACCATAGAACTGGTTCACACACCATGGGAGCCTGTTTGCTCCGGGTATAGAGTGCGGAAGTTACAAGGATGCGGGTTAGCAAGGGGTTTGTTAACTAAACGTGTGTCTCTGTAAGGGTTTTTGAACACATTGTGCTGAAAATAATCTCGGGTGCTGCTTTTCTAAATCATGTTGTTTATTAGTGGGATAAAGAGTATTTTTTTATATATTCGGTTGGATCAGTTGTCTTTATAAATAGAGAAACAAATTATAACAACTTCATTTAGAACAATTAGAACAAACGACAATATTCATCATTGTCGAGAAAAAAAAAAACTGTATTTGAAAATTATTCTACTAAATAAAATGTGTCTTCAACGCCATTACCTATATTCTTTTAAAGTTTTTCTAGTTAATAACCCCGACCCCACCAAAATAATTCTACACGACACCACTTTCAAAGCCAACAATTACCCTCACGGCACTATACTCGTACTTAACAAAAAATAACAATTTACCAAACTGGGGGCACTTTTATTTCACAATAATATTACGTCTCCCGCCGGTAGGACGGTCCCTCATTAATTTTATTTTGACGTTATCACAAGAAACAATAACCGCCGATTGGACCCCTGACGTGCTAAAATTAAATGACAGACGCTTACGCCCCCAGAGAAAACAGCCCAGCTTATTTCATTTTGGAAAATCACAAGTAGAATACCTCTCTCAGTCTCCGGAACGTAATTTGATAATCTGACCTTTATTATAAAAGATTACAACTAACTACTACTAACACTACTACTAAGATTTACTGTAAAAGTTGTACAAGTTTCTGCAATAAACCTTTTTTTTAAGAGAGTCCAATATAAACTAAAATAAGTCTCTTTCAATTGACTCGCCTCCCTATTACATGGGACTTGTCATAGTACCCCCCATTTCCTCAGTTATGTTACCTCTCTATCTATCCTGCGGAGACTACAGGCGTGATTATCGTCACGAATTTATTCTCCATAAAAGAAAGTGACGTAACATGTCATAACTCACATTTTATATATGTCATGTCACTTTCTGCTCTATAAACGAGTCTTAAAGGTATATCTTCTCGATCGTGACGATCGTGGAACAGCGACAAACGCAATAATTTCAAACGATATCATTTTGTTTATTTATTTCTCTGTAGTAACAACGTCTGTAATTGTCAGCTTCGTACCAAGTTGCAATATTTCTAAATCCCAAGTAAAACACCCATTCAAGCTGTTTCTATTAAGTAATTTGATTACCTATTAAATGAAAGGAGTTTGCCCTAGATGACGTCCCTTTGACGACGGTGTTCGGTCGATGCGTCATAAGATGGTCGTTATTCATCAATATTTGCATAACAATCGAAGGGGTGTTTAGAATGGAGGTTTGAATATTTATGGCAAGGCTATTATCCGCTTGATGGCGTTTATGGAGAAATTTGTAATTTTAAGCTTGGCTAGATATACCTACCTACGTGCTTTACACGAAAGCCTTCTTAATAGAGAGGTTTTTATTGATTGTTAGTCTCTAGAATTGTTAAGTCCCACGTGAAATCTGCTAATCAAGATGCAGATTCTATTAATTAAGTTGCCGAAATATGTATGAAATTCATGTAACATTTACATTTTGACAGCTTCTCGTGGGATTCTGCTTTCAGTCGCTAAATTGAGAGCTATTTATTATAACACGGACCTTAAAAATTACGAATACCTACTACTAATAATACAGGGTTATTTTAAATTGGCGCTGAACTAGTGATGGGTATCAATACCTGAACATGATAAAACAAGAAAATAATTAAATTGATAACTTTTTTGTGGGGTCATCATCATCTCCCTGCCCTTACCCCATGTTACTTGTGGTCGGCGCAACACGTTTTCTTCTTCCATTCTCCCCTGTCAACCGTCACGCTATCATTCACTCCCTTCTCTTTCATATCATTACTCACACAATCCATTCATCTTTTCTTCGGCCTTCCTCTCCCTCTCTATCCATCAACATGTATATTCATCACTCTTTTAGTCACATGCGTTTCGTCCCTGCTCATCGCATGCCCAAACCAAGCCAAACGATTTCCTTTCAACTTTTCTGTCACTGGCGCCACTTCCTCTTTATTCTACCGCAGTTATTGTAGTCACTTGAAATATCAGTTTAAAAAACACTGTTCTTTTTGTGCAAACTTCATAGACGTGATATGTATCGAAATCTAAACATGAAAAACATAAGGCAACAGTTGTTCTTAACTTATACTTCAAGTAACAACACTAATAGCGTTCGCTGATTTCCCAAAAAAACATCAAATCTTTTCGTTTTTTATTTTATCATGTTTAGATATGAATACCCATCGCATCTCTGGAGTTTAGCTACCCAATTCAAAATAACCCTGTATGCCATATATAAACAAGAATACCCACTGTATTTGTGTTTATATATGTCCTTCATTTATTAGGATGATGTCAGAGCCTACACTCTCTTCAATGATTGTATCCGTAGCTGTATTTTTAGAAGGTGTTTCGTCTCTGACTGATTGAAAGAAACCAGCCTCAGGCACTGCAGAGTGAAACATGAAAGGAAGATATATTCCTGAAAGGATGTAGAGCGGTACTGAACAAACATTCTCCAAATAAACCCCTTATAATTGCCCGTGTTTCAAATGCGAACAACGTCGAAGGCAAAATGTAGTTGGTTCACATTTTGTTCACCTAAAAGAAAATTGTTATTCGGAATGCCAAATCATGTGGTACCCATTAGCACCATTTTAGTACAGTTTGCTACACATGACTCCAAAAAATAATAGTAATATAAAGCGTGACAAAGTGTCGTAAAGTCCTGAACGGGCAGCAGATTAGAATGCCTTACATTAACTAATGAAGCCTGATAGCCCTTAACGAAGTACGGAGCACATTCGTTACCAGATTCCGATCTACACGAGCAACTACACGAAGATCGGTTGATAACGAAAGTAGAACTAAGTTATAGTAGAAGTAGAAATTGTGTTTATTTGGTAGTGGTCGAATAACGGAATAAAGTAGCTGATGTAAATCTAGAAATTGTTGGCAACTTCATGGATAGATGGGTGGTTGGTGGGTGTGGGTTTATGGTTGGGATGAGTGTCTTCACTACTTGAAGTTTCTAAGATAATAATAGACTAGCGAACCGGCCCCGTTTTCACACGGTGTTTTACAATTTGATTAAATATTGAGATATCTTTATTATAATAATGTATTATCCTGCAAATATTCTAAACGTGAAAGTTTGTATGGATGGATGGATGTTTGTTACTCTTTCACGCAAAAACTACAGAACGGATTTGGATGAAATTTAGCACACAGATAGTTTATAACCAGGATTAATATATAGGATACTTTTATCCCGATATTCCTACAGGATCGAAACTTATGCGGGTGAAACCGCGGGGGGCAGCTAGTAATTATGTATATGTACAAATAAACCTCCCGAAATAAATGCTCTGAATGATGGAGAAAACAGCATAGAAAGAAGAAACCCGCGGAGAAAAGAAGAACAACGTGTCACATAGACAGTCACAAAAGGCTGCTTTAATTTGTAATATATTATGTGTGAAATTCATTTGTAAAGTAAGTAGGTGGCATAACTACTTACTTTACAAACGAATTATGTCTCGCTTTAACTACGCGGTTGCTACGGCGTAGCGGGCGTAGCCTACGCCAGCAAAAAAAACAAAACTGAAAACCAATTTGCTACGCATTGACTATAATCACATCGATTTGTAACTCTATTGAATGAAATTAATGTAGATAAATGTAATGGAAACACAATCTTTTCAAATTGAAGAGAAATAACGTGAAAGTCATTAAAGTAACATAAATAAGGTGTCTACTGAACAGACGTGACCAAGGCTTCGACAGTAAATAAAAGCACTATATTTTAACTTTATAACTCCGTTAGTAGTTCGTCGCACCGGTAAGGAAATTGGCAAGCTCTTCGAATACCTGCAGACTGTAGTTCTCAAAGTTGAGAGTTTAATTTTATAAACGTTCATTTATTTATTTCTTGAATGAATGGCATTGATTTCTCCGTTTAATTTATTTCTTGGTTTCATAGCTCATGAAGTTCCACTACTAATGCTAATATCTACTAGACAAGTATTTTTATATTTGTTTTTGGGTTGGAAACAAAAAAATACTTACCTACGCATTTTCAAACACACAACAAGGAACCGAACTGGTTTTTCTGTATTTCCAAATGATTCATGTCCATGTTGTATGTGAATGACAACAAAAATCAATGTGCTTATAGTCACAATAAGTCAGTTCATTTCTTTCTACCACGCACCCGACTACTCCAGACCAAAATATTTGTACCGTGCAGGAATAGAAACCGTGACTTAAGTACAGTTAAGAAGACAAATTGCGTTTGCATAACTATTTCCAAATGTCAAGTAAAAATCCATTTGTTACAGAGGTCACGTGTAAAATGCTGGTACCTATTATTCAACTGCATTTGGATGGACTGGAGGCACACTGCAATATAGTTGGGAGAAGACTAAGCCGATAATAAAGTGGAAAACCACTTCAGTGTAAAACTTTGACAGTCGTTGAGGTGTAAGTGAAGCCGCTACAGCTATTAGGAAGCTAATGAGTGTAGCTTGTGAGCTCAGGATTGTGGATTGTCACGCGGGTTCACTAAAGTGTTGTGCTGTCATTGCCAAGAAATTATTTTATTTTTATTTGTAGTCTGAGTCTGAATCTGTCACGTCAAGTGGGAAGGCACACTTTACGAATAATTAAACACGCTGAAACTGGTTCTCTAGCTAGGTTTTTAATAAAAAAGCAAACAGTTCTTGTGAACTGGTATTTTCTTTGAAGAACAGATCTTTTTTTTATTTAACGTAAGAACTGGTATTTTGTTTTGTTCATTAAAACTACTTTCTTCAGATAAATAACTATTGCTTGGAAAATCTTTTGAGTACGTCAAAAGATCTATCAAGCCATGTGTGGCAATAAAGGCTTATTTTTTTTTATTCTACTCTATCTTTCTACCAACAGATGACAGCCCTAGGATCTCCCTGCTCAACACTAGGCCGTAATGCGATCACAGTCTCACAAGCTCAGAAGCGCGGCTTGTGACTGCGCGTGACCTCCTTTACAAGCACTACTAAAATCATTTTGCACTTCTCAGATGCAACTTTATAAGTGTCGAGACAGGGGTTACTTGGTAACTGGAATGAGAGACTAACGTCATTTATTGTAATGTAGTTTTTCAATGACTTAGCAAAATTGATTACAGTTTTAAGAAAGTTCGAAAACAAGCGATATTCACCAGCACTGTGCTTACGTGGTGGATTACGGCCCACTCCTTCTCACAGAGAAGGAAGCCTGTTTACCAGCAGTGCGAATATTAATCCCAGAGCTTTCGATATTTCCTTATCTCAAACGTTCCGGAAACATGTCTCCACCCTCCATCGATACCACTCAACTCCTTTTTAATACAATTCAATAACCCATGGGTCCTAACAAAAGGTCTCAATAAAAACATTCTCCGCAAAGAGAATATAGATGTGGGATCCCAAGCTGACGTGAAAGGGTATCTGCGCATATGAAGGGCCTACAAAGGGCACATAAACAAATATTTACGTCAAAGCCCTAAAATATCCCTAAATTCAATTCCAGTTTTGATAAGTGATCCCTTAGTCCCCGTGGGTAAACCACATCCTCAATTTGAATAATCAATGGCACTTTCTATACGGGATTATGGAATTGAGTGGCTTGTATGTATGGGCTTAGTTCATAACTAAGTTTTGACGGGGCGCGTGAATTCAGAATATTAAAAATATCTTTTAAAAACCGGTTAACTGCGAGTCGGACTTGTACAAGAAGGGTTCCGTACCTATCTCAAGGCAAAAAACGCGGAAAAAGACACGTTTCTTGTATGGAGACCTTTTTAACTTTATTTTATTTGTTGTTATATATTATATATAGAAATACACACTTTATGAAAATTTCAACTGTCTACTTATCACGGTTCATGAGATGCAGCTAGCTGACAGTCAGACGGACGGACGGATGCGGATGCCTAGTTATAGGGTTCCATTGACACCCTTTGGGTGAAAAATTGAAAAATTGTGTGTCGTTGACATTCATCAGGCAAAATAAAATATTACTTGTGCTTCCCGACTGCGTGGCGCAAATACTGTGGTATGTTTTTTACGCGAATATATGTGTCTAGATTTATATGTGGGATTCTTTATACCCTCAAAGCATCCTAGCGGCTGGATGGATTTGATACGTGAGTAAGTAATAAGTCCGGGTGTGACCCCAAGTAATTACAGAATGTAAATCATTGTCAAAGAAAAAAAAAAAAGAATAAATTATACAATTACATTAGCAACCAGTTTGATTTAGTCTAGACTCTACAGTCGGGTAAAAACCAAAAGTATAGTAGCTAGAGCTACTTTTTTACTCATCATGTATTAATGAACTTCGGTAACTACTGTTCCTGACCCGTTGACATTACAGCACACATGTCATTACAAATGCTAAGCCAATTAGTCGCTTGATTTCTAATCACGAGTTCATTAGCTCGCGTTTCATTGGATTTCAGTGAGCAACACACAGGTGCTAATATGGAATGTGACTGGTTACGTCCTAAATAGTTTGTACGTGAATAGAAAGATGGCGCTGTAATCCCATTCATTTAAAGATTGAATACGGTGGATAAATATTATATTGTGCGATAAAACCGCCCATTGTGTCACCCTTTGTAAAATTACTACATTTATATCTGTAGTTTATATGTTATACACATTAAAGAGTATTGCATTCTTCTTCGTAGCGCTGGCAGCACAGTACCGATCAGTACGATCATGTCGGCTCGAAATTTCACCACTTCCAGAGGCAGCACAGAGGTCACTTTGACTGCATGTTTATAAAAACGTGTGCGTTCGCGCCTATGACCAAAATATCGTCAATTGACCGCAACTACCACAACTTCGTGACAGTCGTCAAAATGAACGTGTGTTGGACGGTATGCTATTACCAGAATTTCACACAATTTTGTGCCAAGTCTCACCTTGATGTCAATGTTGTGGCGCCTTTTAACAGACCCTTATTCTCAAACCATAAAAACAAAAACAAACAATTCTCCCTACGTATCACCCGCAAACGAGCCATATATTCGGAACTCCAAAAAACTAAACTACGTGCGTGAAACCTTCAGCCATAAATTCCTCTAATACACATTCCACATTTGGTCTACAGAATATGTATTTTTTGCTTTTTGTTCAGGAAACATAACAAACTAGTGCGTGGCACGCGAGATTGTGTTCAGCGCTCGCATAATATACTGACATTAATCACCAGAGTAATGTATTAAATGGTGTTTCTAAGGTAAAGGTAATGCTAAGGGAGGGGATTGAGCTGTACTCGGTTTTATGTGTTTGAAAATAAAAAGTTTCTGTTTATCATTGATTTATTTAATCCTACTAATATTATAAATGTGAAAGATTAGAAACGGTTGAACGGGTTTGGATGGCCCCACAGATAGTTTATAACCTGGATTAACACAGAATACTTTTTATCCTATCTTCTAGTATGTTTCCGTGGGCTAATTTCCGCCCTCCACGCGGGTGAAGCTACTGTCAAAAGCTAGTAATATTATAAACGCGAAATGAAATGTCGATCTGTCTATCTGTAACCTTTTCACGCCAAAACCACTGAACCAATCGTTATGAAACCAGTAGGCCAATACTCGTAATTTAAAACGTTCAAAATCTAGTCGCAATCTCATCTCAGCGACAAACAAATGTCAAAATGTAGGGAAATTAGAGGTATTTTTGACAGATTGAGACTGAGATCAGACTGTAAACGTTCTTAAAATGACGAGAACTGCCACTCAGGACACCTCTAGTCCTTGTAAGTAATTCATTGATGTTTATATTCTTAGGATTTCATGTTTTCTTGCACTGATAATATTACATAAGTTTGCGAAATTTTGAAGCAACCATAGATATAAGAAATTTCAATTTCAATGGTAGTAATAGTGTCCACATTGTTGAAAATCCAAATACTGAATAAATAAATAATAATCAGAAACCGACGACTATTATTGTCGTGTAGCGACCAGAAAATCCTAACTTTAGCTTCAAATTAAACTAAGGAATTAAAACAAAGGGAAGTTGAAATCAAATAAAGTTTTATTTTCAAGATAAAAAGATGGAGAGTTACTGGACAGAGGTGTGTAGTAGGTGTAGGTGGGGAAGGATGAAAATGCGTGATAGTTGGGTTGAGAAGGTGGAGTTGAAGGTGGAGGCAGGCAGACTCGACGGCCACGCGTGGAGCAGAGCGCGCGTGCGGCACGGAGGGCACCCGTGGAGGGGCCCACGCAGCAGGACAAGAGGCGCAGAGATGGTCCGTCAGGCATAGGCGGCCTTTAGAAGAGGCACGCTGATGGGTGTTCCCAAGATAGGTGGCCCTGGAGAATCAGGCCTATTTTAAGTATCGGCTTTAGTGGCGAAACGGGAACTGACCCTAGCATTGCGTGAATTTATAATGTGAACTCGTAGAATTATCATGTCGAAAATATAAATTTGAGATATGTTAATGGCCATGTGTAGTTTGGAAGAAGTATTAACGTATGTATAATCAGCTAAAAAATGACAGGCCATCGATAATTCGAAAGAAAAGTTATCATGGCAACGTAATAAACAGCGTAATATACGTTAGTAAAATACAATAAAATCTTTAGATAAATTGTGTTAAAAGTATAGTGTCTATACGAAAAAATTATATCAACCAATATAGGCGAAGTTCCCAGCCCTTATCTTTGTGTTAAAGTTGAGGGCTGCGTCTGTGTACTGATGGTGGATAAATAACGTGGCCTGGTGTTGTGAAAGACAGTCAGAACAGTGCCTAACAGTAACGGAATGCTTGTTCTGACCTATCAAATAACGCCCTGACTGTCCTAAAATGATATCAAATTAAACTTAAAGCTGTCTTTAAATTACAATTAGGAGATAAAGTTAAAATGTTGACCTCCAAGAGCATCGTAAAAATGTGTCCAACATACATCAAAGTAAAATATGAATCTGTTAGATTTTATATTACTTAGTTTGGTATTTCTTTCTATATTAACAAGGGTACGAAGCTACGAAAACTAATTTTGAAGCCACAGGGAGCTATAAAGTGCTGGATGTTTAATATTACCAAAGTTTATAAGTAGTTACATTAGCAGCTGGTATCATTGGGATATCTACCCAGTATGCTCAAGAGTTATTTTGTAAGGAACTTCGTTTCAACCGCACAGGTTTTTTATCTTTCTTTCAAGAAGAAACTAAACGCTGATACTTGAGTTTTTGTGGGAACATTGCAGCATTCTCTAAATATTTAAAGGAATATGATAAAGAGGCAAAATTATTTGTTTTGGTTCGTTTATATGTTTGTAAGAGGTAATTTTTAGAAAAACTGATCCGATTACGGAAACTCTTTCACTTTACGCTATCGCTGAATGCCATAGTCACTAAAAGCCAGCCAATTGCGTGCAACGCACAATGAAGAGTTCCGTAGTCGGGATGACTTTATCCCAAAAACAAACTTAACTTTGTAGTTGAAAAACATGTTGTTCCATACATCGGTATACGTGACGGTCAATTCTTCAACTGCAAATGTAAGTTTGTTATCGCAAATCAATATTTCTTATGTGATAAAACTACTTTACAAGTTTCCTTTACTTGTGCTGTAAGACCTTGCTTCTTGCGAAATTTCATGATTCTAGGTGAACGGGAAGTACTCTTTTTTATTTGCGAGTATCAAAATATGTCGCATAAATGGCCGTATCTTTTTATTGTGTTGATTCAGAAGCTAGATTTTTATAGAGCTCCAAGAGAAGTTTACGCATTTGATATTAATTTCAACTTGATACCTCCACGCGTTTGTGGGAAAAAGGGCGTTCCTGAGAAAAAGGGTCTTGATAGATTGACATACGGATGGACATCGAAATGATTCTATAAGGGTTCCGTTTTGGGAACTGGAACCAGCGAGAGATGTCGTGCGGTGTCCCGCAGGGATCGGTTCTGGGGCCGCTCCTGTGGGACATCGGTTACGACTGGGTGCTGCGGGCCGACCTCCCTGATGGCGTCAGCGTAGTTTGCTACGCTGACGACACGCTGGTCCTGGCGCAGGGGAGGTCGCATCAGGCGGCGGCCGACGCGATGACACGCGGGGTTGCGATAGTCGTGGAAAGGATCCGGCAGTTGGGTCTCGAGGTGGCATTGCACAAGTCCGAGGCCATGTCTTTTCATGGGCCCCGGTACGGGCCACCTTCGGGATCCCAACTGATGGTAGGAGGGGTTCACATCGGCGTCGAGAAGACGATGAGATACCTGGGTCTCGTCCTCGACAGCCGGTGGAACTTCGTCGAGCATTTCCGACGTTTGGCCCCCAAACTGGAACGGACCGGGGCCGCCTTAAAGCGGCTCCTGCCCAACCTGAGGGGGCCAAACGCCTCCTGCCGGAGGCTTTACGCGGGGGTCGTGCGGTCCATGGCCCTATATGGGGCCCCGGTATGGGCGCGTTCACTGCGGCTTCGAGCCGCACACTACCTGAACGCGCCCCAAAAGGTGGTAGCCGTAAGGCTGATCCGGGGGTACCGCACGATCTCGCGCGAGGCAGCAAGCCTCCTTGCCGGACTGCCACCATGGGATCTGGAGGCGATAGTCCTCGCGCGCCTGTATGACTGGCGCGCGGAGGCACTACGTCGGGGGGAAACTCTGCACCCGCGGCAAATCGCTGCGGAGTGGACGGACCTCCGGCGCGGTCTCATGGTGGAATGGAAGGCGCGACTATCGCAACCCAGCGCAGGGCACGCCACGATAGCGGCGGTAAGACCCCTCTTTGAGGAGTGGCTAGAGAGGCGTCACGGCGCTCTCACCTACCGCCTGACGCAGGTCCTCTCCGGACACGGATGTTTCGGGAGGTTCCTGCACATAATCAGGCGGGAGGAGACGCCCGGGTGTCACCACTGCGAGGATCGCCCAGAGGACACGGTGGAGCATACGGTGGAGGTCTGCCCCGCTTGGGCAGAGCACCGCCGTGTCCTCGTAGAGGCGATCGGCAGCGGCGGCGACCTCTCGCGCCCGGCCCTGGTGCAAGCCATGGTCCGGGGCGAGAGGGAGTGGGAGGCGGTCACCTCCTTCTGCGAAGCAGTCATGCTAGCGAAGGAGGTGGCGGGATGGGCGAGGGAGAGATCCTCACGCCTCAGCCGCCGAGGGAGACGCTCCGGGCGTCGGGAGCCGCGTGACGACTCCCGGCCACCGTAGGCGCGGGCCTGCGGGCGGAGAACAATGGGTAGCTCTCCGTCCGATCAGGACCAGGCCCGTGCCGGACGGCGCGTAAGTGTTCCACGTGCGCCTCAAAGAGATGTCAGCATAGATGACGGGGCCCGACAGGGCCGAAGCCTGCCGGGGTAGCGGGATCGTCCGAAAGGGTTACCGCTGCCCTGGTACGTAAAGGGCTAAGGAAGGAACACGGGTGGGTTTTAGTCAGTAAGAGTCTGACACTCCCTTCTGCTCCACCCAGAGCGGGAGGAGTCATTTGATGATTTCCCATCCACAAAAAAAAAAAAAAAAAAAAGGGTTCCGTTTTTTCCTTTTGAAGTACGGAACCCTAAAAAAAATCATTTGAAATCAACGTCAGCTTCAAATATGTTGAGACCAGCTCCAAAGACATGCAAATATGACAGATTGACAGTTTTTTCCCCTGAACATCAGAATCGCAGCCCATATTTACATCATAAAGGTAATCATTCGTGTGAGAAATTGACAAGGGTTGATTCTGAGGCGCGAAACGTCACGCCAACATTATTCAACATGATAGCAGTGCTATCAGGGGGCTACCATTCCATAAAGCAGATCAATGTTACACGAAGTGAAGTGACATGCGATTGTGTGTCTTATATGCACCTAAGTTCCTCAGATTCATCTGTTATCATTTTTTAAATCCAACTGAACGTTTTCATTCCATTTTTTCGTGAAACTTCCTCCCTTTGATTTACATTAATAAAGTACCTAAGTTGTGCCTCTAGAATTCAATTTTAAATTTTCGCGAATATTTTAACAATAAACTGAGGCCGTTGGAAGTTTTTGGTTCTTTTTTTGTTCCCTCGAAATACGTCTTTTTGGAAATAAAATTGTACTCTATGCATATTAGATTAGTTCTTTATTACTTATCTTTGTTATAAAACGCACCTGCCATCTAATCTCTTCACTACCCTGGGTTGACTGGTAGAGAATGACTAAGGAATTAAGTCTGACTTTGTACCTTTTTGTGCGAAAAGTTTAAATAAATAAATAATAAAATGAATATTGTATTTAGGCCGAAACTTAATAATATACATAGTAGTTTATAATAGGGGTTAATGTATGAAATTGCCGTTTCATTGTAATTGGTACTTCGAATGGACATAGAACCTTCATGGTTTGATATTGAAACTTTATTTACATGGTACCTATGAAGTTCTTCTTTTAAAAAATGTGCAACATCCGATTATCGACTTTCAGTTGTTTTTTTTATTCAGCTTAGACAAGAAAGATGGATACTTCGAAAATTCGAGTTAATTTTGAATACGAGTTCCGACGCGGAACTAACGCGGCAGAAACAGCTCGCAATATCAATGTTGCGTTTGGAGAGGGGACTGCTAATGAACGCACCGTGCGATTTTGGTTTAAACGCTTTCGTGATGGAAACTTTGATTTGAAGAACAAACCACGTGGAAGACCGCCCACACAGGTGAATAACAATGAATTGAAAGAGATGGTGGAAGCCGATCCGAGCCAAACTACCCAGGAATTAGCGGCATAGTTTACCGTTACCTTACCAACAATATTGACTCATTTGCGTCAAATCAATAAAATAAAAAAATATGAGAAAAGGGTGCCTCATGATTTGACTGATCTGCAGAAAGAAACGCTTGTTGAAACATGTGTTGTTGGTAACTGTTTGGTGGTCTCAGCATGGTGTTATTAACTATAGCTTTCTCCGATCTGGTCAAGCAATACCGGCAGATGTCTACTGTGCCGAACTCCAAACAATGATAGCAAAACTAGCAGTGAAACAGCCCCGACTCATGAATCGATCTTCACCATTATTGCTCCATGATAACGTGAGACCTCATACAGCACGAGAAACCGTTTTAACTCTACAGGAACTGCAATTAGAAACCATTCGTCACCCTCCGTATTCGCCAGACCTTGCTCCAACGGACTACCATTTTTTTCGTGATTTGGACAATTTTCTACGTGATTAAAAGTTTTCTTCTCGGGAGGCAGTACAAAATGCTTTCACACAGTTTGTCGAATCTAGATCACGAGAGTTCTATCGCAAAGGCATAAATGACCTTCCTATTAGATGGCAGCAATGTATAGATAATAACGGTAATTATTTCAATTAAATAAATATGTTAAATTAAAAAAAAACGAATTTCAATTTTTCAGTACAAATCGGCAATTTAATACTTTAACCCCTAATATTAATCTCAGGCTGGAGACTTTGTTTGTCAACTAAGAACATTTTAAAGCTACTACATATTAATTTTATTCTACAAACGACGAATTAGGAAGAAAATCTTCAAAGTAAATAAATAATTACTCCTGTTCCACGTAAATTAACCACACGTTAATAATGGTAACAGGCTGTAAGCGTAACGTAAACTCGTTCAAAGTCAAGTCATTTCATTAAATTAGGCACATGAAAGGCACTTTTAAACGTGAAAATTAAAACGAAAATAGAATTCATTCACGTTACGTAACGTAGGTTAGATGTTTGATTCATATATTGTTACACTACTACAATACAAGGATCTTGTGGCACTTGAATGACGTTGACAGGGGGTGCTGTTGGTAAAAATTTGTTCAATTATTTTGTTAAATGTTTTGAAAAAACAAGATAGCAGCGTTAGTTCTCATTTTGACCACGCGCCAAAGATCTTTGTAGCACTATACTTACTATCGACGACTAGGATGTTCAAAACTTTAATAGCTTTGGGCCATCTAGTTTTCAACTTTGTTCTCTTCATTATTGTTATTGTTCTCAGCATAATCAAACACCGTTTAAGCCATTACATCGATATGATCCAATAAACATCAACATTTAAGGTTCCTTGCACAAAGTTTTCCACTACGATTTTTCTTCCACTTTACCTCCGCCGAAACACCCACGCAATAATCTCCTTTATTGCTTCCAAAGTAAGGGTTAGTAATGCATGTAAGTAAGTTAGCAGGTATTGACCCGTCATAAATCGGTGCAGATGGGCCATATGTTCGGTGATAACCTTCGTAACTCTTCACAGGACGTATGAGGCGGCGCGATCCGATCGACCTGAAATACCGTTGCTTAGTTTACGTGTATCTCTGACATGGGTTGCTGAGAAAGTTTCGTGTTTTATAAGAACAGAGAAAGTTAGGTTAGGAAAATAAATAGTAGTCCGTATGCCCAGTTGAGGAGCAGTGGGCCCAGTGGTTATGGCCCCGACTTACGAGTCGGTTCGAACCCAGGCAGGCACTTTACTTTTTGTAAATAATTTCATCACCACTTGACTGTTCTCAAAACGGTGAAGGAAAACATTGAAGTCATGTGACATCTACCAACCTGCACGGGGCCTGCGCGGTGGATTACCCTTCCCGAATAGAGGAGGCCTGTGTCCCAGCAATGGGAACATTATAGGCTGATTATGCTACGAATTACTGTTTTCATTAACATTAGGCAACCTAAATAAATGCCGAAATAGAAGCGCACTCTATTGGATAATCAAATTTCGGCATTAAACGTTGAAAATCCAACAGCGCGCTTTTATTAGGCACAAGCTGCGCCCCGCGGTTTCACTCGATAACTTTCGATCCCGTGGGAATATCGGGATAAAAAATATCCTATATGTTAAATCCTGGTTACAAACTATCTGTGTGCCAAATTTCATCCAAATTCGTTCAGTACTTTTTGCGTGAAAGATTAACAAACATCCATCCATCCATCCATACAAACTTTCACGTTTATAATATTAGTAGGAATATTAGGATTTATTCAGGTGTTGCCTAGTGTTAGCGAAAACTGACAGTGTGCGGTCGTCAATTTAATTTGTATAGGAAATGAAAACATTAGTAAACCAGCTGAACCTAGTGCATATACGAAAATGAAAGTCTAAAAATGAACTGCTAAATATAAACATAGGTACTCGTATTATATATCGGGCTGGTGTCCAACTCCACGTCCAAGCGTGTATTATTCTTTCAATGGATTATAGAACCACTAGCTGTTACCCCTGACTGCGTCTGCGATCCAGAATAAAAACAGCATATGTCCTTACCCATGTCACGGTCTATTGGTGCGTCAAATTTAATCCAAATCCCTCCAACGGTTTCTGTGTCATTGAGCAACAAATAAGCAAAACAACACACTTTCGCATTTATAATATGAGTTAGGATCTCGTAACAGATCACTCAAGTAACATCCAGTAGTTATTCACTTCATTCATCCGAAAATATGAACCTAAACCTAAATTAGTAATTATTAGCTCCATACGAAACCCTGAACAATCAAGACCTAAATCTACGACCAACTGTGTCAAACGATGGTACCTCCGTGGGAATCTAAACAAATGTTTCAGTTTAAGTTCCACCGATTATAATATTAATCCGAAAGGTATTTCTGTTTATATAATTATGTAAAGACGGAAAGATAACAGGAGTGTCTGTAAACAATACCGTGGTTTAATTTAAATTGAGTTACAAACTCCTTTCATTACCATCAATGGTGGCTTATTTGTTATTGATCGAGTTAATGCCTTTTGTGCTAGTGTTTCATGTTTTGGGCCAGTTATAGGAGTTGATTTATAATTAAACTAAAATAATTAAACTTATTGTTGAAACGGTACCTACGGATAAGGAATAACGGATATTTGTTCAGACTTACCCACCTGATAGGTTTCTTTTACAAGGTTTAAATAGCATAAGCATAATCAGCCTATAGGCTAGCATAATATTTCCACAGCTGGCACACAGTCCTCCTCTCATATTATAGATTTAAATGCCACTGGATTGCAATATTTCTGTAACACACTTACCTTATAGGTTCTGCCTTTATTTTGGTCTTGTGCACTGCATATTTGACATCAATACAGCTAACACCAATACCCGCATCGTGCATTCCAGTCACAATTACAGCACAAGAAACTAAGCAACACAAATAGGCCAGATTAGCAACGCTGCTTAAGCCAAGAATACACAATTGGACGGCAAGGTAACAGGGGAGTGGCAACTCGCCAGCTCGTTGTAAAGTTGACGATAAATTTCGGAGCAGGTGGCTAGTACCCAGATTGGACCAGTTACTGCCCTGTTCCAGTCGCTATGCCAAAAATTATGGACTTCCCCAGGTATGTTTAAATTTTGGTGTTTTGTTTTAGGACCTGGAAGCAGGCGGAAGTGGCTTAGTGGTCAGTGTTGGCGAGGAATAATATTAGAATTTAGCTGATTAATACAATGTAGAAACGACCGCATTCACTGGTCAGAATTACGGAGTTTAACACCTTCAAAAAAGAAGAAATTATGGTACTGAACTAATTTGATGACGCTGTCCTTGCAAAGGATGGAATAACCTTTTTGGGTATTGTTATAAAAATAACTAGTCTTGTCAAAAGAAGAGAAGTATGTATCCAAAAGAATATTAAACGTCAAAGAAAACGTAGCAAACAAAAAAAATACTTTGCCCACCATTAATAAAAAAGATTTACAAATTTTAAAAAATCCAACACTAAAACCATCATGTTCGACATCAAAACTTTTCCAGCCACCTTCACAACGAATACTTGCACCTCGTGAACCATGAACGAAAAAACACGACAGTAGAACAGCACTCTTAAGTTCGCCATCAACACCTCACCCCGCGCCATACCAAGTGCAGACGACCAAAGAAACACACTTTGCCAAGAATTACGTCCGAAGTTAGCGGATAAATGGCGTCCGCAATAAACTCGTGTTGAACAAAATGCTTGGAGCATTGTTTGTGTACCAACTTCGCTTGTTTAAGCCAGTTTAGAGGTGAATAAAGTTATGCAAGTTAGAGAGTTGGCTGAACCGAAAACGAATTGTCAGCGTACTCCGCGTACCCGGCTAGTCTGGGCATGGCTATATGGGTTTTTGGCTTGGAAAATGATTTTGGAGTCACTTTCAGACCTCAAGTTGGGTTGTTATAAAGTTGTTTCGTTATTCAGAAAGTTTTGGATAATGCATTTGGCAGCCAAGTTTTAAAGCAAAGCAGACTAGTGAATTCCTTTGTTGTCTTCATTAGCAAGACTATGATAATAATACATAGTTGCTCTAATTTATAGTATAGAACAGTCATATCTACAAGGTGGCTCAGGGAACATTGCATTGAATCAACAACTCGCTTACCTATAATATCGAATTTCACAGCGGATTATTTATCATCAAACAAGAGATCATCTGAATAGAAAGCAATGTTATTGAAATCTACCTTCATTTGACGTACACTATATGATGTCATAGTCACGAACCTAAACACATACCGAATCCAGCCAGAACCAATAACCTCATCGGATCCGACATCCGTTATTACACAGCCTGTATTCCTATATAATCATTGAAATACTCCCGTACATTTGAAAGCAGCCGTATTCAAAATACATATTCATTTTCCCCGTTTACACAGACGAAGGGGTACAGTCGACGTATTTAATCCGAAGTATTTGAAGCGAGGGTACGCGGCACGTGAAGACCTGTTGCCGTTTTGGGGCGAGTGGAAGAGATGTCAATGGAACCATTTAACCCGCCCCTACTCAATAGTTTTTGGCACTTCGGACTCTTTATGTGATTCGTTTGTTGGGTTGTTAATTGGCATGGTTTGAAATGGCTGGTGAGAATTGGCACTTTTCGAACATCTGAAGGCCAATCCTGGTAATATAAAACGTTTAAAATCTAGTTGCAGTCTCATCTCGGCGACAAACAAATGTCAAAAACTTGTAAACTTAAAAAATGTAGGGAAATTATACGTATTTTTGACAGATTGAGACTGAGATCAGACTGTGAACGTTCTTAAAATTATGAGAATTGCCCCTCTGATTTTTGGTTACAAGATTTTCAAGTAAACTGTTATCCAACTTTAGTTTGGTTAGGCTGGATCTAGTCTACTGTTCACACAAAGATTACAATACCTATCATCAACACCTGTTGATGTCGCCATCTCTGTTAGCCATTGCCTATCTTTCATGCAGAATACAAACCTTCTTACATACAAGGCTCTTTCAGAATAACTCCTTATACTAAATAAAAACGAAACCATTTTCAGATAGGCACCTACTCAGTTACCAACTCGCCTCCTTGTAATCCCTGCGAGTACATAGAACCGAATCAATCATTTTTAATATGTGCTCCACAATATCCTTCAACCTTTACCTCGCCTAATCCGCAATTACTTATACATCAATTCCCTCTGCCTGATATAAACCGAAGTCTTCCATTCGGAGAGATAACATATGCAAATCGCTAATATCCAATATGTGGGAAGGGACCTAATCCTTCCTTTGGAAGCCAATACGTTGCTACCACGTGGCCACAGCCTACACAGTGCGCACAGATCCATTATATGCGACCACAGACTTTGGTATAGTCGACCACGTAATTAATTTATCACCCTAAGGTTAAAAAAATCACTACAACTTGAAAAATAATAATAATTTCCAAAATATACATACAAAACCAAAGTCGCTCACTTTGGTTCCGACGGTCAGGTTATTTTTCAGGTTTTTTTTTTTGTTTTTTTACCTGTAGGTAGTATTTTTTTTTAACTTTTTTAGTTGTGGTACCTACCCCATACAACATACATGAGTAACCAACAGTGACAGTAACTTATAATAACATCATCAACATACACAAAGTAAAATAAATACGTATTACTGAAGCTAACTCAAAAACTACGCAAGCAAAATTAGTAATTCATATGGCGACTTTAAACAGCCCAGTAATAACAGAGAAAACAGTATACATACCTACCATAAAGGTTTTTTTAATCTGCTGTGAGGCAAAGCCGCTCATATACAAAATATTTTTGTCCTTCAAAAACGAGCTGTTCGAGCAATTTACCAGCTAGGTGCCAGAGTTTCTCTAAGAGATTTTTTAATGATATTGATATTCTCACGGTTGCATCACAATTCATCTTTGCCAACATCTTGTATATTAGGCAAAATTTACACTTATACACTAAAAACAGTAATATTCAGTGTTAACACTAGAAGTAAGGAAAACTACGTGCCCCCTTTCACCGGCTTCATAAGGTTCATAACTCATTTGTTGGGCTTGGTATAACCTTTTAAAACAAGATACCCTCTTCTTTGTTAGACTTGCCTTTTAATGCGTTTAAAGCTCAAGTAAAATCCAACCTTTGTTCAAAGGCTTACTATTCCATCAACGACTACTTACACGATAAGAATAGTTGGTCGCCCTAATTAACTCAAGACAATGTTCATGTTCTTTCTCCAGAATTAGCTTACTGGCAGGTTATTATTATAAGTATTAACTTATTTATTTATTTTACTTCAAAGGTCCTAGTTTATCATCTGTGACTTCAAGTGACAGCTATGTGACCAGAACCCAGCAATGCATAAATATGTAAGCTGTCACGCCCTTTATGCCTGGAGGCTTTTATTTCGGTAGTAAGTTTTTATGTACATTTTAATTAATTATTATTTAGCTTGAGTACGTATAGTTTTTTATTATATTTCTTGGTATTTTGGCGTGGCTAGCTGACATATGGCAAATAATTTAATTTTATGTTCTGTGCCTTGTAATGTTAATTACTTAACATCTAGTATTGTATACAATTAAGTATCAAGTATTTTCTAACTGAACAGACAGCTGTGCTGCTGAGGATTTTGTTGCGCCACTTCTTCTTCCCAGCGGTAGCACTAGGAAGTGGTGAAGGGCGGGCGTTTTTGGGGGACTGTCCTTTGTAATTTTGACGTTCGAAAAGTGCTGATTCTCAGCCTAATTTGAATAAATGACTTTTGATTTTGATTTGTAATGTATGGTATACATACCATACATACATGGTATGTATACCATACATTACAAGCCTTTCTTTTGTGAAGACGGTTAACAACATCCCGGTCTATTTGTGTACGTCATCACCATCCTCATCTTGCTGCCCTCGTCCCGTTACACGGGGTCGGCGCAACACGTTTTCTATGAAACACTTAGATTATTTATACCTTAGTGAGATTCAAATTACTGGGAATTGTTGTAAAAAGTGGTAAACCGATTACGAGATCGACTACACAATATCATAAACAGTTGGTTTGAAACGCTCGCTTTGTGCATTTCGTATCAATTCGTTAGTGGAGGATGAATATGTATGTTCCAATTTTAGAGCGAGGCTCCGGCTGTTCCTATGCCTAGAGCTGTATTGTAGAATCACAAAATCGAATTATCTATTCAGGCTACATTATACATAATTGTTATGCCTAAATATTCAATTTACAGATAGATAGTGGCGTCGATCCGTTGTTCACAAACTAAACTAAATTTAAGTTCAGTGCATCTTTTTCTTTCTATTTCATTAAGAAAAGGACAGAAGATAAATGTTAGTTTAGTCCTGTCAAATTAGTCGGCGCCTGACGTAAATTGACGTATTTTTAGTGGCCATGTTTTTAATCACGTCTATGCTTGCTATGGAGTATCTAAATTTGACAGGACTAAACTATTAATTATCTTCTGTCCCTTTCTTAATAAAATAGAAAGAAAAAGATGCACTGAACTTAAATTTAGTTTAGTTTGTCAACAAAGGAATCGGCGCCAATGTTCTATTTACAGCACTAGTTGACTAATGTGTGTTGTTTAAATACAAACAAAAGGCTTAATTACAATATACAAGCTGATACTAAAATATATAAATATTTTGTACAAATCTAAACACACTCACAACAACAACTTGTAAACCTGCAAAATATTTCTTTCTGCTCATTCGCACACCAACCCCCAAGAGCCTTGCTTAGTTTGGGAGTCAACGGTTAAAACAAAAAATTGTGATGTAGAAACTGAACTGTGCTAATGTAAATTTACTGTCTGTCATCACCTTTTCCTTTTGCTAATCAAACTTTTTGTATTTGTTTTTTTTTTTCGTTATATAATACAAAAAATTAGGAACGGTAAACAGCTCATTCGGGCATCAAAAACTTCGTCGACAACACTGTCAATGGAATAAGTGCCCAAAAGGCTGGCAGCATGGCCACGTTTAATGGCGATGCTGATTATTTGTGCTAAAAATAGGCCCGCCTTCTAGCCACGTGAAGAGTTGAGCAACCGCTTGGCGACGTCTCGAAATACTCGATGAGCAGTCGGACCCCAAGGCACTAGTAATTCTAGGGCCACTAGTTGACTATGAATACATGATTAGTTTTGAAAATTGGAGACCTATTTTTGATAAAAACTTCATAAAGTGTTTGGAGGATATCCGCTGAGACAGAAAATTCAACAATTCACCACGTCCTTATTGCCCATCCATTTCCATAAGCAAGTTCAGAAGCACAACTACCAGGACAGCATGGTTTGTGAGGACCTACAAACTAATAAATAGCCAAGTCGGGCAGTCCATAAATGTAACAACGGAGTCAGGGAGCTCTCAACTAACCAGTCAACTAGATTTCAACTTTAATTACTTTCTAACTGATTACTGTTTCTCATTACTGCGACTCCTCGATGTCTTCTTTAGTTTTAATTTAAGATTTTCATTAAGAATACTAATTTTATGGACGGACTCCGAAGTCAGGTAGTTTTGTGTTTGCTTAAGTTTGTTTCATTAGACTTCATGTTGAAGAAATTTTGCTGAGAAGTTTTGAAAAAGTGCAGCGAAGTTGAATTCTAAAAAGAAATAATAGTAGTAGTGAAGGCGGTGATGTAGCTCAACGACTAAACTTAATTATAGTAGTAGTGAAGGCGGTGATGTAGCTAAACGACTAAACTTAATTATAGTAGTAGTGAAGGCGGTGATGTAGCTAAACGACTAAACTTAATAATAGTAGTAGTGAAGGCGGTGATGTAGCTAAACGACTAAACTTAATAATAGTAGTAGTGAAGGCGGTGATGTAGCTAAACGACTAAACTTAATAATAGTAGTAGTGAAGGCGGTGATGTAGCTAAACGACTAAACTTAATAATAGTAGTAGTGAAGGCGGTGATGTAGCTAAACGACTAAACTTAATAATAGTAGTAGTGAAGGCGGTGATGTAGCTAAACGACTAAACTTAATTATAGTAGTAGTGAAGGCGGTGATGTAGCTAAACGACTAAACTTAATAATAGTAGTAGTGAAGGCGGTGATGTAGCTAAACGACTAAACTTAATAATAGTAGTAGTGAAGGCGGTGATGTAGCTAAACGACTAAACTTAATAATAGTAGTAGTGAAGGCGGTGATGTAGCTAAACGACTAAACTTAATAATAGTAGTAGTGAAGGCGGTGATGTAGCTAAACGACTAAACTTAATAATAGTAGTAGTGAAGGCGGTGATGTAGCTAAACGACTAAACTTAATAATAGTAGTAGTGAAGGCGGTGATGTAGCTAAACGACTAAACTTAATAATAGTAGTAGTGAAGGCGGTGATGTAGCTAAACGACTAAACTTAATTAAAAATGTTGATAAATTTTCTCTTACAGACTTACAAGAAACACATGATATAATTATTATTTTTTGTTAGAACTTACTAAATATTTATAAAAGTTCGACGGTACTAGGTGAACTCCTTTTATTAAGACTCCAATATATAATTTAGATGCGTATGTACTCGACGCTGTGGAGGAAGTCACTTTTACAATCTCCTATACAAAGTCCTTTATCAAATCAATAAATCAAACTACACAAAAATCATCTCCTAAACCAACAACGATTTCTTCACTATTATTATAATAAACCCTTTTTACTCTGATCATCTTTGCGTTGCAAAGTTGTTGGTATGTTTTTCAGTGATTTACAGAATGTCCCTTAGTTCAGTGTGCGTTTTGGCAAAGGCCTCTTAAAGCAACTGCCACTGAGTCCTATCTCTCGCAACTCTTCTCCAATTTGAACCCGCCGTGAAGATTCCCTTTCCCATCTTTTATATTGTCTTGCCCTGTTCCTTTTGCCATCTTTCGGGTACCCCATTCTGTCACAAATTTACTCTTTTAATACATCCTGATCCATTACTCGATGTAATGCGTTGTGAACAGCGCGGCTCACGCCCGCACCGACCTCCGTACCGCACGTGACTGCAATAGAACTGCTATTACTATGTAGCGACCAAAACCGCTACGACATCCGCTGCCACTTATGAACAGTGAGACCACGGCAAGAAATCACGCCACCCTATACGTCATATCGTATGATGTTGCAAAGCTCCGCCCACTTCACGCGTCAGTCGAACTTTGCCCCACCTTCCGGAACACGGCGCCCGCGCATCCTTTGTCCGAACACTAACGAGGCAAGATGGCGGCGCACTCGTCTATTGTTTACGCTAACGAGGGGGTGTCAACTCCTACGCAAAACAGTCAAGCGTGAACCATTATTATTATTATTTAGTTTTAATTCATTAGTATAAATACCTGCCTATTTTGTATGCTTATTCTCCGTCCCATAATGACTTACGCCTGCGTAGTCTTTGCCCATACAAAGCCCCGCCACATCCATAGGATGCAAACACTACAGAACCGATTCCTCCGCAAGGCCACAAACTCCCCCTGGTTCGTTCGCAACGAGATCCTCCATATTGATCTCAAGATCCCCACCATCCAGCAGTTCATGAAACGCCTCTCCAAGCGTTTCTTTGACACAGCCGCCAAGCACCGCAACCCTCTGGTTGTCGCGGCCGCAAAATACACCCCCTCCAACATCAGTAAGCTTCGCCGTCCAAGGCATGTACTCGGTGACCCCGATGACCCCATAACACTCCTCCAGGAGAGCGATAGGGCAACCAGCACAGCTCACAAGAACAAAAAACCGACATTCCGACCCCGCCGCCAGGGTCCATCGCGAAGTTGCTTCTCGCTCGGAATTTTATTTCATCGCCTACTGCTAAATCGCTTCAGTAGCTACTCCGCTATAGTTATACGATATTGCAAGTAGTATAATTAGACCTTATAAACGGAGCACTATACTACTTCAACTAGATAAAATGGTAAGATATCGCATAGGATAGGATTACAGGCACATGACACTTTTTAACGTTGTGTCCACGCGGCAGATGCAGTGATATCTAGAGCACGTTCGTAATGGATGCGACATGAGGGGCAATTGTAATGGGACGAGGTAACCGATTAAGATAAGCAGAGTTGTGTCATTATTACACACGCGTCTGGTCGGAGGATCCTCCCTTTTCAATGGTGTATTTGAACTTTACACCCTGTCCCACCTCTATAGAACTTTTTATCAAGTGTTTCACTAACAACATGTATGTGCACCAATCCAGTTGCCAGGTTGTGTTGTTATAGGTAGTATTTTCTCGTTTTCGGACACGTTTGCAGACACACGCTCTGACCAAGATTCTTAAAATCAGCCTATAATTTTCCCACTGCTGGGCCACAGGCCTCCTCTCTGTGAGAGAGAGTGGGCGATAATCCACCACGTGCGCCCAGTGCGGGTTGGGGGATATCGCAAGTCTTTGAATTTTTTATTCTAGATCATGCTGATTTCCTCACGATGTTTTCCTTCACCGTTTTGAGAGCAGTCGTGATGATATAATTTACACAATGTAAAGTGCCTGCTTGGGTTCGAACTCACGACCTACAGCTCGTAAGTCGCGTCTAAGATTCCTGCATGATAAAACACTGAAATCAATTTATGAAGAAACCTTGTTGTATAGCTGCAGATACATACAATTCCTGAAATCAAAACTATAAACGCAATACAATCTCGTGATCTAAATAGAACAATAGAACGGCTCATAAAAGCGCCATAAAATATAGAAACAGCGTTGTTAATTTGGTCCATTTACCAATTATACAGTCAACTTAAAGTCTCATTAAAATGAGCACAATAATAGAGTGGATTCGCATAAATTTTATGAAATGCATAAATTTTAATGTTCGCATAATAATGACACTGCAATGCGCCTGAATTTTCGGAGCTATTTCTTTATAGCCTCTAACATGGAGTGTTCATAACCCTTTTTTATCAACTTAGTGTTATAAGCATCTCTTTGGGAACGTCATATCCTTGTAATTTATGTAAGGCCATTGTCCCTCTCGAGTGCAGGAATGAGCATTATTCACTGTATTTATAATCTCGCTTGCTTCCAATTGGTGGTTTAAGATCAAATAGGTATGATGGACTAGTTTGCGACTTGCTTTGCTGTGTAAATTCAAGCGACAAGAAGAATTAATTCGGTTCGCAATACATTAAACGTCGCTCAATGGTATCTTACTTTAATTTTAAAACGCAAAGAGAAATATTTAATACCATCTTTGATTATTCTCAAGGACCATGTTACATCCTGTTCCCAATATCTAGACAAGATCCAAATGCTCTAACTTTTGTACCCAATCAAGTTTTATTAAGATCTAAGTCTACTGTAACAAAGAACAGAGCTAAACTTCAAAGTTTTAGACAAAACTGTTCAGCTTAGACTGAACTTGGATCTTAAATTATTTCTTTTTGGAAAATATCTTTGAACTTTGTTAAAATAAAATCGGTGGAGGTTTAGTTATCGTAACATTTTGAAGATAAGCAATAATAGATTTGTAATTATTTACCGATTAGTCGAGTAAACTAAGGCTTACGACCTTTGAGAAACTATTAGTAACGGATGGCTAAACTAACTTTCAAATCGTTATTAATTATGAGACATTTGTTCAATAAATCTAAACTTGTAAGAGGGTAAGAGACTTCGATAAGAAAGAGATTGGTGTTTTGAAATATTTTTCTTCGCTTCTATATAAAACCAGAAACGTATAAAACACAACAGAGCTAACTAAATCCCTGCTCAAACACAAGTCTAGAATTTAATTCCCTCGCTTTTGTGCAAGTACTAAAACAAAAAAGAAACTAGCGTCACGTCTCCGAGTATTCTCTTTTAATCCCGTAAGTGGTTCATCTTAGTGATAGTTTCATTTGAATTGAGTTGCAGCTTGGCAGCTCTGCAGCTCTGCAGCTCTGCAGCCTCAAACTTGCGCTGCTATAAACTTGTTGACAATCCTCTCCCATTAATGTTATTAGGTAGGATAGACGACTATCTTGGATTTGTTTTAGTTATAAAGTTGGAGTTGCTTGAAGACTGATTTTGTAATACAGTTTTGAATCACGGTGAGGTATTATTTTGTATATAGAATTTTACTTACATGCATAATATCGGCTAATGGTAGCAGATCAGTCTATGGAGCATGATTGCTTACAATAAGATACCCAGTTAAGGCGAGGGAAAAACTTATAACACTAGGAAAAAGCCTTCCTAGAATTCATTTTCTCTAAGCTATGCCTAGAGGACACCAATTCTAGGAAGGATGGTAATGGGAACTCAACAATGAAAAATTAAAAATACCGTATATATTGAATAACATTTTAAATAAACATTCTGAATTGTGATATATGTGGCGTTTCACATACTTACAAAAATATCGAACCTATTGATAGTCATTCATTGAGCTGTGTTAGACTGTCTACATTGCTTTGCAACAAATTACCATCGTATTTGTCCATTCTAACGTCAAAACATATCCCGAAAACATTTTAAACTTGTGAACCGCAATATTTCCGGCATAAAAATCAAAAACATCCTCAAGATGGAAGATTGCGGCATACGCCATAACTCGATAGCTGACAAATAGAACTATTTTCGTGCTCGTCGGTTTGCACTCGTACCGGTACGAGCACGAAATAGACGGCACCTGGGCACGAGTTTGTGGCAAATATTGTGCTATAGAGTTGTTATTGAAAGTAAAAAGTTGCAATTTTCGGAGTGAATAGTTTGCGTTATGGGCTCCTTTTTAAAAGGGTAGGTTGTTTATAAGACTTTCGGGCTGGTTGTTTTCGTGACCTTTCGAAAGGTCACGAAAAAAGTCGCACCCAGTGGCCAGTGTTAAAAACACTTCTATGAAGCTAGACGATGAATGAACTTATAATGAGAGTTTTTTACTGACAAGATATGTTTTTAACTTCTCCACTGCCGAAAAAAACATAAAAATATATACTATAAAGAATAGAAACAGAATATTAATAGTCGTTCATATTTTTAATGTTCCTATGCTAAAACTAAAAGAGGTCTGAAAGCTCTATTTTGTTCACTATTCCTTTATTCTTCGTTATCGAGTTCTTTTTATTTTAACCGTAAAACGCCTTTATTTTCAGAAGAGGGTCTAGTATATTTTTCGCACTCTCTGAGGGCCGATGTCTTATCTCACGCTGTGGAGACTGTAAAATGTCTTCGAAGCTTATAGAAATAACCGTATTTTTGGGTCTTACGAAAACTTTTATTACACATCTTTAGAGCAATTGTTTGTCATAAGTTCATTCAAAAGGTACCTAGTAATAGTTTTTATATGCAAATCATGTTACTGAAGACATCTTTACTGTCTTCTTTAGGAGAACATAGTATTTTTTTAAATTTGCTAATGGTTTCTTCTGATAAATGAAAAGCAATGAGGTTTAAGCGCTATCTTTGCTCACTGCGTGTTGGCGACCCAGCTTAACTCAAAAAGTGCCTTGAAATAGTCACAAGACATCTTGTACTTCCCTACCAAGTTAACAATTAAGTTAAGGAACGAGTCCTATGGGAATGCAAAACAAGTGCCCTGATGTGAAAATAAAATGAAAATTGACTGATGAACTACCTTCGAGGTCACCAGACCATGGAGGCAGTTCGTCGTAGGACATCGTAGGGCCTCATACTTAGCAGCAGTACTTGTGACCGTGGGTTCAATTCCTAAGTCGGGCAAAGTGTTATTAGGTTCCATCAGGAAATGTTTCATGAGCAGCCCGGAGTCTGGGGTTTATTCGTGCCCGGTTGATGACAACAGGCGCGGCCTCTATTACGTGGGACTTAAACATAAAGCTGGCGAAATGCGGGGGTACTATATATAGGTACACCTCTGCCTGACCTTTCGGGGATTACAGGCTTGCTATCTGTCATGTTATGAAAATGATAAATAGATTTTAAAATAAAATCGTTTATTCAAAGTTCATTGATACATTTTGCAGAATATCACGTGTTAAAGTATTAACCAAACACAAGCTTCAACACTCAATGTCCACCGTGTCCCGTCATTTGGTAACACAACACATCATTTAATCGCGGTGACGTGTCCCTCAATGTTTTACGACACGTTCATGTATTCCAGTGGGCGCCATGTTTTATTCAGAGGGCAGGCTGACCAGACGGGCTAAAGTGATTGAGTTTCTTCATTCTTTACTGATCATTGCGTTGTTGTTTGGTGTATGGTCAAACATTCATTCGCACAAAAGAACTATGCTATGTAATTTTTAATTCATAGCATTTTTTTAAGTATAAGTCAGTTTTGTTTCCATATTATTATGTTTTTTGTGTTGTCATAAAACCATATCCTTTAAAATAAATCGTGGTAGCTAAGACATGACCAGTACCTACCGGCGGCGCGCGTTTCTCCGGGAGGACACTGACTCCTGCAACACAGTGTCTTATTTTATGTCAATAAATATTTTTTGTATTTTGTGGTCGTCATGGGATTTATTATTTGACAGTTATCGATATTTACATAACTTAACATTGGCCACACCTGAAGGCCTATTCCTGTATTAAAAACATTCAAAACTAGTTACGATCTCATCTCAGCGACAATCAATGTCAAAAAGTTGTCAAAAATGTAGGAAAATTTTAGGTATTTTTGACAGATTGAGACTGATGACTGCGAACATTCTTAAAATTACGAGAATTGCCCTCTGATTTCCTCGAAGGGTTAACATTCACCAGTTTTGTTTAGGTTCCATATAATGTGGGCCCGTTGCACTGACAAACTACTGATCGAAAAACCCAATAACTACGTTTTTAATGTTACGGAAAGTTTATATCGTTTATAGTTTTTAGACAAGTAAAACTTACTTCTTTCTAACATACCTCTTGCTAACATATATCTTTTATTTGTTAATGAAGTCACATCTTGTAACTTTATGAAGACTTTGAACATAAGGTTAGATAAGTTAGCTTCCGTATCTAAGGAATATGAGAGTTCTCATACATAATTGCTTGCTTTAGCCTTAAAAAATATCAGATGTACGTAACATCGTCATGAATTCCGTGAAACTACCTAATACGTACCTACCTATTTGGTATAATATTTTCATAAAATACAACTAGATTACTTATTCATTCCTTTGAACGACATGTTTGCTAACAATGTTAATTTGAAACGCAAATAACAAACATTATTTGGTCTAACGATACGCCGTAAATATTTTATTGCTGTTGGTTCCACACTTCCATGAAAGCGTAAAATAAAGCAGAGGGAATTTAGTAATTGATATTATTAAGTTTGACAGCTACGTTTTGTGTTGAAAATGTGTGACATTAGTTGAAATCTAAAGTGTTGCTGGCGGTTTTACTGTGAAGTTAGTTATACCTATCTACATTAATATTAGGTAAACTACGAAGCTAATATAAACTGAAGCTAAAGGCTCTTCAGTTTAAAACACAATTTCGATAAAATTATCGTATGACAGTGAATATAGACTAAATTATGGTTTAAATTAAAATATCAGTAAATTAAATGTACCGATCATAAAAACTTTTATCTCATACATACTTGCATCAGCTACAACTTTTGAATCAATTTTCACTTGGCTTTATAATAAGAACTTTCGGTCTATTCTCATCGTGAAAACTTAGGTGAAGTGAGTTTGAAGTGAGCTGTCATTCTACGTGATGCGAGGGATTGACGATATTGACAGCATTCTTCAATCTCACTTTACCTGCGTGTTCACGGTGAGAATTTTTCAGATTAAACCAGCAGATTTCAGCAGGATTTTAAATAAAGAAAACACCACTTCCGACAAAACTCATAACCTAATAAAACCTTACAATATCCCTAACCTTGTTCTACAGCGGTTGCATTATAAATTCTACACGAGTGCAGATCGCGCCGCCGCTACATCACACACCTCGAGAGTACGTACGGTGCTTTAAAACGTATGGAGGACATTTACTGCCCTCATAAGTCACCCATTTGAGGGGATTGAGTAATCTGCTTGTACTTTATGATGTAGTGTGTCGTTATGTTTGAGATTCGACCGAGTGGAATTACCTACAGCTTCATTTTGGTCAAACAGAAAGGGACAGGATCTACTACAGCATTGTAATGGTTATAGGATTGTACGGTTATCGGAAATAATAAAAAAATAAAACAAATAGTTATTAAAAAATAAAAGTTCGTGAAATACATTGTAAATCTTCGAAATAATATAAGCATTACAAAGTATGACGTCTGTACTAGGATAACCCGTATCACAGACGGCATGAGTTCTTACAAGTATTATTAGGACAACTAATTTCTTAAAAATATTAAACATAAGTTTTAAGAATAGCGACATAGTTAGTTAATTTATTAGGTTATTATAAATAATATTACAATTACGCATAATAATATAAGCGAAAACCGTGGCTGGAGACGACTGCTGCGCCTACACACCATTACAATTACAAAGCTAAAATAACAACAGTGTCAGTGCTAATTGCCGCTAAAATCAGAACTTATACAGCTCGCTGACTTATACATAGAACCAAATACCATTATCCACTCAATACAGGCTACTTAAGACCCGCCCACCTATTTTGGGAAATGCATCAACAAAATGGTCATTCTGTCCCAACGGACCAAACTGGCTACTTTACAGCCATTCAACAGACCATCAAATGGAAACCATACATAACCATAAATTTTTTTGCTCCGTTGGTGTAATTGCCGTCCAGAGTGAGGATAAATAAATAATAATAATAACATCACGCCTGGGTTAGGCAGACGTGTACCGATGGCAGCTACATTTTGCCAGTTCTGTTTAAACCAGTTCCATAATTTCAGTATCGTGAATATTGTCTTAATGCAAATGGTTGGTACCGCTATATCAAACAGGATCTTAGTCATCCTCGCTGCTGTAAAGCGTATGTCAGTGGAACGAGCACATTATTTTACAAGGTTCTTTATTACCGTCGCAAGTCAGACATTTGGGGAGCAAGTAATTTTAGCCGTACTTATCAAGTGGTGGGTTTTTATTGCAATAATTGTACCCTCGGTATAAAGGAGGACAATTTTCTTTTTAGGGGCTTTAACGTTTTGAGTGACTTTTCATTGCGTACCTACCCATGAGCTCTTTAATGTTCCATTCTTAGCATGAGATAAGTACTAACAAAACTAAGGCTAGAACAGTACTTAATGATCATTGCCATAATGACTGCACTTGGCATTATATTACTGATGACAATGTCACAATCAAAGTGCATGTTTTAGGATAAAATAAGCCTGCGGGCCTTATTAAGGGCGCGTTTAATTAAGTTCAAAACTCTTTGAGGCTCGACGGCCTTATTTTAAAAGTTGTTTATTATTTAAGTAAAGGTTCTTCATCTCTTCATCATAAAAATAACACGTCAAATAAATTCACGTTATTTTTGTGTCACCGTACTCGTTGTGCGAGTTCTAAATCCAGTGTTTTAATTTCCGGTTCCAAAGGACCACAAACAAGCATTACTTTATATTGTTAATCAAGCAAACCTAGATTGCATAACGTAAATTCTGGCTGAAATTGAAAACAAAACACGACGCAAATTTACCTTCACCGCGCTTTAAATTTAAAAATAACAAAGAGGACCAACCAAATAATAAAGCTTTAAATCCACGCCCGACACATGTATACGTGTAGGGTGTTCCAGTACAGGAATATCAGAAAACATTCGTCATTACATTCGATCCCTCGCCAGCTTTAATAATTTATGAAAATAAAGTATGTATGGAGTGGTTTGTTATTTTAAAAGTAGGAAAAAAGAGCTTTTGTACTGGCCATTGTTTGAGCTGTTTTCATGAACGACGTAAATTGAATTGTATATTATTAGTATTCATTGTATACATGCCTTTTTAGGGTTCCGTGCGCCCAAACGAACCTTTATAGGTTCACTCGTCTGTCTGTCTGGCTGTCCGTCTGTCACAGACAATTTGCTCCGAATCTACGGGACCAATTAAATTGAAATTTGGTACACACATGAATTTTTGTAACACAAAAACGTTCGCGTAACGTAAATAAATTAATTTTGAATATGGAAGTCACTTTTGGGGGAAAAGAAAAAATAATAAAAAACGGTTTTGCAAACATACAACATATTATCAAATGAGCAGGCTAGTTGTGTGGGTCTCAAATATATTATTTTTATAATTTTAAAATGAATAATTGACCATTTCCCCTTTATCTCCGAAAGTATCAGACTAAAATTTTGAAAAATATTATTCTTACAAATGCTACAATAATGCTTATAAATTACAGGAAAACCTATAAGAAGTATATGGTTCTAAAATAACATAGTAACAAATATTCATCGCACGGAACCATCACCACGCGATTTCAACTCTTACTTGTCCGATTCTTTAATATAAAACAATTCAATCCAAAACAAATTCAATACAAATATTTTGGCCGTTGCATTTATTGTAAACAAATAATAATAATAATACAGTTTATTTCTCTCATAAAGGTACATTGTTACAGTAGTGTGTATATACAATTTTGCCTTATGCTAGAACCTTTGTGAGAGCTGGAGTCTGAATTAGGTTCGGGACCTGCATGACAGATCTCCTTTTGAACATTTATCATATTTAACGGCATCTAGATTCAGTTTATACATATCACTATTAGCTAACAGTTTCGATTAGAGAGGTAAGTCTATAAAAAGGTGGTTATATTCGTGAAGTGTTATGTAAGGTGATGTTGTTGTAGGTTGTGTGTGTAGTGTGTGAATGTGTGAGGGTGTTGTGTGTATGTGCATGTAAGGTGATGTTGTTGTAGGTTGTGTGTGTAGTGTGTGAATGTGTGAGGGTGTTATGTGTATGGGCATGTAAGGTAAGTATGAGAGTTGGTGCTTATTAGTAAATATGAGTGGGAAGTACGTTCAAAATTATTTAATGGTTTGGATGATACTTTCTGTACTTTCATAGTCCACATTCAGCAACCAGTTCCTTAAAGTAGTTTTGCAATTATATTTAACCATTGAATACATATGTAAGATTGTATTAACTTTGTTATATACATAAGAACCAAGAAAGTAAAAGAATCGTTGAGCTAGCTTTGAATGGACTAACACACTGTATGCTTTCGTCTCAAGGCTTCGAACGTTTCAGGATTACAGGAATTGCGGGAGTGGAGTGTTAGTATTAAATTTATTTATTTATTTATTTAAACTTTTCGCACAAAAAGGTACAAAGGCGGACTTAATTTCCGTATAGAGAACCTTGCAGGTTTTATAAAGTTCGGTGGTAGGAAATTGATAAGGAAGGGACCAACCTACTTTAAGGATCGCTCTTTGGGCACACCGTAGGCTGTAAGGAGTTCGTCGCTCAACCAGTCACCTATTTTGACACAGTGACGTCTTCCCGTAAGATAACTCGCGAAGAGTGAGAGCTGATCACCTTTGATACCAATCTTCTCAAGCTTAGCAATGAGAGCGGGAATTTAGATTGTATTAAAGACTTTTGCCAGATCTAGGAAGACGCCAATAACATACTGTTTATCATCTAGATGAGACACAATGTTATTCGTGAGATCTAAAACCGCATTACTGGTGGATACTCCACACTCCCGAACGAAAACCATATTGGCTAGAAGACAAAAGATGATTTTGCTCAAGGTATTTGACGAGCCTATTATTCATGAGCCTTTCTAGCAGTTTAGATAGTGTAGGTAAGATTGATAATATGGGTCTGTAATTATGAGGTTTATCTCTGTCACCACTCTTATGCACAGGGTGAATGATTGCCAGCTTGAATGCATCAGGAAAGACTCCTGTACTGAATGCAAGGTTGTATAAATATGTGAGGTGGGGAATAAGTAAGTGCTTAAATTTTTTAAGAAATGTACCCGACACGTTATCAGAGCCTAACGCACAATCAGTCCTAAGCGCGTTAATTAAAAGTTCCAACTCAGAATTGTCAGTATGTAAGAGGACAAAGGTTTTGTGATTCTGGTTAACATCCTGTTGTAAGGGTGTAGCTGGTACGAGTATGTTTTCAGCAAGAGTGCGTCCAATATTCGCGAAAGAATTGTTGACTTCATTAAAAAGTTGAACGAACAACAGAACAGTATCATGGTCAGTGACTGAGGTGCTAGCGACATACGAGAAAGCCGGGAGTTTTGATTTTAGCATTACATGATCAAGGCATGAGCTATTGTAGCGAGTCGGAAGCGTATGTGCCGTCAACATACCGTGAAATGCAAACATAGTGAGATACTCAGTAGCACGAGAGTTGATACTACTGTCAGAAAGGCCAATATTGATGTCAACCGTGACAATAATGAAGTATATATATATAAATGAAGGTAGGTAGGTAGGGTGGCCAACTCGGAAACAACTTCAAATTAAGGATATTCATATTACAAACGAAAATAATTCAGGCTTGGTAATTTTATATGGTAAATAACATCTGCCAAATCCTTTTTGAGACACAAAAAATGCGATCGCTTTTCATCGTGTTTTTCATCAATATTTCGCATACCTTTTTTAGGTATCCCACTTACAAAGCCACAAAAATGCTGGTGTTCGTGTTCATGATTGACCACAATACACTTTCCTTTAAATAACCTCATAGAAAAAAAAGTCAAGACGTGTCGTGATATCCTTAGTGATCAATATGTTATTGGTTACTCGTAATGATTTGTTAGAAAAATTGGGTTGGTTTTTAATGTCCTCAGACCAACAATTCGAGGACATGTGACATCTATCAACCCGCATTGGGCTCGCGTGGTGGATTACGGCTCACCTCTCACCGAGACGACTGTCTGACTGGAGTACTGTGTCCCATCAGTGGGAACATTATATGTAGGCTGATTATGCTGAACAACTGGAATATGTCTAATATCGCAGTTGTCAAATCAAAATAATGGTTAATCAAAATTGTAGACAACTGAGCTGGCCACCCTGTATTTACCGTGAAATATTTGATTGAATGAAAACATATTTGATTATGTCGCAGTCGTCGATATGAACTAACAAACCAATCAATCTAACTCGGAGCAGTTTACACAACAATATTGACAATTAGTCATATTTATTGTCCGCTTTAACTATTTAAATTTACAGCATCTGATGGACGTGTAAAAATAGTATATTGTTTGCCAAGGGAGCAAACAACTATTTTATGAAATAGTGTTGCTCCCGAGGTGGACACTCTACTTTTAATCACCCTCTATGAAAAAATAAGTAAGTGTAACTTATGAATAAGAATAATACGTTTATATATTTACACACAATTAGGAGCAATACATAGAAATAATTAGAGGCTAATGTTTATACGAGTATTTGAACAATTATGGAAGTGCATCGTAACTTTGACGGCACGGTTGGCGCAGTGGTTAAGCGATTGACTGCTACGCTGCGTGTCGCGGGTTCGATTCCCGCTCGGAACAAATATTTGTATGACCTACAAGTAGTGGTTCCGGGTCTGGCTGTTTGTGTATGTGAGTTTAAATGTTTGTAAACGCACCCACGATACAGGAGAAATTCCTAGTGTGGGGCACGCAAATAAAAAAATAAAAAAACCATTTTATTACTACCATCTGTTACAGTTGTAGATTTATTTACAGCTTGAGAATTAGAAATAGTCAAACTCTTTTTTATTTTAACTTGGCTCGCGCGCGTTTTTCTTTATCATAGAGCCTGTTACTTGTTCATAAAATGTTCGTGATTGATCTCTTTGGTGATTGGAACTTTTACTAACAATATCCACATTCCAAATTCAAATAACTTTAAGTCTCTAGGGATTAAAAAGCGATTTTCGATTTAAGTCGGATAAAAAGTTACTTTCTCCAAAAAATTGTATTAGCTTAAGTATAACAAATAATAAATATGTTGTTTTCTTATGAATTGTTTGTGATTTACTTAAACACTGAAAAAAGAAATTAATTTAATCGCAGTATTTCTCCTTAGAATTAACAATCTCCCCACGCACCGACTGACGTGATACAAAATAGCGCGCTCACTCTAGGGTTAACTAGAAACTAAGAACAACTAACCCACTCTCACTACATCCAATCTTTTCAAAAGAAATCGTGTGTTCACACGAATTCTTTTGAAACGATTGCCGTTCTGCGACTTTCAATGTGGGGATGTGTGTGTGTGTGTTTCATTCCGAAAATCTTTGAACGGATCTTGATCGACAAAGGAGTTTCTTCTTTATCGCACAAACTATGTTGATTTCGCTTTTGTATCGGGCGTTGTGAATTTATTGTAGGTTAATCTATTGTGCATTTTTGCTACAAAAAACATGAAAAAAAAATTGCAATTATTTTTTTGTTGTAATATGTATCTCTTCCCCGCAGCTTTGCCCGCGTGGAGGTCGGAAAATATCCTAACAATTGCTACCGGAATAAAAAGTACCTTATTTCCTAACCCATCGTCTACCTACCCGTATGGCAAACATCGAAATCCCTCCAGCCCTTAAGATGTGAAAACGTAACTGACAGACAGAGTCACTTTCGCATTTATAACAAGCATTACTAGCTGTGTCCCACGGTTTCATCCGCATAAGTCTCGATCCCGCGGGAATATCGGAATAAACGTATTCTATGTCCTAAGGAGGACATAGAATAGGTAATAATAATAATAATAATTCCTAGGCCATGGTCTACCCACGTTCCAAATTTCATCCAAATCCAAATCCTAGCAGCCGTGTTAGCGTGAAACCCTTACAAATAAACGAACTACCACTATTAGTTGAGATTAGTACATACCTACTTAATAGTATGAATTCAAGAATATTTTTTCTGTGTACGACTAATATAGAACAATATTCAAATCTTTTCACCATGTCACATAAGACACATTCGAATCACTGACAAAATAAAACCGAATCGTATCCATTCCACTCCGATGCTCGTTATGATATCAATCATATTTGTCAACCCGGCTTTACCGGTGGATTCACAACGGTTTTTATAGAGAATCAACAACATAATCGATCATACAAAACGTTGTAAAGTAATGTTTATGTGCATTTATTATTATTTAAGTACTTTAGTTAAATTTAAGGTCGCTCAGCACGCTATAGTGCGGGCTATTCTCGGAGTTTCTTTGAAGGATAGAATCAGAAACGAAGTTATCCGGAAAAAAACCGGAGTTATCGACATAGCTTGCAGAGTAAGCAAGATAAAGTGGCAGTGGACTGGCCATGTTTGTCGAAGGACCGATGGCCGGTGGAGCAGACGAGTCATGGGAGTGGAGACCGCGTATCGGGAAGCATAGTGTGAGACACCTCCCAGCTCGGTGGACAGACAACCTCAAAAAGGTGGCTGTGTCAGACTGGATGCGAAAGATGGAGGACAGGGTGTTGTGGCGCAGCCTAGGAGTGGCCTGAGGAGGCTGCGCCACAACAGTGGACTGCAGTAGGCTGATTTGTTTGAAGTACGTTAGTAACAAATACAACATTTAATAACCTACTAGAGCTTAAGAACCTATTAGTAAAGTTATGTTATTAAGGCTGATGTATATATGGAAAGTTAATATTTAGGATTAAAACTTAAACCCGTATTGCCTTGACTGAAGTTTAAAGTACACTTGCCTTTAAGCCATTTACGAACTCAATTCACAAGCAAATAAAACCACATAAACATGAATCTTCCATCCGCATCGAAGCTCAAAATTACAGCTAACTGTGCCCATACAAGGCCATAACAATTCCGAAACACACGTAACCGCTTCAGCAGTATTTATAGGACATTCGTACCGCAAACCTGACGTGTTTATGAATGGTCCTAGCTCCACCGGGCCTGGTAACGATATATTATGATCCTTAGAGCCGTTTCCTTGAAAACAACAGATTCATTATTAAAGTAAGTCTAAAGGTTTATGTTACAAACTTCCGAGTGTTTAATAAATATTTATCATAGATTTACAAATTTTAAAATTTGTTTAATATCCTGAAAAGTGTTAACAGCAGACTTAACTTAGGCCAAACTTGACTACGTCTAGCTAAAAGCCTAGTAGATTAATTAGACCACGGGGCATTCTTCAGCAGAGATATTATATTTTTGGATTTCCCTCTAAGTTACTTAGGTACCATTTCCTATGTGAATAGTTCAACGTTTAGAATCATAGTCGCGGACACTCGCTCGCATAGACAAAAACATTTATTCGTGGGATATGGTAGGAACAAAGATGGTTGGTACATAATGGATAAGTTCGACACATCCGCCGCTAATAGCGGCTACGAATATTTATAATGTGAACCTAATGTACACGTGGGTATGAAACCTAACGTATATACTACATATACTCTAATAAACAATACAAAACACTTATACTATGGACATTATTTTGTACTCTAATATACAATATAAAATAAAATAAAAACACAACAATAACAACATTTCTATTATATATATACAACTAAATAAATCTACCTTATTATTAAAAAAATATTATTTACTCATTTACCCTTATAATCAAAAAATTATTTTAATGTGTTAAAATTATTTTGGAGAAGCCAATTTTTTTGTTTTCTCTTATTAGCTTTGGAATACGGTTATATATTTTAATGGACATAAGGTAGCTGTTTCTGTAGTGGAGAAACCCTTTTTGCAAATCTATTGTTTTCGGCTACTGTGGAGAAGAAGTGTGAGTTTTTCCTGACAAATATGGCTATTTCTAAGATGTAAGTAGAAGATAGAGTTAAAATCTTTAGCTTTTTAAAAATTAGTCTACAGTTCTCGTATGGAGGCGTCCGAGTTACTGCTCGCAAGCATATTTTTTTGCGCTATGAAAGCTCTTTGTTTGTGTGATGAGTTACCCCATAGTAGTAATCCGTACCTCAACACGACGCTACGTAGCCGACATAGGCGTTTAGTGCAGCATCTTCATTCGCTGTTTTGCGTAGTTCTCTTAGTGCAAGCCCTATTTACTATTATCATACTGTTTTTTTTTTTATCAAATCCAAATTAAATCTATACAAATAAATAAAATTGAAGTGTCTGTTTGTGATGTCAAAATAACAGTTTTTTACTATTAATAAATACATTAAAAAATTTCGATAGTATCACCCATAGCTCAATTTTTAACGCCCTGCAGAATCAAGACATAGACACCACTTACATGAATCTTCTACAAAGTATTTATAAGAACAACACTGCAGCGATTGAGATCAGTTCCATGACAGGACCGTCCTTCAAGATTGAGAAAGGAGTTAAGCAAGGAGTCTCCGAAACTATTCACGGTTTTGCTGGAGGAAGTATTCCGAAAGCTCGCAGCGGGCTGGACGGAAAGGGCATTATGGTTGGCCATAAGAGATTATCCAATCTCCGTTTTGCCGACGATATTGTCCTTTTTGGTCTTCAGTCTCCGAGTTGACTCAGATGCTAGACGATTTTAGCACCAAGACCGTCGGACTTCAGATGAATATGTCAAAAACCAAGTTGATGACGAAGCCCGCATTGAAGGATCACAGTGGCGGGTAGGGAGGTTGAATAAGTCGATGAGTAGCTCTATCTTGGTCAAATAGTCTCTTTGCAGGCAAGACAAAACAAAGAGGTTGCAAGGCGCTACGAAAATGCCTGGAAGAGCCAAATTGGGCCATGAAACATCTAATGAAGGGTCCGACGGTCTTGGTGCTAAAATCGTCTAGCATCTGAGTCAACTCGGAGACTGAAGACCAAAAAGGACAATATCGTCGGCAAAACGGAGATTGGATAATCTCTTATGGCCAACCATAATGCCCTTTCCGTCCAGCCCGCTGCGAGCTTTCGGAATACTTCCTCCAGCAAAACCGTGAATAGTTTCGGAGACTCCTTGCTTAACTCCTTTCTCAATCTTGAAGGACGGTCCTGTCATGGAACTGATCTCAATCGCTGCAGTGTTGTTCTTATAAATACTTTGTAGAAGATTCATGTAAGTGGTGTCTATGTCTTGATTCTGCAGGGCGTTAAAAATTGAGCTATGGGTGATACTATCGAAATTTTTTAATGTATTTATTAATAGTAAAAAACTGTTATTTTGACATCACAAACAGACACTTCAATTTTATTTATTTGTATAGATTTAATTTGGATTTGATAAAAAAAAAACAGTATGATAATAGTAAATAGGGCTTGCACTAAGAGAACTACGCAAAACAGCGAATGAAGATGCTGCACTAAACGCCTATGTCGGCTACGTAGCGTCGTGTTGAGGTACGGATTACTACTATGGGGTAACTCATCACACAAACAAAGAGCTTTCATAGCGCAAAAAAATATGTTTGCGAGCAGTAACTCGGACGCCTCCATACGAGAACTGTAGACTAATTTTTAAAAAGCTAAAGATTTTAACTCTATCTTCTACTTACATCTTAGAAATAGCCATATTTGTCAGGAAAAACTCACACTTCTTCTCCACAGTAGCCGAAAACAATAGATTTGCAAAAAGGGTTTCTCCACTACAGAAACAGCTACCTTATGTCCATTAAAATATATAACCGTATTCCAAAGCTAATAAGAGAAAACAAAAAAATTGGCTTCTCCAAAATAATTTTAACACATTAAAATAATTTTTTGATTATAAGGGTAAATGAGTAAATAATATTTTTTTAATAATAAGGTAGATTTATTTAGTTGTATATATATAATAGAAATGTTGTTATTGTTGTGTTTTTATTTTATTTTATATTGTATATTAGAGTACAAAATAATGTCCATAGTATAAGTGTTTTGTATTGTTTATTAGAGTATATGTAGTATATACGTTAGGTTTCATACCCACGTGTACATTAGGTTCACATTATAAATATTCGTAGCCGCTATTAGCGGCGGATGTGTCGAACTTATCCATTATGTACCAACCATCTTTGTTCCTACCATATCCCACGAATAAATGTTTTTGTCTATGCGAGCGAGTGTCCGCGACTATGATTCTAAACGTTGAACTATTCACATAGGAAATGGTACCTAAGTAACTTAGAGGGAAATCCAAAAATATAATATCTCTGCTGAAGAATGCCCCGTGGTCTAATTAATCTACTAGGCTTTTAGCTAGACGTAGTCAAGTTTGGCCTAAGTTAAGTCTGCTGTTAACACTTTTCAGGATATTAAACAAATTTTAAAATTGGTAAATCTATGATAAATATTTATTAAACACTCGGAAGTTTGTAACATAAACCTTTAGACTTACTTTAATAATGAATCTGTTGTTTTCAAGGAAACGGCTCTAAGGATCATAATATATCGTTACCAGGCCCGGTGGAGCTAGGACCATTCATAAACACGTCAGGTTTGCGGTACGAATGTCCTATAAATACTGCTGAAGCGGTTACGTGTGTTTCGGAATTGTTATGGCCTTGTATGGGCACAGTTAGCTGTAATTTTGAGCTTCGATGCGGATGGAAGATTCATGTTTATGTGGTTTTATTTGCTTGTGAATTGAGTTCGTAAATGGCTTAAAGGCAAGTGTACTTTAAACTTCAGTCAAGGCAATACGGGTTTAAGTTTTAATCCTAAATATTAACTTTCCATATATACATCAGCCTTAATAACATAACTTTACTAATAGGTTCTTAAGCTCTAGTAGGTTATTAAATGTTGTATTTGTTACTTAATCTTTGAAAATTATAGTCTCTGTCAGTCTGGTCATAGATATAGGATAGAAGTAGATATGCCCTGTAGTTGAAAATGTATCAGAACTCCATTTCATTATGACGATCCCACTACCGCGCCACTACTACACACGAAGATCAGTAAAAGCAATAGATAAAAAGTCGCGCACACACTTGCAATTCATAAATCGAAACATACCTACTACACAATCAATTATAAGCCTTAACTCATCAAACATAGCGTGCATTTACTATGCACCATACAACTTACTCACACAAAAACATCTGTCGCTATCGTTGCGCTGTGCAAAATCCATTTATTTTACAGATACGCTATTGATTGACTAAATCGGAAAGTTACCGATTCTCCCATTTATTAATGTACTAAAAAAAATTTGGGTTTCTGAAAATAAAATAACAAAAAAACGATATGTCCAGAAAATATTATATTATAAATCAATAAAAAAAATTAAAAAAAAATTGCAAAAATTTTTTTTTGTAAATTTTGTTTAACATTATATTACATGTTCTCACGGGTCTTCAAACCGGTTTGAACGTCATCTTTTTAGGTCTTCCAATGGGGTTAAAACGTGTCAACCGTTTTAACCCAGTTGGAAGACCTAAAAAGATGACGAATTGTAAAATTAACTATACATATATTCACACACATCTGCACAGCCACATCACTAACTGCCCGCAACCAGCAGCGGCCGTACCATGCGATGCACCGCATAAATAAAGTATCGTTTTGTGATTTTTACATTGCTTATCACGCCTCATTGCCACTTCTCCTGTTTTTTACATTCCTATGGTACCTACAAACAATAATTAAAAAAAATATATTATTAAAATTATATATTTATTAAAAGCCTGTGATGTCCCACTGCAGGGCAAAGGCCTCCCTACTCTCTTTCCACATCTCTCTGTTTAAAGCTGTTAAGGACCAGCTCTTGTTTAAGGAGTCTAGCTCATCCCACCATCTTCATCTGGACCTGCCGCGATGTCGCTTGCCATTAAATGGACCCATTGGGTCGTAAATTTGGCCCATTGGTCGTCTGACATGCGGCACATGTGTCCAGCCCATTTCCATTTTAGCGTGGCAGCTTTCGAAGTGGCATCAGTTATTTTTATTATGGGACGGATGGTCGTATTCCTAACCCGGTCTGTTAGTTTGATACCCAGAATACTCCGTTCCATAGCCTTCTAGCTAACCTCGAGCGTGGACTTCTGCTGATTTATCAAAGACCATGTTTGTCCACCATATGTGAGGATGGGAAGTATGCACACGTCAATGAGTCTCCTCTTAAGGGACAAAGGAAGATTCCTTGGGTCCATTTAATGGCAAGCGACATCGCGGCAGGTCCAGATGAAGATGGTGGGATGAGCTAGACTCCTTAAACAAGGGCTGGTCCTTAACAGCTTTAAACAGAGAGATGTGGAAAGAGAGTAGGGAGGCCTTTGCCCTGCAGTGGGACATCACAGGCTTTTAATAAATATATAATTTTAATAATATATTTTTTTTAATTATTGTTTGTAGGTACCATAGGAATGTAAAAAACAGGAGAAGTGGCAATGAGGCGTGATAAGCAATGTAAAAATCACAAAACGATACTTTATTTATGCGGTGCATCGCATGGTACGGCCGCTGCTGGTTGCGGGCAGTTAGTGATGTGGCTGTGCAGATGTGTGTGAATATATGTATAGTTAATTTTACAATTCGTCATCTTTTTAGGTCTTCCAACTGGGTTAAAACGGTTGACACGTTTTAACCCCATTGGAAGACCTAAAAAGATGACGTTCAAACCGGTTTGAAGACCCGTGAGAACATGTAATATAATGTTAAACAAAATTTACAAAAAAAAATTTTTGCAATTTTTTTTTAATTTTTTTTATTGATTTATAATATAATATTTTCTGGACATATCGTTTTTTTGTTATTTTATTTTCAGAAACCCAAATTTTTTTTAGTACATTAATAAATGGGAGAATCGGTAACTTTCCGATTTAGTCAATCAATAGCGTATCTGTAAAATAAATGGATTTTGCACAGCGCAACGATAGCGACAGATGTTTTTGTGTGAGTAAGTTGTATGGTGCATAGTAAATGCACGCTATGTTTGATGAGTTAAGGCTTATAATTGATTGTGTAGTAGGTATGTTTCGATTTATGAATTGCAAGTGTGTGCGCGACTTTTTATCTATTGCTTTTACTGATCTTCGTGTGTAGTAGTGGCGCGGTAGTGGGATCGTCATAATGAAATGGAGTTCTGATACATTTTCAACTACAGGGCATATCTACTTCTATCCTATATCTATGACCAGACTGACAGAGACTATAATTTTCAAAGATTCGGAGATTAGCCGTAATGGCTCGATCAATTATTTAGACGGGACTTTCACTGGTAGATAGCTGATATTATAAGGAGTAACTTTGATTTACTTTTATTTTAGAAAAATAATTAGGGTTCTGTGAAAAAAAGTTAAAACCCATGAAATCCAATTGGTTTTCCGAAATAAATGCGAACGAAGTCGCGGGCACAGCTAGTATTGTAGTAATTGTCAAGCTGCGGTGGCTAGCACTATTTACCTGTCGTGTCTCAACTGGCAACATTTCCTAACAGACAGTCACAAGAGTCCAGTGATCAGGTAACTCCATTGTGACGTAATCAAAGGCTGGCTCGTCTCTCGAGCCGCGGCGAGGCGCTGCTCGTTCGGCGACATTCAACTTTCACGGCTCCAGTCCTTCACACTTCAAATAGAATAGGCTATGAACACACTGAGAAGGACCCGCTAAGATATTGTTTATAGCTTTGTTGATTGATTCAATGCAATTGCCATTTACAATCTATTTAAAAATGAAAGAAATACGGAACAGGATCGACAAAAGAAAAAAACTAATTGCTAAAAATCTAAACAAATGAATATTAAATAACGTTTTATGACGAGCTGGTTACATATTTGGTACACCTAAGTTTTCACGGTGAGATATTTACAGAATAGACCGACTGGATTGAATAAACTCAGGTTGCAAATAATGAAAACATCAGTCTGTTGTTTCAATAACAATGCATTTCCTTTCAAAAACAAAATAAAACCAAGTGACTAATAAACAAAGCAACATCTCTCTTAAGAACCACAGTACATACAACGTCACACCAAAATTCAATTTCTCCACAGGAAAGCGCTTGCAGCGTTACTCGCTTTCGCTGTAGCGCGTGCAGAAAATTCTTATAACGCTTGTAGGATCCAGTGCTAAATCAAGTTAGCGGTGCAGCGCTGGAAGATTTATTCGTTCCCCCGCCTCCGTTCCTTTGTGAACTTTAAAAATGCTTAAGATTTTACACTTTTGCTTTTTAGAGCGCGCTTTATTTAGTCGTGCGATGTTTTTGCGTCATTGCATTCATGTTATTTTTGAAACTCCGAGTTTAATAAACGTGAAATACTAGGTCTTGGTTTTGCAACTACTAACCTGCTTATGAAATACTTTTTATTATGTTTCTTTCTGCTTTACCCACTTGTTTCTTAAGTCTTGCTGGGCTCACAAAGTGTTTTTCAGTAGCAAATTGAATTGGTCACTATTAAAGTTTGAGACATTGCTAAATATGTATACATCTCGTTCACTGACCAAAGACGATAGCCATTTTGCATTGTGGCCTCTTACTCTTAACTATGAAGAAACGGAAAAATATTTTATTGGGTAAAGTAAACACACACCCTACACTCCACATTCACACACTACTTCCACACAAAATAATTTCTGCATGCTCAAAATTATCGTGTTTCATTTAAAAATCTTAGTTGGTATAAAAAATATAATGTACGAATTAGGAGAAGGCGCTGAAATCTGACATACAGGTTTTTACCTAGTTTGGGTTTCAGAGGCTTCGTAAGTTTTTGTAATAGTAATTTATTTCAGTAAAGATTTTATTTATTTATTTATCGTCTTTGGTCAGTGAACGAGATGTCGTAAGTTCAAACCTTGTGTGCAGCAAATTTATTTTTAACCCCCGACGCAAAAACGACGGGGTGTTATAAGTTTGACGTGTCTCTCTGTGTGTGTGGGTGTGTATGGGGGTGTGTGTATGTGTGTGTGTGTCCACCCTGTATTTACCGTGAAATATTTGATTGAATGAAAACATATTTGAATATGTCGCAGTCGTCGATATGAACTAACAAACCAATCAATCTAACTCGGAGCAGTTCACACAACAATATTGAGAATTAGTCATATTTATTGTCCGCTTTAACTATTTAACCCCCGACGCAAAAACGACGGGGTGTTATAAGTTTGACGTGTCTGTGTGTGTGTGTGTATGTCTGTCTGTGGCACCGTAGCTCCCGAACGGATGAACCGATTTTGATTTTGTTTTTTTGTTTGAAAGGTGAATTTGTCGAGAGTGTTCTTAGCTATGTTTGATGAAAATCGGTCCAAGATGGCCGCCGCCACAAAATGGCGGATTACATATTTTTATACAACTCCCTCAATATGGGTATCAAATGAAAGGGCGTGACGAGTAGAATACTATACTCTATGATATATTTCAAATCCAAGATGGCCACCACCAAAAAATGGCGAATTACAAAAAACCTGATTAAACACCAAATTACCTGAATCTTAGAACGCATGAAAATAAAAGAATTGAAATATTATGGAGTCCCTACAAAAAGCATGAAATAAAAAATTTAAAAAGCCCCCGACACAAAATAATAATAAAAATAGTATGAATGTGAAAGCCTAAAACAATTTTTTTTTTAAATTGAATAAATTGCCACAAATAGAACAAAAAAGTTATAAACGTGAAAGGTGAAACGCTATAAAAACAAAAAAAAATACCTTGAAATTATGACCCTACGTAAGTACGTATGAAATTTTTTGATTAAATGTTGTCCCGTCGGGGGACCGCTACTATTTTAAACTTTAACAGAACGTTAGGCTAATAATTAGAGCGGTCCCCTGACGGGACAACATTTAATCATAAAATTTCAATTTTTGCAATGTTTGAGACAGCCACGGAACTCTCAGGCCATTTTATTTTGACTGTTTAGAAAATAACTACCGACAATTAAAAAAAAATGTTTTTAAGGACCATATTATATAAAAATGAGCGTTCTTAGGTGTCAGTCTACGAGTATTTGCATTACTGAGTTTATTTATTGCTACTCGTATTAGTTTGCGGATTTATTTCCGTGGATCTAACCATGCAACATTTATCAATGTTAAAAAAGGCAGAAATCGTTGGTCTGCATGAGAAAAACGTATCTATATGTGAAATTGCAAGGTACCTAATGATATCGGTGAGTAACAGTTTGATATTACGTTGATATTATACCTTTTTTTTTTTTTTTGTCGCTGAGATATGCTTTATGCATCCCCGCCTCTCGGGGGACGAGACGGGGTATGTGGAACTCCCTGTCTGAATCCACTAAAAATCAGCGGTGTTCCCACATCGCCGTGATGGGAGGGCCATGGGAAACCGGCATAGCCTTTACTTCCACAGCCCTCCCGGCGCATGCCCGCCTAGATGGTATGGCGGGCTCCGCATGCCCCCCAGGGTAGGGGGGTCACACTGGTGGAGGCCTGTGCGATACAGGCAACGGTGCCCCCGCACCCGTTGCCTGCTGGCCTCCACGCCCGCCTATTGGGCAGGCACCGCATGCCCCCCGCTGTGGGGGGCTACGGCCGCAGAGGATAGGGAGAGCGGCAACGTAACACCGACACTCCTCTTCCCCTGCGGCCCCACCGCGTCCGCCATCTAACGGTGGCGGCCCCGTCAAGGCAGCGGAAGGTAGGGAGAGCGGCCACGTAACACCGACACTCCTCTCCCGCCGCGGCCTCCAATCCTCAGCCACGATGTCTCCCACACGGGGGACATCGCGGCCCGCCTCAGGTAGGTTGCGATGTCGCCCAAGCGGCACCGCAACCTACCCGCCGGCCGATCGTCGTCGGCTAAGCCGCAAAGCCTTGACGAGCGGCCCCCGCTGGGGTTCCTCTTAGCTTCACCGTGGTTCTGCTAGCCACGGCTACTGAGCCCCCCCGCCTCGTCAATGCGGGAACCCACCAGGGGGGGGTTGATAGTATACCTACTTCAACTTAACCAACTCGCCTCACCTTTCAATGGTTACCTAGGAATAAATTAATGTATCTTAAGTGCAATACCTACCTACCATAGTTATAATATAGGTATATTATCATAAATGTATTATACTTTTTTTTGTCTAAGATGATCATGATAAAATTAACTTGGTCTAGCCCATTTCTGCCCCACTACGGCGCGGGCCTTTAGACAGATTAAAGAAAAGCCTTCGACTAACGTAAATAAAAATAGATTATTATGTTTACTAATGTCAGTGTATATTTAAAACATATAAGTATTTTAACTTGTATGCGCATATACATAATTGTACATAAGTAATATTAATTAGGTGTATATAGGTATATAACTATAACATATACACAGTATATAAATAAGTATATTATATACACAATATATAAATATAGTAGGTATTATATTTATTTATTATAATAGTAGCTATTACTATAGGTAAGTATTTTAAATACTGTTTTGTTTCGTATCCACCGAGGAGAACCGTGCAGTTATGGGTCCGCCGATATGCGGATTCAGGAGACACCCGCGTAACAGCAACAGCACATAATGTGTGCTTACAAACTGTGAGAAATCACCTACATTCAGCTGGTTTACGTTGCATCAAGCCAGCGCAGAAGATTTTGCTGTCCACTCCGTACCGACAAAACCGACTACAGTTTGCTAGGTCATACATTGATTTTGATTGGGAGAACAATCTGGTGATAGAAAGCGAAGGTTTGCCGAGTCATTATTAGTCGAATTTATTTTTATTAGTAGACGACTATGAACCTTATTTTTATGCAAACAATGTTCATATTTGCTAAGCGAATGTGAACAAATATAAACCTTAGCATTATTTAGGTATACCGCCGTAATCCTCTCTAATTTTTTAGACAACAACTCGTATTAATGAAAGTCTGGTGAAGTGATGTTATTGTTATGCGGTTAGAAGTTGTCATAATTTCTTACTATCTAACATGTTGATTCACTTCACCTCTAATAGACTTTGTTTCAATTTATATACCTACCTACTTTGACAAACTATTTACGTCCATCCTTAACCAACAAAAAACTTTGCCTTTGTCAAAAAACTAATAAACAACACTGTATTACTCATTCGAACGTCTACTATGAATAGCTAAAGAATATTTATGTCTAAAGCCAGTTTGTATTAAATCATTATATCGGCCACACAAGTTTTTTTTGCTAACATACAGCCCACACCAAATTGAACCTTAAAACAACCACTGTAAGGAAGGAACATAATAATATTGGAAGAAACGAAACGGATCATTTGCTAATGACCCAAGCGATAAGCTTGCTCATTCCAATCAATACCAATGTTTATCTTATTAATAAATATTATGATTTTATTGTTTTTTATTTAATTAACTTTCTACTTTTTTGCTTGAGTGGTTTTTTTTTTCACCACAAAATTAACATAATAGAAAACAAAAAGTAAAAAGCAGCAAAACAAAATTACTCAGTTGGGATCGAACTGACGTCGTTTAACTTACATCAGTAGCTATCGCAGGCACTTACACTAATTAGCCATGCTAACCTTGTTATATTAGACTAAAATATGGGCTCATATTCCTTCATTGTGAACCCATTTATTTTATCTTTAACCGCGTGTGTATAACGTATAGGTATCCACACAATAATAATGACAGTTACCGATGTATGCGCTATGTAAACTAATTAACTTTGCCGACTGTACAACGAAAGTTACCACTAAGCAAGGATTTTTTGAAAATTCCTCCCCTAAAGGAGTTTAATAGGGGATGAAAATTTGAATGGAAATTCGTAATTTTTGCCGATGGAACATCCTTTATCCTTTATTCCTTTGTCATTTTGAATTTATTGAGGGGCAGGCCATGTGCCATGCATGGCCTGCCCCTCAATAAATTCAAAAAGAGTTTCCCATTTAATCTAACCACACAGCATAGTAAACATTCAATGAAACAACAGCAGAACAGTAAAAACAAAACGTATAGATTCCATGAAATGGTTAGAAAGCGTAATAAAGTTCTCCTCACGCTCGGCGGCGGAGGGTGTCCTTAAATATTTTATAAGATCTCTTCCTTCGAGCGAATTCTCTACTTATGCCCTTCTGTGTGGATTTATGATATTGATTCTAAGTATTAACCTTGTTTAGGGTAGCGATTTGTTCGTGACCTTGAGGCGTGTTTCATTTTTGTTTTGTTTGGATGGCCTTCGCAATAATATTGAAATGTTGGATTTTGATTTTTTGTTGTGAAACATCTAATGCGGCGGGTCAGACCGGCTGTGAGCTGATGAATTGAAAATGTACTTTGTTTGTGTACTTTTTTTTTATTATGCCCTATTTATTTCCTTTAATAAACTATAATTTCATGCATATTTTCTATACAAAATAGTTTCGATGTTTCGCATCTGCCAGGCGTCCCGCAACGTTTCAATGTTTTTTATAAATATTTAAACGGCATTTAGCCGAGTGCCAGTAACAATATGAGGGCTGCTTATCCTTAGATAGTAACATTGGCGAAAGTCTCGCGGTTTTCAGAGATCCTAGTTTAATTTACTGTTGAAGTCTATACAGTCGTTTTAGATTCTGACAATACCTACTTTCACAATGACAACGGTATTTTCCTCTCTAGTATCGGCTCGAATACATCCGTAGTTTATCGAGTCGGTATTTTGCGATGCTGTTCTTAACTTCTTACTAGGTCAATCAAGAAGTTCTGAATGTATTATTTTCTATGAATACATAAGTTTAAGTTAAAATTATTATTGCAATGACAGCTATGTCAATATTAGCTTAAAAGATGAAGCTGCTATCTTTCACCAAAATCCGCATAAAAATATACATTTACCCCTAAATAATCTGTGCGAAGTGTTATAAATTCTTCGCTCCATCTCGAGTATCTAGGAAACGATCTGGATGGTTCCCAAGACCTCAGTAAACGGCCGACTTATGGGGAATCAATAGGATGATAGCACCAAACTGTTCCAGTTTTACGTAATATAAGGCTTTTCGGAACGTAATGTAGGAGAGGGATGGTTATTAGTTTATTTACTCGATTTTTTTTTTGTGTGAAACTGCAATTTAACGTTGACTGCAGCAGTCGTTAAGTGGTGGTTTTTTGTGTGTTATTGGATATTTGGCTTGCTTGACTTTTATATAAAACCCAGTTTTACATCATCTCTATATCTACTCATCATCAGAAACCTTCGAGGTATCGATTTAACTACTACACAACAACTTGATGCCATAGTTAATGTACTATCCTGTAGTACGTCCGATAATCTCAAACTAAATATCTCTACGAAAAATTTCAAGACCATAAAACAAAAGAAGACTAAAAAAAGGAACAGGGAACTTTAAAAATACACTGACTATACGTTTGAAAATAACAGAAATCAAAAATAAACTGTTACCGGATAGCTCGCTGTTGACTTTTTCATAGAACTGCTAAAATAAACAGCTCTCAACTGTTTTATCTTCCTCTAGAAATAAGATTTCATATTTTTTTAATGTTTCACAATGGTCTGAAGGCCAATTCTCGTAATTTAAAACGTTCAAAATCTAGTCGCAGTCTCATCTCGGCGGCAAACAAATGTCAGAAACTTGTCAAAATGTAGGGAAATTAGACGTATTTTTGACAGATTGAGATTGAGATCAGACTGTGAACGTTCTTAAAATTACGAGAATTGCCCCCGGTATCTTTGCTGAGTTTTTATTCAGAAATCAGTGTTAACTCGTTTGTTTTTTGTGTTCGTTCGTGGAAATTGAAATAAGCGATGCAATTATAATGTGTTTTATTTTATTTTATGAATGTTTCTTTTCATAAAAATCAGACTATGTGTATAGGTAAGTAACAGTATAGTTTTGTAAGCTTTTCTTTAAAACCGCTCGAATTGAGTGTAGTTTGCTTCTCAATGATTTAAGTAACTTTTGAAATCCATTTACCTTAACATAAAATGTACGAAATACTCTCATTCCTTCACCTACACGACCATAAAATATATACAAGCAAGAAAATCCTTCTTACAATCTTCGACATCATCAAAACCTTTGACTTTCAACTGAAAAGGAAAACCCCTATACTTGAACGGTCCAATTGAATTTGGTGGTAACTGCGCTATCTGTGGCTGATACAATTACGCGATAGACCGCAGGCGGTGTGTTGCGGTGCCTCCTGATTTAGATGCCTGCGCTAAATTAAAATGAATCTAGTTTGCCTGTGCTCCCGTTTTAATTAAGGGCCACTGTTTAGATGATAAGTCCTTGTGGTTGACGGTTTATTGGTGATAGGGAAGTTAGGTTTGAACGTTATGCCACTAAATATAAATTATGTATTGCTTGTGGAGTAATTCTCATGAGAATGTCTTTTATTGGAGTCAGTGTAAACAGCCCTCTTAGGAAAGTAAAAGTAAAGTAAAAAAAAAAGTAAAGAAAGAACTACACTTTGTTCCTTAAAACCTTTTCTAGCTGTAAAATATTTATTATTGTATAAGAACGTTGTTTAAATGGCCTTGCTCCTAACTTAAGCTTTGTACAAGTGGGAGTACCCAAACCGTGCAGAGCTGAATGTTGTGTGTTCGATCCTCTTTGTGGGGGATTTACACTAGGTCGATTTTCGCTGTGCGACTGGTCGCTTACCAAATGGCGTCACAAGTCAAATCGCCACCCCATTTACACATTTCGATAAAAATTCAGGTGACTAGATCATTTTGCATCAAAATGTCGAGTTGTATGCGGGGGGCGATCGCCTGCGACTGAGCATTTTCGCGGTCGATTTTAGTCACCCGCCGCATGTGACCTGCCGTCGCAAAACAAAAGTTGAAACCTTCTCTATGCTTTACCTACTATGCTCTGGAACTTGCGATTTTAGTCACCTACGGCCTAGCCGAAACGCCATTTTAGACAGCAGATTTTCGCTGTATACCCAAAATCGTGCAGCTATGGTAACCTGTGTAAAGCCCGCATTAGTTGCACTTTTGACGTCACCTGCTCTATTATAAGTACATTTACCTTGGTTAGAGAGATTCCGTAAATCAATAGTAATGGGCGCTTACGCTTATAAAGTTATGAAGCTTTTTGCAATAACAAAGAACTATCGAAGTCGTTCCGCATCTGCTCTTGATTATTATTCTTCCTACATTTAACCCACATCATGTCTAGAAGCAAAAAATAAAATATATCCCCAAATAATCTTATCCAAGTAGCAAGAAAAATGATGATATCCATTCAGAAAGCTCCCCAACAAAACGCTTGTAATCTGTAGAGGCTCGGTTCTTAATCTTTGCGAGAAGTGATCCGTGAAATGGGGCACTACCGGCTAAATATAGAAGGAATGAGGATCTTTTGTCTATGAACCTATCGGTTGATCGCGTGTTTGCACTCAATTTGAAAACGGGATTATATTATTATGTACAGTGGCCTCCAAAAGTTAGTTGACATGTTTCCACTTCAGCTGTGACACACCACTTATGATTTGAAATTCTAGTGATCATAATGTTTGAACTCCTATAACGTTTTTATTGACTAATTCAACTACCTTTGACTTATCATTAAAAAAAATCACGTAATCCTCTAGGAGTACCTGATTATTTTTTTATTTTAAATCATGATGTGTCATCATAGCTGAAGTGGAAAAATGTCAACTAACTTTTGGAGGGCACTGTACGTAAAGTTACTGGTAGTTGGTTGTTTGTCTTTGGAAACTGTCTTATAATAAAAGCTCATTCTAGAAAACTAGGTTTGTCTTAACGGGCTCAAATGTGTGGGTGAGTATGTTGGTATACAAATAATATAACCTTTTACTGTAAATAAATGTTAATTTTTTATTATTGAAAAAACGTTGCCCCATACTAGGAATTACTCCTGTATCGTGGGTGCGTTTACAAACATTTAAACTCACATACACAAACAGCCAGACCCGGAACAACTACCCGAATCCTTGACTCCGTTGCGTACCTACTTACTTATGTAAATGACAAACTTCTTACAGCTATTAGTAGATGGTGTATGTGGCAAAAACAACTTGACAAGACAGTTGTGCGTCCCACGCACGGTTAGAGCAAACGGTTCACTTTCGTCTAATGATGTGTGAGCCACGTGTCGCGTACTTTCTTGGTGATTATCATTCCCTACACCTGAAACATAAATAATAATAAAGTAACATATAATATTTCACAAAATAACAAGGTGAAATTACAGAATTAGGCACAGTTCATACCAATAGCCTGAAAAGTGTGGAGGGATTACTCTGCTTTCTGTGATCATGATAAAATACCCTAAATCCGTGATCTATATTTAATACAATTGGAGTTTTACAAGGTCGAATTGTAAAGGAGATGATGAGTTTATAGACAAATACTGAGCTCATAGACGATTGATTTGCGTTTACTAAATTATAAAAACCTATATTCATTAAAAGCAAGTTTATTGAATGATAAAACAAAGTGGGTAGGTACTTAGAATATAGTCATGATATATAGTGATGTATGGCGCTGGGTACTCGAACTCCCAGAGTGTCAGATTAGAGGTAGCGGAGGAGGTAGGAGGGACGAGAGCACTACAAGACATCTCCGGTGGGATTTTTGTAGGAGACAAAAGGACGTGTTATACTGGTGTTTTTTGTCTTAAATCTGATGTATTGTTCGTTAAATAACTATCTACCAGAATAAAATAAAATATTTGCAAATATTATTATGTCTTCTACTGCAAACACTTAAAGATAACTAAAATTATTTAAATATTTAGAAATATCTCAGTTTTTTTTGTAATTCTTTATAAATGGTTTTGTAACAGATATACATAATTTTTAACGTTTTATGTTTTTTTTTCCCTAAGAGCACCCTTGGCGCTGCAGTACTCTCAGAAATCATTCTTAGCCCAACCATAGGAATCATGTTCAAAACCACACTTCTTAGTGAACCTAGACAAAGTGATGATATTTCTCCAATAAAATATAGTGCGGTACATCTAAGAACAATTCCTTAGTTCGGAGGAACCCCGTCACGTGTCGGAGGACGTTCGAGAGTTCGCTAAGCACGCTCCACGCTCCACTGATCTCAGCGTGACACACAGACTTTTAAATTTAGACTATAATAGAGCTGTAAGAGAAACTGCCAGTTTCGTGTTTCTTTGAAAAATAACGTTTAGATTGTGTGTCTAGACAGAATAGACACGATTTTATGTGACCAAATTTTTGTAACCCACAAAGTCGACGCGTAGCAGGTGTGCTACGATTTTGTAGCTGGCGTAGCACTTTTGTAGGCATTGCGTAGCCTGAACATTGATAGTCCTTTTCAATCTGATCGAATTGAGCAATTTTGGCGTACTTCTTCACACACACTACTTAATCACAGGTGTTCAAAAATACACGCTGGATTAAATGAATGTCGGGGAATCCTTTGGTGCAGATGGATTGATTCTGCGGTCACCAGTAGGGCATCAGTGCCTGCGTCTGATTTTGGCAAAGACCTTTGTGCAGTAACCCGTGATAAACAATACTTTTCAGTGTTAGTAGAGCATTGATCAAAGGACGAGGTACTTAATTAATATGCTGATCATGTAATGAACTTAATCCCTTGACCTCAAAATTATTTCAACGAAAACAGTTTTATATTTTTACCGATAAACTGACGTCCAATCTTCAGAAAAACTAATAAACGCCACTCCATCTCACAATTTCATGAACCCTATTAAGCTTGTCTTCCAGTGTAAAACGTTTTGCTATAAAATGTGAGAAAAACAAAATGCAAATTGGTTATTTCGCGATGAAAAATAGATTGCGCAGTGTTATTACTTTGTATGCAGTAAATAGAACGGAGTGAGGGGGAGAGGGGGAGGCAAAGTGAATTTTAAGATAGTTGCTAAATAGGGTTGCGGGGGTGAAAATTGTACCCCAAATATTGGATTTTATTGTTCTTGGGACCAGGGGTTTATTTACTTTGTTTGGTTTTCATTTTTGGGTTAACAAGGTTACAAGGTGTGTAAATTGTCTTTGTCATTTTGTGAGTAAAGGGCCATTTTTTATATTTTCAGGTAAAGCAACCAAATGATAGTCTACATCAGTGTTTTTCAACCTTTTTCATGGCGAGGCCCCCTTAGGACGGAAAATACATATTTCACGACCCCCTTCCCTCCGCTGCTTCTAACTTGGAATTCAAGTGTGTCACCTTGGGTACCTTTTCGTTAAACAGTAAAATAGAATTCCCACAATTAACCACTGAGCTTTGAAGTATTTGATTCCATCCTCCTATAATTTTAAAAGAACGGCCCCATTAAAGAGGCTTGGCGACCCCATAGTCGGTCGCGACCCACACTTTGAAAAACACTGGTCTACATAATGTAATAATGCTTTTTGTCACCGTAGAATTTCATGAATGCTATAAAATAATTACATTCAGAATTGGTAATGTCAGTGGTAATTTTGCAATCTGTTAAGATTTTCTAAGTTTGTGTTTAAAAGGGTTCTTTAAGGACACACATACGTGGTTACTACGAATTAAAAACACTAACGAGTACCAATAGAACTTCAAATATAATAAGTAGTCGAAATAGGTACCTACTAGTCGTAGAATAAAAAACAGACTAAAGCCATGGGGCTTTAGTCTGTTTTTAAACTTACAACGTGTAAATGGTTACACGTTTATTTATAAACAAGTTAAATGACGTTCAAACGTCAAAAATGTATGGTTAAACAGTCACTAATCACAACTTTAAGCAACGTTTATGAATAAAGGGGTCAGTGTTTTGGACGAAGCAAAACTTGCTTGCAATAATGGTTTTGTCGTATGCAATTATTAAATAGCAAAACTTGCATTCAATTATTGTATGCCATTTCATCAAAATCGCACGCGTGTAATCACTTGCATGCAATTCTTGAATAGCAATAATTGAACGTGCTTTATGGCATGCACTTTATTGCTCTTGAACTTTCTAGAAACTAGCTGCGTGTACGGGGGCTTTAACCACAATATTCGAAGTACTGCAGATTATTTTCATCCTCTCATCCTCGCCTATTCGCCTCATATTTCGCCTCTACGCTGGCAACACCAGCACTAACGCAGTTTACCGGGCGCCGGCAACCATTATTAACACGAAGTCGACTCGTTTGCCTGACGATGCCGCGATGGCTGCGCTGGCAACACTGTTGTTCTACGTTTGCCTGACGATGCCGCGATGGCTGCGCTGGCAACACTGTTGTTCTACGTTTGCCTGACGATGCCGCGATGGCTGCGCTGGCAACACTGTTGTTCTTGTTCTTGTTGTTACTGGCTCATCGGGACTGTTATTACTATTTAGGATTATGCTTTAATCTTACAAAGGAAATAGTTTTCAAGCCACGGTTAAGGCTATGCTATTTTCTTTATTAAGATGAGATGTATCTTTCTTTCTTAAGATGGTAAAGCGTATGGGTAAAAAAAGGGTATACGAATTTCGAGAATTGTTGACAGATTACTTTATTATCTTGGCAGGGATCAGAAAGGGATTCTTAAACATTTTTTTCTAAATGGTTCTTTGTGACTTTAACAAACTCCATTACTACAGTCCCTTTCATCCAGGGGTTCCGGTCAGTCAAGGGGTTCACGAAACGAAAAAGCGTAATGCGCGCATGCGTGAGAGAGATGGTTTTCATGTTTTTCGAGGGTGCTGAAGCCGGTATGAGGAGGATGAAGTCAAAATTAAAATCCAAGAAGGCAGCTGCGAAAATTTTGAAATTGTTCATCATACCTATATGTCGTTTTTTATGATTTTTAATGATGCTGCGGCTGATAACGAGGTAGATGGCTCTATATTAAAAACGCGAATTAAATTTACACTTTCTCTCTGTGTGTCTCATCCTATTATATACCAGTGTGAGTCCGCGCGAGTATCGCATTAGGAACTTCGTTCCTGACCACACACGTTTTTTTTTTTGCAATAATTTGACTTTCTTGGAAAGCTACTTCCTTACTTTAGAGATGCCAGATTTTGCGTCAATCATCTCACTTGTGATTTCATCCTTGCTGTGTTTCGTCTTTGTTGTTCCAGCCTTGCAGCACCAGCAGTAGAGTATTTAAAATAAAGCTGTTCTTTCAGTGTACAATAATAAAAAAAGAAAAATGTAACATGGATAAACATTAAACTAAACTATGTACAACAACTAAGTAACATAGATTGAAAGATGAAAATGTAAGATAAAAACACTAAGTTGGTTTTATTTAGAGTTAGTTAAAAAGAAAGGGAAATTCTAACATTCTAGCTAGAGTGTCTTCAAATTATTCAACAATCGAATAGTAACACTTCTGTATCAGTGTCTGACCTAGTTGTTTCTTTACAACTTTCCACTCCACAGTTTTCTATCTTCCATTAAGCCCAATCAGCTCCTTAATAACTGCGTTGTCTGCAATTAGCCGGTGTGTTAGTGTTCAGTTCGGTGCGAGGTAGCCGTCGGTGTGAGGTGGTAGTCGGTAGTCGGTGGCATGCTCCGAGTACTGACCGAGATCGCGTGAGGTGCCAAGTACAGTCAGCTAAATCACTGACGAAAGAATCGAAATTTCATAAAGACTTTTTAACTGTCTTTTCATTAGTAAGTATCCACTGTAGGTACGACAATTAGGAAAATAACAAGTTAAAAAAATGTAGACGACAAACTTTACTGATCGTCTTGAAACATATTTTTGGTCATATTCGAGCATAAATACTAACTCCTAAATATGTTATGCTACTATTATACTACCATTGTAAGAACTTTTGTAACCATATTAATCTGCAAATAAATCTTTGACTTTGTCTTCTAACTTACCTCTCAGTAGCTTCATGATACAATTTTTTTTCTTCTCGTCCCACACTCCAACCCTATGAGCAAATATCAGTCTATACATTTCGTTATTATTGAATTATCTCCGCTTCCATGTGAGTGCATTGAGTTCCATTCGAAACAATAATAATTTGAGATCAATATCAAATTCCATGCAGTTCCGGAATTTATTTAATCAAATACCACATCGAGTTCAGTCGGAATTTAGATTGCATCGAAGGATGACAGCGTGATGACATTTCACGAATTGCAGCAACAAATAATTTAATAATGGTATGAAAACCAATAAATTGACCAAAATGACTTGTTATTCGTTCACGTATATTACCTTCTATCTCATAACAAGCGATGATGAAGTGAAACATTCATATGTATTTTAATTAACAATCCTGACTAATTAACGATATCTAAATAAATGTATTCATGTAACATTGATATTTGTTGAAGCGCTCCGATGGTTCCCTAATTGGCTGCCGTCGATGTATTTATTCAATACGTACTTGTATAATACTGATTAAATTACGTACGTTAAATTTGAGCAATGGTTTTTAGTAGGTTGAAGGTAAAATGTATACACCCTACGATAGTTTACACTACAATGTATACACCCTACGATAGTTTACACTACAATGAACAGTATGTGTAATTTACTACTATGTAATGTAGCTGCCTTGACAAATTCTCAGAAAAACAATCTGTAGGCCAAGCAATTAAGCCGAAAGCGTCAGGGTAGTCCGCGAAATTCAAATTTTCTTACGTTTTTTGCAATTTGCAGGTCTGCGTCAGGTTGTATATTAATTAAAATATGATTCGTCGCCGTAAAAAGTATTTATTTATAGAATTATAACCACAAAAATCATCAATACAACTCTCCAAGTTCATAATACCCTATTCAATTTGACAGGCCTGTTGGTCTAGTGGTTAGTGACCCTGACTGCTATGCCGGAGGTCGTGGGTTCGATTCCCACCCAGGACAAATGTTTGTGTAATGAGCACGATCATTTGTTCTGTGTCTGGGTGTAATTTATCTATAATATTTATGTATTTAGAAATATATAAGTATGTTTATCAGTTGTCTAGTACCCATAACACAAGCTCTGCTTAGCTTGGGACTAGATGGCGTTGTGTGATAGTTGTGGAATATTTATTATTTATTTATTTAATAACTATTTCATGAAATTATGACATTTATGAGGTCACTTCTAACTTAAGGAGTTGTATTGCTGATTCTAATGATTATAATTCTGTAAAGTTATATTTGTTACGTTCACGAATCATGTTTTAATTAACATACCACATGACGTTGACCTGCAAATTGCAAAAAATGTAAGAAAATTTTAATTTCACGGGCTATCAGCGCATCCCCCTTAATATTAGAAACACATGACGCACAGTAGATAAACCTTCCGCGTTCGTGCGTAACAGCCGCGCGCGAATACTCAGAGTATATCAGTCAGTGGCGTGTATTGCATAAAGGCATATAAGCAGTGCCTACCTCGATAAATCACCATAGGCCTGTTAGTTAGCAATCGCTGCACCCTCGCGCTCCTAGCCGCCGCAGGAGACGCCCTGGACGGGAGTCAACAGCCGACTCCCGGCCACCGTAGGCGCGCGCTTGCGGGCGGCGAGCTATGGGCAGCTCGCCGCCCGGTAAGGACCAGGCCCGGGTCGACGGCGCGTTGTGTTCCACGCGCGCCTCAAAGAGATGTCAGCACAAACTGACGGGGTCCGCTAGGGCCGATGCCGCCGGGGCTGCGGGTTGTTCGAAAGAGATACCGTGGCCCCTGGCACAGGCAACTGAAGGAACACGGGTGGGTTTTAGTCAGTAAAAGTCTGACACTCCCTTCTGCTCCGCCCATAGCGGGAGGAGTCATTTGATGATTTCCCACCCAGAAAAAAAAAAAAAAAAAAAAAAGGCCTGTTAGTTACATTTTAGTGTGTGTGCCCAACTATGAAACTCACTAAATTATCATACCTAACAAAAAACAAAATCTTCAGAGATTCGGATACTGACCACCGACGCGGACGGACGTGCATTGTCTTTAGTCTCAGTTGATGCCATGTGCTCAGCAGATGTAACGGTTAACGTTGAGTTTGAGTGTCGCATTTAAAATTGGAACGGCGTTTCGTGTGTTGTTCTGTGGGTGCAAACTAAAACACTCTAAAACGGGGGTGAAGTGACATACGTGCGTTCCTGATCTTCAGCCCGAAGCATAGGCTTTTCGGCTTTCCGGCCGAGCATCCTGGTGACGTCGAGCAAGCCTGAGGGCCCTTTGCCAATCTGGTGAGATCTTTCCGTTTATTTCAGGGATCTCCATTGGAAACCGATTCGACTGTGTTTTAATTTGGACGTTTGAAGCCACGCGCGAATTCAACATCGTTTTAATCCATAGCTGGGTTTTAGGAGAAAGTTTTCATATTATATATAGGAGAAAAGGACCAAATAATACGCTTTATTATTCTAGCCTAGTATACGGTACGGTACCACTCTAGATTTCCTACTTCACGCCAATCTTATTTTAACACTGTGCTAAATTACCAAAACTGTCTTAAATAAGGTAACAATTTCGTAACTTGTAAATCAAGTTTGTATGACCACGCGAGTTATACGACATCCGCAACGGAACAAAAAAAGAAAACAAAAAACACTACCCCGAACCCTTATGCTTGCATAACAGGGTATAGTTCCAAAAATCAATAAAGAGCGAAGCTCATAAATTTCAGACAGTACGCTCTCTCTATTGTTTTCTAAGCACAAAGCCGCACATGTGACGAAAAGTTCTACTAAAATATCAAAACAATGGCCAAAATTGTGCGCATGACAAAAGATGGAAACTGTCTGTTTAGGGCTTTAGCCCATCAAATAAATAATATAATGGGTTTAACTTTCGACCACATGTCTGTCCGTCACGATTTAGCTTCATATGTATTGGAGGACCGATATGACGACAGAATTCTCCTAGCACTTCTAAATAATATACAAGAGTTCCTTCCTAACAGCGGTCTCTCCCAGGAGCAAAGGATAACAAATTACATAACCATGCAGTTTAACAAGGCGTTCTGGGGCGCAGAGGAAATCATAATCGCCGCGTCTGAGTTCTATCTAGTTAATGTGCATGTGCACATGGATACAAGAAACACACTGGTGTATTCACCTACAGATGAACCAGTACCCGGCAACATACATGTCCTCTACAAGGACCGGCACTATGATAGTTGGGTCATGACCGACGACGAATCAACCAATGCCAAAACATGACAGCATATTAAGCCTTTAATTAACGAACAATCCTCGAAACCCCAGTCTCAAACTAACAACACCCAATTGACTGGCTTATTAACACAGTATGAACAACAAGTAACATTATATACACCGTTATCAGACGTAGTCGCAGATGTCAATGGATTCACAATACTAAGAAACCAGCCGTCTACCGCAATAAAATACACTTGCCCAGAATTGCGTGTTGCAACCTGGAACGTCCGTGGGGCCTCAAAACCGGCAAAAAAAGATAAAATAGACGCCGAACTTTCACTCAGAGGGATCCATGTAGCCTGCATACAAGAAACAGGGATGAACTCGGGAGCATACAACTCCACACACTACGAATGGCACCACTATGGATCCACAGGTAAGACACACAAATTGTAACCACTTTATGTAATAAAGATTATTATTATTATTAAGACACACCGGGGGCTGGCAATTTTGATCAGAAAAGATGCCCAAATTGAATTAGTTAACAGAAAAAAGGATACAGACGCAATGTCAGCTACTCTTAAAGTCGACAGGGGAAATGACACGCCAGCTTCTCTGTATATAATCAACTCTCACATCAACAGTCGTACATCATTAGCAAACAGCTCCTTTACAGGCTTACTAAACTTGATCAGACAAAAACCAAGGAAATGTACGTTAATATTACGTTGTTATTGAGTATTGAGTATCATCCTTGGCGACTTTAACGCACATATTGGTCGCCATAATACACAAAATTACCAACGCAAAGGGCTGATTCAGCAAAATCTTCTCCATGACTTCTCCAACTGCAACGGAGAAATGTTAATGGATATAGCCAACAGGGAAAAACTGCAAATAGAAACGACAAAAGCGAGATCATCATGCAGTATAACATGGTCAAAGGGCACTCAAAAGTCCCAATTGGATCACATTATAACGCCACACGCCACAGAAAAACTCTTCGAATTTATTAAAGGTGAATGGGCCGCTAGGTGCATATCCGACCATAAAATAATCTGGGGTTTGCTAAGGACAAACCGAATTTCAAACAAAAAAGAAAACACAAAGCACAATAACACACAATGGCAACAGCTACCCGCGAAGGAGGCAACAATAGTGGCTAAGGATTTCAACTATAAACAATGCTATTATGCCGCCCTCAATAGCAAGTTCACCAAAACAAAATACCAAGATTGCATAACAAAAAAGCTAAAAAATATAGGAATAATCTCAACGGACGAAAATATCTAAATACTCCGGAATACCATAACGGAAGTATTAAAAGCGGCTGCCCAGGAAACTAATTCTCCAGCCAGCTCCCTCCAGAGATCATCGACTAGCTCTTGCTAACCTGCAAAAGGCTAAATTCTTACAAAGCAGGCAACCAGATAATCCAAATAGGCATAATCGCGTAAATGAATGCCAGGCAACACTGCAAAAGGTTAAATATCACGAGGAACAAAAAGCATGCAGGGCCTGCCTCAGCGGACTGGGCAAAAACCCCCCAGCGAAACGCACGCAGATGCTGGTACTATCATTTGCGGACGACCTTATCTTCATTACAGATGACCTAGAAGGGCTAGAAGGTATCTTATACGATATTAAACCCCTATTAGATAGTGTAGGCCTCCAAGTAAACGAAACAAAAACAAAAATACTAATTAGGGACCCCATAGCTACACAGAAAACGACATACGTGACCCTTAATGGAATAAGCTTATCGACATGTGATGAGATTAAATACCTAGGTACACTTACAATATCTACATTAAGCAGACAATGCACTATTAAAAAACGTTGCAAACAGGCCACAAGAAACGCCAAATCGTTACTACCATTCATAAAACACTCAAATATGGACTGGAAATTAGCCAGACTCATGTATCGAATGGTGATCGTCCCGTGCATGATACATGGTCTGAAAGTATCGGCACTTACCAAAGCTAACAGGTCAAGACTCAGAAAATATGAGCGAGTTATCATGAGAGATTTGATAAACCACTCCAGGAATAAACCGTGAACAAACTCAACAAGAACCACAGGATGTGCTACCTCGCACATGTCTACAGGCGCCGCGCACCACATCTGCTGCATGCAGCAATGGAGTACAAAGCCAAAACCAAGAAGGTCGGTCGACCTATCTACACGTGGAATGACCACCTAAAACAGGATATGAAGTACTTCGACAAGGGAATCGATTTCTGGATGAATACGGCTGAAGACAAAAACAAGATCAAGATTGCTGCTAGTGAAATATACAAATAACCGGAAACGGATAGTAACAAGAACTCCGACGAAGACATCGAAAACAGTAACATCTAACACAACATAACAAAGCAGAGCAAGGACATACAAAAGAACCGAGAAAGCAGTAGAACCTCGCCAAAACATTCACGGGTGAAGCTCGACCTGAAGCACCTGGCCGCGTAGTCTTTAAAAGATGCCCATCCATAGACAAATATCACCCATCTCTCCACTAATCCAAGGCTTACTCTAGGATGCATATCCGGTAGGCTCTTAATTCCTACCCTTTCCTACGGGCACGTCTTCCTTACAAAAAACCGCGCCCCCCGGTCTACTTCTAGATATGCAATGGTCACTGTAGCACCATGAACATGAGGCTACAGGAGCTAGTGCGAATCTTGGGGTTCATTCGATTAATCGAGTCTGGTCAAACCACGCTGGGATCGGTGCAATTCATTCATTCATGCATTCTAACAAAAAACAAAATCTTCATACAAATACGCGCGGCAGTAGGCAGTCGCAAGACGGCCTACTCGGCTCCCGGACTATTCGATTTTTATTTTGACCTCACTATCGGCTTTATCACCCTCGAAAAGTATGAAAACGACACCCATGATGAAATATTTAAAATTTTTTGCAGCCGCCATTTTGGATTTTTATTTTGACCTCACTATCGGTTTTATCACCCTCGAAAAGTATGAAAACGACACCCATGATGAAATATTTGAAAAATTTTGCAGCCGCCATTTTGGATTTTTATTTTGACCTCATTATCGGCTTTATCACCCTCGAAAAGTATGAAAACGACACCCATGATGAAAAACTTGAAAATGTTCGCAGCCGCCATCTTGGACTTTTATTTTGATCAAATTCAATATTTTCTCAATATTAGTTAGATAAGCCTTACTACTTGTATACTATCGTAAGCGTCCTGACGCGCACAATAGAAATGGGCCATCTGCAGCGAGCTAGTCAATAAACGCACACTGATACAATTCGTTCGTAAATATTTGCACTAACACAGGCAAACGCGCGTAGTCGGTCGATAGCCGGAGCGGAGCAGCGAGCGACACAGCCCTCCCGTCTCAGTGCTAACGCACGACTGCCGCCCGCGCCCGCGCAGAGCACCTCTGAAGCTCAATCTCAAAGTGGGGAAATTTTCTTTGCAAATGTTGATTGATTTACATAAGCTGTTTCATTTCTATAGTACCTCTAATCATCAATTTTTCAGTGTAAAAATATTTGCAAACATCAAAGCCGTTTAGAAGTAATATGGAATATTAGGAAAAAATAGCGTTTAGCTAAAATTTTTTTTAAGGGAAAAGTATTAGCCATACGAAAAAATCCTGTTTCAGAAATGTTCTACATGAACCTATACCAACAATATATTTTTTTCAGATCTTCTAATCAAGCCGTTAATGAGAAATATTCTTCATAAAGTGACCGTGTTACGGTACTAAACGAGAGTAAGGCCCTTAACTAAATTAGAAAAAAAATATTCCTCTTGCATCCTTCGCCACAAGTATGTATCATCGTCGCGCAGTGAAACTGTCTGAAAAATGGCCGACATTGACGTCCTCTGAGTTTATCTTAGATCTAATTCACTGTGACCACTTAACGATTCCTTACTTCGAAACCACGTCAATTCCTTAGCAAATCCCGTCAATCTCGCGTTGATTTCGCGCGGTTTCGTTAATTGTGTCATAGAGAATTAAAGGCCCTGTGCACGTATATTCTAAATATGCACTATGAAGGTCTCTATACAAAAAGTAATTAAAAAAGAACAACTTTTTTTTTCTTCCTAGGTTTCCACTGCACGACGGCGGTATGTTATAAAACGGCAACACGATTATGCAGCCAACTGTAGCGGAAACCATCGCGTACTTCCGCAGCGTAATGTAGGTGCTCGCTGAATTATCGACAACCTTGCTGTGCAGGGCTGCGGTTAGGCCGGGAGCTAGACTCCTTTCATGTTAAAACATAAAAGTTGAAACATAAAATTATTTTTATTTATTATTTTGCATAATGTAATAATATGTGATTTGATGTCTCAGTGCATGAAGTACCATGCACTGAGACATCAAATCACATATTATATCTGTTGAGATTAACCACGAAAGTCCATATTGACCACTAAATACACACTGAAAAGGGCATCAAAGCGCCAGCTCTTATCATGAATTCTAAATAAATCTAGAAAAAAAAAAAGTTTTCATACAAAACCTACACGGCCAAAGTATACGGAACAGCTGTTTTTTTTATATTCCCTCGAAAACTTTGTCGGGTCTGGAATCATGTACTGAATTCATGGCAACAGTTTGCGCGTGGAAAACTGCAATAGTTTGAAATCATTCAAAACTTGTAAAAAATCTTATAAGTAATGAAAGCGTATCGATATCTTAAGGCCGTCATTTTTAATTAGTTTTTCATCTGTATTTATAAACCCTTCATTAACACGCCTCATAACTAAATGAAAAAAAAAAACAGAAATATATTGTATCTGTCTAGCCTTTTCCCAACGATGTTGGGATCGGCTTTCAGTCTTACCGAATGCAGCTGAATACCAGTATTAATTTATCCCGGGGCAAATGACGAGAAAATAATTACGCCGACGATGACACCGGGTTATCATGACCCAGATTTTATCGAGTAATTGTCATGAAATTTAAGAAGTTGTCTAAATTTTAATAATTATATATTATACAAGAGTTTTTTGCACATGTAGTAAAAAAGAAATAAATCCAAATATTTCATAATTCAAACTTTTACTATCTTTCTTAATATCTAGCGCATGCAAAATCAACTCTGAAAACATAACATTAATATTTTTTTAAATTTTTGATAAATTATTCTAAATAATAATATAAATTAATAACCGTACATAATAAAATAGAGAACAAACTTCTTATAATAATAATAGTAATAAAACAGTCTTCTACTTCCTCATTGAGAGACATAGAACTACTGCTATTATTGCAGTACGGAATTAAATGATCTGGGCACATGTAAATCTGGCATGCATTACAAGTTTTAGATGTCTTCTTATCCCTTTGAGACGGTCATATTTGACATCGTCTGTGAGTTCCTGGAACCTTCGGGGGACCTCCCCCGAAGGTTCCTAGGTGGGGTCACTCGCAAAACATGCGGTTCTTTCGCGCAACTGTCGAAGCAGCATTTGACCCTTCTTTGCCAGACTTCTAACACCGCAAATAGATTTAAGTCGCCTCGGGTCATTATGACCCAGCGTCAAAAGCACCGGGTTAACGTAGCGTGACTGCCTGTCTGATCTCCATAACCTAGTTACTGGTAAACCCGATACCCCTTAGTAAGACTGATTTTCAAATTTCTGGGCTTCTGGCTACCCGTAACGACTGTCAAAGATCAATGAATGAGAGCCGAGACCAACTGCTTAACGAGCTTTCCACGTTACGGAGGAGTCTCGACAGGTAATGTATGGTCCGATCCACATACCGACTGGCTTCAGTGTTGAGCGTTGCTCAACATTGAAGCTCGGCCCGTGCGGCTGCTATTATTTAGCCACGAGTCGCGTAATCAACGTATCAACTTAGCCCTATGTCCAGCGATAGGCAGAGTAGCATCAACGTATAACTAACTAAAATAAAAATATGTAAAGTCATTTTACAAGAACTAAAACTAATTACTTTATAATATTTAAATTAATCGTTAAATTCAAAGTCGCTGCTGTAATGTAAATCAGGCTTCGACAGTAATACCTTTTATTCTGCAAAACGACCTTTTATGAATTTAATATCTACAATTTAAACAGAAACGTCGTTAGTTATGGAGATTTAAGTGGCCGCTCTCTCTTTATTATAATAACAGAATTAAAAATATGAATAATAATATTAGTTTAAAAATAAAGTTACACAATAGTTGATGAATACTGGGGTCTACCCCAGCATTCATCAACTATTGTTTAATTTTATTGTTTTCTTTAGGTCTAATTTTTGTATTCATTAAAATTAGAATGATTTAAGGGTGCTCGTTCTAATAGAAAAGATAAAAAGTAATTATATAGTTGAAGTCAGCCTAAGGCGTTATTAAAGCCAGACATGAACTTTTACTAGCTAATTTATATTTATTTAAGTCTAATTTTCTTCAACAGAAAATTAAATTGATAACCCCAACTTGTTTGTAAATCTAGCTTTACATTATGAATGAAATTAATTTAAATAACTACATATGTTTATTTTGTCAGTCCTGTTTAATCTTCTTCATCGAGTTTTAATAACTACTAGACTGAAATCTATTCAATATTTTTTTTACGAAATAACATTATATTGGAAACTTGATCGCGGTATACAAACACAAGCCCAGCTCCCGGTCTAAGCACAGTAACCATGCTTTTGTTTAATGATTGCGGAACTAGGTCAGACAGGCTAAGCTCTCGTCAACGTTTCCACGTAAAGCATCCACTAACACTCACCACGATACCTTCCTTCTCGGAAACTTCATTATATATTTCAACACTTTTACGTCAAATAAATGATAAAATAAATTATTTTGTTTGGATTCGTTGGATGATGGATGTTTGGATGAATCTTTCTCTATTTTCTTTCTTGCTATCCTATTTATCGATATGGCCTAGTGGTTAAGGCCTCGCCTTTCATGCACGAGATTGTGGGTTCAACTCCAGGTGGTAATTAGAGAACTCAAATATTCCTTTCCTTCATCAGTCTTCACTCATCAACTGGGTATAAGCCTCATCAAACGCAACTATAAACAAACTTAACTAAATATTAGCACTAAATCCAGTCAGAGCAACTGTGCAACTGACTAATAATACTAACTAACACAGCAGTACAAACTAGTGACGTCACAAAAGTTGCTGACCACATCGCGAGCTAGTTTGAAAACAGTTTCGTGTTGAGAGCGCGGCGTCCGTTAGGAAGCGTGGCTGTACTGAATAAAAGCGGGCAAAGAGGAAAATATTGAGGACTACCTTTTGCCCGCGGCATCGCCCGCGTGGAGGTTGGAAATTATTCTGCGGGAACGTCCTACTCAAATAAAAATATTCTATGTCCTAAGCCAGGTCATGGCTTAAAAATGAGAGCCAAATGGCATCCAAATCCATTCATCTTTTAAGGCGTCAAAAGATAATAGAGATATAGACAGACTGAGTTACTTTCACATTTATTATGTTATGTAGTTGGTCCTAAGTATGGATAAAGAAAAAGCGAGATAAGAAAACTCTAATCGCTAAAATAGGTGGTTGGATTTATACAGGGCAGGCTGAGCGATCAAGTTAAAGAAGATGGATAACGGTCCCATACAAGCTTGGCCCAGAAATATACACTCATAAAACAAAATTTATTATGAAGCTATAATAGCGTTTCATAGCCTTGTATATTTTTGTTCGTCGTAAAACTTTGTGAAGAGCTATAAGGCCCTTCCTAAATCTAATGACTTCAAAAAATAAACTCAAAACTTTCGATCGCGGAAGAATCCACTGTCTTACAGCAAATTGAATTTCACTCAAATCTAACGACAGTATACCAAATGATTAATTTGCTATGCCCCAGCTTATAGAACGTTGAATCTCCGTTGGAAACCAGGCAAAATCAGAGTGGTCCGATACGCGAGTTACCATTGTAGCCGAGTAAAGTGTAATGCGAAGACCCATGGGTGAAGAAAGCCAAAGTCACTCAGAAAAGCAAAAAAGATAATCAGAAACACAGCAATATTATTTTTAACAAATCACAACAAAACATACATAATGCTGTCACAGCAGCACCACAGAGTTAGTTACAAATAAATAGAACTCGCCAGAGCTTAAAACCCGACTGACAAGAAGGGCTGTTTTTGGCGCATGTCTTTGTATGGTAGTTATGACCTATGTGTGTAGGATTCTTTATTCTCTCTAGCATCCAAACCTGGATCCATTTTAATGATTGATGTGTCGTTAGGTTTGTGGTGACCGCCCAGCGTATCACACTTTCACTCGCAATCTAAAGGATTTTGAAGAACATTCCTAATCCAATAGGTGCAAGGTGACGTTTCCCAAAAATCAACATGGCAGACTTTAGAACACAGTAATTAAAGTCATAAAAAAGTTTTTAGTATGTCTAAATAAAGGGCTTGTGACCCCTGGGGTCACCAGGGTCATAAGTCCTTTATAAATAAGTAAGCAATAAGCATAAAAACAAGTACTAAAGCGTATTCTTTCTAACACACAGGATGGCTTGTAAGGATAAAAGTAAAATAAAATATTACGTTGCATTTTTGTCTTTAAATTCTGATAGATAAAGCTTACTAATCGTCACATAAAATGTCAGGCAGGCAGTTACTAACTATTTAACAGGAAAACAAATAAATAAGTCGCTTATAAAACTTCTATTAGTTTTCCCCCAAACTTTACTTAGTTCAAAACTATCCTGTCCAAACTTGTTTCTATTCTTTTCTTAGACTGACCTTACGCCCAATTTTGCGAATATCTCATTATTTATTAAATCCAACTTTTTGCGGAGGGTCAAACTACGACATTCTGCCGGAGTTCTTCGAAATGAATCTTAAAAAAAAACCTTGTCTAAAAGAACCAAACTATAGACAGGAAACTACGTAATAACAACTATTTTTCCTTGTCTTCTTTGAAGATAGTAGCAAAACTTTTGACGCTAATAACATTTATAGAAACGGTTAATATAACTGTACAATTTATTTGATCTATTGGCGCGTGGTCAAAATCGGAACTAACCCGCCATCTTGTTTTTCAATACATTTCACAAAATCTTATTGCTAAAACTATTTACCAACAGCCCCTGTCTACGTCATTCGAGTACCAAAAGATCCTTGTATCAGTATATACGAGTACTATATTCTATTCGAACGTGTTCAAAAAGTCTTCTCTTCCAAAACGCTAATCGCTAAGCTACCACCACTATGTCCTCTCCACAAAGTTGTGGTGAAGTGGCTACTGCGAGGAATCTTCTCAAGTAGGTACATACGTCGATCGTATCGCGGACCAACTTGTCCTTTTAATGTAAAACTTAGTTATCAGTTTGAGATGAGTTATTTCAGAAATAGCATCGTTGAAATTAGAAGGTCCACTTTTAGCATCATCAGCAAAGGTACATATAAAATATAAATACCTTTGCTGATGATGCTAAAAGTGGACCTTCAGGTTGTCAGGGGAAAAGAATGGCTGCTTACTGCGTTTGGTTGACGCACAGATCTAGAAATCTCGGGTTTGGATACTTAATTCACCATATACCGTTTATGGTAATAGGTATCTATTATTATTGTCAAACTGAACGGTCTTTGCCTTTCAGATTTAGCCAACCAAATTAAATCCTGAATACATAAAATTAAATCCTGATAACTCTTTAAATCGATGTTTGTCAATTTACTTGGTCCACATATTACCGACATTTATAGTTTATTGTATAGTATTTTATAGTCTATTGCAAGTAGGCCTTCTTATGTTTTTGTTTAGTGATAAGATGTAGTATCCGCGAGCAGTAGTTTAAATTGAATCGTCACCGCTCCGACGGAATTAGAGCTTAGAATGTTTTGTTGTACATTTTATTTTAGAATACCGCTTCTGATCTTATGTAAAATAGAATTAAAGGAAGTACTTATGATAAACAGAGATAAACTATGTGTTTAGTTGAAATGGGAGCCTTTCTTGAAAAACAAAATTATAATTTGACTTCACTGCTCTCCAAACGGTGAAGGAAGATATCGTGTAAAGACCAGCTTGTCCTAGAACCACAAATTCGAAAACGTGTCTTCCACAATCTCTCAATGGGCCCGCATGGTGGATTATAATCAACTCCCTCTCACAAAGAGGAGACCTGCTGCTATGTTTTAAATATAAAAAAAAATTGGGGAAAGTTTATCATTAAGGAGACAAAAGTTTATATTGCTAATGTAGACACGACACAATAACGAACGAAAAGACATAAAAATCAGGCATTCGTTTTTCTCTTTAGTTTCTTTAATATCTCTATTAAAATCACAACAAAAGACTATTAAATACTCCTTTGTTCCTTCGCATTATTAAGTATACAGACTCATAAATTCTTTAGAACCAAACCATTTTATGATGACTACGACAGCGTTAATCTGAGCGTTTTAACTGCTAACAAAATTGAAATTTTACGACAAAAACATTGTATTTGTCATAATAACGGCGGTGATAATAAAAAAGATGGCGGCAGTAAAACTCAGCTGATATTAACCGAGCTTTAATCGTACGTCGACGGCCGATGTGACACCAGTTAACGTTTGAATGATTCAATTTTGTACGTTTCCAAATTGTAAGTAAATATTGATTGAGCGATTGTTATTGTTTAATTTCTGTGTTTCGAGATTGAGATTTGCGGACAAGTTTAATTTTACACATTCATCCTTTTTAGACGCAAGAAGTCTCCCAAGCACCGCCTTTTGACCGGTTGTCATCGGTTTTCAATAATAATGTTAATTTATTTTAGTTAGAAGATTTCAGTTTTCCCCCTAGAGTAGAAATGAATCAAAGTAAAAAAATCGCTGATTAATACATTTTGACCGCGTAAGCGCACTTTTCTATGAAACAGTTGTTTTTTTTTTTGAAAATTTTCGACGCTCGGAGACGTCTAGAATAATTCGCTGAATTCATGGTAACAATTTGCGCGTCGATGCCACCAATACCTCAATACCTACTGTATTTCTCAGTATATCAACATTCAGACAGTAAAAGCAATGGCTGTTGATAATGACCTCATTATACACACCTACTTCCTAACTCGCCTATGTAACAGGATCCGTAGCAATTATCCAAAAACGCCTTTACGAACCTCGTCAGACATCCATACGCCTCGGAACTTAAAGACTCATTTTCCCTTTTAATAATGAGTTTAAAGTGAGAATTGCGGTGGAAATGTGGGAGCTATCGCACAATTTGCGACGATGCGACTTTTATTGCAACGTCGGCTGGAGTTAAGTGTGGTCGGCCGAGGGGTCGCCGGGGCCAATGAATGGCTGTTCCGGCTCCCGACAACTATTCGAACGGTGGAAAAAATATGTTTGAATTGGGAGCTTGGGTTGGGTTTTATATTTTTATATTTTCAGTGAATGGATGGAAGAGAGACAAGCAGGTTTTTTATGAAATCACATAAATATTTTTGTATATTTGTTTGAAATAACAGTCACTTTTCGAAATATTTTTTAAAGCTATAAAAGAACAGAAGTATGAAATATAGAAATATTCAACTCAGAGCACCGATTTCAACCTTGCTTGAGCGACCGGGACAAACAAATAGTGTGAAATAAATAAAGATAATAATTTATCGGACGATTGCAAGTAAATATTGACTGCCATTTTATGTCAATAGACGGTATTTCATTGTGTTGATAAATAGAAAATTACTTTTAATCATTTAAGCTGTGAACTAAACTCTCTCTTAGAAGCCAACATTCGAGAACAATCTAGCTCCTAGCCTACCAATCTTCAATTCTAGTAGTAGGTTATAACTGTCCAATCGGGAATTCATTTTATGTCGGTTTTGGCTCCGCCGGTGCACCTCGTAGAATGTGGACGCCGCAGTCATAACGTAGATAAGACAATTTAAAAAATTACGGCATAGCAGATTCTGGGAAATTTTAAGTCTATACCTAATTAATTAAAGAACTACTACATATTGTAGCGAAATAAAAGAGTGAAATCTTCGCTTGAACACGTTTTAATTTTTGTAAGTAAAATAAGATAACACCAACTGCTAATAAAATAGAAAAAACTTAGCTAAAGACACAGAACGAATATTATTATTAAAAAGGATAACTTAACGTCTTTGGTGTTCAAGGTGTTATACCCTAAATCTGTAGGGGTTAATACTAGATCAGCGCCTTGTCGGCGCTGCCAGTTCCTATCTACCTACTTCTCGGCTGGTAACGTGATCTTTCTGAGCCAGTTGACACTCAACCTCCGTTACAGACGGTTCTGCCCAAGGGTCACGCGTGTTATCCTAAACTATAATAATATTAGGATAACACACGTATTTTTAGGATATTATCCTAAAAATACGTGTGTTATCCTAATCAATAATATCCTAAAATATACCTACTTAATATCCTAAAATATTTTTTTTTTTTAAAGACCAATCCGTGGAGGCCTCTATTAAATATTGTGTATTCTTGTTACGCGTCGATTAAGATTCGTTTGCAAACGTTACTAAACGTACGTAACTAAATAAATACAACTACGTCTTAAATGGGTGATTGGCACCAAGTCATTTCGTTATTAAGAAGCGAGATAATAATTTAAATTACCGTTTGATGAAAATTGTAACAATGGTAATATACGGCTAATTGGTATTATATCAAGTTATAGGCTCTACTAAAAACTAAACTACAAAATATATGAAAGTCCGATCCTGGGCTCCACGCTGACAATCGGAAGGCTCCTCGCTGGCCGGAATCTGAATCTTCTTAAACTTGCAGGCCGCGCGCGAGGTGTTATGTTGGGTTCGATTCCCAACAGGAAGCTTGTAGACGTCTGGTACTAGGGTTGCGGGTAAGGCGAATTTTAGATCACCCTAAAGTCTTCAGACAAATCGAGTCTTCAAGAAATGTGACTCACCTCGAGTCAACTTTTTAGTGATGTATATTTCAGTAATTTTCGGGAACACTGTCCTTGGATCCAGTGGATGACCGCACAGAACTCGGTTGTTCAAACCGTTATAGTTTACCGTTAAATATTTATCGACACAATTTCATTGCGAAAGCAGAAAAAAGAATATATTTGACTTCCTGTGTCCAGAAAATCTTTCTAATCAAAAGTCTCGGTAAGAGAAAAGACATGACACACTATTTGATTCAAGACCAATATGAAGAAAAAAACCTTTCTGGTTAAAAATAAGGTTGGATTTGTTATAAAAGAAGGAAGAATTACGCTATTTGTCCCATGGAGAAAGTTGTTCAGTTTGATGGTCTGTACCACATCCTTAAATTTGGCTGGTCTTTAAAAAATCAGCCTGTATATTTACATAAATATGGTTTAAATTCTTTATTTCTCAAAGATTACAAATAACTTTCGAGGAGAAATAAGATACTTATAAAACAAAACTTAAATAATTTAAAGTAAAGATCCGCATAGACGGTATTCTTAAAAAAGAAACAAAATTACATTTCTGTATTGGTAGGTAATTTCAATTAACTTTGTCATTGAGCGACAGTTTCTGAGCAGATAAAAGGGACGGTTTACATGGAGTGGGTACGATAATAATGTTGGAATCGGACAGATTTACTTTTTTGTGATGCCTTTGAAAATATGTCGTTTTAATAACTTTTTAAATAAAGATAATGACTTAATGTCTTTTATATGCTTAGGTAAAGAGATGTAGATCTGTGCTCCTTGATACAAAATACACTTTTTACCATAGTTAGTTCGCGGTTTATATAGTTGTATATCATGTGCACGCCTAGAGCTGCGGGTATATATTTGATTGTATTTTGTGAAGTTTATTTGTGTTTTTTTGTTTATGATTTTTCTTAAAATACATGTGTTATTTTGGTAAATTTGTGCAATATTAAATAATTTTGTCTCATTATAAATTTTGATAGTTGAAGTTAAATAATTGTAGTAGAAGAGGACTTCCATTATTCTATTTTGATAGTTGAAGTTAAATAATTGTAGTAGAAGAGGACTTTCATTATTCTATTTTGCGCTATTTGTAATTTATCAAGATGTGTTTTGGCAGCCGAGCCCCACACTTCTGTCAAGTAATCAATGTGAGGTTTACCAATGAATTGTAGGTGGTATAACGTACTTTTAGGGAAGGGCACCTAGGGCACCTGTACTGTAAGACAGCTTATTTTTGACCGTAAGTTTTCAATATGTGGTTTCCATTGTAGTTGATTAACGAATGTAAGATATTTTTCCTTGTTTACCTTAGTCAATACAGTACCAAAGATAAGTAAAGGTTTATGATCGCGATTTTTTTTGGTTTTTTGTTGAAAATATTATGTACTTAATTAGTATTTGACGCGTTAACAGTTAACAAGTTGCTTAAAAACTATTTTTCTATAATATTGAGATCATCCTGTGCTTCCTGTATTACGGATTCTGTTGAATGACTAAAGTAAAAAAGGCATGTATTGGCCGCGTATAGTGAGATATTTCTTTTAAGTCCTATTTCATGCATGCTGTTAATGTAGATAACAAATAGGAGTAGCCCCATAATAGATCCTTGTGGAACACCACATTTAATTATTTTAGGTTCACTAGTGCATTTTCCTAACCTAACCACCGGATGTCTGTTTTCCAAGTAAGTTACGAATATTTTATATGCGTTTCAGTTATGCCAATTGCTGCCAATTTATCCAATAGTAGATTGTGACTGACAGTATCAAACGCCTTTATTAAGTCGATGAATACACCGAGGACTATTTGCTTTTGATCTATGTTAGTCTTAATTTGAGTAATTAGGTCAGTTGCAGCTGAGAGAGTATTAGATTTCTGCCTAAATCCATATTGTAAGATATTGTGACAATCTGTTATGAAGTAACTTTTCAAATATTTTAGAGAACACAGGAAGTACAGAGATGGGCCTGTAGTTGCCCGGATCACTGTTAGATCCAGATTTATGTATAGGAGTAACTTTTGCGATTCTGAGCATGTTTGGGAACCATCCTTTGCAAATGCATTCATTTATACACTTTGTTGAAGTAGGCAAAATTATAAACTTAGAAGATTTAATGACTTTTACACTAATACCATTAATTCCAGCACTTGTATTTGATTTTAGACAGTCAATTATTTTTGCTACCTCGTCTACAGTGGTGGGTCTTATTTGTGTGAGTTCATAGGTATGAGTGGTACTTACACGTGTAGTGATGTGACCATAATAATAGGTAGTGGGTATTTGGCTTGCGAGAAGAATGCCTATATTAGAAAAGTAATTATTAAATGTCTCACGTATACCAGTTACATCCGTAAATATGGAAAAGAAATGGATGACATTAGGCAGTCAAAAATAAATCAATACGAAACAAAATTGGTTTCTATCAAGAAATCATATCTACCAATAAAAAAAGGAAAATGAAAATTCTTGGGACGGTGCCGGTGTCATGAAATATGCTAGGCATGGCATCTCGTCTCACACCGGGGTCAAAGTCACTTGTGCTTGACCTTGAAACGCGAGGGCACTTTGCGTGGTATTTATTACCCTCGTGCCCTTAATTATTTTTTTCAACCTTCGTTATTATAATTATTATTTTGATGCTGAAGAGTGTAATGTTTAATTTAATTTTGTAGAGAAAAAATACAGTTGTTGGATTTTTGTTGAGTTTTATTACAGACCTTTTTTCTGTAGCTTTCTAAGGTAACTTAATTAATATTTCGTTGTAAATTATACGGTTACGTACCTTTTCTAATAACTGAGTAGGTACCTACTACAAAGTTCCCTTCACTTCTTTACCCTACGTTTTTTAAATAAAAATAGACCTATTTGCCCTCAAAATATCTAATAGGCAATTAACTTTGACAGGCGTGAGAAGGGCTCAACGCTGAAGGTTTGTTATGCATAAGAAATAGTATATACCTACCGAAAAATTTCGCGTTTTAGTTGCACACATGCAAACATTCTTAATGCGTTTTGGTCGCAGGAAAATTATAAAAAAATAGAAAAGTTTCCGTAGTGTTAATTAAAGTGAGACAGGAGTCTAATTATTTAGGTAAGGTAGTCGTCATCATTTTATAACTCCTATTCAAACTTGCATAGAATAAATATGTTATTTTTCTATATGCGACTTAAGTAAGCATAGTTACTCACTTATCCTAAATCTCGACACTTGTATCTAAATCGGTCATTGGCCATTAATCCTTCCCGTCCGTTATCGACACACGACGGGCGAACTAATCCAACTATTGCATTAGCCCATTAGCCATGCGTTCGTCACCCCTTATAATTAGATTGTATCCAGCTCAATTATACCATTACTGAGTTCATAAGGTTGGTCCAAACATGGTGCCGTGAGGAACATTTTGCTTAACACCCAGCTCCATGCTCAGAATGATCGGTTATGGCACTCAATGGCTCTATGGGGAACCCTCTTCATAAAACGCTTTTACGGATATGGTAAACAAATGTGTTGCTTATGGAAGCCCGTGCTTATAACATATTGATTTAGTCTCTCATTTGCTTTAGGGTGGTCAGTGACAGAATGTGTCTAGGTGAACCTACCTACTTTTGAAATAAAATTTACATTTTTTATTCATCAAACAACGTTTTTTAATGCTGCAACAAATTGCGCTCTAACTCAGGATTATCATTTCAGTAACCACATTCTCAAGAAAGCCATTACAGTCAAATTTTATTTTATGAAAGCAAAACTACAAACAAGCCAAACGCACTCTTACGCTTGTTCTTATAGAAAAAACCATTTCAGCAATCAAAAATATAATTAAATTAAAGACTACTTAATTAAAATCTTATTTCATTTAAACTTCACCTTTGAACCCGTAAATAACTCCCAAGAAGTTTCACAACAATTAAAACTCTAATAAGTAAGAACGAAAGCAATTAAAGTAATACACGCAACGAAAGAAATTAAAAGGGAATTAAACACGGAGAAAGAAAATAAATTACGTCCGCAAAGAGTTCTAAATACCTACTATTGTTTATATAAATGATTAATAGATTTATCTTCTGATTTTAATTATTAAATCTGATGCAGAAAACCTTGGTCTGGATTTGTTTGGCCACCAGTCGAGTAAAGTCGCTGCTCTTAAATAATAATATCAACGTATCTTCAGCAGTTTTGAGTCAAATAAATAAGTAGGATGTCAGGGACTAGATCTGTACTACTTACTTAGGTATTTTTATTTAAACATCAAGATATAGACATAAACTAAATAAGTTATTAATATACCTATATGTAGTAGAGTAGGCAGTTGATCTTACATATCATCTAACTAGTGTTTTCCGTACGTAGTAACTTATAATTTCCCCTTGAATACACAGTATTACAGACCATGATCGTGCTCATCCAATTATAAGAAACTGCCTGACGTTGTCTTAATATATAATACTTAACTTCATATATAACTTATAAACTCGTACAATCAAAATTATAATGAGTGCTGAGATACTGTAATTTTCTATGAATTCTACGAGGATAAACCTCTTAATAGGTAATCTTGGATAATATGTCTCAATAGTCAAGCCACAGCACTAGGTTCTCCTCCTTTCGCATCCAGGTTATCCCAGACACGTTTTAAGTTCGGCTGGTCTATCTTAAGCTATTAAGATAAAATCAATACGCTGGAATAAAGGAGAGTATCCAAAAAACATCAATCCAGTCTTTATTACCAAAATTCACTTGTGTAGGCCGATTAATGGCGGCCCCGCCAGCATATAGTTTCCCGAGGGAATGTGAGTAACGTCGGCGATCCCGACTAATAGTTTAATAACACTATCCATGAAAGTTCACAAAGATTACCTTTCGATTTTATGGCGATCTGAGATCGAAAATTCAGAGATCAAAGGAAGTCTTTATAGTGTGTTTATTTATGGGTTATTTTGGAAGCGTTACGGGGATTCTTTTCTTTATTGTATTGTGTAGTTGGTAGTAAAAGTAAGTGTTCTGTGAGGGAATATTGGTTTATGGAGTTAGAGGAATGGGTTGATGTAGTCGTTTAGGCATTATGGAGCATGTTCGATATTTCTTAGGTCGGTTCAATTTCCTTGTTTTAAGCCCTGCTGTCAGTTTTTCTTTTTCGATAGCCTTAATCTAATTCTTGTCCGTTGTTAACTGCTAGAAGAAAATTCCAATAAATATCACAAAAACGGTTCTAAATGTACCTAGACTAGACGGCTAAGTTCAGCAGCATATGCTGTAAGAACAATCCGTCAATTTACTAATGTAGATACCGCGAGACTGGTCTATTTCAGTTATTTTCATAGTATCATGTCTTACGGTATTTTACTATGGGGACGGGCTGCAGATATTGAGTCCATTTTTATTCTGCAGAAAAGAGCCATCAGAGCAATATATGGCCTACGCAGGCGCGATTCTCTAAGGGAACTGTTTAAAAATATTAATATCATGACGGTACCTTGTCAATATATCTATGAAAACATCATGTACGTAAGGAAAAAATTAAATCTTTTCAGTAAAAGAGGTGACAGACACGCCTATAGAACCAGAAATAGGGACCAATTAGTTCAACCAGGTTTCAGACTGGCTAAAGTAGACTCTTCCTTCATGGGGTACTGTTTAAAATGTTATAATAAAATACCTCCCCACATACTCCAACTCAATGAAACGAAATTCAAATCTTGCATAAAACGCACACTATGCAGCCAAGCATATTATAAGTTGGGGGATTACATCGCTGACAAAAATGCTTGGCTAAACGCTGGTCCTGCTCCACAGGACGCATAAATAAATTGATTGGCATTTGAAAATACTTCACACACGCCTACCCAACCTACATACTGTTGGAGCTGCTGAAGATTCTAAAATACTATGTTTGCATTATATAAATTCAATCTCCTAGTATTGTATAATTGCATAGAACGTATGTGAGTACTATGTTACATACTACAAAGCTACCATTTACTGGGTACGTCTTTCATTGACTTGAATATGCCTTGGCGGATGAGAGTATGTCATGCTCACTCTAATGTCTCGCTGATGGTGGCACATGTGTTGGATCATTTAGCTCCCTTCAAAATGGTTGAGCTGAATGGTGCTAATCTATGCGTCATGTTCGTGAACGGGCGCCGTCAGTAGGGACTGGTCAACTCTGCTGCCATGGCTTATTTTGATTTAAATTAATATTTGAATTGTTTTTTTTTTATCTTTTCATTACGGACGCTTTTAACGTTCTGCATCTTTCTCACATGCATAATTTTGAACATGAATGATGTAACCAATACTTTATAACAATATTATTATGATTTAAAAGAGTGTCCATGGAGTTTCATGCCCGTTCTTCTCCATAGGTACCTACTACGCTTTGGAATGGGCAACTAGCTTCATCTTTTTGACTGACCGACCTTGACAATTCAAAAGTGCCTGGAATTGGTTTATTTGAAATAAAATAGTTTGAGTTTGACCTAGAGTTGTCGTAGGTAGGTATTAAATAAACATTGTGAGTTACTATAAAATGTGCGAAAGTATATCTTTAATGAAACCGTAATGGAGTTCAGATAAATAACTTGTTCGTGAATATTGCTTCTTCAATTGACTCAGAGACTACTATGATCAGTGTTTATGTATCGTAGGCCGCACTTCGTTGTTAACAAAACCGCTAAGAATAAGCTGGCCTCTTATTTTATTGAAACTCCACTAAGTCAGCTAAGTGCACAAAAGTACGTAAGTCTCTTATAAACCATCTTCTTCAGTTTTTAAATTCTTTCCTCTATCAAAGCAGGATACATAAAACCGTTTGAGGGCCTGAACAGACCCTGAGCAGACTATTGTAAATAAAACTAAAATAGGGTATTAATAGGGTATTTTCCTAAAAAAATCTAATTAGCCCGTCAGTTAGATTATCAAAAAATATTGAACTGGTATTTTTGCTTTTGTCAATTATATAAAAAAATATGAAGATATCGCCCGTTAAAGTTCCGCGTGACATCAATTGCCTGCGACATTTTTGCAAGCAAGTGACGTCACGACCAAATTTTGACGCGCTTTATCTTTGTAATTTTTTGTTTGATTGACAAAAGAAAAAATACGTGTCCATTATTTTTCGATAATCTAACTGACGGATTAAATATAATTATTATTTTTTTACCCATGCAACTACCCTATTATTTTTGAGTTTATATTTTAGCCATTTGCTTTTTAAGTCGTATTTTTATATTTAGTTCTTACTGTTTCGTTAAATAGTATAAAGCAAAGTCACTTTGCGAGTCTGTTTGTGTGACCGCTAAGTATTCTAAGCCACTTAATAGATTTTGATGCGGTTTTCGGCAAAAATATTGACAATTTATTCTAGAAGGTGTAAGTGTATAATACAGTCATATTTAAATCATACATACTTTTATAATAAAGAAATCTCGATGTTTTGTCAAATAAAATATCAACCGTACGAAACAGGAGCGGGTCACTAGCCATTTATAAAATCCAAATTGCTTGCGACATCATCCTACTAATATTATTAACGCGAAAGTTTGTATGGATGGATGAATGGATGGATGGATGTTTGTTACTCTTTCACGCCAAAACTACTGAACGGATTTAAATGAAATTTAGCACACAGATAGTTTATAACACATAGGATACTTTTTATCCCGATATTCCCACGGGATCGAAACTTATGCGGGTGAAACCGTGGGGTGCAGCTAGTATTTCATATTTTTTCACCTAACCTAAAAGGTAGGTAGGTAGGTAATACATGAACATATTCCGTCCCATCAGATTAGAACACAATAATCATAATGGTCGTTTGTAACACACACAAAGCGTGATCCCATGATCCACATACATTATTCTATGGGTAAAAACCGATTTTGGGTTTGACATTTACCTATTATAGAATTTATAGGTAGGTCAATGTCATAGTTACCAACCAAAACAGTTGGAGTGATTGTGTTAAAAACAACACAGTATTTTCTATTAATAAAAAAAGTCTTTAATTTAGAGGCCAGGTGTTCGGGACACAGTCAGTACTAAAACAAGTTAGTCTGGTATTTCCGATGAGCATATTTAATGCGATCCAATATCTATGTAAATTGATCTATAAATATAGATGCATCATGTGACAAAGTATATTAAGTACTAGATACGTATTAGTATTTTAGAATCGCAAAAGACGCACGTTTGCTTTACTTCTACTATTTTAAATTGTGGTTTTTCAAATTTCCATTTTAATTTTATTGTTCTCATTACATACTTTTTAGTGACAAACCGTAGTTTGTAATTATATAATTCTATAGCAAATTCCTGTAGGCATTAGGTGAGTGTATGTTTTATTATATTAAAAATAATTATGCTAAAACATCTTTCGGCATTCAGGCACCATGTGGTTTCATCTATCGGCTTGTTCATTCTCGGTTGGATCTCTTTAGACTAGAAGACAACTTCAAAATAGTCGCAGGACAATTTTAGCAGGTCGTATTTAAAAAAAAACCCGGCCTTGTGGGTGTTGGACTACACATAATGAAAGATTCTGTAGTTGGGATGATCCCAACTACAAAATCATGATTATACCAAGAACAAACTTAACTTTGTACTTAGTTAAAAAAATGTTCTCCCATACCGTCATACGTCACGGCCAATTCTCCAACTGAAAATGTAAGATTGTAATCGCAAAAAAAAATATTTTTAATGCGATAAAGGTACAAGTTAACGATTTTCAGACTTTTTCCTTTATTATTATTCTAGCCTATTATGATTTTAGTTAAACGGGATGTACCTACAGTTTTGCTTTATTTCTGTAGAGCTACATATTTGATATTAATATCAACTTTATACCTCCATGCGTTCTCAAGACGGAGGGTCTTGACAAACAGGCGGCCGGACGGACGGACAACGAAGTATTTCTATAAGGGTTCCGTTGTTTCCTTTTGAGGTACGGAACCCTAAAATTCGGCTTTGGCCCAGAATGCAAAAAACGTAGTCTTTTATTCGCATAGATTAGGCTCTAGTTCTGTCAGGTGCCGTAAGTGTAGTAAGAAATTTTTTTTTTTTTTTTTAGTTTGTTAAAGAATAAATATATTTTATTTTAACGTAAGAGGTGATACATCCCCGGGACCCGACGGCTTGCCGGGTAAAGCCTGGGTCCTGGCCTCGAGGGCTCTCGGGCCTCGACTGGAGGCGCTCTTAAGCGCATGCATGGAGAGAGGCCAGTTTCCACTCCGTTGGAAGACGGGGAAGCTGGTCCTCATTCAGAAGCCAGGGCGCCCTGCGGACTCTCCGTCCGCATACCTAGCGCGCAACCTAGCGCAGGGCACGCCACGATAGCGGCGGTAAGACCCCTCTTTGAGGAGTGGCTAGAGAGGCGTCACGGCGCTTTCACCTACCGCCTGACGCAGGTCCTCTCCGGACACGGATGTTTCGGGAGGTTCCTGCACATAATCAGGCGGGAGGAGACGCCCGGGTGTCATCACTGCGAGGATCGCCCCGAGGACACGGTGGAGCACACGGTAGAGGTCTGCCCCGCTTGGGCAGAGCACCGCCGTGTCCTCGTAGAGGCGATCGGCAGCGGCGGCGACCTCTCGCGTCCGGCCCTGGTGCAAGCCATGGTCCGGGGCGAGAGGGAGTGAGAGGCGGTCACCTCCTTCTGCGAAGCAGTCATGCTAGCGAAGGAGGTGGCGGGATGGGCGAGGGAGAGATCCTCACGCCTCAGCCGCCGAGGGAGACGCTCCGGGCGTCGGGAGCCGCGTGACGACTCCCGGCCACCGTAGGCGCGGGCCTGCGGGCGGAGAGCAATGGGTAGCTCTCCGTCCGATCAGGACCAGGCCCGTGCCGGACGGCGCGTATGTGTTCCACGTGCGCCTCAGAGAGATGTCAGCGTAGTTGACGGGGCCCGACAGGGCCGAAGCCTGCCGGGGTAGCGGGATCGTCCGAAAGGGTTACCGCTGCCCTGGTACATAAAGGGCTAAGGAAGGAACACGGGTGGGTTTTAGTCAGTAAGAGTCTGACACTCCCTTCTGCTCCACCCAGAGCGGGAGGAGTCATTTGATGATTTCCCATCCACAAAAAAAAAAAAAAAAAAAAGAGGTGATACATAATCTAAAACGTGAGAAAACTTTTTATAAAACAAACAACCGACTTATAAAAAACAAGTAAAAATAAAGTAGAACATAATTATAGTTTCCGTTTTCGCTCGGGAATCGCCGCAGTTTCAGTAGCCCTTAAACAGGCCCTAAATTTTGCAAAGCCCTTGAGCTGATTGATGCATTGTTATTCAAATTTTTAAGACAAAAATGTTTCGAGGTCATAGTTTTACAAACGTCTATTCTTACAGATGATGCGGCGACTTAATGTTTACGCAATATGTCTACTATTTAGTCTCACTATTCTTCTTATTAATATTGGGACTCAGTATACTGAGACGGCATTTTATCTCACATCTGTCAAGAGTCGAAGAAATATCAAGATTATCATAAAAGTCGAGGATGGAGAGAAGACCTACACGCAACAGATACCCATTGTACTGCATGATGGTACCCATGGCTCAACTGACATGGATGATATACCCGTAATGACGAATGAAAACCATTCCCACGGACGACGCGACAAAATGAACAAACTCACAAATACGCAAAATATAACTCACAGTTCCGCAAAAATCAAAAAGATATTAGAAAAGGCAAGGACAACGATAAAAGATGAACTCTCTAACTATAACTTTTCACAATCTGATGTTAATGGTTTAGAAGATTTAGTTATGGAGTCTGGAGGACAGCCCTTGCGAAGCTTAATAATAACATCATGGAGGTCTGGGTCTACATTTCTTGGAGACCTGGTGAATGCAGTGCCAAGTACATACTATCATTATGAACCCCTTCTCATGTATGGTACTAAACAAATCAGGGAACAAGTAGATGCAAGCGAAGCCCTGAGCATTATTAAACGAATGTTTAAATGTAATTTTTACGGTTTAGAAGATTACTTTGAGTTTGAAAGTAAAGACTTGAATCTATTCAGCCATAGCACCAGATTATTTGACTATTGTAAGGATGAAAATAAAAACGAGCTATGTTTTAATGCAGAGTTCACTTCTCGGTTATGTAAGCTGTTCCCGTTCCAAAGTATGAAACTTGTGCGACTCAGATTACGGCTGGTTGAGGAAATATTGAACGATAAAGAGTGAGTTGTTGATGCTTTCCTAGACGTCGATGTCGATCATAAAATCACCTCCTCTCCTTTTACCTCTGATTTTGCATCACTGTCAAAGTCACAGTGATCTTGATTTGCAATATGATTTCTGTTGGGTTGCCGCCAGTCCTTACATATGAAATTGGCGTTTTATATGGAAAAAGCAAAATGAAAAAACAATAATAATAATCAAAGCATGTAGCATTGTTATATATGCAGTTTCGCCATTTTGTAGGTTATTTCATTGATTACTTTGCTGAAAAAATGAAGGACCAAGATCTATAAAATTTTTGATGGCGGTTTTGACTACCTCATCGGAATTGATTTGTTTTCCTTGCGTATTGTCCAAATTCTCGAAATAGTGGTAGTCTGTTGGAGCAAGATTCGGGAAATATGGTGGGTGTCGGAGATATTCCAATCGTAGCTCCTTAAATTTAGCGACCGCCTGTTGTGTAATGTTCGTATTCGTAAATAACTCAATATTTTAAGTTTTCTGTTTACAACAAAACAGAACGATATCAAAGGAAATTCAAATGACGCGAAAACAAATGAATCACTTTGATACCCAAGCCTAAATTTGAAATAAATTTGAATTTGGAATTTCTAACCAAACGCCAGATACATATTTGAGGTCAAAGTAGCCAGTTCAACAAAACGCCAATTTCATATGTAAGGACCTAATATTACAACTTTCATAAAGCTAAGTATCAAACAGTTTTTTGTTGGTTCTTGTATTGCAATTTGTCCATTTTGAAGAACTGAATGATTTACAGGCTCAACGTGAAGGTAATTCTGTTGGTCCGTGACCCCCGCGGCCTGATGCAGTCGAGACGACACCGGCGCTTCTGCGAGCTCTCTTCAGATTGCTGGGAGCCCCCACTGGTCTGTGCCGACTTGGTCAGCGACTATTTGGCAGCAGGTCAGATACTGCAGCAGTATCCGGACAAACTGATGTAAGTTACTGCAGCAGTACCCGGACCAACTGATGTAAGATACTGCAGCAGTATCCGGACCAACTGATGTAAGATACTGCAGCAGTATCCGGACCAACTGCTGTAAGATACTGCAGCAGTATCCGGACCAACTGATGTAAGATACTGCAGCAGTATCCGGACCAACTGATGTAAGTTACTGCAGCAGTATCCGGACCTACTGATGTAAAATACAGCAGCAGTATCCGGACCAACTGATGTAAGATACTCCAGCAGTATCCGGACCAACTGATGTAAGATACTGCAGCAGTATCCGGACCAACTGATGTAAGATACTGTAGCAGTATCCGGGCCAACTGATGTAAGTTTTAAATTTCCATGGATAGACATGAGCGAATGAATGAATTTACTACTTGGGTTTACTTGCTTTAGAATTTTTAATTACCTATTGTAGTTTCAGTTAACCAGTCCAGATCTACTATCATGAGATTTAATATTCGATCATCACGCAAAGCTTGACCACCGCCCGTAGGACGAAAGACAAAATGACAGAATGTAGAATTTTTTTTACGGCAAGATGTTAAATATAAACAAAAGAAATGTCACTTTGTGTTGATAGAACTCTATCGCTATAAGGCCAATTCCCGTAATTAAAAACGTTCAAAATCTAGTCGCAGTCTCATCTCGGCGACAAACAAATGTCAGAACCGTGTCAAAAATGTAGGAAAATTAGAAGTAATTTTGACAGATTAAGACAGATCAGACTGTGAACGTTCTTAAAATTACGAAAATTGCTCCTCAGGTTAGTTTGGCGCGTGGCCAAAATCGGAACTAACGCGGCCATCTTGTTTTTTGAATACATTTCAAGTGACATTTCGCAAAACAATTGCAAACAGCACCCCCTTATCAACGTCATTCCAGTGCCAGAAGATCCTAGTTGCTACAAGTACCTATGTCTATTCTTCATACAGTACACAGAAGTGCTCATGCTTCGAGTACCGGCCTGTAGAAAACGAATTCCACAGACATTATTGTTTGAGACCGCTAAGTCGTTAAATGTTACATTACAGGGTAATACGGTTTGAAGAGTTAGCACTGAAGCCTAATGTTACTACAGACCGAATTCTAAAGTTCCTAAAGCTGGATGGTAGGCAGGCGTTTGACGAGTTTCTGCAATCGCACACTACAGTTGAAGTAGCTGGTGTCCACTCCACCTTCAAAGTCACCCGCAATGTTCCTTTCAAATGGAAGACTGCTCTAGACTTTAATTACGTTAATGACCTACAGGTACCTACCAACTTCGATGTCTTAAGCTTTTTGTAAATCTATGTCCCTTACATGTTTAACACTGCTTAAAGCAAAGGTAATGTACACAAATATTTGGACGGTTTTCATTGTCTTGACGAAAATACGGATTTATAGTAGATTTTGAATGATTTTTGCTCAGCTGTATGACATTATATGCTTGAGCATAAAATACAAGCTTGCTTTAATATTGACCATGATCTCTTTTGCCGTCTTTTCTAAGCAAATATTTTTATTCATAACGTTGCAGATAGCGTGCAGAGAAGCTATGCATCTGTGGGGTTACAAGATGGCGCACAACGAGACCCATATGATAAGCAAGGACTTCAACCCAATTGGGGACTATACAATCTAATAGTAAACGTCATTTTTCCATCGACACTGTATGCTAATACTTACTGATAACGCTGGTTGAGCTACCTGTTTTACTGATGTTTTGAGTAAATTGGTACCAAAGGGTCATTAAGGGCATTAGTCCGTCCGTCTATTCCGTCCATATGTCACCGTTGATATTGTACAATAACCATTAAAGAATGATTTTGCTAAAGCTTGTTTTATAATTACCTACATCATTGTTTCACAAAACAAATTACTTATTGAGGATCTCCAACAAAGGATACGAATATATACAATAGAAATTTACAATAATAAAAAAAGGTTATTTTACGTGTGCTCCTTCAATTACAAAAGACCACAGCATGCACATATATATAACTAGGGTGTAAATACGATAAAAATAGAGAATATAAATGATTAATGATGAATACAAATTATAAATTTAGACGTAAAAAATGAAATTAACATAATATCAAGATTGAGCACTTATTACAGATGATGTAGCAGGATGAAAATAAAAGTTGAGAAAAAACATTGAATAAATTTGAGGAAAATAATAATAAATAAAGATTAACATGTCAGGATTGAGCATTAATATTACAATTATCAATTATAATGGACTCTAGATTAATTTGGTGACCTTGCGCGTTCAATATAATAATGGGTTCAGGATGTTACTGGGACTGCCCCGTTTCTGTAGTGCATCTAGCATGTTTGCGGAAGCTCGCGTTGATGGCTTTCATGCCATCATACGCAAGAGAACCGCCTCCTTACTGCGCACCGTGCGGGGCAGCATTAATAGCATCCTGAACGTAGTCGCTGACAAAGTCGACTCAACAGTAATGCAGGCTTTCATGCGGGTTCTAGTTAAACAGTGTCAAATGTATAACTGACCCTGCATATTATGCAACAAATGTAATGATGGCAATTAACTAACATTATTAATTCATTGTTAATTATTGTATTAATTTTATTACTGTAAGACTTTTTTCTTTTTTTTTACTAACATACCTAGTCTTTAAGCAATTTGTTTTACTAACCAAATATGGACATTGTCCGAAATAAATGATATTATTATCTCCTTTATTTCATTTCAATACTTACAAATTATATTTTTAAATATTTTTACAAAAAGATTAAAAAAACATTTAAAAATATAAAAAATAGTAGCCCACCGGTACCGGCAACAGGGTCCAAGCTACCGGTGGTCAGGGCTCCAGAGAGTGGAACCTCCTGACCGTGCGAGCCGTGTCCAGAAGTACCGCTTTCTGAATCAAGCCCTTGATCCAGCTGCCCATTATTATGTTTTTACATATATCGGGTCCCCCGGTCCTTTGGAAGGCGTATGAGGGGCAGAAGCCAACTCGCACAGCCCCTTAGTAAATTTTAATATTATTGTCGCCCATATTGACCAAATATGGACGGCATGCTCATTGAAAATCTCGTTTATCTCACAGCGTTCAGATTGCCATTTTCTATCGGCACCAGCACCATGGTTTTTACCTTTCGACAAATAATAACGTGTAAATATTAGGGGTTAAAGTATGAAATTGCCAATTTGTACTGAAAATTTGAAATCGTTTTTTTTTAAATTTAACATATTTATTTAATCATATTAATTACCATTATTATCTATACATTGCTGCCATGAAATAGGAAGGCCATTTATGCCTTTGCGATAGAACTCTCGTGATCTAGATTCGACAAACTGTGTGAAAGTATTTTGTACTGCCTCCTGAGAAGAAAACTTTTTATCACGTAGAAAATTGTCCAAATCACGAAAAAAATGGTAGTCCGTTGGAGCAAGGTCTAGCGAATACGGAGGGTGACGAATGGTTTCTAATTGCAGTTCCTGTAGAATTAAAACGGTTTCTCGTGCTGTATGAGGTCTCGCGTTATGATGAAGCAGTAATGGTGAAGATCGATTCATGAGTCGGGGCTGTTTCACTGCTAGTTTTGCTATCATTATTCGGAATTCGGCACAGTAGACATCTACCGTTATTGCTTGACCAGATTGGAGAAAGCTATAGTGAATAACACCATGCCGAGACCACCAAACAGTTACCATTACCTTTTTATTGGTAAGCTTTGCTTTAGGACACTGTTGCGGCGTTTGACCTGGGGCCAGCCATTGCATTTTTCGCTTACGGTCATCGCATAGAATCCACTTTTCATCACATGTCACAATTCGATCCAATATTCCTTCATTTCTGTATCGATTCAACAAGGCAACACAAGTTTCAACACGCGTTTCTTTCTGCAGATCAGTCAAATCATGAGGCACCCATTTCTCATATTTTTTTATTTTATTGATTTGACGCAAATGAGTCAATATTATTGGTAAGGTAACGTTAAACTATGCCGCTAATTCCTGGGTAGTTTGGCTCGGATCGGCTTCCACCATCTCTTTCAATTCATTGTTATTCAACTGTGTGGGCGGTCTTCCACGTGGCTCGTTCTTCAAATCAAAGTTTCCATCACGAAAGCGTTTAAACCAAAATCGCACGGTGCGTTTATTAGCAGTCCCCTCTCCAAACGCAACATTAATATTGCGAGCTGTTTCTGCAGCGTTAGTTCCGCGTCGGAACTCGTATTAAAAAATAACTCGAATTTCGAAGTATCCATCTTTCTTGTCTAAGCTGAATAAAAAAAACAACTGAAAGTCGATAATCGAATGTTGCACATTTTTTAAAAGAAGAACTTCATAGGTACCATGTGAAAAAAGTTTCACTCAACAATCTCAAACCATGAAGGTTCTATGTCAATTCGAAGTACCTATTACAATAAAACGGCAATTTCATACTTTAACCCCTATTATAATTTTTCAAATGTAATCCAAAATTATGAAAAGTAACCATTTCCACACTTCATGAAAGTAACTTGGTAACGTATATTTAGATTTCTTTAGGCACTTTGCAAGTGGCTTTTTTACATTGCTCGTCAGTGTGATTCAAGGTACTGGCCCACCTCAACGGATGATCCTGTATCTGATAAAGATTGTTGAGGCGCCGACCGTGAGACGACCGTCGCCATATTTATAACATAAATTAACAAGTTATTCTCGTTTTAAATTGTTTTTTATTTCGCGCTGACAAAGTACGTACCAAAGCGGAGTTTATATTATTTAATTATCATTTTACCATCGTGGTAACGTTCACGTTTAGTTTTTTTTTTTTTCATAACTATAATATGTAGTGGTCGTCCCTTTGTTTCTCCGTTGTCCCGTGGTCGTACATTTGTTTTTGTTACTTTATTGTCGAAAAGTTTCAGATTTACTCAAATCTATATACAGAGATTCCCCAGCATTGGGTACGTGCTAACGTATGTTTAGTTAAAAAAAAAAAAAAATAGTTTTGGGTAGTGTGCGTATTATTAGGCCAAATATACAACATCTCTCAGAATAATAAATTACTATAGTGGGTGGTATATTGAATACTTATGTATTATCTCAGAGCCAGCTTAGAGTCTAGATTTGTATCGTGTTGATGGCAATAAATTCCCGACCTCTCGGGACTAAGCATGACTGAATGATATCCCAGATTCAATAATCTCTGCTATACGTTTCGAAGAATATACTGGCGTAATTTAAGATATTACGTCTGCTTGTAGTAAGTATTTAACATTTTACAAGATATTTTTTTTTTATGTCTTTTCAAATTATTGTTAATTTATTTATCATGATGTGTGATTTGGTGTCAATGCTACTATTTTAGATATTGGGACAGCACAACACACTGCTGAAACCAAAATGACGAAAGATAACCATTCCTAAGATCAGTCAGACTTAAAATTAATACCCATCCTGCAAGATGAGATAATTTTTTGTTTATATGTTTCATCCACCATTACATACCGAAATGAAACTATAGTCACATCGTCGTCGATATAGAAGTTTAGTATTGCATTGGGCAAGAAACCATTTCATTCTTTACGTAATTCTGCTCAAATTGTGTACATACCCAATGAAATGTACTAGCGCACATAATTGGCTCCCTCTTCCAAATCACTAGTTAAACCCAATAAACTAGTTCTGAATCACATGTGGCTAAAGTATTCTGCTTTATCACGACGTTTATAGTTTCCTAGCTGCGCCCTGCGGTTTCACTCGCATAAGTTTCGATCCCGTGGGAATATCGGGATAAAAAGTATCCTATAGGTTATTCCTGGTTATAAACTATCTGTGTGCCAAATTTCATCCAAATCCGTCCCGTACTTTTTGCGTGAAAGAGTAACAAACATCCATCCATCCATCCATCCATCCATCCATCTATCCATCCTTACAAACTTTCACATTTATAATATTATATATAGTAGGAAAAGTAGGATTTAGGATAATGCTATGTAGTTCGTGAAACTGCTATATTTATTATGGTTCCATGGTTAATGCAGGCAGCTAAAGAGACCGACCATATCCAAAACATGCACCCGAACGTCCAGTTGCAAGCCTGCGGCAGGCAGTAGTTGTCTAGCATCTATGCTGAACTGGGCCTATTTGGCGCAGCCGTGAGGCACACCATACTTTTTTTTTTTTTTTTTTTTTTTTTTTTTTCAGGATGGGAAATCATCAAATGACTCCTCCCGCTCTGGGTGGAGCAGAAGGGAGTGTCAGACTCTTACTGACTAAAACCCACCCGTGTTCCTTCCTTAGCCCTTTACGTACCAGGGCAGCGGTAACCCTTTCGGACGATCCCGCTACAGGCACACCATACTTACCTACCATTTTTAACCCCCGACGCAAAAACGACGGGGTGTTATAAGATTGACGTGTCTGTGTGTGTGTGGGGGTGTGTGGGGGTGTGTGTGTGTGTGTTTGTGTGTGTGTGTGTGTATGTCTGTCTGTGGCATCGTAGCTCCCGAACGGATGAACCGATTTTAATTTTGTTTTTTTTGTTTGAAAGGTGAATTTGTCGAAAGTGTTCTTAGCTATGTTTGATGAAAATCGTTCCAAGATGGCCGCCGCCACAAAATGGCGAATATCTTTTTTTTTTTTCACAACTTCCTTAATATGGGTATCAAATGAAAGGGATTGACTAGTAAAATACTATACACTATGACAAATTTCAAATCCAAGATGGCCACTACCATAAAATGGCGAATTACATAAAATCTGATTAAATACCAAATTACCTAAATCTTAAAACGCAAGAAAATAAAAGAAATGAAATAACAAGGAGTCTCTACAAAAAGCATGAAATAAAATATTAAATTAAAAATTTAATGTTAATGTAAGGTTAGCGCGTGGTTGGTCACAGTTCTGACGTAACCTGACCCGTTTTGCCGGGGTGGCCTTGCTTAGCTACCAGTTTACTCCTACCGCACTTCCGCAACTTAGTTCCAAAAAATACTAATAAGGATGGACTTTATTAAGTACATTTCTAGATTAGTCCCTGTAATCTAGATCCTCTCCTCATCCATTAGTATCCATGTAACTCCACTTCCCCCTATCCCGTGCTAACCGAACGTGCCCGCCGTAAAATCGCCGCTTTGCAACCAGCCTAACTGGACTTTACATCGTTCACAATTTGCTGCTATTGAAATGCTAAAGCGATGTCGGGACGTTTTGGCGACTGCACTAGAATATTAAACAGAATCAAACGTTATTATTTGGAGCCAGTACTGCACTGATGTGTGTCCTTATGTTACTTGTCCCCCCGATGTTTTGACAACATTTGACCCTTGGGGGTTTCGACAAATATTTTCTAACAAGAAACGTCTATGGAATAACAATAATTCTTTTATAGCATATACAGCCTTTAATTTTCCCACTGCTGGGACACAGGCCTCCTATCTTCGAGAGAGAGTGGGCTGTAATTTACCAGGCGGGCCCAGTGCGGGTTGGTAGATGTCACATGTCTTCGAATTTTTTTCCTTCACCGTTTTGAGAGCAGTGGTGATAAAGTTATTTACACAAAGTAGAGCGCCTGCCTGGGTTCGAACTTACGGCCTACAACTCGGTAAGTCGGGGCCATTACCACTGAGCCACCACTGCTGTGTGTAGTATCAACTCACAGTTCAGTACGGCAGGCTCACTACAGCTAGGTACGGTTTTCAAAATTGAATACTGTTTGTTTACAAAAACGGTAGACTATAGTTTAAAAAAAACGGTCAAGTGCGAGTCGGACTCGCGCACCGAGGGTTCCGTACAAATTTGTAGGTATGTAACTAAAAATTTACGGTTTTCGCAATTTTTCCTTTATATGTGCTATAAGACGTTGCTTCGTCCCAAATTTCAAGATTCTAAGTTCACGAGAAGTACCCTGTAGGTTTTGATTCCCTTGCGAGTGTCGAAAATTTGCGGAATAAAAGGCTGTAGGTATCTTTTGATTGCGTTGGCTTAGAAGTTTGATTTTTTCACAGCTCCAAGGGTCAGTAGATCTGAGTATTTGATACAAATTCTGGCTTGATACCTCCACGCCTTCCTGAGAAAAAGGGTCTTGACAGACAGACAGACGGACGGACAGACGGACAACAAAGTGATCCTATAAGGGTTCCGTTTTTTCCTTTCGAGGTACGGAACCCTAAAAAGCATGTGTTGTCGAATCTTAATGTCAGTTGACTTGACGAACTGTTGTTACTTTAGTCAACCAGGCAATTACAACAGCTAAAGTGAACGTTGATGACAGATTTACCAATTACAGACATTATCAGTCTTGCAGAACTCGGGTATAAGACCTGACATACCTACATATATTAATACTATATAGCTGAAAAGTTTGTTTGTTTAAACGTGCTAAGCCCTGGAACTACCAGTCGATTTGAATCGATTTTTTTTTGTATTTGAGCCCCATTCTTGAATCAGACTTTGGAGGTTCTTGAGATATCAGAAGGTTGAAGAAAATACTCGTTGATGTATGAATTGAAAGATGTATATTTTGGTAAAATAACGCGACTTATATACTATTTACATTATGTGGCCTAACCAATAAAAACGTGTACATTAAATTAATTCAGCATTTACAAAAAATACAACGAATAGAATTAACCCATTTTTGACCAATCACACGACAGCGGATTGTTGTCAAATGGTTTCCGCACGGTGTCGCCTCTGTGTTCGTGAGCGCGGCGCGGAGCGTGTGCGCTGAAGGCATAAATATAGGTGCCTAGCAATCCGCGCTTCCAGGACAGTCTGTGGTCGTACCGCATACTCGTCTGTTTCTACGCCAACAAGTTTGCTCCCGCGCGGATCGCGAAAGTGTTTGTGTTTCTCTTGTGTTTGCATTAGGTGCTTACTAGTGCAAACACAGGGGGAGCCCTAGTGAGTGCTCGGCGGATCACCGCCGCTGCGATCGCGGAGGACCACACCCTCCGTGATGCCCAAACCCGGCAACCGCGGCTCGTTGGGCCGCGATGCCGGGTCCCCGGAGCCCCTTCCGACGTTGGACCGGGCGACTTCGTTGCCGAACATCGGCGACGCGTCGTCCGGTGCGCCGCCGGCCGGGCCAGCAGCCCAACCGAAGACTCTAGTGAAGGAGGTAAGAAGAGAGATGGGATCGGGAGCCGTAGCAGCTGCCGGCCCACCGACGACATTGGCGCCTGCGCGCGTTGCGCCAGCGCCGTCGTCGAGCCGGCAGCATGCGGTCCCCATCCGCCCCGCAGCGTTCCGCCCGGTGCCTATCCAGGCGCCGGGGCCTGCCGCTAACAAAGGCCGCGCGCAGCGAGCGCGCGACACAATGGCGCCATCCGCCCGCGTCCCTGCCCCCGCGAGCACCGCGCCCGCCGTCCGAGCGGCGCCGTCTGGGCGCTCGGCCGTGGCGAGCGCACGCTCTGCCGCGCCGCCCCCGCGTGCCGCCTCACCGGCCCCGCGTGCTGCCGCGCCGCATGTGCCGCCCGCGCTGCACGCGCACACCCCCGCGCCACCCGCGCGTACCCGCGCACCTCCGGCGCGCACTACCGCGCCCGTACCGAGCCTCGCGTCCCCGCCTGCGCCCTTTGGGGTCGCGGCTGCCGGGGCGCCGAAGGCCCAAGCAGGGCCAGCTCCGCGCACGGCTACACCCAGCCCCCGCCTCTCGCTGGCGGGGCCGACGGTGACCGAGCGAGAGCGGCCAGCCAGCGCCGGAGCCATTATTTGGCCGGCGCTGTTGACGCCACAGGCGCCCGCTTCGCCGGCGCCCCCCCGGGCCTCCGCCTTCGACTCGCCCGCGATGCTGTCGGCATGCTCCTCACGCGTAGGGTCGAGCATGTCGCTGGCGTCGATGGACTCGGCCGCGTCCGGTCGTGATGACGTGTCTTTAGACACGACCCCGCGATCCGGGCGGCGGCCCATCGAGGGAGGAGCGGAGTCCGCACCATCCGTGCCGGCCTCGCCGACGCCGCCGCTGGGGTTCGACTTTGAGTTTCAACTCGGGACCAGACCCCAGCGACGTCGGCGGAGCACCGACGACTCAGCGGAGGAGGAGGCGAAGCGCTATTGCCTCGACCCGCCGCGGCCGCAGCGCGAACGCGCGCCGCGCGGTCGGGCCGCGCCTACTTCGCCCACCTTCGCTGACGCGCCGCACACCGCCGCGATTGCCAACACCGCAACCATCGACCTCGGGGGTAAGTGCTTCTACCTTACCCCCCGCCCCCGATGCGCGATCCGACACGCAGCATGCTGCCGTCCCCGGCGCCGCTTCCAAGCAAAAGCCGGGGAAAAAGTTAAGATTCCCTCCGCTGGTGGTAGAGAGGCTGCCGAACTGGGCCGCCCATTTCCGGGCCCTCAGCGCCAAGCTGGGCCGGCCTCCCAACGCTCGTCCTTACGGGAGTGGAGTTCGCGTCACTCCCGAGTCGGAGGACGAGTACAGGCTGGTCCAGCGCTACCTGACGGGCCTGGAGAAGGATAGCGGCGTGTCTTGGTTCGCCTACTCACTGCCAGCGGACAAGAAGTTGAAGATCGCCATTCGGGGGCTGCCGGCGGACACGGACCCGAAGGAGATCGAGGAGGAGCTCCGGACGATGGGGCACCAGCCGGAGTACGTCCGCCACATTAAGGGGGCGGCGGGAAGACCCGGCTGCGTGTTCCACGCAATCCTAAAAAGACGCCTGACGTCCGGGCCATCTACGACACCACCGTATTCATGCATATGCGGGGTGTCAGGATCGAGGCTTGGCGTGGAAAGCGTGGGCCCGCTCAGTGCCACAGATGCCAAAAATTCAGGCACAGTTCGCATATGTGCCACCGACCGCTCGCTTGTGTGAGATGCGGGGGCGAGCATGCGGCGCGGGATTGTCCGCGGCCGCGGGAGGAGCCGGCCACCTGCGCAAACTGCGGGGGGCCGCACCCCGCGTGCAATATGAAGTGCCCCGTGTTTCAGCGAGAAATCCGAAACAAGCGAGCGGGGACCGCTGCCATCACGGCCACTACGCGCCAAACACAAGCGGCTTATACCCAGCAGGCGGAGAAGCCGCTGGAGGAAGACGGCACGACGCTGATGGCGGCGGCCAACGAGCCCACGGAGAGGACCCAAGCCTCCTCCTCCCGGCGGAGGAAGAAGGGGCGTAGGGGGAAAGGACGGGGTAAGAATCCCCCCCCCCCTCCAGCGACCCAGGAAGAAATCCCTACGGCCGCCCCTGCCTTGGGCAGGGCACAGGTCGTAGACAAAAAATTTGAAACCAGCGCCGGCGCAGCGCCGCGGCAACAGGCCGAACTCTCACAGTTCGCTGAGAAAGCCAGCCGCGGCGCCCCCGGCGCAAGCAAAACAACACGCAACCAACCCGAGAAAGAGAAGTTTACGACCTGTGCTATACAGCTGCTTATGGACCTAATAAAGGCCATAAGGCAGGGACAGGACGTAGAAACGGTCATCCTTGATGGTCTGGCCACGTTACTAACACTGTACCATGGCTAGACTGTTAAGGGTGACCCTTTGGAACGTCCGCGGCCTAAGAGATAAGGTCGCCCCCCTCCGCCATCTCCTTCGGGAACCAACCACGAGACTCCAAGGAGCCGACATCGAGTGGTCTCCCCCGGTCAAGTACCTGGGGACGACCACCGATCGTCGGCTCCCGACGGAGCCGCACGTCCGCTCGGTCGCCGCACTGGGCAGGGTCGCCCGCCACCCGCTCAAACCAGTGCTCTCGTCCCGCATCCCGGCGTGCGTGGGGTTGGGCCTGTACAAGCTGTACATACGCCCAACCCTGACGTACGCCGCCCCGGCATGGTTCGCCCTCACGAGCGAGTCGAGCCGAAGACGCAACAAACTCTTGCGTTGCGGACCAAACTGACGCTCCTCGCTACGTGAGGAATCGATATCATCCAGGGCGGTCTCGGGATCGAGAGCCCGGATGAGTTCGTGGCGCCTCGCGAAGGAAACGTTCGCACGTGCCGACGCATTGACCTGGCCACACGCCCAGGACACTGCGCCCTGGCACGTGCGTCCTCCACCCGAGCGAAACCCTTGCCCCGCGACTTGGTAGCGGACGGCGACCCCACAATACCGGACTGACACCTCTAGTGAGCCGCATCCACGCTACACGCGGCTCATTAGACTCAACTGTACTCCACACACATTACATACACTCGCTGCGTGGCGTGTTCTAAGTTAATATAGGCATGTTACGCAGCGAACGCAGACAACCACAACTACACAGACGCTAAATCCACACGCGTAGGTGCAGCGCGGGCCGCGATACGCGCAGACACTGGGCGGTGTTACACAAAACAATACCGCCCACACACACATACGACTGCTCCTTAGCCCGGAACGTAACCGGCTGGCTCTGGATACGGGACGGGCGGGAGCAATACACCCATATTCTGTAGGAGAGCCGAGTCGGCACCTCCGTCGCTGGTCGTCCTCCGCCGGGCCTCCCCCAGGTAACTGGGGGTCTCACCTGGCGGGGACTGACCGCCGAGGTGTCGTGAAGAAAGCGGCGCCGTGAGTCGGCGCCGCGGCGCACCTACAGAAATTACACACAGCAACTACTCACACGGGCGCGCGCAACTCACGCGCGCCCGGCAGGCTACTAGCCACATTTGCGCATACCCCATGAGAGGCCCGTATTTACGGGCCGCCGTATAGCGTCCGCGGTCAGGGGGCATAGCCCCGGTACCGCTCGCCTCGCCCCCTTGCGGGGGCGACGCGATCTCTCGACAGTGCCGCGCTTCCACTGACGCCTCTAGTGAGTCGCATCCAGGCTACACGCGGCTCACTAGACTCAACTGAACTCTAGACACAGAACATACACTCGCTGCGTAGCGTGTTATAAGTTAATATAGGCATGTTACGCAGCGAACGCAGACAACCATAACTACACAGACGCTAAACTCACACGCGTAGGCGCAGCGCGGGCCGCGATACGCGTAGACACTGGGTGGTGTTACACAACACAATACCGCCCACACACACATGACTGCTCCTTAGCTCGGAACGTAACCGGCTAGCTCTGGATACGGGACGGGCGGGAGCAATACACCTATATTCTGTAGGAGCGTCGAGTCGGCACCTCTGTCGCTGGTCGTCCCCCGCCGGGCCTCCCCCAGGTAACTGGGGGTCTCACCTGGCGGGGACTGACCGCCGAGGTGTCGTGAAGAAAGCGGTGCCGTAAGTCGGCGCCGCGGCGCGCTTACAGAAAAACACATAGCAACCACTCACACGGGCGCGCGCAACTCGCGCGCGCCCGACAGGCCAAAAGCCTTTTGCGCATACACCATAAGGGGCCCGTATTTACGGGCCACCGCATAGCGCTTTGCAGCCGGGGGGCATAGCCCCGGTAACGCTCGCCTCGCCCCCTTGCGGGGGCGACGCGATCTCTCGAGTGGCGCGCTTCCTTTCCGAGGCGGCCACCGTCGTGTGAAGATCTGTGTTAGCGAACTTATCGGGCGCGGCGATAGAAGACAGGAAGACGCCGCGAATCGAAGTTGGACAACCCTGGTATTCCTGGAGAACACGATGTAGGCGTGTGGAATCTGCAGTCCTGATACTCCTGTTTCTTTAACGGCTGGTCAAAACGTGGCGTCAGTTCTTCTCAGGGCTGTTTGCTTCCGTGTTTCTTTATCAGATGTCTAAAACGTGGTAGTGTGCTATGATGAATTATGGCTACTCCTGTTTCTTTAACGACTTGTCAAAACGTGGTGTCAGTTCTTCTCAGGGCTGTTTGCTTCCGTGTTTCTTTATCAGATGTCTAAAACGTGGTAGTGTCCTATGATGAATGTTGTGGCTACAAGACTATACAATGTGTAACTGAATTAATGCACATTATGAAAGTAGTTTGTTCAGAATCGTTTACTGAATCGATTTCTCTGTAATTTTTAATATAGGTAATATTTTATCCCAAAAATAATTAAAGCTACGTAAATTAGTGTCTCACTTCCGCTGTACAGTCAAAACAAACCAAAGTGGATGAAATACCCACTAAGCTAGACCCTTTTACGAGTGCGACTGGTTGCATGCGTAGATTTGTATTGTGACCATAATTTTCTCCCACAATCAGTATAACTAATTACACGATACAGGAGTAATTCCTAGTGTGGGGTAATAAAAATAAAATAATGAATAAAAAAAACAATGTTTTTTACATAAAAACAAAAAAATCAGTGTATGTATTATGATTATAACATAATATTCTAATTGGGGTGTCTGGTGATGTGCGTTAATTCCGGAACATATTGTATATATATAAGAATAAGGCTATAGGCTATTTAGCATCACGCTCCCACCCTTTGCAGTTGAGCAAAAAGAAAAAAAAAAAAGCCAGAAAGAACGATAAGCGATGCGATGCGTTGCGGTGAAATTTCACGCTGTCGAAGTGGCAGGCAGAAGCTAGGCATTTAAATAAAATAGATAAAGTTTACAATTAATTATGAAAGTAACACTCAAGTACATATTCGAGTCAACTGCCTGGCGCAAGTAAGCGGCGTGTGTAGCCGTAGGATCTGATTAATGAATATGGAACGCTCCAGCTTGATTCAAATTCGGAATGATCCCCACGCCTCTCTAATGACTAACCAAATTAATATCTAGTTAGCTTGCTTTGTATTAGAACTTGGCGCATTTCTCCGTGTGTTTTATTCAAACGATAAACAATTTGCACTGTATATCTGTGGCTGAAATTCTCTTTATTTTTAGCGTTCTATGCTCTTGAAGTAATGTCCCTGCAAGATAACAAACATCAAATGATTATTTTGTAACATAATGTTTATTTGACATACGAGTACATAGGTAAATATTAGAGTTACACAAAACGCGTTATCTTTAACACAAAATAATACTGTTTTTCGTGTGAGCTGCGGGATATTTTATGATTTGCATTCGGCCCGAATACTTTCTGCTAAAAAACGATGTACCCAAAGTTCGGTAATAAACGGCTTTATTATAATACTGCTTTTCAGTCTCTCTCGTAGGGTACGAGAGAGACCGAACAGCAGTATTATAACTTAAACAAAGTGCGGGCCTGCGACAAAATTTCCCAGAATCATGAACATCTTTTCAATCCAAACACACAGTAGTCGTCCTTCAGATACATAACAGCTTTGAAGCTTTCTTGTAACATTACAAAATTTGTCACCGTTTGAATAATATTATAAGCGTTTATATTGACGACAGTAATGTAAAGTCTTATTCAAATTGTTTCCTGTCTTTATACGAGGGGTTTGATGAAAATTATTTGCATGAGTATTTGCATGTTTCACTTGGCAAGTTAATGGCTTCATTTGAAAGTAAACGTTATATTTTAAATAATTATATATTTATGTAAATAATAAAATAGATTATTTATTTATTTATTACTGATTGCCCGTGACATCACAGCGGGCCCTATCAGAATACCAGCGCTGCGACATTTATTTTTTAAATGTCGTAGCATCATGCTGAGATAGGAGCCTTTTGGCCTCGTACAGGACTTTCTGTTTCATTTTTATTTTTGTTACTTTATTTTTTATTACTTTTTATATAATTTGGTTTTGGTACCTAGTTTTTTTTTTATATAATTACTTTTTTTTTATTTTTGTTTGTGTTTAGTTTAGTTTAGTTTATGATCTTCCTGTGCGAGTCGCAATAAATACTTTTTCTTTCTTTCTTTCTTTCTTATCTTGGGATGATTTTAAAGAAATAAATTGTCAGTCACTGCTTACCTAAAGTGAAGTGCTTCTGTAGCTATGTTGGATCTAAATATTAATTAGGTAAGAGAAAAATAAGGTATTTTTTCAACCCAATATTCCTGAATGACAAATCAAATAATAAATGCTATAAAAATATTGTTTCATTTCGTTAAGGTATACATACATAAAGATCTGACGTAGTCAAAACTATTTCTCATCTCTAAGTTATATTCAAACAAGACCATTAACCCACCATCAGACCATCCACCGTTTTCCTCATTCCGACCTTAATATTAACACAAACATTTACAAGCCTCATAGCATTTAATACGATTCTAAACAATACAGGCTGACGAGGAAGAGGAGCGTCCCAAATGACAGCACAGACAATTTTTCTTGTAACAGCTGCACAGGCAATCCGAGCCTCATCTCGTTCCGATCCTATTTTATTTACAGCAAACAATTCTTTTGATAAATCGTTTTTAATCCGAACAAAAAGCAGGATTATTCCAATTTGACGAAGAAAAAGATTTTCATAATGGAATTAGTTCATTTGGAGTCCTCGTGAGAAGGAAGGCGGACATTGGAAGTCTCTCGCGATCTCGTTAGCATTGGAATATTCTATGAAGATTAAACGTTATTCAGTTTGATTTGAATGCGAACGTGCCTTTTGTTATACCATTGCACTGAATGGCACCGTCTAATGGTCGGCAAATGAGTGCTTTTGAAGTTCCATGAATATGGAAGTCTCGCTCATTTTGGATTCGGCATCAAGTGCAAGGATCTTTTTGTTGTTCTTTGAGCATTCTCTGTTATTTGGATTAGTCTCCAATTTGAACTATGCTGGGAAAATTTACCATGCGGCGTGAGGATGAATTCTCATTAGTCTTCTAATATTGCATTCAGCTGTAATGGAATACAAAACACAGGGTTTCACAGTCAGTGGATTGCTTTTCCTGGCTTTAGACTGGGAGCAGACCCCGACATAACTTAAACATAACTTCACATCTGTATTCCCCGAAGGGTTAGGCCGAGATGCACCTTAGCACACACACATTTCGTCAGTTATGTTTAAGTCCCAGGTAGCAGTAGCTGGGAAAGAGTTAGGCATATTCCTGTAATTTAAAAGCTTTTCCCATCCCTGCCAACGGGGTCCGGAAAATGCAAAATGTTGGCCATTTATCAGTTCCTTCATTTACTCAGAAAAAGATAATATTTTTGGAAAATCCGCTCACATACAAGAGTAAACGTATCCCAAACCCGACAACTCTCCACACACACGAGTCCAATCCCCAGTTCAAATAAACGCCACAGCCTAAATAAAAGCAGTATGACAAATCTGTGGTATTGGAGCTGTATCGCAGCGGATTACTCCGGTAATCCGTAATCAAGCGGCCGTCAATCCACTGGACAATGTGATTTATGCATTTCTAGAGCTCCATTACGTCAGCATTGATGAATGGGGAAACTAAATAGAATTGGTTGGTTGACCTGATTGGATGAGTGATTTAGGAAGCCAATTTTTGCGCACATGTTAACAAATACTTATGTTTCTAAAGATGCGGTGATTTTAACAACCGTTTCCTAGAAGAACGGTGGCTGCACATAACGGTCGCAGTAACGGCTGTCATAAAAGTCATGGCAGCAGCAAAGATTCAAATAGTTAGATTCGCCCTACCGCTATTTAATAATGCGTGAGCTCACTGTTCTCAGTATGGACATTTTTTCGCATGATAGTACGGTGAGGGCAAATCTAGCGAGATAAATCTTTAGGCAGTGGGGTGTGACGTTTTACGGTGCCAAAAACGTTCTCTAGAAAAACACAACAACTTACTATAATTAATAACGTTTCAGTGACATCATTCGCCGGTATATTGCAGACACTATGTGGCGGTTACGGCTCTTCTAGGAAAACACAGTCCATTGCTGGGAAAGACATTATATCCCCGCTCCTGAAACTATTACCATAATAGCTGAGCATTATGACCATGGCCACGTACTACAATCCAATATATCACTCATATGATTCCCCAATTAATCATTTGATCCATCTTGTTCATGCCAGACATTGTTTCAATCATGTTAGTGGTTTGTTAGTAATAGTGCTCAACATCGTGTGTGGAATCATACTCAACAGTAAGGTAGACAAACCGTTGTCTGCCATGTATGTTAATTTATAATCGACATTAAGTACAGTCACTGACATTATTAGTTCCGTTAACATTCTTCTTTACAAAAGGCTCCTAAAAGCTATTTAAGTCTGAAACCCAGAATTTAACTTAAAAGTGGTGATGACGATGATGATAACCTCAAAAAAAATTTGGGAATATATACAAGTAAATCAACGTAGACTCCAAATCTGAAATAACTGATGAAAATGATACCGTGTTATAGTAATCATGGCGTTTTGACACAGAGCAAATTATCCAAATACCTCAATCGCCATATTCTGATGTTATGAAAAATAAACAGTAAATGGTTAAAACTGAACTTCTTGCGAAACCGCCTAAATTGGAATTTCTTCATGTCCTAATTAAGGCAAGGGAGCGGCCATGTTGGGACGAAATAGGATTGTAACAACATGTTGCATGCTAATGCCATGACTGGAAGTCGTGTGTAAGGGTAATCATTATTCTATGCAGATTTATAGGTTTCTGGTTTTTTTTAATGATAAACTAGTGGTTGACTGCGATCCTGCCTGATGGAAAACAGTGATCAATCTTCTGGTTCCTCGAAACAGATTTTGAAATGAGATTTTGGTGTTTCTTTCATTCTAATTAAATTTGAATGTTATTGTCTATCAGAATATTCACATACCTACCTTCTTTGAAAACATTCCAAACAGTCTTATTCTCTACGAATTCTTGGCTATGCCAGTCAAACCTCCCCAGGGCTCCTTGATGTGATATATGATCAGATTTAGGTAACATTTCTTAGAATTTTTTTGGTTCTGAATTTTGTACTAATTGTTTATACTTAATTGTAATTTTAATAGTTTATTATATAATGTCTCGACTCTAACCATTGTGTAAAGTAACATGTCCCATCTAAGAGAGTCAGGTGATCTGTAACTCAGGACCCTCCTATCTCAGACACGTTTCTCTATTTAAGATTGTGCATTATATTTATCAGTGCCTGTAATATAATGTTGAGATAAATACATAAAATAAAGATAAATGATAATAATTTATTAAGTTGTGTACATGATTGTCTCAGAGTATCGGCCAGTATTACTTGATTGATAATGTTATTATGACACGCTTTTTTCAAGTGTCCCTCCGTTTGGCTAAAAGAACGTTTTTTATAAAAATTACAATACTATACAGTTCCCAAGTTAGTAGCAGTATTATTTCCATTTTCAAGCCTCGTGAGCTGACTTCTACCAGCACTTTAATTTAAATGTTGAACACACGAACTGTGGCTCGCTCTTATGTCTTTGAGAGACGTTATTAAAATTGTTTTCCGTTACAACAACTTGCACCAGAAGTGGAATGACGTCATACAGTTCTTATTTTTTATTATTTATAGTATCTACACATAAAACATAAATACTCTGGGAGTTCAATTGTACGATTGTGGATATTTTTTTTTTTGTTGGAATAATTATGTTTGTATGATAAATACTTCAAAGGTTTATATTTGAGATGTGATGTATTGTCGTGTAGCCACTGACTACTAGTGTGGATTGGATGGAAAAGTAATAACAAAATCTATTTTAGGAGAGACCTATACTAAGAATAAAGCTGAAGAGTTTGTTTGTATGAACGCGCTAATCTCTGGACCAACCAGTCGGATTTTTTTTGCTTTGATAGCCCAATCCTAGAGAAAGGTTATAGGCTCACGTATTTACACGTATTATATTTAATTTAACATCACGCTAGGACTCTTAGGAGTCAAGCAAAAATAAAAAAAGTAAGAAAGAACGCTAAGCGAAATCGAAACAATAGTGCGGGCAGGTGATACGTTGCGACGGGGTGGGGGGGGGGGGGGACAACAACATATTGTGCGCGGACGAAATCGCGGGCAGAAACTAGTTTTGAATTAATCTTCATATTACTCACCAGGTATGTGACGGCGTGCTCACTGTCACTTAATTAAGACCTTAACGTTGCATGATAACCAATTTGGGTTCAGGCCCAAACTGACGGTGCCATATTGAGTTTAAAGCATGCTGTCATATTACACAGATCGGAACACAGCTGTGTACGCTTGCCTTCTCCATTTGTCTAGAGTATTAGACCTGAAGGCCAATTCTCATAATTTAAAACGTTCAAAATCTAGTTGCAGTCTCATCTCGGCGACCAACAAATTATGTCAAAAACTTGTCAAAATTTAGGGAAATTAGAAGTATTTTTTGACAGATTGAGACTGAGATCAGACTGTGAACGTTGTTAAAATTACGAGAATTGCCCCTCTGGTTTCGTACAAAGTCTTGTGGAAAAAGCTTCTAGATATAAAAGTCACCCCTGAAGAAGTCAAGATCTTTCTGCATTGGTACGGAGACCAGAGGGGCAAGTCTCGTAATTTTAAGAATGTTCACAGTCTGATCTCAATCTGTCGTTGAGTGTGCAAGTGCTGATTCAATCATATTGCGCAAACTTATTGTAGGTGTAGGGGCCGCCTAATACTTCTGGATAGATTCTGTTGAAAGCATTTTGTGAATTTTTTTTTCGCCTAATTTGAAGAGCAAAAATAAATAAAATTTGCGAACAAAAATACTCAAACTGCACAAAATAAAGATGAGAAACATGAAACAAAGATATTTGACAGACATTCTAAAACATACGATGTGTCTTCTCCTTCTTCTTTTCGAGTCAATGGCAAAAGTAAAAATACTATTACGTTAGGTGAGTAGGGGGCAAAAGGTGACCACGCCATCGAGAATTCAGTGGCGTTTTGTAGGTTCTCAGAAGTGCAGTAGTGCTATATTTTCCGTAAAAATATCTTCGTGAAAAGGTAGGTGAACTGAGTTTGAAGTGAGCTGTCAATAGTGTCAATCCCTAGCATCAGGCGGAATGACAACTCACTACAAGCTCACTTCACCTAAGTTTTCGCGGTGAGATTTTAACAGAATAGGCCGGCTAGTGTATGGACATTTTGGACACTCCAACATATGGGACATGGTTTGACCAGGCGCACAGCATTCGCATACAATGACACGTGTAATAATACGAATCAATAAGTCATCCTCTACGCATTCTGTATGGTACATGTTTTATTATTTCACTTTAGCCAATAACTTTTTTCTCTTGTATTCCATCAGCCGTCATCTAAATATTCACCCACTTTCATCCATAACAAAAAATTTACATCTATCCTACAATGTAACATCGTCTCTATGGAAAGTTAACACTTTACGGGACACTAAACGCCCCCAGAAGTAATAACAATAAAACTTCTATCGTGTCTCGTTCAGCGTCCTTCATCCGATTAACAAAATGAAATGTAAATGAACTGTGTTTATTGGTTAGGTCAATTTGCATTCGATTAGTATTTGCAAGTAACGCTAACCACCATTTAAATAGTACCTAACAACTTATGTTAAATATGATTTACTCAAATGTTATCTACATTAACATGACAACTGTATTAAATTAAATTGCAAGCCTAGTTTGAAATTATGGGTTGTAGCTTAATTGGAATGATGTTTAGCAAAGTACACAAAAGACAATGTATTGGAAACATGATTAATATGAATATCATGAAATAATCTATATCTGGTTGTAATTTCAAAATAATAAGTTTTTACTATAATATGCATATGAAAGTATAATATAAAGTATACTTAAAACAAAAAAACAATTTTTAATATTAAATTGAAACTTTACTAAGGTTGAGTTGATCTAACTGCCGCACTCAGAGACGTCACATAAAATTAATCATTAAGTTTGATTAACCACCATATGTCAACAACACTGACTATTTTTGACTGACAGCATTCCAATTTATACTTGTCAATTAAAGTTAATTATTGATTAATTTTAGGTAACAACTCCTGAGATCCGGGGTAACTCTGACATAGACAAAATATACACCTTGTCATTATGTAACGTGCAAGTGACATTCAGCCTTCCGATGATAAAGAATAAGCATAAGGTCGACCGAACCTATCTAAGAATACGAAAAATTTTCCCTTTCGATGATATAATCAGCCTATGGTGTTCCCACTGCTGAGGCACAGGCCGCAACTCAGTAAGAGGGAGAGGGCCGGAATCTACCACGCGGGCCCAGTGCGTAGTGATAGATATTACGTGTCTTCGAATTTTTGGTTCTAGGATATGCCGATCTCCTTTTTTTTTTTTTTTTCTGGGTCGGAAATCATCAAATGACTCCTCCCGCTCTGGGCGGAGCAGAAGGGAGTGTCAGACTTTTACTGACTAAAACCCACCCGTGTTCCTTCAGTTGCCTGTGCCAGGGGCCACGGTATCTCTTTCAAACAACCCGCAGCCCCGGCGGCATCGGCCCTAGCGGACCCCGTCAGTTCCTGCTGACAGCTCTTTGAGGCGCGCGTGGAACACAACGCGCCGTCGACACGGGCCTGGTCCTTACCAGGCGGCGAGCTGCCCATAGCTCGCCGCCCGCAAGCCCGCGCCTACGGTGGCCAGGAGTCGGCTGTTGACTCCAGGGCGTCTCCTGCGGTGGCTAGGCGCACGAGGGTGCAGCGATTGCCTCTCCCTCACGCGCTCCGCCTTCTCCTTCGCGAGCATTACTGCTTCGCAGAAGGAGTTGACGGCCTCCCATTCACTCTCGCTCCGTACCATGGCCTGGATGAGGGCCGGACGCGAGAGGTCGCCGCCGCCGATCGCCGCCACGAGGACACGGCGGGGCCCCGCCCAAGCCGGGCAGACCTCCACCGTATGCTCCACCGTGTCCTCCGGGTGATCCCCACACTGGTGACACCCTGGCGTTTCCTCCCGCTTTATCCTGAACAGGAACCTCCCGAAACAACCGTGTCCGGTGAGGACCTGCGTCAGGCGGAAGGTGAGGGCGCCGTGGCGCCTCTCTAGCCACTCCTCAAAGAGGGGACTTATCGCCGCAATTGTGGCGTGCCCAATATGCCGATCTCCTCACGATGTTTTCCTTCACTGTTTTGAGAGCTGTGGTGATGAAATAATTTACGCAAAGTAAAGCACCTGTATGGGTTCGATGATATAACTAAGACAAAACAAGAGCCCTTGCTCATCCATTTTCCCAACGAGAATCAGAGCAGTAAATCATAAACTATCATAGCAGGACAAAGCGTAATAAACGTTACAATGGGCTCAAAATAATATTTTTCATTAGAAATATGTCGTAAATAACGCGCGTGACATTATTATAGACAGCGAATTTATGAGCGGGCACTGTTGCTCCATATATTGGGTGCTAAACGCTAATACCAGGTTCATTGTTCCACCAATATTTAGTGCGACAATTTTTAGTGCCTGTGATATAAATTTTCTGTACCGGAAATGCTATATTTATTTATGAGCTTAGCTTATAAGCATTTTTTTTTTTTATTAGTAAAACGTTGCCCCACACTAGGAATTTCTCCTGTATCGTGGGTGCGTTTACAAACATTTAAACTCACATACACAAACAGCCAGACTAGGAACAGCTACTTGTAGGCCATACAAATATTTGTTCCGTGCGGGAATCGAACCCGCGACACGCAGCGCAGCAGTCAATCGCTTAGCCACTGCGCCAATCGTGCCGTCTTAGAATTCAGATGAATCTAACACAGGCCTCCTCCCGGTGAGAGGGAGTGGGTACAAATATTCAATGAATTTTGGAATCATATAGCAAAGTCAGCCTATACTGTTTCCACTGCTGGAACATGCACATTCAAATGCCAAAATGAGTGGGCCGTAATCCACCACGCGGGCCCAGTGCGGGTTGGTAGATATCACCATGTTTTAAAATTTTTGGTTCTACGACATGCCAGTTTCCTCACAATGTTATCCTTCACCGTTTTGAAAGCAGCGGTGATGAAATAATTTATACAAAGTAAAGCGCCTGTCATGTGCCTGTCATGTGCCTGTCATGTGCCTGTCATGTGCCTGTCATGTGCCTGTCATGTGCCTGTCATGTGCCTATGCATGTGCGTTTAGGTTCGCTAATGTAACTGAGCGAACCTAAACGAACTTAGCTGCGTTCCCAGTGTGGCCTGCGCTTTACCCGTTACCTGTATGAACCAGAAACAATTGTTAAACTATGACCATGACACAGTGACACATTTACATACGTAAATTGGTCTGCGTCAGGATGACTGGACCAAGAGAGATTTTGGATGTTTGAGCAGTAGGTACCAAGTTTTTGACACAAGACATCAAATAATTGAATCATGAAGAATAGTAAAAACGTTTAGCTCATCGCCATCATTAATCCTGAAAGTAAATGTTACAATCCCCCAATAACCCAAAATTAAACGATCATAAAACAAAATATTACCTACACACAGTCGTATTTACCAATAACAAAAATTATTGACTACAAAAAACAAAAGGTATGCCATACATACCTAAATATCCGTATGTGCTGGCATGATCTCGCTGATCGAAAACGTACGGATTGCGGATACGGCGCGGATACCAGCGGATACGGCGGATATTACACGGAAATTGTGCCGCGTCGAGCCTCAGTCTAAGGTGTAGCTCTGTAATTAACTGTCGCAGTACTCATTCAGGCATTAACGTTTACTATTTCTTTCGTAGATTATGGCTTATAGATTTTTCTGAGTACTTGCACTAGTAGGTAACTAATCTTTAATTTGTTTTGTAGCTTATCGTTTTTTCGAAACGAACCTACGCAAATCGCGCTACCTTTTTTTTGCTATTCAATTTTGGTCTCTCATCTAGTTAGGTATACGGAGCATTCAATCTTTTCTTTCGTTTTACACATAACTAGCTTCTGTGCGCGACTTTGTCCACATGAAATTTGTTCCCCTGACTCACCGCATCGCATCGCATCGCCTGCCCGCGCTATTATTTCGTTTCCTCTTAGCGTTCTTTCCTACTTTTTCTTTTTACTCGGCTCTTAAAAGTTCTAGTGTGATGTTAAGTAGCCTAAATCATTCCTCAGAAATTGGGCTTTCAAATGCAAAATTAAATAAATATAGGCTTACAAACAAACAAACAAATCTTTATAACATTAGTAGTTAGCAAATACTTGAGAGAAAAACTTGTTTGTTATTGCGAAGAAAAAATAGGTAATTATTATGATTGCCATTAAATATGATCAAAGACCTATATAGGTATGTTGAGAACTCACTTTACCGTAAAATAACTTTTAAACATTATCATACATATATTTTATGTTCAAGATGTCTACGGAAAACAAGCACACGTTATTTGCGAATATAACTCAAACATAAATTCTGTTTACGTGACTTATGTTAAAGCGTTCCCATTAGTATTCCAAAACAATTATTTTCTAACACAACAGATGCCGTATTCGTAAACAATTGTTAACAGTGAGTTTAAAACATTTCAACTGTTACCAAAGTTGTATAACATTACTTTTTAAAGTCGCCCAACGTGATGTAGATGCTGCCACGAAGTTATAAAGTCTCAGCATAACTTTGTGGCGGATCTACAACTCCACATGCGAACTACGTATCACACTGACGTCACCCAAAAAATCTGCATCGCGCAAGCAGAGTTTACCGCGCGACTAGCATATATACAACGTCCTGACATCATTAGTCGGGCAGGAGCCCACCACACACAACCCCTGTCTGGTCGGAGGATCCTTCCTTTTCTATGAAGGATTTGTGAACTATGTATTTGGTTTTAGGACATGCCGGTTTTGAGAGAAGTGATGAAATAATTTATACAAAGTAAAGCATCTGTCTGGGTTCGAACCTATGATCTACAAATCCTAGGTCGCGGCCGTTGCCACTATGCCACAACTGCTCACTTTGAATTACTAACTAAATATACAAATAAATATCTAATATAAATGGTATTATGCTATGAGTATAATAATTATCTAAAAAATTGGTATACTCAACCTTCTAATTCTATAATGTATTAACTAGATTAGAATAAGTATGCGAGTCTTAATAAAAAGTCGGAAAAAAGTTAGGAATAAAAAAATTGTGGAAACTGGTCATAAAGTAAACCACAATAACAATGCCTCCACTGGCGCGAAAAATGGGAAATCGCCAACAATTATAAAATCCATTTTTAAATTCATTTTCAGACTTCGGTCAATCCATTTTAGGTGAAATTCAATTCATTCTATGGTAGAGACCGGATGCAAAATTCTTTAATACGATTGGCAAAATAGGCTGGGAAATGCAGCATACGCTTGAAGTGTTAACGACTGAAAAAAGCGTAGGCACCTATTCAATTGTATAATAAATTCGCGCCAAACGTGATTTTTTTTAACAAAACTTTCTTACTTGGAAATCCATCGATGTATTTTTTATACTTAGAATGCTAAGAGGGATGTGTGGTATTACACGAATGCATAGAATAATAAATGAGCACATAAGAGGAAGTCTGAAAGTGGCACCGGTATCTGAAAAGTTTTGTGGAAATCGGTTGTCATGTGTTACAAAGAAATGAGGAAAATGTCGTGAGGAGAGTTTTGAGTACGAATGTCGATGGCTATAAGAGTAGGGGAAGGCCAAAAGAAACGTCCATTGTTAAGTCACTGACCGTCGTCTACCGAGATGACGACTAATAGAGAAGTATGGAAGTAAAGGACGTGTTGCGCCGACCACGAATATATTGGGATAAGGACAGGAGAGTGATGATATATACTTGGAATAAGTCAAATGAATAATATTCGACAGGTAAAAGGGGTCAACCACCACAGATCATATTGTTCAGGAAAACAACATCAAAGTAAAAAAATAATATGTCCTTATTGCTTTATTGAATCACATCACAATCTTTAGAAAAGTTATCCAAAATACAATGCTCTTTCATAATTTTATATCAAAATATGTCTAAAATCAATAGTTTTAAAGATAGAGGTCGTTTGACCCCAGGTTTTTACCATGCTTATCGCATTTGCGAGGGGTCAAGTAACAATATTTAATGTTGGAATATTTAGATTTTGGCTTAAGCTACGATATGTTAATACAATAATATTTTATATTTGGCACAACAGGTCATAGAACTATGAGTTTTTAAAATAAAATGGTACAAGGAACAACACTGAGATCCATTAATGGCTCAACGAAAAAAAAAACAGCAGTTACCTAACTCTAAGTAGCACAGCATGTTTATCACATTACTTGAGTAAATAAACCACAATAATATGGTACCTAACTCTTACTACAATAAAAAAGTAAAAATGAACTGCCTGCAAGACATTCTGACTCCCTTCGTCATTTTTTTCTTTATCCTACAAGTAAAATAAATCCATTATCATAGCATAACAAACAAAATTAAAGAATTTGAAACTATAGATAACCAGTATAATTTAAAAAGTACGATTTAAAGCAAACTTATACAGGCTGATTTTTTAAAGACCAGCCAAATTTAAGGATGTGGTACAGACCATCAAACTGAACAACTTTCTCCATGGGACAAATAGCGTAATCGCGAAAATTTTATCAACTGTCCGATAGAAAACTTCAATACCTACTCGACCTAAATGAATGGAAAAACGGACGGCTGAATTTTTATTCGCGATTACGATGTTGGTCCCATGGAGAAAGTTGTTCAGTTTGATGGTCTGTACCACATCCTTAAATTTGGCTGGTCTTTAAAAAATCAGCCTGTATAGTGCCAACAATTTTTTTAACGCAAATGTTTTATGACCGACTTATTTTAATATTTTTTTTTTTATTGTTAGATGGGCCTGGGTTTAACCTCTATCACGCCTAATGGAAAGCGATGGATAAGGTCTATGATGGAAGGAGCGTGCCCACAAGATGCCTGTTCACTCTTGCTTTGAAGGCAGATGGGTTTAATTTGGGAGGGAACACAGATGCCGGCGGAGTGCCATACCTTGGCTCTGCGCATAATAAACGCAAGGAGAAGCGCAGAGTACGACTCTTCGGGATATCAACCAAATGTGGATGGTACGCTGCAGTACGTCTGGTGGTCCGGGGGTAAAAGGGCGATGGCGGGATCCGGTCGTGGAGCTCCTACGCACACTCTCCGACGTATACAGTCTGTAGAAGACCGACAGGCAAGCAACGTAGAAGCGTAGCTACCAACGTCTTGTCACCTACAAGCCTTTTAGCTCTGCGTACCACCGACTTAAGTGCAGTAAGCTGGTATTTAGCTGAGCCATCCCATAAGTGGCTGCAATACTCCATACAGCAACGGACCTGTGCTTTGTACAAACTTAAAAGCTATCCTATGTGAAGTACCGCCTCATCTTATTTAGGATGCCCAGCTTCTAGGCTGCGGTCTCAGCTTTTGTCTCGATGGTTGAGCCGAAGTTGAGATCCGATATCAACTCCTTGCCCAGAAGCTGTAGGCAGTCGGTAACCGGTACAGATGCACCTCGGAAAGTAGCAGATAACTGGAAATGGCTCCTTTTCGCAGTGAAAAGACATGCGTGTGTTTTCAAAGCATTGAATTTGACCAGATTGTCGTCACCCCACTGGGAAACGAGATTTAAGGTTAAATTCATTCGCTCCACCATGGCCTCTTTAAGACTGGCTGTTTCCGCTCTGCTGGCTCTTGCACTGGACAGGTATCTTTCTACGACTGTGCTGTCATCTGCGTACCCGATGGCACCAAGCTGTAGGAGGTCGTTGATGTGCAGCAGAAATAAAGTCGCAGAAAAACAGACGGCTGAGGAACACCGGCATGAATGTCCATATGATCGTGGGATCATGCTGCTCATCGAAGTAGCCATCTATGACCACTCTGATAGATTGATCACTCACGAAGTCGGAAATCCAGTTGCAAAAGTCAGCAGAGATGCCGAATGTGGGAAACCTACCTAACAGACTAGCGTGCCAGACCCTGATAAAGGCCTTTGAGATACCAAGCTACACAGCAAGGGCTTCGCCGTGTCTCTTAATGGCCTCGACCCAGCAATGCGTAATATACACAAGAAGATCCCCAGTTGAACGACCACGACGGAAGCCATACTGGTGGTCACTGAGGAGCTCATTTTCTTCGAGGTATGCCAGCAGCTTATTGTTAAGTACCCTTTTTACCACTTTGCACAGTATGGAGGTTATGGCGATTGTTCTATAGTTGACAGGATTGGCACGATTACTCTTTTTGGGCACTGGCTACACATTAGGAAGTTGCCAGGACTCCGGCTCCACTCCGGTTTTTAGAGAGAGACGAAACAAGCGCGTCAAGGCAGGACTACTCTACAGTACAGCTTTTCAGGACTCTTGCGGGTATCCCGTCAGGTACGCTGGCTTTATGCACATCTAGACTGCTAACGGCCTTATGGACCTCTTTGAAATGGATTGAACTCTCTCTCTTTGAACTTGATCGGTTAGGTACCACGCTCTCACATAATACCAGCGTGAAACGTAGCAACATTGTTGTTGCGTTGCGTACCTATGGTGAGTGAGACAACTAAAAGCAGTGAGAAAGGAGTGGCAACGCATTAGCACAACGCCTGGTGTTGTGATCGTTTATATAAATATATAAAATGAGGTTGAACTTTCCGATGATAGTACAGGAATCACGTCATCTTGAATTTCATCGACCTCTCTGTTGCTATCAATATAATCGAGTAATAACCTTCTTCGTACTAGTAACAGTCTTTTTCGATCTAAAATACGTCTCAACTTCACGTTTTCGGGAGTTACAGATATGTTTTATAGTTAAGGTATGCACTAAGAAAGGGTTTTTCGAAATTCCACCCATATGAGGGCGAAATGGGGGGATGTTGTTTGTATGGAAAATCTTATTCCTTGAGTTAATAAACTTGAAACTTGGCACCAATACTAATCTAAGTAAATTATGAAGTTTGCCATTTCATGTTTTTTTAAACTTCCCATTTTAGGGGAACTACCCTCTAAAATGGGATTGGGGGGTTTCAAAATTTCTATGGAAGAATTTTAGCGCGCGGTCCAATTTTCTCGAAACTCACTATTTATACCTACGATCGAAAGTAAAAAATAATGTGTATCAGGGTTTTTGCGAAAATTACCCCTGACGGGCTGAAAAAGGGTAGTCAATTTTACTGCATAATTAGCTTGATTAGCTCGAAAATTAGTATAAATAATCTTTGAGTCAAGTTATGAATACATTCCAAATTATTTTTTTAAACTCTACCCCTGTGGGGATGAAAACCGGGATACAGTTTATATGAAAAATCTTATTCATTTAGTTAATAAACTTGAAACTTGGCAAGAATACTCGCCTAAGTAATAAAGTTTATTATTATAAGTTTTTCAAAACTACCCATCAAAGGGAGATATAGGGGTGTTGAAGTTTGTGTGGAAGTAGTATTAATACTTTTGACAGAAAATAATTATTAATATGTATGAAAAGTTGTCAAAAATTGAGCCCCCCCCCCTCCCCCGGGGCAAAAAGGGGTAATTCGATTTTAAGGGGAGGATTTCAACTTGAAATTGTATGTTACATTTTCACATCTAAACCACTGAACTTCTGATTTGGCAAAGAGATAGATGGCATCCTGGGGAAGGACATATTTTTTATCCTGGTACCATGTTCCCGTGGGATAATTTCCGACATCCACGCGGGCGAAGCCGCGGGCAGAAGCTAGTCAGCTATAATGTATATGATCCCCCAGCCAGATGGACCGACGCCCTTAAGAAGGTGGCTGGAACAGACTGGATGCGGAAGGCGGAGGACAGGGTGTTGTGGCCCAGCCTGGTAGAAACCTATGTCCAGCAGTGGACTGCAATAGACTGAGCTGATTGATTGAATTTATATATGGTGCACATAATAAAGATGAAGAATATTCAAATTATTTGTCAAGTCTTTGTTACTTGAATAAAGTAAATTCTATTCTATTTATTTCAAATAGGCACATAAAAGGTACTTTTGAACGTATGTAACAACGATTTTCTCCGAAAACGTGAAAAAAAGGACAAGCTCGGATGAAAACAAAAACAAACAGTATTCTGATTCACAAAACTCATCGAATTGGGGTTTACTCCTAACTCGATGGCCTCAGGCCCCCGGCCGTGTCGCTCGGAGCAAATCGCAACTGAAAATAATGCCATAAAACGTATCATACAGCCGCACTGCGCACACCGCACACCTGAATGTATTTTAATGGAATAGTTGCATCGCACTATGTATTTAATAATGAATAGAAAAAAATAAAAAAAGCATTTTTTTTAACAAATGAATGCTGCTCCTTCTGTTTTGGTCAATTTGTATAAATGGTTTTTGTTCAAGCTAAAAGCAGTTTTGATAAATACGAATTAATATACTTTCCAATGTTAGTTATTTACAATATTGTTTAAGGGTAAGAACGACGACACTGACGCATTTGTCATCTTCAAACAATGTAGGTAAGCTTTATGCACTATAAACAAGGAAAAATTGTGAACTGTGATTAAAAAAAAAAAAATCAACCCTCTCAATTTTCCCGGACCGCAGTGTGTTTAAAAACCCGCACCTTCCAAACACCGTGATCTTCGTGATCTTCGGTGGGACGTCCAATTTACATTTCAACTACGGCCTTTAGCTGCGGCTTAACTTTCTTTTGCCTCGAATTTACTGGCAGGTTACTTCAACGTTGATACTTTTTGTAACCAACTTTCGAAGTCTTCCCAAAGTATGTTTTATAGCCAAAGTGGTTAAGTTAGTTTCTTCAGACTTATTATACTGTCGAGCTTTAGACGTCAAAGATTGGCTCTAAGTATTGGTAACTTAGTTTTCAATCGAGTTTGTGAGTAGCCGAAATGTTGGATCGGTGATTTTGGGAAAAACAAAGGATGGTTGGATTAGGTTTCGCCTGGGGGCTGTTTTTTATGTTAAGTTCTAAAAAGTGATGAACTTGTAAGTTAATCCGTATTGTTATAAGTTTTACAAAATTTTCTGAAGCTGACGGTATTGTTTTGAAAGATAATGTAGATAGCTAAAAATCTGAATAAATAACTAAAAAATTCTCTTCTTTGTAACATCAGGTGGAAAAAAAACAACCTTCTTACGTACACTAAAACCAAACTGTGCTGAAAACAAAAGTGCTTATAGACACAACTCCAAAATAAAACTGGACTCGAAACTTTTATATTGGTGATGCGAGTTCTTCCATATGAGGTCATAAATCGCGGGATACAGTGTGCTTCAGAAACTTGGCACTCTTTCGGGTCACGCTGGCGTATAACTTGGGTTCGAATAAAGATAAAGTTTCTCGGACTTAAAAACATTGTCTTATTTCAATGGTACGTTTTCAATAGTTAGTGTGCAGTTTTGGTCATAATTTTGAAGTGGCAGATAACAAAGCATAGCATAAGCATAATTAGCCTATAATGTTCCCACTGCTAGGACACAGGCCTCCTCCATCACGCGGGCCCAGTGCGGGTTGGTGGATGTCACATTTGTTCGAATTAGAACCAAGAACTTTTCTATTTTATATATTTCATTTACTATATTTTGTATATTTCACTTTTCTTTCGTATCTATTCCTTTTTAGTACCTCTTCCATTAAAAATTTAGGGCAGATTTTGGTTCCTGCTATCAGCAACTATAAAAATCTTAAATAGAATACGTCAATAAATTTTTGTATATCCTAGAACAAAAATTCGAAGTCATGTGACATCTACCAACCGCACTGGGCCCGCGTGGTGGATTACGGCCCACTCCCTCTTGCAGAGAGGAGGCCTGTGTCGGAGCAGTGGAAACGTTATAGACTGATCATGTATATGTAATGACGTTCCCAGTCTGCATACAAACAATTATTTCCAATAGTTTAACCAAAAATTGGCAAAACCCATAGTCGGCCCATCACCACTATTAAGTTTTTTTTTAAATCACTTTTTCAGTTTCGATGTTAGGATTTATTTGATAGTTTCAAACTAATCCTTTGCATTAATATTGTCAGTGTTTTCATTTATTGCCGTATTGTCTACTCCACATTGTATATGTATTAACGTTTTACTCGAATATTAGCATAAACGTTCTCATCAAAACTAATAAGTCATTCCCAACCACTCGCACAGAACCCAAGTTGATAATCACGTCGCGGCAATCGAACAATATTTGCCATTCCGTGTTTGCCCACGACCCAGTAACTCGCCGCGCCGATGTTAATAGCCAATTTACAATATTCCTAGCTACACGGCAAGCACACACGTGCCACACATTCGAATAGAGACTTTATAATAACATCATTATGGGCGCTTTATGGTTACGTGAGAAATGATAGTGCCGTTTTGTCAAGGTACCTCTCTAGGTACCGATAATTTTGTTCTGCTAAAAACATAGTTTTCTTTTGGATACTGTATCGTGGGACGCCTGTCAAATGCTCGTTACTACACAAAGGCTTCTGCAGTAAGTGACGATGAGAATCTATTGAAACAGCTTCGTTTTATCGCAACCTATTAACACGGACGTCCTTTGTAACTGTTCCGAGAATGTTAGCCTGGTCATCACAGAGAACTACCACATTTGCAAAATCTTGGTACTGGACTGACTGACCTTTCTGAAATTCAATACTGAATTTTCAATAGGTAGGTACTTCAACGTTACTGACCGGATCCACAAATAAACTTTAATTTTCGACTACGGGCTAACGTAGTGGATTACTTTTTATTTAAAAAGGCAACGCATATGCAAAAGGAAATCGTATAAAACCATGCATTCAGTGAGTACTCATCATTACTTCTGCAAACAAAGCCCCGTTGGGAAACGTTAACTGAAATAAAATTTAAATGATAGCACGATAGAAGCCCAGCTTTATTTTCCATATATTATAGATTTCTCTTTTCGTTTTTAATTGTAGCCCCTTTTTTATGGAAGCTTATCTTGCTACACCAGCTACATGACCTCAGTTCCTGAACAACTATTAAGTTGCCTAAACAATACTTATGATATATATTTCCTTAAAAAGTTAATCTCATAGTTACATACTCGTACCTATCTTTATTTTCATCGACTCAAAATATCGTTATCACTAATTAAAAATAACAATGAAGACTATCACAATTGTACACGAATCCAATACGGCCACCTAACCCAATAATAACGAGACATTACATCTGAAATTGCAAATGGCCGCCGGCCATCGGACACGCTAATCAGAACAACTGGATCGCAGCGCGCTAACCTGAAATTTAGTTCTGCTAGTTAAACCTCTACTGATGGATCTCGATTCAGAGATGAGCGATATATATAATTAGATACTAATATTTTATATTAATCGAATTTAAGAGAGTGTCCATGGAGATTCTTGTCCGTTCTTCTCCATAGGAACCCACTACGCTTTGGAATGGGATAACCAGCTTCTTCTTTCTGAACGACCGACTCCTATGACAATTTCAAAGTACCTGTAAATGGTTTCTTTGAAATAAATGCGTTGAGTTTCAGTTTGACAGAGTAGACAATGCATAACCGCAAGCGCAAACTTGAAATGTTACCACAGGACCAGTATCTAATAAGACTTTCAAGAAGAGTAGGCAAATTAGTCAAACGGAATATCAAGGAACTGATGTGGAGTGGGAGCAGTCATGTAAACTGATTGCTTAATGAAAGATAAGGTTTCATTTAAAAAATAATTATAAGATTTTAGCCAAAGATAATTCTAGAATTGGTTTCGTAGTACCTAAGTACCCGCAGATCGATCAATTGGACTAATTGCACGGAAGTCGAATCTGTCTCGGTATTGTTATATTGAAACCGCTATTACTGGCCTCTGCCAATTGAGGGGGAGTGAATAGGAGGATGATTAGAGGCTTGGGACGGAAGCAAATGTCAGGGTTTAAAAGTCCATTATCTAATAATGACTATTACTTTTGTCGAGTTAGTTTTACATGAAACTACACATTTGTATGTAATACTAAGGCCATCCCTGCACATTATTACACATAAAGAAAAACAAAAGATAACTACATATACGAGTATGATTTAAATAGGTAGTCGATAGAAAGTGCCACAATGATTCTAAATGATGATTCAATGATTAACAAATCATTGTGGCACATAAATCGACAGAATAATTATTTATAAATATATACACAAAAGAGTTAATGCAAAGGACATGGCTAAATGACTGCCCCAAGCATGAATAGTAACCTCACATTAACTCGTAATATTTAAATATTCATTCATGAATTATTAAGCGTTTAATAATTTTCTAGAACTTTCGTGAACGGTTAAAAATAACAAAAGTATCTTAGTTGCATTTTTTGATTGACATGACAAGTCCAAAGGGAATAATAATACAGTACTGCAAACTAGGGACGGGTCATGTCGCTTTTCCAGATTGTCAAATCAAAACTATACATATATTATATCGATTTTTGATAACAGGTATCAAAACGATTTATTTTCTGAAACTAAGAAGTGGCAATCAGAGTTTTTGGCGGGAATCGATGGTGTTCAATTCGGTGTCCTGTTTAGTTGGTTCTTATTGTGTTTTCACAGGGAAATGGGGTTTTTTTTAAAGTGACAATCGACTCTATTCAATTCCACTCATTTCGTATCAAAATCAAATAAAAATAACTGAAAGCTTCAGAATGTGCTTCTACGTTTAATGTTACTACCTTTTTTGTGTCGAAAAATATTAACTGAATAGAGGTCAACAAAAATTAATTATATTTTTATCTTTCAACCCTATCGATTATTTTATTGATTCTGTTACACTTGACATTTAATTCCATCTCTATGAAAAAAACAAACGTCAGATGTTAGACATCGTTGGAACGCTCTGCTGTTTGCTTGTTCCTTGTGCTTTTTCATATTGGATTTGCATTGATTCTCGCTTGCTTATCGGACTTATTGCGTGTGCTCGCCTACCTACTGACCTCTTGCTACTCGACACGGACTTGACTTGCAATCAATTCATTATGCGATGCATAAACTGCAGTGCACAGTGTAACCACGCAAAGACAGCGGCGGCACATCGCCTCTTCATTGCCTGCTTTTCTACTCACTACCTTAGCACGATGGTTAACATTACAATGGTGGTGACGATGGTTTGATCAGACAGACAGATAACCTAAACTAACTTTTTTAGATAATGTTCTTATAAGATTCACAGAATAAATAAATAAATCGCATTTTTGTTGTTTTATTTCAATATCTGTTATGTCCTTGGTTACTCAGTGTATTCGTTATCTAGTTTAGGCAGGATTTAACAATCACCACATATATGTACTAAGTAAACTAAGTGGGACCTGGCGCGTTTGTCTGTCAGTCTGTCTGTACGGATATATCAACAAACAGATTTTGATGGGGTTGTCACCAGTAGGTAGATTGGTGCTTCCGGAAGATTTAGGTATACATTCGTGTAGGTTGTATTGACCAATGTAATTCAAATCAGAAAAATCCTGCCGCCTGAGTGTTATACTTGCGCGCGTTGTCTCATTCAGCGCCCAGAACCCGCCTCTTGAGTCCATTTATTTTCAGTTAACATTAATCCTTATTTTCAAATACTTTCATCATTTCAACCACTTATGTACTTATATTTTCTGTGAAAACTGTCTTTATTTCAACTCATTTGAATAAGTAGCTTAGGATTTACAAGAGTTTAATACACGCGGGCGGGGAGTGATTTTTGCGCGTATTGTAGAATGCTCGTTGTATCACGGTTTTTGGTGCAATTACCCCTTTGTAGATATTTACTCCAGTACCACCGTGCGAAATCGGGGTAGGTCGTTTGGCAAAAATACAATTATCAATATTATCGCAGATACATCTAAACGCCTAGATAAAAGTTCATAGCAATGTCATTTATTTGCAGTTTTTGTATGCCTATTGACGTAAGAGTTACACGATTTCATTTTCAGGATTATAAAGATATTAAAAGATCCTGAAACTTTTTTTATATGAATTACTAATATACAGCTGTTCAGCATTACATATTGCTAGGTGCCATGTTTATTCATTGCTGAAAAGTCGTCCATACTTCTATTTAGCCATCTCCTTTAATTAACCGCGAAGCACTGTTTAGAATAAAGCTTCAAAAGTGTAAACAACAGAATACAATATTGAAGACACATTGAATAACTATAAATTCTGAAACGTTTCATCTAAATCAAAATGCAGTAGACACACTCGTTAAGCACAACGACAAGCGACATGTCATGCTCAAACATGTCATGAACCAGAGAACACCGGTTGAGAATAGCGATTGAGAATTTATTAAACATTTGAGAATATACTCCATTCCAGTTTGACTTCAATTGGAGACGAAGACAGCATGTTTTATTCGGATACTGAAGAGATTTGAATATTATAATGTCCTGTGTATTTTGAAATTCTGATCTTGGAGTGAATATAAATTTCGAGCGCTGCATTCAATGCGCTGAAGGTTTTGTAGTAATGCTCTTCTATTTGCTTAATATCGACAGGTTGGATCGTGGAAATATTTATTGTAATTTTATTGTAATCTCTGACAGTTGCGTTTAATTCAAACAAGGCTGTATGAATCAAGGCCTCCATTATTATAGTGACGGCTGTGACCCAAAATGTTTCTATACTTATTTTTTTCTTGGGCATTGCATAACTGCATGGTGCGGTGCAGTTAAAATCAGCTTTTTGAGAGTGGAAAGAGCGCAAAGAGCCGTACTCAAAGTACTATCTAAAAACCCTACAGGTATCCAACCACGGAACTGTACTCTGACTGTAAGGTTCTTACAGTAAGGCAACTCTTTGTGCTCCGATCAATTCTAAGAACATGTCGGTCTGCCACCGCCAAACCCAAATAGGCGAGTAAATCTCCTTCCCAGAACCCAACACAAAACCACCTTCACAAAACGCCAATAACGAATTAATTTTTTGGTATATGTGTGTACCTAATATATGTAGATATTAGGTACACACATATACCAAAAAATTAATTCGTTATTAAATATTTTAAACTTAAACACATACAAAGTTAAATCCATTGTAACAGAGTGCCTACTGCAAAAAGACTATGCCTACACGGAGTCCTTGCTCACATACATCATCTAGTAATCCAACACAGGAGGCAGTAGTAGTCTTACAGCTCTTACATTAAAAATGCACATAATTAGGCACTTATCATAAACTCAAACATATAGGTAACACGACATTTCATTTCATTTACACTACACACACAACAAAATTACAGAAGCTTAATAACATCTACACCGTTCATTTGTTGTATTAAATCATGTTTAAATAATTATTTGGCCGAACACTGTCTCTTAGAATACAGGCTGTCCTAGTCTAAGGGACAGGATTATATATTATACATTTTGTACAGATTTTGCAACTTGCAATGAATTGTAATGTGCATTGTAAATGTGTTTCTGTATTTTTTGTGAATAAACCTTTATTATTATTATATTATTATTATTATTTCAATAAAAAGCATAATAATAGAGTATTTTGAGCAAATTTTTAACAGAACAAAATGTTAAAATTCCATTTTCGTTATGTCCACCCAACGCCTAAACAATCTCACGATAAAACTAAATGCGTTCTAAACCTAACAACCCTTTACAAGCTTACGTCCGCATCTTTTATTCAAACAGGTTATAAAAATCCCATCCAATACCATCCGGGTAAACAGAGGCCACTGGCACTTCACATATGGCACTAAAAATTTTAGTGCCACTAAAACTAAGCCCACTGAAATTACGGCATTAGTGCGACTTGATCCAACACGATTATTGCTCGACCTAAAAGATTGTTGTTATAGCAATAAAGCAGGATTGATGTGATCGCTTTCAAATTGGGTTTGTGGAACGTGGGAGGATGCGGGCGAAGTTAATCGCTTCAAGATTTTTGATGTATTAGAATATTGATTACTTTTTATCTTTTCAGCAGACGGTAACAGTCATTCCCCACATGTTAATCCATGTCAACATGACTACCAATAAAGCTCAAAATACCATTTAGCCGAGTTACAAAATCATTCTAAACGTATTCCACAGAGCCAGCTTTCGACTTCGGTTGATTCGAAATATTCCATCCATAAATAACTCCAATCACTTAGCCATCGCTCGCTTGCATTTCCAGATACAGCCAATCCTGCAATAGAAAACAGCCAGAATAACACACTAACCTACATAGAAAGCGGTAATCCTTCGAAAAGGAATTCTTCTGAGCTCAATGCTCGAGTGCATTCAAATATTTGCTGGAGAGGCGTGGACTGGAACGGAGTTGAAGTGAGGAGTCAAATGCAGGTGTGCAGGAAGCCAGTCGTTATCGAGGTCTCACGCCAGGCGGGGGTGGCATATGTGGGGTGTGGAGCACACCGGAGTGTAACAAATAAGCTGAATTGACACGTGACTAACGCCTGCTACTTAGGAAAGCAATTCAAATTCTAAGTTACGTCGATGGTCTATGGCGGCCAACTGCCCGTCTGATAAAAAAAAAATATTGTTGTTTTTGTTGAAAAAAAGATAATTTTGAAAGATGAAAAGATGATTATGAAAAAGATCGTGGGTTTGTTTTGGAGAAAATCAAAATTCGAATCCTGTCTTCTATCTTCGTATTAGAATCCTACTGCATATCATACTCGGATAACCACAAAAACACAGTAGACTTCAACAAATGATCGCTAAATCATAACTTATTCGAGTACTGTTTTAATCAAAATCAATATCATGAACTATCAAGCCTCATTAATTGCAATTCGTGTTTGATTTGGCATGTAACGATCGTAACATATCGCAGTGGCACCTAATAAAGATAAATTGACGTAATTATGATCTTATCATGTATCCATAACATTTAGTTGGAAACTAATAGTAGTAGAGAGGCCATATTTTATTAAATGGTTGGAACATTTTCATTGGAATATTGTTAATTATTGTTTGTTATTGAATTTGTCTGTCTGTGCGTTTATTGTGTCATTTTGGTTATTTACTAGCAATTTGGACTGCTCATGACTTGTATACCTGTCAACCCTTTTAAAAATGACCCTTAATGCAAAGTTGAGTCCCTGGACTTACCATAAGAGACTGTTCTCCAATTTCATACACATAAATAACATCTGTAATCTAATAGGTACACTTCTGCCTAAACCTTCGGGAGGTTTAGGCAGAAGTGTACCTATAGTACACACACATTTCGCTGGTTATGTTTAAGTCCCCTGGAATAGAGGGCGAGCCTGCTGCCATCGACCGGGCACAAATCCAGAATCCGGACTGCGACAGAAATTCCCGACGGACTACTTAAATGATAAATGATTTTATTCACTGTACGTAGGTTTGCCCTAACACTTTTATACGTCAATCATGTTTTTTTTTAAACTAGATGAGGTCGGCGTTTCCTATCTGACTACTCTGAGAAGGAAGGCCAAAACAAACTCAGAGGTCACAGTCTCTTTTAAAGTCCAGATATTATTATAATCTTTATCAGATCACGTGAAGACCATGTAGATTGGTGTCCGAAATGGCCTTTTGAAGAAAGAACCACACAGATAGAGTGGATCTGTCCAGTCAGTGCACGCATTTGTCAGTAATCGGACAGCTCAACTCAGAACATTGATACGCCATAAACGTCATGACATAGCGTTCACTGAATTAATATTAATATCTTTACTTTTTGTTTACTTTTTATTGCACAAATAAACATATTTGAATTTGAAAAACCCAATACCACTTTGCCCGAGCGGACCCCATGCTCAGCAGTCATGCTCAGCAGTCATGCTCAGCAGTCATGCTCAGCAGTCATGCTCAGCAGTCATGCTCAGCAGTAGCGCTTGCGACCACCACACCAACGAGATTGAGACAGTTCTCCAGTTTCTAGGTAAGTTAGTAAAAGAGCAATTAGCCTATACAAACAAAATGTTTGCGAACTTGATAATGTAATTATTGCAGATAAATGAAGTTACAAAAATAAGAACATTCATAAGATATATATTTTTTGGGTACACTACGGTGTGATAGGATCCCAAGTTGCGTGCATAGGAGTTCCTTATGTGTATCGTAAGGTGGTTCGGGAACACATTTGGTTGATAGTAAATTCCTAAGAAAAGCCTTTTTATGCGGTTGTTAAAATAAAAGCTGCTGCATCATGAGCCTTCCGTGTTCCTTCTAACTATAATATAACTAGGGTTATATTATATATTATTATATAAGGGTTTTGTGGACTCTTTATGGTGCCTTTAATTTATTTTTAAGTTCAGTTTGTTTCTCGTTTTGAAAGAGAACTGTTTTAAAAGTAGAGTACTCTGGAATCTTTTAGAAGACCCGAAAGCACTTTTGTGCTTTTTATTTTCAGACCACTTTAGTTCATCAATGTTTGGTTCCTATAAACAAAAACGGATCGTTTGCTTACAAATGATAGTTTTTTTTTATTGCCAAACTGGGTATATAAATAGATCCGTAAGCTAATTTTACCTGTGATAGCTATTTCCGTATGGGAGGGTCTACTATACAAAGCTATGAATGAGGTCTTTGCTTAATTATTGGTTAAGTTAAAAGAGTCTAGATTTTAACCACAACGGTCCGTAAATTATTGAAATCGGTCATTAGCTAACCTTACCTTAAAGTAATTAATTCATTTCCGAGAACTTTCTGAAAAATTATTAGTTGATACTATCGACTCAATAATAATCACTACATATTATAAAACAAAGTCCCCGCCGCCGCGTCTGTCTGTCTGAACGCGATAAACTCAAAAATTACCGAACGGATTTTCATACGGTTTTCACCAATGGAGTAATTCATGAGGAAGGTTTAGGTGTATAATTCATTAAGGTTTTGTGTAAATTGGCTGAAATATGACGATAATTGTTGAAGACGACGGAAAAAGTCATGCCGGCTGGGAGCTTTACTGGCGTGCGCCGCGTAGACTAATAGAGTTATATGAAAAGAATGTAATACGGAAAGAACACATAATTTACTCGGATTAACACATATTGTCCTTTTAATCTTTCCCGTTAGTAGGTACGTTGCCTTGGGATATTTTTCAAAAACCACGCGGGCGAACCTTCAGGCAAAAGCTAGCAATTACTGTAATTTAGGTAGGTACAACTTAATAGATCACAAAACGACTCTTCATTGTTATACCTAGTGTTAATAAAAACACCTCAGATACAGGAATTGCGTAACGACATTCTGAAATTAAAACAAAAACTTCTTTGAGATCCTTGATATATAATATTATATATCAATGATCTCAAAGAAGTTTTTGTTTTAATTTCAGAATGTCGTTACGCAGTTGATATATATCAATGTTTGAGATGTTAACTGGATGATACTTTCTGTTATTGCAACAATACAAGTGGAAATCTTGGAATATGGAGGATAAGACATTCTTTTATTTTTCCTTTATTGGCCAACCAACAATTGTTTACACTGTAAATATTTAAAGTGCTATCTACCATAATCTAGGGTTAGTGTAACAATTTCTTACAGGTTAGCACCGCATGCCCCATAAACATTAGGTGTGACACAAGCACTATACTATAAAATTAAAATTGATATCTTATTAACTAGAATTAACAAGTTTAAAATGATATTACGTGATGGGATATAAAACTAAAATAAGCAGAAAAAGTAAAATTCAGTAAAGCAAAGCAAATAGAGACAAAACAATGAAAGAAAAAAAAATTAAAACGGGATTAAACTTTACTAACAGTTGTTCTATGCCACTTGGCATATGAGTCAAAATGCACGTCAACAAGATCGCTACAGCTATTTAACAATTTGCAAAGACGAGGAACGACAGAGTTTGCACCAAGAATTGTTCTGCGGAGTGGCGGGTGTAAAGGAGTAATAGGAGCACGAGGGAGTCTAGCAGGAGCCCGAAACTGGAACTTGGATAGTAATAGAGGACAATCTATTTTGTATCGGAGTAGCTTGTATACGAAGCTGGAATCGATGATTGTTCTACGTTTCTCCAGTGACACCATCTTAAAATAAGATAGTCGGGCATCATACGACCGTATCCTTTGCGACGTGCATAATATTGGTTTCAAAAATGTTAGTATGGTAAACGATATCAACCAGTCTTACCAAGGGGTATCGTGTTACCCAGTAACTGGGTTGTGGAGGTCAGATAGGCAGTCGCTTCATGTACAAAAAATACTGGTATTCAGCTGCATCCGGTTAGACTGGAAGCCGACCCCAACATAGTTGGGAAAAAGTTAGGTAGATTGTTTAGTAAACGACATCAATAGACCATTTCTTCGCTAACCTGATACTTGCTTGTTGCATTCTGCATCCTCATCTTGTGTTTTGATTATATTTAACTCAGGTCGAGTCCTTGGACTGGAGTAATGTATTTTATTGTGTATATGTTGTGTGTATTATATGTTGTGTTATGTATTTTCTGGTATACAATAAAGTATCCTACTAATATTATAAACGTGAAAGTTTGTATGGATGGATGGATATTTGTTACTCTTTCGCGCAAAAACTACTGAACGGATTTGGATGAAATTTAGCACACAGATGGTTTATAACCAGGATTAACATCTAGGATACTTTTTATTCCGATATTCGACGATCCGAGGATCGAACCTTATGCGGGTGAAGCCGCGGAACGCAGCTAGTAAATAAATAAATAAACAATGTCGACATTTTGGCACATGTTAACATCGCCATGTTTTAGAAAACTCTAAATAATAATCTCAAAATAGAAGCGTACTTTCTCCAACACTTACCTAACACAATTACCAGATAAGACTTCAATGTAAAAAGGGTTCAGCAAAAATCTTTAAAATACATACATTTTTATTAAGAATAAGTGGCTAAATTCCTCTTGGCATATCCTCTTATTTCTTTAATCCACGCCAAGAACAAACTCGTAGTCAAGTTCTCATTAAACAGGATTGCAACACGGAGTGGCCGAGGTAAGTGAAATTACTTTCTTACCTACTTTTCGCAAGCACTGACGACTTGTCCTGCCGCATTGAAACTTGGCTGCTAGTTCGAATTAAAAGGGTATCAGATGCTTTACTTGAGTGAGCTGTACTGGAGTAGATTAGTTACTTCGAACTCATTTTAAGTTGAGTTGAGTGGAAATCCTAGATTTAGTGAGACGTGGTGGCACTGTTTACAGTTAAGTTGTGCGGTACCTGACATTAAATCGTTTTGAGGTCTCGAAGTGACAACTAAGGTACGGGAAGGTTCATGAGTAACATTTGCGGTAGAATGAAGCATTAATTGGCTCGTCCTTGAAGCAATTAATCAATAAACTCAATCGCAGTCCACCGCTGGACTAGATCTCTCTCAAGCTACTGCAGTCACCTTTTGAGGTATGAAGCATTTTCGAAGAACAATATCAAGTTAAAAAAAAGACTTTGACCGCACCTGCCAATTAATAGTAGGAAGCAAAAAAAAAAAAATAAATCTAAAGTACTGGCATACACGATTGAAATCCTTTTGCAATTTTAAAACACTTCCCGCGATATTGCACAGGAGACATATCGTTTTACTTCAGTGTTCGATAAACAGGCGGTGGACACAGCACGATTTATTGGCGCCACCTCGTAACGGAGCCGGCCATCGAATGCTGCTGTATTTTATTTCACAGATTTACTTGGAAGCACTTATTCAAGAGGGAAATAATAGCTCGTGTCAGGTTTCAAGGAGTTTGAACTGTCGAATATTTTAATTTTTGTGGTATTTAATGTCTAGTAGATAAGCAATATAATGTTAACTTTAAGTACCTAGCTACAAGTTAGATGCTGCTGCTGCTGTTTGCTGTTTACCTGCTGCATCCTAACAGGGCTGTGTACTCTTAAGTTTTAGCTTAGTCTGCATTGAGCAAATAAAAAATATTTCTTGCTTATTTGTTACCCACGACGGAAAGGGAAGGTATGCGTTTAGGGTGAGAGGTTGTGTGTGCAAAAAACGAATGTTTGCCGTTTATCTCCAAAACGGTTACTCCGATTTAAATACGGTTTTGTTTTAAAAATAAAAAATCTGCCAGAGGCTGCCAATCCCTGCCCCAAAATGAACTAAAGTTTTGCAATTTTATGAGTTTGTGACTTACTGAAATTGCGTTGGGTACGTAAATAAAATAATGTGGTCCCTAATTGATTTAAATTGCTTCATCCCTACGAGCCACAACGTTTCTATACTGCTATTATATTTTAATTTCAATCGCGAACGGGGATCTCAGTGGCAGCCCCAAACAGGATTTTTTATTTTTATCTTTCGTTACTTATTTCCATTTCAGCGGGGATTTTCAAAAATGTTATTAAATCTTTTTTCCATTACAATGTTTACATCCTTCGTGGGTTCAAAAATATACATATTTTATTTTCTATGTATTTAAAGGAAATAAGTGATTATCAATCTTTTATGTAACTTTTACATCGAATGTCTTTATGAAATCTAAGGCCCATAAACTTTACTTAGCACGTACTTTGGCTAAGCGTTATTCCTGTCTCTGTCAAACTACAAGTGTAAGATAGAGACGGAAAATGTCTTTCAAACTCGAGCTAAGTAACGTTTATATATATCGGCGTAAAAGTTTAACAAACGAGTTGAAAAAATTAACTGTGACAAAACGTATATTCTGCTACCTGCAAATAGACGTCTATAAAATAGTTTAGAGCCACACCGGTAGGTACGTATATCATGCACACAAAGGATATTGCGTTAAAAAATACATCACAGTGTCAGGATAGGAGCTAAACTAAGTTACATTGTTATCTCTTTGAGCGAACATCAATAAAAAATTGCTGTACGGGTACGGCTAGTAATGGGAATTTCACACAAAGGAGCTCCGTAACAGAATAGGTTATAAATCTAAAGAGACGGGATATTAAGCACTTTTTTTCCAATCACGGTGCCCCGGATAGTTCAAGCACAAACGTTGTTTTAATACTAATGTAAGGTGAAAGATGAATAGCGGAGCGAGTTTCTGCTTCGTTTTTGGTTAAAGTTAATCGATTTAAAGTTTATCGATTGTATGATGAGCTCAATGGTTCGTTGTTTGCGTTGTTGAGAGTTGTGAGCCTCTTAACAGCTTAGTTCATTCCAAAACACAAATAATAGGAGTGGAATCAATTAATCCTAAAGTGATCCGTAGCTGTAGTCTTATGTGTTCAAAAAATTGGTACAATAAAACTTATTAAACAGTTTATTATTTCAATCTATCTACTCAGCCAATCGCAGTACACTGCTGGACCAAGGCCTCGCCCCCGCTGCGCCACAACACTATGTCCTCCTCCTTCCGCATCTAGTCTGTCCCTGGCACCTTTTTGAGGTCGTCCGTCCATCTAGCTGGGGGGTGTCCACTACGATTGCCTATAAGCGATCTCTACTCCACGCCAGCTCCACCGGCCATCGGTCCTTTGACAAACATGGCCAGCCTACTGCCACTTCAGCTTGCTAACTCTGCGAGCTATATCGGTAACTCTGGTTATTTTCTAATAGCACTGTGGCTATAACCCTTTTTTCAGGCTATAAAACATCTTCACAATCAAACACGAAATTATTAAAAAAGTCTTAAAAGTTTCATTGTCAGCCTTAGCATCAATCGCTCATTACCATTTCCAAATAATGTAAGCAGTAATTAAATGAGAAGTCTCGTTGCCGATTGGTGCATAAACGTGGAGGTAACGACGCTGTAAACATTTTACAGGTAATGACAACCTTCGCTGCGGGTTGAGCGCTCCATCAAATAGAAGACGGCATTAAATGCTTTGTGGAGTTGTTAAAACTCTGGGTTCTTTACTTACTGAGTTTTAAACGTGAACTTTTTTACTGGATTCGTTTATTCTAGTTGTTTAATCATTAGTGAGTGATTAAGAAAGTAAAGAAAATAGTCTTATGACACTCATCTTATCATAAGATAAGACATCGACTTCATATAAATGATTATCTGAGTAATTTAAACAAAATATTAGTACTTACCTAAGGAGATTCCTGCCCATTATTTTCCATACGACACTGCTATTAGAAGATTCAATTCTTCTTTTTTCTTGTACATGACATTGAAAAGTACCTTTTAATGGTCTAATTGAAATAAACGGTTTGACTTTTAACGTTGGATGGAGCCTTTTGAAATGAGCTCTTGGGATAGGTTTTAGTAAATTTTCTGACACTCTGTATTTGGGCCTCGGAAAATAGTTTATGGGTTCTTATCGTGTCTATTGACATCGCCACTGCTCTAACGAAAATAAATATAGACTCCTGATTCAATACTAAACTCACCAGAATAACTAATACAATCAACAAGCTACGAATGAGAAAGCCAAACAACTTTTAGATTGAAATAGAAACAACTTGCAAGCGTTCATTAAACTAGTTCATCGGCTGAAACACTTACGACTGGTTTCTATAGCAACACAATGGACATTGAAGCGCTTTCTATCTGCTATCTTGCGAGCCTCTTTTGAGAGCGTTAGGCACGTTAGAAAATACGTATCGATAGTCGATAGAAAGTCTATGTTACTGTTCCAATATTATATGAATATATGAGTCACTGCCAGGGGATATGGTCTGGTGACAAGAGAACCCACTTTTGATCCTGCTGGAACTATTACGCGGCTGCTACGACGTAGCTTAAATCATGCTACGCGCTACGCAGCCTTTAGTAAAGTTTAAGTAGCCGTTCGTAGCCGTTCTCTCAAATATTTAGATCGTTTATCTGAATATCTCTGAATAGCCTCTTTACACCAATATTTTTTATTGCTGGTAAAGTGTATATAAAATAAATAACATTAATGTTAGTAGAAGTAGACTTATTCGTCAAATATAACTTTGCTCACTTGTTAAAGTATTCGTCAAAGTTTAGTAGTACTTAGAATTCTTTTTTGTAGTACAGTATTATCAATAGTACAATTTTATCAGTAGTAGAACTTTTGTCAAAGTTTTAACAAGGTCGACCGGCTATAATTCAGTAAGCAATGGTAGCTACAAAGTAATTTTCGTCTATCAACAAACGTTTCACCACTCATGCTTCGAGGTTGTGGGTTTATTTCCGGGCAATTGCAATGTGACTTTCTGAGTTTGTCTTATACATTAGTGACATCGGTGATGGAAAAATCGTGAGAAAACCAGCGAGCTAATTACAATGTGACTTTCTGAGTTTGTCTTATACATTAGTGACATCGGTGATGGAAAAATCGTGAGAAAACCAGCGAGCTAATTACAATGTGACTTTCTGAGTTTGTCTTATACATTAGTGACATCGGTGATGGAAAAATCGTGAGAAAACCAGCGAGCTAATTACAATGTGACTTTCTGAGTTTGTCTTATACATTAGTGACATCGGTGATGGAAAAATCGTGAGAAAACCAGCGAGCTAATTACAATGTGACTTTCTGAGTTTGTCTTATACATTAGTGACATCGGTGATGGAAAAATCGTGAGAAAACCAGCGAGCTAATTACAATGTGACTTTCTGAGTTTGTCTTATACATTAGTGACATCGGTGATGGAAAAATCGTGAGAAAACCAGCGAGCTAATTACAATGTGACTTTCTGAGTTTGTCTTATACATTAGTGACATCGGTGATGGAAAAATCGTGAGAAAACCAGCGAGCTAATTACAATGTGACTTTCTGAGTTTGTCTTATACATTAGTGACATCGGTGATGGAAAAATCGTGAGAAAACCAGCGAGCTAATTACAATGTGACTTTCTGAGTTTGTCTTATACATTAGTGACATCGGTGATGGAAAAATCGTGAGAAAACCAGCGAGCTAATTACAATGTGACTTTCTGAGTTTGTCTTATACATTAGTGACATCGGTGATGGAAAAATCGTGAGAAAACCAGCGAGCTAATTACAATGTGACTTTCTGAGTTTGTCTTATACATTAGTGACATCGGTGATGGAAAAATCGTGAGAAAACCAGCGAGCTAATTACAATGTGACTTTCTGAGTTTGTCTTATACATTAGTGACATCGGTGATGGAAAAATCGTGAGAAAACCAGCGAGCTAATTACAATGTGACTTTCTGAGTTTGTCTTATACATTAGTGACATCGGTGATGGAAAAATCGTGAGAAAACCAGCGAGCTAATTACAATGTGACTTTCTGAGTTTGTCTTATACATTAGTGACATCGGTGATGGAAAAATCGTGAGAAAACCAGCGAGCTAATTACAATGTGACTTTCTGAGTTTGTCTTATACATTAGTGACATCGGTGATGGAAAAATCGTGAGAAAACCAGCGAGCTAATTACAATGTGACTTTCTGAGTTTGTCTTATACATTAGTGACATCGGTGATGGAAAAATCGTGAGAAAACCAGCGAGCTAATTACAATGTGACTTTCTGAGTTTGTCTTATACATTAGTGACATCGGTGATGGAAAAATCGTGAGAAAACCAGCGAGCTAATTACAATGTGACTTTCTGAGTTTGTCTTATACATTAGTGACATCGGTGATGGAAAAATCGTGAGAAAACCAGCGAGCTAATTACAATGTGACTTTCTGAGTTTGTCTTATACATTAGTGACATCGGTGATGGAAAAATCGTGAGAAAACCAGCGAGCTAATTACAATGTGACTTTCTGAGTTTGTCTTATACATTAGTGACATCGGTGATGGAAAAATCGTGAGAAAACCAGCGAGCTAATTACAATGTGACTTTCTGAGTTTGTCTTATACATTAGTGACATCGGTGATGGAAAAATCGTGAGAAAACCAGCGAGCTAATTACAATGTGACTTTCTGAGTTTGTCTTATACATTAGTGACATCGGTGATGGAAAAATCGTGAGAAAACCAGCGAGCTAATTACAATGTGACTTTCTGAGTTTGTCTTATACATTAGTGACATCGGTGATGGAAAAATCGTGAGAAAACCAGCGAGCTAATTACAATGTGACTTTCTGAGTTTGTCTTATACATTAGTGACATCGGTGATGGAAAAATCGTGAGAAAACCAGCGAGCTAATTACAATGTGACTTTCTGAGTTTGTCTTATACATTAGTGACATCGGTGATGGAAAAATCGTGAGAAAACCAGCGAGCTAATTACAATGTGACTTTCTGAGTTTGTCTTATACATTAGTGACATCGGTGATGGAAAAATCGTGAGAAAACCAGCGAGCTAATTACAATGTGACTTTCTGAGTTTGTCTTATACATTAGTGACATCGGTGATGGAAAAATCGTGAGAAAACCAGCGAGCTAATTACAATGTGACTTTCTGAGTTTGTCTTATACATTAGTGACATCGGTGATGGAAAAATCGTGAGAAAACCAGCGAGCTAATTACAATGTGACTTTCTGAGTTTGTCTTATACATTAGTGACATCGGTGATGGAAAAATCGTGAGAAAACCAGCGAGCTAATTACAATGTGACTTTCTGAGTTTGTCTTATACATTAGTGACATCGGTGATGGAAAAATCGTGAGAAAACCAGCGAGCTAATTACGTAACACATGTTAGTGTGATTTTCACAGTTCCACAAAATTTATTGCGTTATTTACGTTGTTGAGCAGACATTTTTTTTTTTTACTTGAAGCATTGGATTAGCAATATCCTGCTTAATCATTCAGATTGTGATTAAAAGTATGCTACACAGTTCGGGTGCTGGACTTGTAGTTAATAAAATAGTAAGTACAATAGATAATGCAAGTCTGAAATCGCCAACCTATCTTGAGAAAGCGTCGTGATCAATGCGCGTGCCTTCTTTGTATGAGAAGAGGCCTTTGCCCTGGGACAATAATATGCTGGTATTATTTATCGACAATTGACAAACGTACCATCCCTACCAGCCGAGACTATTGTCCGAACATTACAATGAGTCACGAGCGTGTGTAGCGTGCCTTATTTATAATGAAATACCGTTTGTCTGACAACATGTCGGCCATCTTGAATACTATGAATGGAACTGAATAGAACAGCACACTTTGTTTTACGAATGGAAGACCTCTGGGATTTTATTTTGAAGGATTATATAGGCTGGAAATGTAGACTATCTGATACCACATAATATTTCGTATATGCATTATTATAATTTTTAGAGGGTACGTATTAAAATCCCGAAATTTCATCTATACTATAATAAAACAGTAACGAAAGAAAAACTGTACATTGAGAATTTTCGAGAAAAAATTTGTGGCTTTTGTTAGAAATACGTGACTGATGACAAAAAGTGACTTTTTAGAATTTTTGTCTGTTTGTCTGTGTGTCTGTGTGTATGGTACGGCTTTACGCCAAAACTACTGGATAGATTGAATTGAAATTCAGCAAAAATGTTCTTTGTAAACCAAGGAAGGCTTTAGGCTACATATTATCACGCCGTATGTTATGGGAGGTAAGCAATATTGATTTTAAAAGGTTTTTGTTCGTAATTGAATGCATAAAATAATTGAATGCACAAAATGACATGTTATTTATTTAGTTAATAATAATTTAACTCTAGGAACATAATAATTCCGCTATTTTTATAAAGGAGCGGAGCAGTAATATTATAAATTGCAAGGGAACAGCTATTCAACAATATGTGAAATGCACTATTGTGAACAGAAAAGCAATAGAGGCGGTAAACAGGACTTTGCAGGACATTCGCAGGAACCAGCAAATGATGGTTGGCGTTACAGTTCTGTTTAGCGGCGATTTCCGACAAACGCTGTCTGTGGTGACGCGAGGAACTAGGGCTGATGAGGTGAATGCTTCGTTGAAATGCTCTTTCTTATGGCCACATATTCATAAGTTGCGCTTAACGATGAATATGAGAGCACAGCTTGGCGGGAATGTACACGCCCAAGAATTTTCTGATGTTCTCTTAAAATTGGGTGAGGGAACGCTACCAGTAGACGGTGGCCAGGTGGTTCTACCTGAGATACTTGGAAGAGTGGTGTCCACCTTAGAAGATTTGATTCACCTGATGTACGGGGACATCAATAGGATACCGCGCCAAGATAATTCTTGGGTGTGTGAACGAGACATTTTAACACCCAGAAACGACCAAGCTTCAGCGATCAATGAATGCATTCTCGCGGAAATTGAGGGAAATGAAGTGATCTACACTTCAATAAACACTGTTGTCGACCAAGATAACGCCACACATTACCCCGTAGAATTTCTCAATTCCGTCAGTGCAAGTGGACTACCAGCGCACACCATTAAGCTAAAGGTCGGTGTCTCAATTATGCTTCTTCGGAATCTCACTCCGCCGAAACTGTGCAATGGGACCCGGCTCTAAGTCGTCTCGCTGCAGAGAAATATCATTGAGGCGGAAATTCTAACGGGTTGTGGTGTCGGCGAGACAGTGTTTATACCACGTATACCACTGATTCTCCACAATTACCCCTTTCAATTCAAGCGTGTGCAGTTTCCTGTGAGCGTGTGCTTCGCCATGACAGTAAATAAGTCACAGGGGCAGACACTAAAGGCTGCGGGTGTCGACCTCAGGACGAGCTGCTTCTCACACGGACAACTGTACGTCGCTTGCTCCCGCGTCACCAGTCCTGACTCGCTGTACATGTTGAATGAGACCGAGAGAAAAAACAACGAACGTTGTTTACACAGAAGTGTTACAGTAAATTATAACACTTCTGTTATTCGACGTCTAGGAGACGTCGAATAACAGAAGTGTTATAATTTACTGTAATATAATTTCCTTATTAACCTGACGTCTCTTACCAGTATATTAACTACATAACTTTCAAATTTTGAGTTTACTAAGCCAAATAGTTTTTGAGGGATCTAAGCTACAGTATAGTATGGGACGCATCTTTTGAGTGTTTCTGTAAATCAACAAACTATCACTAAAAATTATTATTAAAATTAAAATAGAATTTAAAAAATACTTATGCGATACGTGGGCAAAGCCACGAGTAGAGCTACAGTTTATAAAGTTTTTTTTTTATTTACTTGCAATATTATTGTTAACCCTTGGGATCCACTGCGGAATTACGGGAAAAAAAGTTTTTTTTTGTATAGGTATTAAGTCTGGGCAACATGTAGGCTATAATTTATTTTGGAAAATGGAACACCTGATGCAGAACCGCAACAGACCAGCAAAAGTATAAGAGATACAAAAATGGTGCCATAGCAAAAAACATTCCACGACGTGAAGAGCATTTTCTGCTGTGAGAATAAATTTGAAAATCTGGAACACCTGTTGTGGATTTCCAAAGCCCAGCAACACTATAACATATATAGGAATGACGTAAGTTATTTAGTCTGATGGGCATTTCCTGTTGACTTACAAAAATGAAAGATCTGGAACGTCTCGAATCGTCTCGCGCATCACGCTGTTTTCCCGTCTCCGGGCTCTTAGAATTCGACATCAGACGTTTCAGATCTTCGATTTTGACGACCCCGTGGTCGCTGGCATAAGCAACAGGATCCGCGTACGAAGTCGCGGGCAGAAGCTAGTTAGGTTAATAAACTTGAAACTTTTCAAGAATACTCGCCTAAGTAAGTAATAAAGTTTATCATTATAAGTTTTTCAAAACAACCCCTCAAAGGGGGATCTAGGGGTGTTGAAGTTTGTGTGGAAGAATTTGAATGCGCGGTCCGATTAACTCGAAACTCAGTGTTTATACTAAAGACCAAAAATAAAGAATAAAATGTATCAGGGTTTTTCGAAAATCTACCCTCACGGGTTGAAAAGGGGTAGTTTATTTTACAGGGGAGGATTATAATGCGTGGCTTGATTAACTTGAAAATTGGTATAAATAATCTTTGAATAAATTTTATGAATAAATCCCAAACGATTTTTCAAAATTCCACCCCTGTGGGGATGAAAAGCGGGGATACAGTTTATGAAAAATCTTATTCATTCAGTTAATAAACTTGAAACTTGGCATGAATAAGTAAGTAATAAAGTTTATCATTATAAGTTTTTCAAAACTTACCCCACAAAGGGGGATATAGGGGTGTTAAAGTTTGTGTAGAAGAATTTAAATGCACGATCCGATTAACTCGAAAGTCAGTATTAATACTTTTGACAGGAAAGAAACGATGATCATTTTTTGGGTCTTTCGAAAATCGACCGCTGACGGGGCAAAAAAACGTGATTAATTTTTTAAGGGGAGTATTTTACTACGTGACTTGATTAACTCAAAAATTGGTATACATCATATTTGAATCAAATTATGGAAACATCCCAAATTTTTTTTTTGTTTTCTACGCCAGTGGGGTGAAAAGACGGGATACAGTTAAAATGAAAAATCTTTTTCCTTTGGTTATTAACTTGATACTTGGCAATATTTGCCTCATTAATTAATACAGATGGTCCCTTTTAGTTTAAAAAAAATCCTCACAGAGGCTTCAGGGGGTGAAAAAGTTAATAGGTAAGAAAAAATATTAAACCGCACGGACGGATTAACTCGAAACTCGGTACTAATACTTAAAACAAAAAGTATGTGCTTTAAGGGTTTTTCAAAAATCGCCTTTTACCGGGGTGGAAAAGGGTAATCAAGTGTAAGGGGTAGATTTTACTGCTTGCTTCCATTAACTCGAAAATGGGTATAAATAATCTTTAAGTCATACAATGGGAACGTATCAAACGCTTTTTTAAAAACAAAGCCTGTCGTGGTAAAAGGGGACGACAAGGTTTATTTCAAAAATCTTATTCATTTGATCTGTAAATTTAAAATTAACCCGAATTAAATCAATAAATGATAAAGATCGTAAACATACATCTTCGAAATTTTAAGAGTAAAGTACACGCGGACGAAGTCGCGGGCAAAGTGCTATACTATATAAAATTATAAATTATGTCTGTATGGAATACTCCCTTTATTTTCACGCCTAAAACACTGAACGGATTTCGATAAAATTGCCTGCCAGCAGATGCCAAAGAGATAGATGGCATCCTGGGGAAGAACATACTTCTTATCTTTTCCGACATCCACGCGGGCGAAGCCGCGGGCAGAAGCTAGTTACTTATATAATTTATTTTACAAACCAATCCAACCTTCTTTTTTATCATGTTCCAACTTACTCAAAACAAAATTGAGCAACATAATTACAAATAGGCCGGTTTACCACGAGAGTGAGTTTACCCGTCAGTCTTCATGATTACTTACGTACTTACTTTTCTGTTCTGAACCGACGTGTTGCAGTCAATTTATGTAGATGATGTTCTGAGGAAGTTGTTAAGAACACGACTGGCGGAGAAGGGAAACGAGTTTTTATAAGTGGGCTTATTTGTTTTTGCAATGTATTTTGTTTCGTGGATTTTAGAGTTCAGGATGAACTTTAAATGGCCCGTTTACACCACAAATGACCGAAAACGTTCATTTCATTCGAACATTTTGTCACTGTCAGTTACTAGGTGATTTGTGATGCAAATGTGCCGCTTTTAAACCATGACAAATAATAAATTTACTATGTAATATGGACTTATCCAACAAAATGACACGTTTACATTTTGCGCGGATTTTGGAAGTTGGCGGTGTGATGCGCCCGTGCCTCGGAAAGCACCTTAAGCCCCGGTCGTGTCAGATTGCCGTCCCATCGGACTATAAAAGCAAAGAAAAAGGGAGTGCACGTGTGTCTGCTCACACACTTGTACACTTCCTCGCCGAAGGCTAGTCTCTGTTGAGATTGGCTGTCATAACTGAAATGCGGTCTCGAGGACTACACATCCTGTACAAAAATAAAATGGACGCTTTTTACTTCTTAGTGTTTTCGAGTGCATTATTCTCTTTTGCTGTAAAAATAACTTTTGAGCACCTTCTTTATGATTTGAATTAACAAGAACAAGAGATCTAAAAGCAGTTGTGACTAAAACATAGTGCTATAGTAGTGCTATAAGCTAGCTGGGAGTGGCTGTTGCCAACGTCTGTTAATGAATATTAATGTTTGGGATGCTGTCTTCGTGGTGGTAGAACAGCGTTGTAGTTTGGAATAGGAAAACCATCGGTACCGCCTTTAGCAAAAAAAAACAAGTATTTTACTTCCGGTTAATACAGCCAAGACCATTGTTTAGTTTTATATGGATATCAAACAGCATTATTAAAACTACTGTATCATCAAGAAATTTTACATGCATCAACCATTATACAAATTATCGAAGGTCAGACAAAGTCAAGAGGAATCGCAAATGCGGCATACCTGCGATGATCCTTCGTAGAAAACCGGCTTAGGATAATAATGCTACTAATATTATAAACACGAAAGTTTGTATGGATGGATGTTTGTTACTCTTTCACGAAAAACTACTGAACGAATTTGGATGAAAAGCACACAAACAGTTTATAACCAGGATTAACACATAGGATACTTTTATCCCGATATTTCCACGGGATCGAAACTTATGCGGATGAAACCGCGGCGGTTAGTAATAAATAAGGGAGAAACTTCAAACTTACTCCCCGCTTGTCGCTCTGCCCGTCACCAAGTCTCACCCTTACAGTTTTTGTTATCTTACGGAAGCGTAACGCCGCTTTCCTCTATGAGTATCCAAATGTTTATCGCAATGGTATGGCCCTGTGCCTCCAGAAATGCTAAACATAATGGCTAGAACGATTATTATTTAGGATTTATTATTAGAACGTGTAAGGCAGAATTATAAATATTTTTGTTATTGTGCATCATTAGGTAACTGCACTACTTTTAGACGAATGTTATTACTCAGTAAAAGACTTTCTGAATGATATAAATTTATCCTGATTATGATTGTTGTAATTTATTGCAAATTTGACCATGTAAGACTTATATGTAAGTATGTACCTGGCTATAATATTATTAATTGACTTCACTGTAATTTCTGTTTCGGTTTGTTGACATTATTTTTGGATTTATTAATATTTTAATTTATATAAATTTGTACGCCGTAAGGTAGATCGTAGCCAATCTCATTAATTTATGTACGTATAATATCTTATACCTGTACCTACATTCGAAGCAAATAAAGTTCTAATTCTGATTCAAAAAGACATGGAGGTTCAAGGTCAATGATTGGTTAAAAAGAAAGATCATCATCAAAGGACATTGTCCGGATTCGCCCTGTGCACAAGAAATATCGGACTTACACGATTATTAACTGTCTATTTTATTATATTAGTTGCTAATACTTTTGTAACACGGACTAGCTGCATGCCAAAATGAACATTTTAAAGTATTTAACGCGACTAATAACATTAATCGCCGCCATCTTCGCCAAACGTCATGTCGTATCGAAAAAGATTAGGGGTAATAAGTTAAGGACTGTAGGTTTAAAAACTTACTACCTAATTGGTAAGGCTGGTTTTATAGTCACGCGTTTGAACAGCGCCGTCCAGACGCACTCGTTTGCAAATGCACTAGATACTAGTCGCGTTTTATAGTAACGCCGTTCAAACGCGCGCTGCTTCTATTTTTACATTAATACACACAAACATTTTATCTCATTACAAAACCAATGCTAAGAATACAGGTACCTATGTTAATTGTTGCAATTACTAACACTTAGGCTTTAGAAAAAAAACTGCATAGATACCTAATTATCTAGGTACAAAAAATAGCTAAAAGTAATATGTTATTGTTTTTTAGCTTCTTAAAAATCACTCGGAGCTATGAAAAACTATACCTAATATTCGTTGTTATGGTTCGATTACTTATAACCTCAAAACATGATACTTTTTTTGAAATATATCTATTCTGCAGCTAGTCCGCTATACATATATACCGCTCTAAAGGAGTTTACTAATGATCGTCAATACAACACATAATTTTCCGATGCTCTTGGTTCCAGGGCAAACAATGTATGGCCGCAGAGCAAGGTCTTTTCACTGAGAAACAAAACCCCACTGATTAGTTCTCAATTTCATTATTGCAATAAGTCTTTGTTTAATAAGTAGGTAGATTCTTCCAGAACCAGATAACTATCAATGTTCATCCTTATTCTAAACAGTCAGAAACTGACATATTCATTGAAAACATAGATTTTAATTTTCAAGATAGTCTTTTTTTGCAAATAAATGCCTCGGCAGGGGTCATCTTCTCACCACGGCCACCTGTTAATTGTTTGGCGGCATCTACATCGCCACATGTGCACTACATATTACTCTAACGTCACGCAAAATCCTGCATCGCGCAAGCAGAGTTTTTGCGTGACGTCATTGTGATGCGTAGTTCATCACTGCCCTGCGGAGACTGGAGGTCACATCAGAAGATACAAGACTCAGCCCACTAGCGACCTCCGCTCTCCGGACGGGAGTGACGTGGAGTGATCTACATCGCCACATGCGCACTGCGCATCACACTGACGTTTACTGCGCAAGTAGCATGGTATACCACGTCCCGACATAAAAACATCAGGCAGTTGTCGAAGGATCCTCCCTTTTCTATAGAGAAAGAGTGAACTTTACACCCTATTTATCATACTTCTCTATAATTCATTACCTATGTACAACTACAATCTCAGCTATTTTTCCCCAAAGTTTTCATTTACACCGCCTAACGACGGTGTAAATTGAATTCGATGATTTTTCATACTCATGCCATAGCCCATTTTTTTTTATAGCCTATTTTTAGCTCCTATACAAATACATCTTGTACCGTCGGTCCTTACAAAGTCGCCCCCAAGTCATTACAGAATTCAATTTGTATCGAGCCCAGCTTTGTGAAGATCGTTCAGTTCAGTCGAATGACTTGCGCTTTGCACTTTTTAAACACATTGTCGGTACTAAAATGGATCCTTTTTACGTGTTCTGAATAGGAATGGACGGCGATACTTGGAGGCAAATGGAATGATAATATTGTAAGTTAAATTCTGGTGTAATTTGAAGGGAATCCAATTAAGAATGAAGTAGCAGAGTACCAGTCATTCTAAAAGCATAATGATAATATGAATATTTTTACAACCTTGTTTTTTTATCAGAATGGTGAAGTATTTTTTATATCCGTGGAAACGTGTTAGACTTTTAGTCTAACAATTTGAAACGACACATCTCACATCCCTCTATCATTGCAATACTACTATGAATGAATCTCAATATTTAAACTGTCACCACGATAGGTACCTTTTTTTTTTATCGTGGAGAAATGCTCGTGCATTCTGCATTACCACGGGGAGATAATGTGGGACTCTAACCCACTAAAACTCCACGGTGTCCTCCTCTGCCGCTTACGGAGGGAACACGGGCACGCATTAGCACTCATCCGTGAACTCGCCGCGGCTGTCCGTCACCGGACCCTCCTCTGGGGAGTACTCCCCATCACCGGCGCACCAGAACACATAGCACGTCGTGACTACCCCAGGGACCAAACCAGCACATGGGCGCCAGAACACTCCGTGTCTTGGCACCCTTGGTCCTCCTGCGACTATTCAGGTCATTGGCCCCGCCTGCCAATTTTCGGCCGCAGAGGATGGGGAGAGCGGCCAACGTCATGCCAACACTCCTCCTCCTCTGCGGCCCCACCACGTCTGCCATCGGACGGTGGCGACCCCGTCAAGGCCGCGGAAGGTAGGGAGAGCGGCGCACCGCAATACCGGCACTCCTCTCCCGCCGCGGCCCCCAACCCTCAGCCGTGATGCCTCCCATACGACATCGCGGCCCGCCTCAGTTGCGATGTCCTCCAAGCGGCACCACAACCTACTTGTTGGCCGCTACGTCGTCGGCTTACTGGCAAAGCCCTGACGAGCGGCCCCCCCTCGGGTTCATCTTGGCTTCACCGTGGGACGGCCACTGAGCCCCCCGCCTGAACAATGCACTGAACCCACGGGGGGGGGGGGGGGGGTCACCACACTACCTTCTTTAACCTCCCCTGTCAAGGCTATAAGATCATTATTCCATAAAACACGAAGACTTAAAACATTAATAATGGCAAACATTAATACCTACTCAGTCGCTCAGCCGAGCCACTTTCGTACATTACTTTAATGTACCAAATACACAAGTAATTTAATTTCAATACTCGTTCGGGCCCAACGTCGTTACCGAACCATCCCTAACAGCATACTAAAACCTAAAAACAGAATTTTATTTGGGCAACTAGGCCAAGTACCTCGAAGCCATTAATTCGGAGGGTGCACTTAAATATTAAGTATATGGAGTATAAATATTAAATGGTATATCTGTGAAAAAGTCTAGTGGCGTTCGGTCAGTAAATTGGCTTTATTGAACGAAATACGTAAAAGGAAATAGCGGTGTTGGAAGCGCAGCACCATGGCACACTGAATGCTATACGCCGCATTGGGAAATTGGGCTAAGGACTTTCTATACATACCTGAGTATTGTAGAAAGGTCTCTTCATGGTAAACTTCCAGAAGTTTAACCGAGCTTCGTTTAGTAACCAGCACCCATTTTATTTGAAGCAATGCAATCCGACCTTTTCTATTTTAAGAAATCAGACTGTTTGTCTAAAAATGTGCTATTACTTATTCTAAGCTTTTTTTTTAAGCCGCCAGCTCTCTTCCTTTATGTGTATAAAAATAACCATCTAGATGTTTTCTTTTCCAGAAACGTTAAAAAATAAGTTGCAGTTTAAAACATTTCAATTATATGTATTACTTATAGCTAATTTCTTGAACGTAAAACAGCACAGTATGCGGATAATCAATTGAAACTTCTTACAACTTATAACAAACTGATAGGTGTAACTTCAACGTAGTTGTTATCTTCAGAAACTTTATTACATTAAGAAGTAGTTTCACATCAATAACAGCATTTTTAATCTCAACTCTTTTTAGTCTCTTCTCAATTTCGGATAAACTTACTTGACTTGTCTGATATAATATAGCGAAAATGTTCTGTAGCTGTTAATACTACAGATGCTCTTCAAAATTCTGTCCCGATCCTACGGCTACTATTTTCAATCGCCATCAACAAATCCTACCAAAAGTTAAAATTGATCTAAAAAATTGTAACGATAGCGATATCGATTAAAGGAAGGAAGTCAAGACGTTCAACTCAGTTCCATAATGAATTCAGGAGCCATTTCACGCTCTCCAAAACTTTTTATCACGCCGTTCCTTTTTACTGTCGCAGAAGGAATGGCCGATTCCGATCCTCTTATTGACGACGCTTATTCTGCGGGTAATTTATGTATTGTTATTGGAGGGGTAGAGCTGTCAATGATTATGCGCAATTTGTAACCGTTTGAGACTCGCTGCTTCGGCTCCTTCGAGTTCAGATTCAATTGAATATGTATTTCCAATTCGCTGTTTTGAGGATAATGGATGCTGTACAGTAGGTGGTGCTGTTAACTCTTCTGTTTAGCATATATTTATTTTGTTGTTTTTCTTTAGTTTTTGTCATTTTTATCTTAATTTATTTTGGGGTTTGAGTTCTCAACAACTGGACATGGGACTCCCCAAAACTCTTAAACTGCTTTCAATTTTTCACCATAAGTCTTCCTTTATCTTTCTGCTTCCTTGACTTTTGTATTATTACATTATTCACATAAAATCCCTATCAAAAGCGTCCCTAGTAAAACCTCCATCAAAAGCGTCGAGAAAAAAATTAAACCAAGGACTCCAACAGGAAAATGAGAACAGAGATTTAAACACAGAAAGTTAATTTAAACACACAAGTAAATAAACTTCACATCACCAGCTAAAAACAGTTCTCAAAATCCTATCTCTCAGTACACCACAAAGTTTACCTAGCTCAGTTGATCCAGTTATGCCGTCCAATTATTTTAAAATCGGCCCAAAAGCGGTGCGCGCGGCCCGCACCGGCCACCTCTAATGGAATAACCTGGCAGGCCGGAGGCCACTTTAGTGCCCACGATGTGCTTAGCTAGTTAGGTTTTAAGTAAGAAGGTCGAATGATACTCCTGAATATTTTAAAAGAGGTGGTGTGGGAGATAATTTAAGAAAGAGATCGCGAAATAAACTGAGACTCGCATTATCAATAAAATCACATATTTCTATGAATACTTCTGCTTTACTACTAAAAATAATGTTGGTGAAAGTTAATTTCTTATAAATTCTTTAGAAGTCATTGAATTCAAAGTATGCCAGATCTGATTAGTAGGTATGCATTTAATAGTCAACTCAAAACATTCCAACGAAAGCTAATAAAAAAACGATGTTCAACAAACCATGTAGGGGCATATTTATAAACATTGCTTAAAGTTGAATAATGATAAGCGACTGTTTAACCATACATTTATGACGTTTTAACGTCACTTAACTTTAATCGTTTATAAATAAACCCCGCAGTACCTACATATCATGACAGGCTAGAAAAGTCTCGTAGTGTAAACGTATGCTTCGTAGGGTCTCCACTGAAAAGGTGCTATATATATCTACGAAATGCGAAATTGGTATTGCGAATGGAGAACCGATGAGAATTAATTTCGTTTCTGTTTCACTTCTAGAGAAAGTCATGCAAGACTGAACACAGTACCTAACCTAGATAGTTTTAATGATGCTAGGAAAACGCACGAAAGCCCTCATCTCTTAGCTGCGGTACACACGAAAGCTAGGCGTTTACGGAGAGCTACAAATCCAAATTATCGTTAAGTGGAATCTTTTATGCTGTATCTTCCTTTATCCTGTACGAAAGCTGTTTCAAAATGAATTCTCTTGTGCTGCAAGTCGTATTTTGTCTAAACACAAAGTGCTGATAAAGTGAGCTAAAGTAGACACAAATATTTTATGGGATGAATTTCATGAGAGCAATCTATGGGCACGGAAGTTTGAACCTTTGAACCACTATGCAATAATACGAGTAATAATAATTAAATATCTCAATACCAACTAGACCTTATTCGTCGAGAAACCTACATTGAAGCAAAATAATTAGGGGAAACGAGCAATATCTTATCATAACTTAAAAAGTAAGCATGAAAGTTAATGAAAAGTTTGTACAAAAGATTAATTAATATATAAACCTTTTTCAAAATATGAACCAAAAGCCATCAAAGAGTTTTTCATATTCAAAGTTCGTTTTTATGGGAGCCGTCTTGAATTATTTTATTAAAATTCGGCTTAGGCCTGGTTCATAAAAGTGCCACTTCGTAGGCCTCTCGGACCAAGGTACTTTGGCTAAATTTACATTTATATTGCGAAGGTATCTTATGTTTAAGCTTGTTAAAACTGGGTGCGTTCAGAGTTTTCTTGAAGAGATTGGTGATCCATACTGTATCATGATTTACTGGTTACCTAAAACTAATAATATAACTTAGCAAGAAAGAAAATGGCAGACGTGTAGTCAGTGTAGGCGGGGCTTATTACTCGCAGAACTGATAAACGATGGGGCCGAAAATTTCTGGAGTGCTGACAGTTTACCGAAAGGCACAGCGTGGGAAGGACCAAACCCTGTGCCTTCCGCTAAACGGTCAGCACTGCACAATCAGCCATTATATTCGGTTAAAAACTTAGGTGAAGTAAGCTTGACGGGAGCTGTCAATCCTACCTAGTGTCAATCCCTAGCTGGTACTCATTAGCTGTCTTGTCACCTAGTGGTGGAAAGGCAGCTCACTTCAAGCTCACTTTACCTACGTTTTCACAGGGAAATGTATACAGAATCTAGCCCGTGAGCAGTGGTGGTTCAGTGGGTGAGCAGTGGTGGCCCAGTGGGTAAGCAGTGATAGCCCAGTGGGTGAGCAGAGGTGCTCTAATGGATAAGCAGTAGTGCCCCAGTGGGTAAGCAGTGGTAACACAGTGGGTGAGCAGTTGTGGCTCAGTAGTAAAGTGGTTCGAACCTACACGGACGCTTAAGTTTGTGTAAATTATTTCATCACCACAGAACTGGTCACTGTGACGTTGCTTAGAGGGAGGCCTATGTCAATGATTGAATGATGAATTTCTACTAAGACTTGATAAAACCGTTTTAAAAAAATCATCGAAATATTCCGAATGGCTGAACGTAAATAACACCATTACAAAAGAAATTGAATTGACGACGTGCCATTCAATGTTTTTGAGGAGGGGCCGATAAGTATTTAGAATACCAATTTCTACCTACTTAAATATTCATCGATCAATAGTCTGTACACGACCAGCTCTAAACAAAGGAGAGTGGCAAATAGTCCAAGAAACGTGAGGGCGGAAGATTATTACTTCAAAAATATATATGTAGATACCTACGTATCACGGGTAGAAAAAGGTCAATATTTCGACGAAAAGCAAATTTGTTCTGACTGCCTTCTAGGTAATGAACACAATAACGAATATTCTCAATGCCTGTTTTTGAAAGCGATTCGTATGTCGAAATGGATTTGATTTGCAATTATTATGAATCCTGAGGGTCCTTTCACGTCCCGAGGGTCTACAAATACCTATTGCTTATTATGTAAGAACTATGGTATCAGCTCTTGAATATAATATCCAAAAACAGTTAGGTTATGTAAAAGACGACATCTTGACAGGCATTGTTTAAAGACTTTTGCCAGTATATTCTGTAAAAACCACACCGTGAAAACTTAGGTGAAATTTTAATAAACTTCAAGTGAGCTGTCATTCCACCTACATAATGCTAGGTATTAACAGCTCACTTCAAGCTCTTTTTAGGGTTCCGTACCTAAAAAGAAAAAAACGGAACCCTTATAGCATCACTCGTGTGTCTGTCTGTACCTCTGTGACGGCCAATTTGCTCCGAATCTACTGGACTGACTAAATTGAAAGGACAATGCCCATGGATGTATGGAATCCCATACTATGCTGCATACAAAAGTTTTTTTTTGTAAAAAAAACCAGGCATTCGGAAATTTTCAAAAAAATCGAAATAACCTGACAACTGGGTACTTTTTTTGTTTGACATGTCATACACGAACGGCCAATGTTGCTCTAAAAAATGATAATCGTTTAAATAAAAATGACTATACTATTATATTCTAGTTATTTTTGATTAATGTAGAATCGGCAACGTGTCATTTTTTTACGTATTTTTTTAAAGCACGTCTATGAGACTGTTCCTAAATTACCGTAGGCTGATAAAATTTTCGTTTTTCCTAATTATGTGGAAAGGTCAGGAAAATTGGTCGGTTCCCCTTTCCGGGAAGAACAGAACCCCTCCTCCGTACTGTTGAAAGAAAAGAAAAGAAAGAAAGAAAAATGCGTTTATTGGTATTACACAAAATTAATACATCTTAAAATAACCTGTTCTGTAGGGCTCGGCTCCAAACTGGACACCCTTCCACCGATCGTGATGAATTCCCAAGAAGCGTTTGCCTTGCCCCGACTTGGAAAGCCGGGAAGCAAGGAGGGATAAAGAAAACAATTGCAATATAAAATAGGGTTGGAAATTCATAGATAGGGTGCTTAAGCAAAGGGAATCTACTTTTCTTTTGATTGTGAAAGTTACAAGAGATGAGAGGAATACAAAAGGGGTAATTGACGCGTAACGCTTGCGTTTGAGAATACATTGTTTTGAGTTACGTTACTGAATGTTCTTACAATAATCGAGTAACCCATCCCAGAGACGTAGGGCCGCTTTACAACAGCTGTTACGTGGTGCGTGTACCACCAGTCCTAACGATCATAGGCCTAGAGAGAACCTGCTGCGGTTCCAGCGGGACACGCTCCCTACACTCAAGCATGTCTTACTCAATCCTAAGGTAAAGGACTGCGAAGTACTTCTACCATTGGGCGAGACAAGTTTCCAGAAGTGCTGGACGCGTACAGTAGTAATAACCCCTCATAACGGCCTACTCACCCTTTACTAGGATAATACAAAACTAGCGCAAGCGTACCGCATCGTCAGTCGGTTGCAGAATTCCTTAGGATTGCCTTGCTATAACGCCGAAGTGGTTATTTTAAATCGTCACTTCGCACTTCCTTAATCTACCCAATTTAGAGGATGTATCCAGTGTAATCAGCAGCCGTGCGTCAATTCTTGTCTACCTATTTATGCAGCAACAGAGCCTTTCTATCTGAGCATCCAAATTATGTGTCTCGCTAAATATTACATTATTATTTTAACAACAGACTACAAGGAAGGCTGTAATTCAAATTAGCCCTAACGAGTTGCGAGTTCGGTTCAGCCTTCCTTATCCGGTGCGACTGCCCTAAGCGTCATATCTTGGTTGTGGTTGTCTATAGTCTATTGGTAGAGAATGTGTCTACAGTATATTGGTAAGTGTCACACCTTATAGCAGGCTTTTCCCGAGTCCCTACGACGAAACGCATGTGTAGGTTACCTTGATAACGTCAGAGAAAGGAACAAGGAAGGATAAAATAGTCAACACTCACCCGATCGTTCAGAAACACACTCATTGAGATTCACGCGTCTTGCACGCTACTTACATCAATAGTAGACTAATATAACCTAGTCTTAAACAACACTTATTATTTAACGTATCAAATAACACTCTCGCAGTCTCGATCTCTCAACAGACACACAGGTTCAATCATATTGCCCTAAGTTCCAACTCTGCTAGTTAACTGCAACTATATTTAATTTAATAACTAATACTCGTTATTTCGCGATAGCCCATCCAGACATAGCCTCTTGGTAATCCCTAAATCGGCTAACTTAACTAGCCTGTACTAGGAAGTCCGTATCCTATAGCGGTTCGACCCCGACTGCCCTGACTTATTACATCAGTCTGCCACATCCTAAAATCGCCATGTGCAGGCGCTCAGCCCCTATTTCAAAAGGTTCGTTCAGGTACCGGTCGCTCCCACCTCATGCTAGCCAGATGTCTGGCTAGCATTGTGCGTTGCATTCAAGGGTCTCGGCGTTCCCAGAATTTGTAGAAAATATTGCATCTTAAGTGACGTAAAATATTGCTTTCTACTGATGACTGGCTATAAGTGCCGGTCTGTTTCCCATAAAATATAAATGGAATGGGTTTCTAAGAGTTTCAATATTGTTTTACTATTTCAAAGAAATAAGATATTTTGTTATTGATAAGGGTAACATGTCGAGCTGCCCGACCATAAAATTGATATTTAATGCGTTTCTTAGAGGGCCGATATCGTGGGACAGTGTTAAACTAAGAATTTAGAATAAGACATTTTGTTATTAAATCGGAGCAAGTGACAGACAGTCACATTCCCCCGTCTGAAAATCAGAAGCGTGACGCAGTAAAGCGTATGAGCGTTCACAATAGGATGAACTATGCTTTTCCTTGAAAGTGTCACGAGTATAGACCTATACTTATCTGATGTATTTATCTAATCAAATACCTACTAGAATATTGTAGGAATTCTAGTATCAATCCTACAAGATCCCAATAAGATGCAATGTCTGCTATAATGTAATACTGTATCGCAGAAGCATCTTCAATCGATATATTTATGATTGTTCTTTAATATTTGACCTATAACTGTTCTTGCAAATACTCTTTCCGTGATCTATTGATGAGACAAGGCACTGGACTTCTTCATAATATATTTGGAATTTATTTAATCTATATCGGTGGGAGAGTGTCCAGTCTGGAACCAAGCTCTACAGAACAGTACGGAGAGGGGTGTTCTTTCCCGTAATGGGAACTGACCCATTTTCCTGACCATTCCACATAATTAGGAAAAACGAAAATTTTATCAGCCTAGGGTAATTTAGGAACAGGCACATGTGGTGCCATGGCCAGGACTCTCGTCATTAAATGTACTGATTCACTTCAGTGCAACGAGAAAGAACGAAATATGATTTACTACAAAAATAACACAACGTATGTACACAAAAACAACACAACGTAAGCAATAACACATCGTAATTTTATGGTTCTATTAATTGTTAGCGACGGCAAGCGTTACAACGGTTACAATACTTATGTGTAAGTTACGGTTTGATAATGGTGGTTGAATTCTTCAACTACTGGTGGCGGGTTCAATCCCCGCATGATTTAATTACTGATGTGCTTAGAATCCATTGTCATGGATCTTGGTTTCGATTCCCGCCTGATGTTATTGGTTGATACAATAACTTATGTTTAATTAAGTTACGGTTTGATAATGATGATTAAAATATTTAAGTACTTGTAGTGGGCTCAATTCCCACCTGATGTTCTTTATTTATAAGCGTTTGATTTCCATTACCATAGATATTGGGTTCGATTCCCGTTAGATATATTGTTTTATGACTTTTTGGAATACCTGTGTCACGGCTTGTGGGTTCAATTCCCGCATCAATTATAGGGCTTTGGTTCCGACGCTACTATAGGTTAATGGTAAGATTATTGCTTGGGTGCCTGTGCTACTGTTATAATAGGTTCGACTCTCTGCAAACGAGAGTTTAGTATCTGACAGTATGTGAATACCTGTGATAATAGGTTCGACCCTCTGCAAATGTGGATTTAGTATCTGACAGTATGTGAATACCTGTAATAATAGGTTCAGCTCTCTGCAAACGCGAGCTTAGTATCTGATAGTATGTGGGTACGAAAATGTGTTTGTGCGTTTGCGATTTATATGTTTGTGTATGTGGAATGAGTTTAGGTATAAGACACGCCCTTATTACGTGTAGATCTAATATTATTAGCGAGTAAGACCTACGAAGCGTGAAGCTTATAAAATGACAATTGATTTATCAAGAAGGTACATTTACTATCATCATAAGAAGTAAAGATAAATCTTTCCATCTCTGAAGTCGACGACGTATGTCGTATAATTGAATAGATACTCGTCCTTATTTCAAATTCCAGAATATTTAAGTCTTCACTCGGCTGCCACTACGCTGTCTGAACCTTTGGTTTGTGAGTCGCGCTTAGTTTAAAGTTCCTTCAAAGTCAGCTGACATCGGCTAACTCCAACAGCAGTAGCTATGGCGTGGCTTCTGTTGCGAAGCTAAGTTTCACTTTTATTACACACTTCAGTTACCCGTGTAACTGAAGTGAAACTTACTTTTAGTGAAACTTAGCTTCTTCAGTTATGTGGTATGATTTTTGTTATCTCATGAGATATTGTAGATTTATGTTTTATTCAATGGTACTATAGTTATCAATTCAAATATACCATAGAATGTTCTTGTCAACGCCTTCATAATCTGAAGGAATAGTTAACAACATTGTGTAAGCCAATAATTGGCTGCACAGCCTAGGATTCCTATATTTTCTAAGCAATATAAATTCACAATTCTTAATAGAACTCAAAACTGTTCTAACCTCTTAGAATCAGGGGGGGGGGCGTTTGGAATCAAATCTAATATGTTTATGTGTGGACTCTTTCAGCTACTCCTGGATACGACTGCGGCCAGCTGATTAAGCTGGCTCAGCATTGAAGTGCATAAGGAGAGGCCTCTGTCCAGCGGCAACTGCGTCAGGCTGAGTTTAGAACGAGGGAGCACCGTAGGTAGCGTGGCTAAATAGCATAAGAAATCTCTTAAGAGAGTCCCTGGTATGTAAAACTAAACTTTAAGCATGCACAGGTTTACTGACCTTGACTGAGGCGCGGTTATGTTATTTAAATTATTATGGAAAGAGTATTTGCAAGAACATTAATAGTTCAAATATTATAGATCAATTAATTATAGGTGTATTGGTTGAAGATGCTTCTGCGAAACAGCATAAAATTATAGCAGACGTTGTAACTTATTAGGATCCTGTAGGATTTATGTTTTTTACTAGAATACTTACAATTATTTGATTATATTTACATAGATAGGTTTGAGTCTATATTTTCAAACATTTTCAAGGAAAGCCAGAGTTCATCATGATATGAAAGCTCATACGCTGTACTTCGTCACGCGTCTGATTTTCAGAGGGGGGAATGTGACTGTCTGCCACTTGTTCCTATTTTAGGACAAAACATTATATTAATTTTGAAATTGGCATATGGTTCGGGCCTCAAAGGAACACATAAATTCTCTATTTAATGGAAAACAATATAGAGCCAATTACCGGCGGACGGTTGGAATGCAATAATTCGACGAATTCCAAAGAATCTTGTGAAATATCCGATTTCTAATTTTTAAGAGACAATGCTAGCACTCATATCAGCAGGCCAATTCTCGTAATTTAAAATGATTAAAATCTAGTCGCTGTCTCTTCTCGGCGACAAACAAATGTCAAAAACTTGTCAAAATGTAGGGAAATTTGACGTATTTTTGACAGATTGAGACTGAGATCAGACTGCGAACGTTTTTAAATTTACCAGAATTGCCCCTCTAGTATGTAACTATAAAGATGGGTCCGCAACGAACCCTCGAAACAATTGAGAAATCGTACATCGGCTGAGCTAAGCGTGGTATTTTTTTAGGATGTGGGAGACTGATAGAATAAGGCGAGGCAGTCGGGGTAGAACCGCTTTAGGATACGGACTTCCTAGTCCACGCTAGTTAAGTTAGGAGATTTACGGAATGCCAACAGGCTATGTCCGAGTGGGCTGTCGCGAAATAGCTATCAATAGTTATTAAGTTAAATATACATAGTTGGGTTGAAGCCCAGAATAAGTTAAAAGTGTGTCCCGCCGGGGGACCGCTCTAATTATTAGCCTAACGTTCTGTTAAAGTTTAAAATAGTAGCAGTCCCCCGAGCGGACAACTTTTAATAAAAAAAATTCATACGTACTTACATGCGGTTATAATTTCAAGGTTATTTTTTTCTTTTTATAGGGTTTCACGTTTATACCTTTTTTGTTATATTTGTGGCTATTTTTTCAACAGTTTAAAAAAAAATGGTTTTAGGCTTTTTACATTCATACTATTTTTATTATTATTTTGTGTCGGGGGTATTTTTAATTATTAATTTAATTTTTTATTTCATGCTTTTAGTAGGGACTCCTTCTCATTTAATTTCTTTTATTTTCTTGCATTTTAAGATTCAGGTAATTTGGTGTTTAATCAGATTTTTTGTAATTCGCCATTTTGTGGTGGCGGCCATCTTGGATTTGAAATTGATCATAGTGTATATATAACATTCTACTAGTCAAGCCCTTTCATTTGATATCCATATTGAGCGAGTTGTGAAAAAATATGTAATCCGCCATTTTGTGGCGGCGGAAATCTTGGACCGATTTTCATCAAACATAGCTAAGCCTACTCCCGACAAATTTACCTTTCAAACAAAAAAAAAACAAAATCAAAATAGGTTCATCCGTTCGGGAGCTACGATGCCACAGACAGACATACACACACACACACAGATACGTCAAACTCATAACACACCGTCGTTTTTTTTGGGGGGGTTAAAAATCAAATCACGACGCGTGATGTCGTAAAAAATTATGAAAATAGTTAAGTACTATAATATTTTGATCTTGATGCATGAGACTTTTTGGTACAACTTTTGGGCGCTGTCTTTTAGTACACATATAACTCACACAAGTACGTAAATAAATGAATTTTGAATAAGGGGGTTACATTTTGGGGGCAAACTAGAAAATTCAAAACAAAAGTTTAGTAAACTGTACTGTGTGACATATCAAAGATGTTGTGAGGGTCTCAAATATATTTATTTTTGTATAATTTTAAAAGAAACAGTTTTGGAGTTATTTGCAAATACTTATATGAAAATTGACTAAGTATTCCCCCTCCCTGATTTCCGAAACTACGAGTAGGTACTGAACCTAAAATTTTAAAAAATAATAAAGAAATTCGTTGCTTACAGATTTACATGAAAACCGATAAGAAGTCTATGGTCTTTTTTTTTTTTTTTTTTTTTTTTCTTTTTTTCAGGATGGGAAATCATCAAATGACTCCTCCCGCTCTGGGTGGAGCAGGCGTCGAGACAACGATGAGATACCTGGGTCTCGTCCTCGACAGCCGGTGGAACTTCGTCGAGCATTTCCGACGTTTGGCCCCCAAACTGGAACGGGCCGGGGCCGCCTTAAAGCGGCTCCTGCCCAACCTTAGGGGGCCAAACGCCTCCTGCCGGAGGCTTTACGCGGGGGTCGTGCGGTCCATGGCCCTTTATGGGGCCCCGGTATGGGCGCGTTCACTGCGGCTTCGAGCCGCACACTACCTGAACGCGCCCCAAAAGGTGGTAGCCATAAGGCTTATCCGGGGATACCGCACGATCTCGGGCGAGGCAGCAAGCCTCCTTGCCGGACTGCCACCATGGGATCTGGAGGCGATAGTCCTCGCGCGCCTGTATGACTGGCGCGCGGAGGCACTACGTCGGGGGGAAACTCTGCACCCGCGGCAAATCGCTGCGGAGCGGACGGACCTCCGGCGCGGTCTCATGGTGGAATGGAAGGCGCGACTGTCGCAACCCAGCGCAGGGCACGCCACGATAGCGGCGGTAAGACCCCTCTTTGAGGAGTGGCTAGAGAGGCGTCACGGCGCTCTCACCTACCGCCTGACGCAGGTCCTCTCCGGACACGGATGTTTCGGGAGGTTCCTGCACATCATCAGGCGGGAGGAGACGCCCGGGTGTCACCACTGCGAGGATCGCCCAGAAGTCTATGGTCTTAAAATAACATGGCAAATCTTTCAATATTGAGCGTACAAACATACAAATTACAGTTGAATGTATGAGACATAGATATCCGAGAGAAAATGTTTTTCAACTAGGTACAATGTTAACTTTGTTCTTGGGATAAATTCATCCCATCTACGGAACCCTTAATTGTGCGTGGTCCGACACGCATTTGTTTTCTATTGTTTCTTTGTTTAGCAAAAAGAGACGACTGCTGGGCCCCCAAGTCCTAGGAACTCGAGTGCGAGAAAAGAGTTCGAAAGACTTCGTGATAACTGCTAAAGACTATGGACTAAGCACATAACTAAGGGCCCATCTGAGATGGGTTAAGATCTACGGGCAGACCGGCAGCCGGATGGTCAGATGATAATTTTAAAGGTTAGCCGCAGGTTTATGTAGGTACAGCACGCTTTACATAAATATTTTATTAGAGTCGGTAGCGAAATAGCGGTGGCGAAATCCTATAGGGTGTACATTTGTGAACGCGTAGTGTTGGTAAAGCTGTTCATGAATAATCATAGGTAGGTTCATCATGATCACATAGAACAACAAACAAAACAAACCTACTTACGAACTAGCTTTAAACAGCCTAGTAGCGTCATCTGTACCATATATTTTGAACTATCAAGTGTCACTGGGTTTCGATTTCAAACACGTTTTCGGTCAAATTAATAAAAACTTTTAATATTTTAATTCATTTAAATAATGGCTTCAAAGATATAAAAAAAAGAATAATTTTATAGCAATTGATGTTTTCTGATAATTTTAACAACTATAAATTGTTACCAGACTTAGTTTTTGAACGATTTCTTATTTTAACACTGACATTGACTGACTGGCATTTTGACTTTGACGTACCCAAGGAACGTACCACATAATAGCGATGTGACCAGTTGGATTTTTTTTGACTCGAGTTAATCGAGTTGATATGGCTACTGACTCGAGTCGCAACTCGAGTTGACTCGACTCGGTGTCACCTGTCGGGAGAAAGAGGGGACTCGGGGAGCTCGAGTCAGCTCGTTGGAGGCTGATAGGTAATAATAATGATGTTGAATTATTGGGGTGATATGGCTACTCGAGTCCATTCGCAACTCGAAACTTCGAATTGCGAATCGACTACAAACAAAGAAAGTTTCTGTTTTATTAGCCGGAGCCGCTACGCTAAATACAAGTTGATACAAGCCTACAACAATGTAGCATTGGATCACTGATCAGGTTTTAATAAGTTACGAAAGAAGTTGTATTTGCAATTAAAAATATTTAATAATAAAGTAAGTACACGTACAGATATTAATCACTAAGCAACAAGGTGCATAACAACTAAATGTCAATAAAAAATTCAAACTAAACTTTCACCGCGATTTTTCATTCGCGCAATTCCGTTTCCGATCCTGGCCGAGCGAGCCCGACTCATCCCGAGTTCTATTTCACTCAACTCGCATCGAGTTGAGTGAGATGCAATGCATGATGCAACACCGAACGGGTTGGGACTCAAGTCGTAAACTCGTAAGCCCCCACGCACGTCATGCGGTGTGCTGTGTGCGTTCGATAGACCGAGTTGATTCGAGTCGACTCGCACATCGCTAACCCGAACGACTCGCGACTCGCGGGCTAGGCGGCTAGCCGCGGGCCGTCAACCCACTGCACCGCCCGCCGCGCGCGCTCTCCGAGTCAACTCGGTTTGCAGATATTTTGACTCAGGCTGACTCGCTTACGGTCTGACCCGAGTTACTTGAGATAGATAACTCGAGTCGCCCATCGCTACCACGTAAGAAATTCTACACAGAAGACGAGGCCAGGCGGAATGGTCGAAAGACTATAGCCTGCCCATTGGGCGAATAAAAAAAAAATACGATGACGTTCAGCAGCAGACGTTTTTCAAGTACAGAACATAAATTTATGTTATGTTTTCAACACAACACAGGTTTTCAAGCAAGTGTAAACGGAAAGTGTAATGTTTAGTTCGTGTTTTTTAGTATTTCACTGTTAAAATGAGTGAAACCGATGAATATAAATGTGTAAACTGTGGCACAGCAGCCGCTGCGCTATACCGGACGTACGGACCATCGGTATTGAAGCTGACTAAGTGTGTAAGTTTAAATATTTTCAAGTGACGAAGCGCCTTGTCTTACCGAATTATATTACTTAATTATAAACGCATACATTACTTTAACGACCTAGGAATTGGTACCATACTGCTACTGAAAGCTGGGAGTCTATCGGACACTATAATATAATTAATTTGCATTGTTCAAAACCAATGATAGAAGGCGGTTAATCGCTACAAAAAAGCTTAACAATAGGATATATTTGACGACTTTGTATTCCACTTTTTAATAGTAGGCGAACGATTTGTTACTTACATAAAGAACTACAAGGTACACAAGAGAATCAATAATGAAAAATTTTCTAACACTTTATTTCAGGAGAAATGTAAAGAAATTGTGGATAAATACATAGAATATGATCCAGTCATAGTAATGATTGACCTGGTACTGATGTCTAAAGAAGCACAGAGGCATATCCTGTACAATACAGAGTTCAAGGTAAGTAAATACCTACAAGTTATCAATTATTTGGTTTATGTTATGTTTATAGTTTCTTTTAATGTTGTCCGATACTAGTAATTGCTCACAAATCTCATATACTATATACAAATACTCAGCCTGTTAAAGTATGTGTAGGCAATTCAAATATTATTCCTCCTATTTGGGAAAAGAACTCGGAACTAATATTTCCATTCCAAATCAAATAATGTTTGTTTTACAAGCTTTTATTTAGATTGTTATTATAATTTCAGTTATTTTGGAAGCTAGCTATAATACTGATAATGCTTGAAGCATATGGAGTGTGGCGAAGTGATAGCTTGTTCAGCTTAGGTGTAAATTCCATCTGCGGTTTTGCGAACAATTCTACAAATCTGTAAGTATGTAATAACATTATCTTATATTATTTTGTACTAGTGTTTTAAGGCCATCTACTGTACGAATCATGTAGTTTGAATGCTTTAATACTTTTTAGAGCATATAATAACAGCTAGTAGGTACTGTCATGAGCACCAATATATGTCAACACTAGGCAACTTTCAATTTGTGTATGTGAGTTTAAATGTTTGTAAACGCACCCACGATACAGGAGAAATTACAAACGGCGGCAAAGTTTGTAAAAAAAAAAAAAAAAGAAATACAACACTTCACATAAACCTATAGGTTCGAAAATGCTATGTGCGTAACAACATAAAATTTAATTAAAAAATAAAGGAGTAAATCGCTTTTGAATAAAGCCGAGTGTATACATATTTTTGCTTGTGACTGTACCGTTATGTGTGGTGCCTGAAAAAAAAATTAAAATCAAATCATTTTATTCAAATTAGGCTGAGAATCAGCACTTTTCGAGCATTTCGACATTGTTTGTTACTGCTGAGGCATTACACTAATGAATCTATTTTGCCCAATGCTCATCATTGTGATTGAAGATGTGTGAGGGGCTTGTGACTAAATAGTAACAGCCGCACAGGTTGATCTTCAAGGTTAAGCAACACATGCCGAGGTTGGAGCGTGGATGGGTGACTATCCATCACATACCGAGACCTCTCTGTGCCTCGGAAAGCACGTTTAGCAGTTGGGCTCGGCTACCATTCGTAGATCTTTAACAGTCATTACAGGTGGTCAGAAGCCCGAAAGTCTGACAACCAGTCTTGCCTAGGGGTATTGTGTTACCAAGTGACTGGGTTGTGGAGGTCAGATAGGTAGTCACTATATGTAAAATACTGGTATCCAGCTGCATCCAGTTACACTCGAAGCCGACCCCTTGGAAGGCAGATTGACTGCTCATCATTATGATTATGGGCATAAACTCAACGTAGTTTGCAATATTTTGTAAATTTTAGTTATGTACAATCTCATGCATTAATAATGTTACGAGCTTCGGGTTCGTGACAATAAAAACTGCCGATAAAAATTACCAAAAGTTACACTTTATTTAAACAACACTAATAACAACTCAAACACACTAATTATAAAACACAATCACTCTTAAGTCGCACTTGAAGATCGCTTTCGATGTATTCGCTTCTATCGCAGAACCAAGTCTGATTGGTCGCTTTTTTTTTTTTTTTTTTTAGAATTTGGCATTTCGTAGTTGACCTTGAGAGGTCGTGACTACTTAACCGGACTATCCTGTGGTTGCCTTAAGAAATCTTAAAACCTCCAGCCAGGGCTAAAACTAATTAAAACTAGGCGACTGCACGCTAAGGGCACCCCCTGTGGGGTACGAACCTCGGCTTAGGGCGTCGCTGGGAGAGGGCAGCAAAGGGACAGGCTGGATCGAATTTATATTTTTAGTGCTTTGATGAGCACGGCGTTTCCTAAGACTATCTCTGAGAAGAAAGGCCGAAACAAACTCAGAGGTTACGGTCGTGAATTTACATTTAATAGCTCAGCTGCAACGCGAGCTGGCTCTTCATCAATGAAGGGTCGGGCTGGTGGTGAATTTACTTGGGGACGTCGCGATGGACCCCGGCGGCGGGGTCGGAATGTCGGTTTTTTGTTCTTGTGAGCTGTGCTGGTTGCCCTATCGCTCTCCTGGAGGAGGGTTATGGGGTCATCGGGGTCACCGAGTACATGCCTTGGACGGCGAAGCTTACTGATATTGGAGGGGGTGTATTTTGCGGCCGCGACAACCAGAGGGTTGCGGTGCTTGGCGGCTGTGTCAAAGAAACGCTTGGAGAGGCGTTTCATGAACTGCTGGATGGTGGGGATCTTGAGATCAATATGGAGGATCTCGTTGCGAACGAACCAAGGGGAGTTTGTGGCCTTGCGGAGGAATCGGTTCTGTAGTGTTTGTATCCTATGGATGTGGCGGGGCTTGGTATGGGCAAAGACTACGCAAGCGTAAGTCATTATGGGACGGATGCAGGCTGTATACAAGCGCATTTTGCACTTGAGTGACAGCTTGCTGCCTTCATTGAGGACGGAGTGGAGACAACCGAGAGCGAAAGCGGCGCGCGAACGGACCGTCTTTATGTGCTCTGAGAAGGTGAGGTGTTGATCGAGGATAACACCGAGGTATTTGGCTCGCTTTTCCCACGGGATTGGCTTGCCGAACATGGTGATGGGCGGAGGGGGGGTGGGTTGGAGTCTGGGTTTCAAATAGAGAACCGCCTGACTCTTATCGGGGTTGACTTCGATGCGCCATTTCCTGAACCAAGCAGCTAACTTGTTGACTGCGGTTTGGAGACGAAGCCGTATTTGGGTGTGGCTGCGACCAGTGTAATAAATGGCTGTGTCGTCTGCGAACAGAGCCAGATGGGTCTTAGCGTCCTTTGGGATATCGCTAGTGAACAGCGTGAAAAGGAGTGGGGCGAGTACAGAGCCCTGGGGGACTCCTGCTCTGATGGGGTGGGGGGATGAGAGCGCTCCTTCGATCTTGTAGCGGAAGGTGCGGTTCGACAGAAAGTCTCGTAGGATGAGAACGAGCCGGTCTGGCACACCGAGTTGGTACAGCTTGAATAATAAGCCGTTGTGCCAGACTTTGTCGAATGCTTTCGCTATGTCGAAGTAGATAATACCTGTCATCATGCCGCGCAGGAATCCTGAGTGGATATGTTCGGTGATGCGGTGGACTTGTTGGACACAAGAGTGTTGGGTTCCTGATTGGTCGCGGCTAGTCCCGGCCTTATATAGTGCCACAGATAATTCCAGAACCTTCTATTGTAGAAACATCTAGAATGTTCGAGTATATACCGGCCCCGACTGACCAGATGTCGATAGTTCTAGTAAGTTCAGCCAATCGATAATAGATGGCGCTAGTGACTCTATTAGTTCTTCTACTAGAAACTAGATGGCGCTAGTGGTAACTAATGTCACCATGCATCAGGCATTAATTGTGGCGCGCAACACTGCCCCCTCCTAAGACATGCTCGTCCCGAGCATTATCGGCTCCATAATAACGCGCCAATCGATCCACATGGACGATCTTAGGAGTACCTCTTGCACCTTTCTGTATCCGGTAGGTTATGTCATTGATCTTTGTCACAATCCGGTACGGTCCATCCCATTTAGCTTGAAGCTTAGGAAATTTCCCCTTGCTGCGGACTAGATTGTGCAACCATACTAGCGAACCTTCGTCGAACCCTCTACTGTTCATTTTGCGGTCATAACGGGTTTTCATCTTTTCAGACATTTGCTGGCCCGATTGTCTGACGTGCTCATAAATGTCATTCATTTTGTTCCGCAAATTATTCGCATAATCGGTTATACTGCGTGGGGCATCAGGTGGTATTCCGGTGATCAGGTCTGCAGGCAGCCGTAATTCTCTTCCAAAGTTTGCGAAAGCTGGTGTCACCGATGTACTTTCGTGAACAGCGCTTCGATATGACAACAAAAACGGTTGTATGTGCTTGTCCCAATCTCGTTGCCGATTTTCCACAACTTTTGCTAGGTACCTCTCCAATGTCTGATTGAATCGTTCCACCATTCCATCCGATTGTGGGTGGTAAGAAGTTGTTCTTGTTTTATGAGTACCCATAACTCGACAAGTTTCCTGGAATATTTGGGACTCAAAATTCCTTCCTTGATCACTGTGAATCTCTAAAGGTACTCCAAACCGACAGAAGACTTCATAAACTAATTTATCTGCAACTGTCGAAGCTTCTTGATTTGGAATGGCGAAGACTTCCGGCCACTTAGTGAAGTAATCCATCACAACCATGAAATACTTGTTACCACTTTCACTTTCCGGAAACGGCCCCGCAACGTCAAGAGCTATCCTCTCCCATGGTGCGCCAACATTGTACAATTTCAATGCACCTCTACTACGAGTCTGAGGTCCCTTTACAGCTGCACAACTTGTACATTTGCGACACCAGTCCTCGACATCGTCCCGACAGTGGACCCAGTAAAACCGTTCTCGTATCTTCAGTAGAGTCCGTTTTACTCCCAGATGACCTCCTGAACAACCATTGTGGTACAGCTGTAGAACATCCGGTACTTGAGCTTTAGGGACCACCATTTGCAAATGACAGCTGTCTCCCCGAGCATTTTCCCATTTACGGCACAGGACTCCATCCTGAATCACCAAGCTGTCCCATTGGGCCCAATAGCTTTTTGTGATCGAACTCATTGCTGAGACGTCGCTCCACCTGGGCTTAGGAGCTCTGGCCTTCATCCACTCGAGAATCGGCTTGATGTCCGAATCTTCCTGCTGTGCACGTTGTAGGCTTTCCTTCCACTCGTTGCTGAGGTCTGTCTTGAGCATCCTCACAGGTACGACTTCTTTACTTTCTTGCCTAGTACAATGCTTGCAGTCTTCAGGACAAGGTCTTCTTGACAATGCATCTGCGTTGCCATGAGATTTTCCGCTGCGATGTTCGACCACGAAGTCGTATTCCTGCAATAGTTCAATCCATCTCGCAACTTGACCTTCTGGATTTTTGAACTGCAATAGCCATTTCAGTGCAGCATGGTCAGTTCGTATGTGGAATTTCCGCCCCAGAAGATATTTGCTAAAGTGCTGCAATGACTTTACCACAGCAAGCAGTTCCCGTCTCGTAACACAATAGTTCCTTTCTGGTTTCGACAGTGACTTGCTGAAGTACGCTATCACAAATTCATGATCGCCATTCCGCTGGGACAACACACCGCCAAGTCCTATGTCGCTTGCGTCTGTATCAACTATAAATTCCTTGCCCGCATCAGGGTACCCCAAAATAGGTGTTTTGCACAGACGGTCCTTTAGCTCCTGGAATGCGATGTCGCAACTTTCATCCCAGCAGAAATTTCGCTTTTCCTCGGTTAGCTTATGCAGGGGTTTGGCTATATCTGCAAAGTTCTTGACAAATCGCCGATAATAGGAGCACAAACCCAGAAATGCTCTGACCTGCGTCTTGTCTTTTGGAATTGGCCAATCCTTGACAGCGGCGATTTTGTCTGGATCCGTGCGGATACCTTCTTCAGACACTACATATCCCAAAAGCTAACTTGTCGTTTGAATAGTGAACACTTCTTCGGACTTAACTTGAGGTTGGCCCCCTGGATCTTCATGAGCACGCGTTCCAGGTTTTGAAGATGTTCTTCAAACGTTCGGCCTACGATGATGATTTCATCCAAGTAGACCAGGCAAGCATCGCCAATAAGCCCGGTAAGTACAAGTTCCATCAACCTTTCAAACGTTGCCGGAGCATTGCATAATCCAAACGGCATAACGTTAAATTGCCACAGACCCTTTCCTGTCGCGAATGCAGTTTTTTCCTTGTCCTTAGAATCAATTTCAACTTGCCAGTAGCCACTTTTCAGGTCCAGCGTGCTACACCACTTTACTCCAGTAAGCATGTCCAGCGTGTCATCAATTCTTGGCAAAGGATAGCTGTCCTTCTTCGTAACGTCGTTCAGACGACGATAGTCAACACAAAACCTCATGCTGCCGTCCTTCTTTCTTACCAGCACTACAGGTGAACACCATGGACTAGATGAAGGTTCAATAACACCATCCTTCACCATTCCCTCAATCATGGTTTCCACTTCCTTGTCACGTGCTACCGGCAATCTCCTTGGCCGCTGACGGATGGGCAATTCTTCTCCTGTGTTTATTTTGTGTTGAACTAAGCCAGTCCTCCCGATATCAGCATCGTTTGACAATAAAACATCGCCATACTTGAGTAACATTTTCTTCGCCTTGACCATTTCATTTTGGGACAGAGCGCTGCGGCAGTCTTCTAGAAGTGTGGTCACTCTCGTTTGTGCATCCTTGCTGAGGGTCCCAGTCGATAGATATTGGCATCGACGCAACCAATCCACTTCCTCGCAAGTACCAACTAGTGTGCCTTTTTCTATAACCTGTTCCTGATCACAAAGGTTCAGCACACGTACCCCTGAGATGTCGGTGGTTCTGACCAAAGTTCGTGCCACTTTCCATGGTAGGTCATTGTCTACCCTTTCCACGAGTACACAACGATGAGTTTGCCCAGGATTCCGAGGAAGACTAACCGGCACAATCGTTTCCGATCTCGGCGGAAGAACAATCTTCTTAAGGCTGTACACGTTCCCTGGTAACGCTCCTTCCACGAAAAGTTCCTCTTGTCCACATTTCAAAACACCCTGCTTGACGTCAATTTCGCAACAATTCTTCCTCATAAAGTCAAGGCCCAGGATGCAATCGTCCATTATATCAGCCACGATGACATTATGCAGGTAGATTCTGTTGCCTAGCTTCAACCCCATCTTCTTCTCTCCATGGACGGGTATGCGCTGACCGGTGGCTGTTACCAAATTAATGTGTTCCTGGTTGTATGCAGTGTCCCCAAGGGACCGTCTTATGAGTTGGGAACTGACAACCGTGCGAGAGGCTCCAGTGTCTATGGTCAGCTTACACGGCGTTCCGTTGACCTCGCCCTTGATGATTAGGCTATTCCCGTCTTGGGTTTGTGTGATCGAAACCCTTGAGGCTCTTTGAACAGCAGCCAGCACCCGCCCCGCAGTCCTGGCTATTACTCGTTTCCCTGCTGCTGGTGCTGGGTGGTGCTGTTAGCTGCACTGCCCTCTGGAGATCGGCCGTCTTCTCTTTCTGCAGTTCGCTTGGGGCAACTGGATCGAAGGTGGCCCCTTTCCCCACAGCCGTAGCTCCTAGGGCTGTACCCTTTATTGCGGTCGCGAACTGTAGCCGCTGCAACCTCCCTGACGCGATGGGAGCGATGATCCTGTCGCACGGCTTCCACCTCCAGTGCATGGGCCAAGGCGTCCTTAAGCGTCCCGTCGTGCCCGAGCCTCACAGCAGCTCTAACTTCAAGGTCGCGGATGCCGTCGATGAATGCCTGCACCAGGTTCCCATCAATAAGCGCAGGTACGGACTGGTAAGCTTTAAGCACCAGCTTCTCCACTTCAAGGGCCCACTGCTGCAGGTTTTCATTACTGCGTTGCACGCGATCCTTGAGCTGCGCACGAAACACGTGTTCCAGGTGAGCGTCGCCATACCGAGCCTCCAATGCCTCAAGGAGCTGCTCGTAAGTCACTTCCTTACCGAGAGCTTCCAGAACAGTTAAGGCCTGGTCACGCAGGCCTAGGGTGAGGGCAGTCATGGCCTGACTTTTACTCCAAGCGTTCGCCTTCATGACAGCCTCAAACTGGATTTTGTAGGCCGACCAGGAAGAAGTTCCGTCGAACGGTGGCACTTTGAATCCACGTAGCGAAGGTATTGTAGCTACGGGAGCTGCGATTCCATCCCCAAGTTTAAGGTAATCCAGCGTTTTCTTTACGTCAGCCATCACGGTTTTCTTCACGTCAGCCACCGCGTTGTCAACCCGATTATACACTTGGTCGATCCGGATTTCAGCTTCCGACAGGCGGTTGTCATGTTGAGCAACCTTATCCTTCACCTCCTTCATGTCTTTCCCGAAGGTAGCGTGAAGGTCCTTCATAAGGAGCATCTGCTCTTCCTGGCGGCGCGTTTGCTCCTCCTTATCACGTTGGAGCTGTTCTTCCAACCGACGAGCTTGTTCCTCCTGTCGACGAGCCTGTTCCTCCTGTCGGTGGGCCTGTTCTTCCTGTCGGCGGGCCTGTTCCTCTCTGTCGCGCAGCAGCTGTTCTTCCAACCGACGGGCCTGTTCCTCCTTGTCCCGCTGGAGCTGTTCTTCCAACCGACGAGCCTGTTCCTCCTGTCGGCGAGCCTGTTCCTCCTTGTCCCGCTGGAGCTGTTCTTCCAACCGACGAGCCTGTTCCTCCTGTCGGCGGGCCTGTTCCTCCTGTCGGCGGGACTGCTCCTGCAGCATCATCATCAGGGCAGCAAAGTCTGGTGCTGCTGATGCTGGAGCTGCTGCGGACGGTTCGGCCTCCGAGGTTGGTAGCTGGCCCTCCGACCTCTGCGGCATAGTTCCACCAAAACGTCTCTGGTCCGTCTCCTGTTGGCGTTGACTCCGGGTACGGATACCCTCCGTGTCGTCTTTAGGTAAAATCGGCATGATTTTAATCCTTGCTTCTGACACCAATTGTTACGAGCTTCGGGTTCGTGACAATAAAAACTGCCGATAAAAATTACCAAAAGTTACACTTTATTTAAACAACACTAATAACAACTCAAACACACTTATTATAAAACACAATCACTCTCAAGTCGCACTTGAAGATCGCTTTCGATGTATTCGCTTCTATCGCAGAACCAAGTCTGATTGGTCGCGGCTAGTCCCGGCCTTATATAGTGCCACAGATAATTCCAGAACCTTCTATTGTAGAAACATCTAGAATGTTCGAGTACATACCGGCCCCGACTGACCAGATGTCGATAGTTCTAGTAAGTTCAGCCAATCGATAATAGATGGCGCTAGTGACTCTATTAGTTCTTCTACTAGAAACTAGATGGCGCTAGTCGTAACTAATGTCACCATGCATCAGGCATTAATTGTGGCGCGCAACAATAAGTATATACTTAATCAGTCCATGGTATCTCCATAAATTATAGTCATTAACAAACCATGATCTCAGCAAAGCCTTTTAGTAATTAAGACAAATTCGTTTCTAATTCCAGAACTATACCAATTAACATATCCCAGTCAGTCCCCGACTCCTGGAAGGTCAGCTGCTGGGCGTGGACTCACGTGGAGAAGAATGAAGAAGACAATGATCTGTTTATATGGGAAAAGGACTTCTATGTGCAGTTCTCGTCTATTACTTGTGGTTAGTATGTATTCTTGTTCTTAGTATATATCAATGATTTACCATTCCATTTGAAGGGCATCTTTGACGTTGTACTGTTTGCAGATGATACCTCTCTTATTTTTAAAGTAGACAAGAATAGACAAGATTTTGACGACGTAAACAGTGCACTCTCAATAGTTACAGATTGGTTTACGTCAAATAACTTAGTTCTCAACGCCAAGAAAACGAAATGTGTAAAGTTCGCCTTACCGAATGTTAGAAATCTAGGACCCAACATCGTCTTTGATAAAGAGGTGCTTGAAACTGTAGGCTCGGTAATTTTTCTAGGACTAACAGTAGATGCCAAACTTCAGTGGGGACCTCATATATCAAGTCTAGCAGTAAGGCTCAGTTCGGCTGCCTACGCCGTCAGGAAAGTAAGACAATACACTGACGTTATAACAGCTCGTTTAGTCTATTTTAGTTATTTTCACAGTGTTATGTCCTACGGTATTCTCCTGTGGGGCAAAGCCGCTGATATACAAAATATATTTGTCCTTCAAAAACGAGCTGTTCGAGCAATTTACCAGCTAGAACTACATGTGTAGTAGTGGCGCAGTAATGGGATGTCTTAGAGACATGGAGTTCTAATACATTTTCAACTACCGGGGCATATCTCCTTTCCTATATCTATGGGTTCTACACTATTGGCTTGCAGTTCCTAAAAATATTGTACAATATTTTAATGAGCAAATATTTTTTACTTGGCATGCTAGTATTTTAATATTTTGTTATGTTTTTGTTGCAGGTATATTAATATTTGTAGCGACAGCACATCTTTTAATGACGATGGTAACACCATTCTCAACACGAAATAAAGGTAACAACGCCATCTTTTTTACCACATAGATCAGCTCTCAATGTTAAAGAAAAAAATAAAGAAAGAAAATACATTTATTTAGCACAGACTAAAAGACACAATATACCTACACCAGATACATACATCACATAGGCACTCATGTTCCATCTGGCAAGCACAGTTATTCACAAACACTCAATACGCTTCCGTACCGTATTGAACATCAATCAATGTTATCGTAGGAGTCCTCTAAACGCTGTTCACAAGTCCAAAACCTGAAAATTTTATCAGTTTACATCAAATAGACGAAGCTTCGAGCGAGGCTTCTTCTGGGCAAGGTCGTTCCACCGTAGATCTCATCCCTGCCTCTGGGGTGGATTGAGGCCAAAAGTGAACCCATTGTCAATAAAAAAAAATAAAAAAATAGAAGACCGCTATTCTTCAGACAGCTGTTTGCTGTTGGGGGCAAGGCAAATCATGTTATCGAAACGTGTCATTTTCGATACGAAAGCCTGTGGGATGGTTGTGAAATGCTATGAAGGTCGGGCGATGTTGACTGACATGTTGAGCGTCATGTTTTGAGAGTCCCATTTATCATTCCTGCCGTTGCTTCGCACGGCTTTTACGAAGTGACAAAACATCAAGATTTCATTATTAATAATTATTATAATGTTAATTTAATATTAAATGTTGTCGAAATCGTACCAAAATCCGTTAAGTATTTTAGAAGAAAAAATACGATCACACATACAAAAAGCGACTTTCTTTTAAACAAGTATTTAGAGATGTATAGTTGTTCGTATAACATACTCCATAAACATTTATATGTTCTGTATTTCCAGTGGACATAATGCGAGTCCTAAAAGCGTTCACCCTGGCTGACGTGAGCATACTCTTCACCTTACCTATGTTGGTATGGGGCTCTGACACGTCCGCAGATACAAGGACCATTCACTTCGTTCTAGTCTACATATACAGTTTCGTTGTGTTCCTCAATGTTTTTAGTGGTGAGTTTACTTCTTAATAATAGACCTAATGTTCACCACAAAATGGCCATCGCCTCTGTCCTAACGAGAGTGGTCATCCATACTAATACGTATTATAAATGCGTAAAGCGCTGAAGTGATCGTTAAGAAAGGGGTTTTAAGATTTTTATATGGAGCCTGGCATACCTACCTACTGTCGCGCCGTTTTGAAAATGGCAGCCACGCATGACACCTACATACATATATAAATCAATACCTGACATAAATGCTAACGTAATTCCGATCCAGCCGGTCCCTTGCTGCCCTCTCCCAGCGACGCCCTAAGTCGAGGTTCGTACCCCACAGGAGGTGCCCTTAGCGTGTACTCGTTTAGTTTTTAAGTTTTATAAGCCTTGGCTGGAGGCCTTTATTTATTGACGCATCCACAGGCAAGCCCAGTTAAGCAGACGAGAACCTCAAAGGTTGAACTGCGAGAAGCCCAATAGAAAAAAAAAACTTTGTTAACAGAAAACATAATAAGATCAATTCTTGTAAAGTGTCACGTTTCCGAGATATCAACGTTCAAAGTTGATCCAGGTGACATCCGTTTTTTTTAACTTGCTTACATCTTGTTGCATAGATGTTTGATTTGTATTTCAGAGTGATTATTGCAAACATCTAAGCAAATATCTCGGAAACGTGACACTTTAATTTTTTTTTTTTTAATATTTTCTGTTTGCATTGATGTCAGCTGTCGATTTTTAAAGGTTTCGTGAGTGGCCGCGATATTGAAAAAAAATAAAAATGGCGCGACAGTAGGTATGCCAGGCTACATATAAAAATCTTCAATCCCCTTTGTGTATGTGTAAGTGTACATTCTGCTCATCCTTTCAGGGCAGAATACAGGCTTAATTGTTATTTTTACCACTTTCCAAGAGTGGTTGAGCAATCCATTTATACATTTCTGGATCTAGACTTCATATTCTTCAGATATGCACATGTCATTTCACACATGGCTAAGGTGATTTTTATGTCTCTTTTCAGTGATATATGAATGCCCAGTTCTAATAACGTCATTCATTCTAATGTTGAGTAACGTGACGAAAAACATAACATGCTACCATGCGACGCCGATCTTTAGGAAAATATTTGGATATTGAAGACATAAAGAGACATGCAGATTAACCAAAGATAGCGTTTGGAAGGTTGTAAATCAGAACATCCTTTTAGAACAAAAATATTTAGCTGTCGGGGTTAAAAGGAATAAATTAGAAGTAAGCAAATATTTATTATTAGTTATTTATGTTTTAAGTAGCAAAAAATAATAAACATTTTCACAGTATCACAGAGTATTTATTTAAAAAATATAACCTCAATATTTTGCTATTTATGAGTTTACTTAGCTTAATACACGATAATATACATTGGTGTAGTTACCATTATATTTTACACTTAAAAAAAATACACAGAAAAAATATAATGCATGGAGTAGAGGATACTTTATGTAATTATATTATTATGAAGAACATTATTATTGAAATCACAATTTCTAAGGTAAAATTTTAAGCCAAAATTTCAATTGTATCCAAAAATTATAAAACATCTAAAAGTTACAGATATTTGTAACTTACATTCTAGGTTTGCCAATCCGAGAGAGTTCTAATTACAAAAAGATTCATCCACATGCCTAAAAAGTGATTTAAAAAGGACAAAAGAAAATGCCTATATGTAATGTTTCTATAGAAAAATATATATCTGGGAATGAATGTTCATGTGGGTACTTATATATTATATATTTTTTACAACTATTTATATATTTGAGGGCTTCCATAGAGTTCCGAGAATATACCTTGTACTTACAGAACTACATTTTGTATATATTTATGAAACATTTCGTAAGAACTAATGCTAAATGCAATACTAAATTCGCAAAGTATTCACTAAAGCTAAACTTAATGACGATGCTGTGATAATTAGCTGCTTTACACACAATCATACAAAAATACTTTAATAAAAAGAAACTAACAAGATATTAATAACTATTAGCTATTAACCAGCTGTGATAATATATGTTGCTTTGAATCTAAAATGAAAAGGTTAAAGGTGATATTATGCCTGAATATATGCCAAACTCAAGGTATATTTTTGAATCTACATGTTAAGTTGTAGCAAAGAATATTTTTATTTAATTAATAAAGATTCAATTTATGCCAAATATCTTTACTATATCACTGACTGGTAGAATTGACTGTAAAATACGACAACTCAATGTATGTTTAATTTTTTACTTAAATTTGAATATTAATTTGTCAGTTATATATATATACAATAAATAAATAACTCAAATAAACATATAGAAACCCATTAAACCCTTTGGTAATTATGCTTAGAAAATAAATTGACGTATAAAATTGAAAAAATACATGCAATTACTGTATTGTTTTAGTCTTGATCCAATATAATTTATAGAGTAAACACTAGCCCGTATCATTTTACGTAAACATACATTTTATAACAAACTACTGCAAAATATACAAATAATAAATTGTGAAATATTATTTCGTTTATAACTGGCAACACCATTCAGTCTTTGGCTAAATTGAGCAGAAGCAAAATCTAAACTTGGTCTAAACTAAAATAGAATACAATGATTTTCAGTAAAAAATAAATATTGCAACTTATACTGGCTAATGACATGCTTAAGCTAAGTAAAAGAAAATACAAAATAGATGTTAATTATTTTATAACAATAATAATGAGAATTATCTGTCATGCTAATGTATGTAATTCATATATTCAGAATTATAAATTCACATTTTATATTTTTTATTCAATTATAATAAGACAAATTTGTGCTACAGGATAATCCTAGATGGCAGACTGTATTTGCTTGTTATCAAGAAATGATGACTGATTAGCATATTATGATGTTTCAAGTTGTTATGCGTCTGCAACTGTTGGCAAAACTTGTAAACCCCACTATTGTCTACTGTTATCCGATCGAATAACAGTAGACAATAGTGGGGGTTACAAGTTACATACAATTTTGGTGATCACCAACATTGTATGTATCAAAATTCAATCTTACATTTTGTTATGGTGCAATTTCTTTTGCAACTATGACATCTAATATGACCTTTAGTTTCTTTGTTAACTATGTACAGTGATATTGAAACATTATCTTAGATTTCAAGCAAAAGACATACATTAAAAGGATAAAGATAAATATTGGCATGTTCAGACAAGGATAGCGATATAAGGTGAGTCTTTAGAAATTATGTGATTGTCGAATAAAATCTGTAGGAGACTCTTGGAAAATCTTGCTAGAACAAACTAATTGTCAAAGAAGTTTAAGTGTGTTAGTTCCAATGTTTAATACAACACAATCCCATATTTTTATTTTTGTGGTGTCTGTAGGTTCTAATTTTCAACTAAATTCGAATCCTATCCCCATCTGAACACACACTTTTAACTAGTTATCACATAAAGAATCAGGAGTAACATAGTATTGGTTATCGAAAACTATCCTAAACATTATCATAATTTATAGGCATCTGTTCACCTATACATAGACAAGGAGAGTCATCGCACATAAAGGGTGAATTTCTTATGCACACATACAAATACCACACACAGAACAGCATGTTGTAATTATGATGTCACAAATATTATCAGTTGTTATTTTAATGTGAATTCCTTATGAACAAATAATCCTTTTGTTTTTGTATGATATAAGAAAGGCTTTATTTGAATAAGATAGTTCAATGAATATAGTTTAATGAACTTAAATCTAAAGGTGTTTTAGTATTTTGTTTGCATCTTTGTTTAGCTGAGATCAAAATAATGACATACACAACAAAAACAACAGACCATACAGCATAATACCATAATACCAACAACATTGTAAGTCTGTGTGATATTTGTCTGTGTGCAAAAGAATCTTAAATCACCATAGACAGTATATTTTTCCTTACATTGTCTTATGGTAAACAAACATGTTATCTATGAAATACATACACTTTTAACCCCTTGTATCTTGGAATGTGGATCTTCGTGAGACACAATGACTTTTGAATTGTTTTGTACACAACCAGTTAAGTTAGGTATGAATGTCTTGATCTTTGAAAGAAACATTACATCAAAAACTGTTTCTTATTTACTATAAAAACCCATAAATTTTCTAAATCTCAGTCTGCCCATATTTGTTTACCGAATAACAAAAGTAAAGAGAAATACACTTTAATACACATAACTAACAACAACATAGAAAATATTTATTTTAATACATTTTAACATTTAGTATTTGGATGTGTTTTCTTTGACCTTTCTTGTTCATAAAGGTATGTCAGATATAGTTTGGTCCGATGCCAATTTCACTTTCCTTGAGAAAAACATCGTCATTGTACAACAAACATAGAAAATTAAAGTAAAATAAGAAATATAGTTGTATCTGAATAAAAACTAACTCCAATTCGTCTTGTCTTGTCAATTAACTTGTTTAGTTGTAATCTTTTGACCAAAACTGCTTGATAGCCAAAAACTTCCCATAAATTGTTACTTTCTAAAACACTTTCTATTTTTATCCAGAACCTTTTTGTTTTATAACCACTTAAGAAACCAGTTGGTAATGTTTAGGTGTGTGTTGGTCATGTATTAATGGTACACGGTTATAAGCCACTCAGTTTTAATCGCAATACAAATATTTTTGTATCTGTGGTTAATGCATTTTCTACTTAAAACATGATTCATGTACTTTGTAGTAAAAATGTATTTTTTTCCTGTTAGTCTCTTTGGAAAACAGAACAGAAATATTTTTCGAAAAAAAAAAGTAACAATAATATGTTTTGAAATTGCTATAAAAGCATTTTGGAATACTGAGAACCCTAGAAAAGATATGTAAATTAGCTTCTATCATAAATACTCTAGTATCTTAGTATCATAACAAAACACATCCAATAGGTACCCATTCCTTTAAATATAACAATTACAAGCTACATAAATAAATTACAAACGGCAAGGCAACTAGGGACTGAGTGGTGGGTCGTCATTACCGATCATAACGTCTTCATACATGACATCATGTGTCCGTCTCGCCTCAATTTTCTGACGGACGTAATCAACTAAATTGTACTTCCTAACTACCAGCACGACGCCTGTTATGAGCAGAGCAAGCGTGAATATCGTTACTACAGCTACCGTCGCGCCATTGTGTGACCCTGCCGCGTCGGCCGGCGTCTCGCAGTCATCCCCGACGCGCACAAACCCTCCCAGGCAGACACATTCATGCGAACTTGCATTACACTTCTGGTGCACTGGGCACGGATACAGAACCGTTTCATTGCAGGACAGGATGCGCTCTGTTAAAAAGAATAAACTCCGTAACACAGAATAAATTGATTCAATTAAATAATCGTTGGCTACTTACAACTTACCCGAGTAAACGTATTGTATCAGATTTAGGAGCAACGTTGCCAATATGTCGATTGTTTTCAGCCCCATGATGTTGTAACACCGCGCCAGGGTATATTCACATCACAATTACTGCTAAATATGCTTGAGTTTTTCGTCTGTTTGAAAAAGCGAACAATACCCACAATAGCTTTCTACGAGTAGCGCAAGCAAAACAAACGTCAAAAATATTGTGCTGTCATACTTCAAATACGTTTAGTAGCTATGCTTTATGAACAAGTACACAATCCTGTAATCGTGACAATCTTAATGATTGTTTGTCCTAAAAATAACAATAACCGATAAAAAGGCTGCAATAAATATTTGTAAGGTTTAGAATTACGTCAAACCCTGTTTCATAATTTTTCCAATAAAGAATTTAAGAAGACTGTTGATAAAATAACAAAACGTGATAGTAACGTTCCGTTTAGTGCATGTGAAAGATACTGACGGTAAAAGTTTTCTAAAGAAATAAAACATTGATATATATTTGATGTTTTTATTAACTTCTATTTAAAAAAATATTATTATGTAAATCACATTGAATACATAACTAAATAAAAGATTTCACATTAATATACGCCCTAAAAGTGCTAATACCCGCTAACAGATGGCGTACTATCATAGAATTGAAAAAGTAAAAACATAACGCTCCTTTTAGGGTTCGCCGCAATAGGGTATTTTTTTTCTACAATCTATCAGTCTACAAATATCACATGGAGTGAGTTTTCTCATTCTGCGTCAGCTTCGCCCCACGTGTATTTTTCGGGTAGAACATAGTCATTTTCATCATGGCCATAGGCTTCGACACCACCATTGCCATCGTCAGCACCCTCTCTGAAAAAATTAAATAACACGCTAATAATGGCTGCCTCGTTGGTCCAGTGGTCAAAAGCACGACTGCTGGGTTTTCCATTACAAATTTCTCACATGCCTCCTTGTCTCGGAAGTCACGTAAATCTGTTGGTCTTACGGCTATAGTTATGTTTATAATATATGAAGTACTTACCTACCTAGGTCATCATTATTACATAACCGTACCTATCTTTAATTCTAAAATTATAAAGGTCATCGCTTACCTCAGTTCTGAGTGAGATTCATCTTTGCGTTGTTTCTGCTTCCTTCTGGGGCTCTCTTCCTCCTCATCTTCAATCTCTTCGGGTTCTCGTTCCTTTTCGGCTGTAAATATATAACGTGTTATAACTAACATAAAAACAAAAGTTGGGAAATAAAAGAATTCTCCAATATAAGGCTTTTATTAATTACTCATCCAGATTATTTTTTAAGTTATAGGCAGGGTTCGTTATGGATTATATTAAATTCGGCGGGGTATGGTAATTCAATGTTTGTTCATTGTCTAAGTTGACTTTCATCATGCTTGAATTAAAACAGCATTTTGAAAATCCTTCTCAAAATCTTCCGTGGTCTAATAAGCTTTTCAGATTCACCTAGTTTTTCATAATTGTTGCTGTAGGCTCCGTCCTGGCCCTTCTCTTCTTGTCCGTAGGAGTCTTGCTTTTCAAACTCATAATTGTCTCCAGCCTTCTTGTGGAAGGAGTCAAAGTGCTGGTAGCCTTTCTTTCCACCACCGGTCTTCTTACGAGAGTAACCGATCTCGCCGTCACCTTCGTTTTGCACTGATTTGTGCCAGTCATCCGGCTGTGAATGATTAAAAAATCAAATTGATGAATTAATCGAAAAAATTACAGCGGTTTAAGTAATGGGAAATCAAAATTACTCTAGTTCTAAAGTGTGTCTTCTCCGGATTTTGAATACCTACTCATGAGAAAATTATCGTGTCTCAACTTACCGCAGCAGCCCTAGTTTCTCTGACGTATGATCCAACCGATACGGTATCATCGACCATCAGGAGGTCTTCAAGAATGTTGGCAGGGTTGGTCGGCAGAGCCGTGGCCAGCTGGAGCAGGCCCAAAGCAATTGTCGCGAATTTTAACGCCATTTGCAAATCTGAAAATGTTGTCGATTTTGATTAGGTGTTGCAGAATATCGATGTGTTAGCTCGTTAGTCCCGTTGTATCATTTACAAAATTAAATAGCTAAAATTCTTTTCGGGATTTGGTTCTATTTTTTTTACTTATGCAAAGTACACGGTTATTCAGTGGTTTGTTAGGTGAAATATTGGGCACAATTCGGGATAAATTAAAACTTTAAGGAGGACCAAGTTCATCCATAATCTTCATACAATTAATTTAAACAAGATCACCATCTTTAATTACCACAAAAAACCAATCATGTGCAACAAATAGAACAGTGTCGTTACTTAATAATGTTTTTTTACCTTACGTTACACAAAAGTACAGTTGCTTTGACGCGTTCAGTTCAATAGCAACTCAACACAATAATTCAAATCGTGTCTATTTTATATAACACGATATTGCAGCCGCCTGGGTCTTTCACAACGGCTGGCTGACCCATGCTCAGTTCTTCTCGAGTACCTTCGAGCAGGTTCGCACTTTTTGTGGCCATTTCATCAAAGGTTTCTTTAAATTTTCTTTTGTGATTGACGGCGTGTGTGGCGGCTCGTGACTATAAACATTCCTTTGAAGAGTTGTCTACTAGCGAATCATTAGGTACTGTCTTTATTGAGACCCCGCAGCACAGAAAAAGTCTCATTCATCATCATCTTTCTACAAATGTCTATATTTATCACCGTTTAGTTTACCAGTGTAATTACCAGCATCTTAATTAATTTCTTTTACAAAGTTTCTATAACCTTCAAAGATTTAGTAACGTTGGTAACTTGGCAGAAAATTAAATGTTTCATGACTTTAAATGCTACGAGTATTTCAATAGTTCATGATAAGTCAACACAGCATGAAATTGAGCAAATACCGCAGACTTGAAATGAATTTGAGAAACTATTCCGATATGTCGTCGATTGAAGTTGATTCGATTATGAAACCATTGATTGTATGAATTCAGAGTATAAAGTGCCCTTACCATAATAGCTCACAGCCTTTGTGATTGATAATCACTTTTGTGGCTGAAATTATAGTGATAGTCGGCAAGTAGGTATTTCGTAAAAGTAAAACATATTATAAACGAATTATTTTGAAGTTGTATTGTGTACAATGTATTTATTAGCACTACTCGTGAGCGAAGTCAATAGTGAAAGTCAAATAGTTGACACTTACGACCCTCCGCTTGCCAATTCATGCGTTTCCTGGGACCTCCTACGATTTCCTACCTATTTATGCTTGTAGGTATTCTTCTTGTTAGCTAGCTACTGATGCCGCTCAAGGTTCTCATCCTTGAGTCTGATATAGTTGGTTAACACACAAAAATATATTATGAGACAAGAATTTTTTGCAGTTTCTAGATAAATAAAATCTGAGTAGGATTTACTCTTGACTTCACTTTTCCTTTGTTGTTTTTCAATGATTGTAAATATTCGACCGTGACTTGACAACGATTTAATTTCGATACTAAGGCGTCGGCTCAGAAATCATTAACAATTACTTAAGTCTTGTTTATGGTACCATCATCATCTCATTTTCATATTCATTAGGTAGATATACCTACTTGCAAATGTGTGAAAGGCTCATAGAAACAGATCCCTAGCTGCCATAGAACTAAGATAACGCAAGGACATTTTATCAGATTTTTTTCTTGTCGCTAAAGCTGCGGTTTCCCAGATGAACGGAGACCGCCATAGCTAAAATCCTAGCTAAACACATCGTTCTCGAGGATGGTCAGTTTGGCTTTAGACCGAATTTGTCAACTGAGAGTGCAATTTTAAGCCTTAAGCAGACTGTCCAATATTATACGGACAGAAAAACTCCTGTAATAGCAAGTTTCTTGGATTTGGAGCTGGTCAATTATGACCTGCTCTGGCACAAGCTCACTCACGACACTACTACCGTCCCGGCTGATGTGATATCGCTGTTTAGATTTTGGTACAGTAGTCAAAGGAATACAGTTAAGTGGGCAGGCTCATATTCTGATATGTATGGGATGGATTGTGGGGTGAGGCAGGGGGTCTGAGCTCCCTCCGTCTTTTTAACCTATACATAAATAAACTGATAGGTAGGCTCAGTAGCACCAAAATCGGTTGTCACGTGGACGGTGTTTGCGTGAACAACAGCTGCGCTGACGACATGGTGCTGCTGAGCCCATCTATAGGTGCATTGAGAAGGCTTCTTAAAATTTGTGAAAGTTATAGTATTAGTGGCTCACGGGCTCAAATACAACACCGATAAGAGTGAATAGTTGGTTTTTAAATCGGGTACGTTAACCTACAAATAGCTGCCTGAACTCTCACTCTCTGGGTTTCCTTTAAGTCGGGTTTCGAAGTTTTAGTATTTGGGTCACTGGGTCGCTGACGACTTGAAAGACAATGTAGACATAGACAGGGAGCGCAGGTCGCTGGCTGTCCGTTGCAACATGCTGGCCCGCAGGTTTGCACGCTGTACTAACTCTGTTAAGATAACGCTCTTTAAGGCCTTCTGCCAGTGGTTTTACACGTGCAGTCTGTGGACCAAGTATACCCAGCAGGCGTACAGCGACCTGCGCGTACAGTACAACAACGCATTCAGGGTGCTCTTGGGGTTGCAGTGGCGGTGTAGCGCGTCAGGGATGTCCGCAATTTACTGGTGCGGTTAATGACGTCACTGAAACGTTATCTATGAAAGCAAGTTGGTTTGTTTTCCTAAAGAGCGTTTTTGACACCCAAAGACTTAAATCGCTAGATTTGCCCTCACCGAGTCACGCGAAAAAGTGTCCTTAGGGAGAATAGTGAGCTCAATCAGAGGTGTCAAAACGCAACAAAATCTTTTGCACGGTAGCGATTTAAATCTTTGCCACTGTTTACACGACAGTCGTCATCGTGGCCGTTATGTGCGGTTATCGCTTTTCCAGGGTACCATAGCTTAACTGGTTGAATGCCGTATATTAGAGAAACAATTATAAAGCCACTATGTCTCGCGTGGATCCACGTTCCGGCCGAATTTTTGAGTAGTTCGGCGCGACCGCTAGAACTTGGCAGGAGATGGTAACCGGCCGCTGTGATCTTGTTCACACTCTACCGTCGCACGCCGCCGTTCGCCCGGTTTTCATTTCGTCTTTCATAATATGCTAAAAACCGCAGAGTTCCGTCACGGTGGACAAACGGTCGCGGATGGTTTCGAGAAAAGAGATTATTCGGTTCGAATAATCTCGTTTCTTGTTGACGTCCCAGTGACGGCTGCGGTGGACAAACGCCGTAACACTTAGGTTGATGATCTACAACTTAGTAATGAAACTAAAACACAATCTTCATAAACCTGTTTACTTTACAACTGTCAAGAACCCGCCATATATATCTTATTCTTAGTTTAATTGGCAATTTTTATTATCTGGACCTTTTTCTGCAACGGACGTGTATACGGCTATGAAGCTGGGTCCCACAAACTCCGTATTTGCTTTCGGTTCGTCTGTGCCTGTTGAAGTCTCTGCTAAACGTTTCTCTTTCAGCGACTCAGGAAGTAAATCGTACATGAGTTGCCATTCTTTTTTCAATTTCAGTTGCTCCAAAGCATTTCCACTAGAAAGTAAAAAACAATATTTAATACAAACGAAATATTTATCTTAACAATTTTGTTCATGCCTAATGGTGCTGACAACAGCATTTTTTTTCATGTTATGTGTAATAGGCTCTTATTGAAGTCCACAAATTTTAGCGGTTACCATTACCTTTTCTTTATCTATCTACGAGTATACATATATAAATAAAAATGGATCTTCAAAATGTATACGCCCATAACTTTCGAACGACTGCACCAAATTGGATAATTCTTTTTTTTTGGTGTTCATTATTGTCAGGACAAGGTTTATGTACATAATTGGACCCGGTAGGTGGCGCTGCTTTTTCGGGTGGGATGACGTCTGCCGGGTCAGCTAGGTTCTATCAATCAATCAGCGTTTTACTTATAGGAATAGGGTAGGAGTAGTGTAGGAATGGGTTAGGAGTAGGGTAGGAGTAGTGTAGGAGTGGATTAGGAGTAGGGTAGGAGTAGTGTAGGAGTAGGTTAGGAGTAGGGTAGGAGTAGGTTAGGAGTAGGGTAGAAGTAGGGTAGGAGTAGTGTAGGAGTAGGTGAGGAGTAGGATAGGAATAGGGTAAGAGTAGGGTAGGAGTAGTGTAGGAGTAGGGTAGGGGGTAGGACACCACGCGAACGAAGTAGCACCGGGCAGCTAGAAATAATTTATATGGCAAAACAACGTTTGCCAGGTCAGCTAGTTTTTAATAAAAACGCCATTCCTTTTTTGTTCCACTGTCATTGAGAGAAACAATTTTTGGACTGTTAGAGTACCGATCCAATGATGTCTGCTACCTTTATTTTTTTACAAGCCTGTATTGTACGACGCTTAAACAAAGACCTCCCCCTTTTCATGAATTTCTCTCGATGATCGGCTCTTCCCGTCAATTCTTACAGTAAGTTGATTTCCTTTCTTATACAGGGTTATTTATTGGTAAAACATTAACAACCTCTCAGGACTATATTACTTACTAACATCATAAACAACAACTTTTGATCTATGACTTTTATTAATTCATCTGATTTTAATTCATCAGACTTTCATACAAAAATAAAAATATTTCAATTCAACCAACAAAAATATTCGATTTTCTGTTACGAATTCTACGCGAAGCATAAGAAAGCGCGCGTAGGTAAACAAACTGCCGTGTCTAGTACAAAATGCAGCGGAGGGAAGCGAGGATTAGATAGAACAACTAAATTTTAAAGGTTTATTTTTGGTAAATGTATTATGTTTTGTAAAAAGTCATAGAACAAAAGTTGTTGTTAATGAGGTTAGTAATCCAATCCTGCAAGGTAGTTATAGATACACCTCACCCGTCTGCTTAAGATTAAGCTAAGTACTCATATGTCTCTATTCTAGCAACCAGATATCATTTGCAAGCTCAGCGGTCTGTGCCAAACAAAATTACGCGTAAAATCCACGAAAGCAGAGAAAATCCTTCGAACCAAAGAAATATTCTTTTGTATCGCGTGAGTGCAGAAATCATCAAGTATGGGAGTCGCGGCCAGCTGGTGAGTCAATCTTTTCGCCAATCCTTTGTTCCCCTAATCCTCCTATATTTTTCATAAGTTTTAAATGTTATTTTCGAGATCAAAACTTGCTCATTATAACAATGTTTAATGTTTAGTATTTAGATAACTCCGTATGAAATTATTTGGTCTTATCTCTATTCAATTCTTAGAACTTATAACATAGAGTAGTGTAAATGTTAGAGAGTTCACATTTTTAATATTTAGTTTATTGTTATAATCTTGTTTTATTAAATTGAGTAAAATAAATAGTATTAACTGTAAATTCAATGAACAATGTAGTAACGTAAAAAAAAAAAAAAAACTTTTTACAAAATCTTTCATATCAGTTATACTTAATAGAAGTTTCCAATTTTATTTTTCATATTTATCCAGTATTTCCGATTGTTCTAGTGCTTAATTGTGTGTTTGTTGTATTTTAAGACTGTGCGAATTTGAATAGGATTTTTAAAAGCGAGTGGCAGCCTCTGAATAGTTCATTACTCTAGTATAATCATGACGACGACAACAATAGTTGCAGTCGAACCAATACCAAACGAAATTGTACAATTAATTCCATTGTATAATGGTGATAAAAGACAGTTAAACCTTTATTTAAGAAAATGTCAGTATGTGGTTGATCGATTTAAGGGCAGTGTGGAACAAAATCTTTATGTTTTTAATGTTTTAACGAGTAGACTGAAAGAGGATGCAGCTGAGCTCTTATCGGAACGTGAAGATATTGTTACATGGTCCGCATTGAAAGAATTGCTGATTCAACATTTTGGAGACCCTCGTAGTGAAGCGTGTATTAATATTGAATTAGAATCTTTAAAAATTAATTCAGGAGAAAGTTTTTTAGACTTTTGTAATAGAATCCAAAATGTTCGCTCGTTACTTATGTCGAAGGTTAATACAATTGATGATGTGGAATTAAGACGTGCTAAGTCGGTTATCTACAACAATATGGCCCTGAATGTATTTTTGTATAACCTTCCTGAAAATATGGTGCGTATCGTGAGGCTTAAATCGCCTACAACCTTAATAGCAGCCTTGAGCATCGTACTTGAAGAAGTCAACTTCTTAGATCAATATAATATGCGTAACCGCATTCATGGTAATAGTCATAATTCGGGATCAAGCTCAAGGTCACCGATAACCCAATCAATGGAAAACAAACCCGCTTTACCGTTTCAGTCCAAGGTTAACTTCAATAATCCCCAAAATACACAAATTAAAATACCTCAAACTGTGGGTAAGGTCAACCACTTAAGCCTGTATTAGAGTATCGTCCTCAACAACAGGGTTTACAACTGCAACAGTTTGGTTACAGACCAGCTCAACAGATCGGATATAGGCCACCTGTGCAGTTTGGCTATGGGCCACATCTACGTTTTGGATATAGACCACCGCAGCAGTTTGGCTATAGACCACCTCAACCTTTTGGCTATAGACCACCCCTACAGTTAGGATATAAACCACCGCAACAATTCGGTTACAAACCACCGCAACAGGCTGGATTCAATCTTCCTCAGGTATTAAAGCCCCAAAATCTAGATAGTGACGTGTCTATGAGAACGGCCCAACCTAAGCAGCAACAAGGTTTTAATTTAAATGAACTTACTATGAACGATTACGAATATGTATACGATCCCTATGGTGACGCATTTTACCATTATAATATAACAAATGACTATGACTACTTAAATGACATTAACTATTACTATGATAACGGAAGTTACGCGGAAGATTCTAACATACCTGATGACAAATTAGAACTAACAAATGACAATCAGAATGTGGATTTTTAGGAAAAAGCCTCGTTGAAGGACAAGAAATCTTAGAACTAAATTGCGATCCTACTTTAAAGCTTCCCTACATTTACTTAGAAGAAATAGATGCAAGAATGATGATTGACACTGGTAGCATGAGATCATTCATTAGTCCTCGAAAGGCTTATGAATTTTTCAGTGATTATATTAGGAAAGAACATTTTCAAGTGATCAGCACCCATGCTTCTAGTAGACACGATGAAGTAATGGAAATTCCTCCCTTACCTACTTTTGTGAATAACGCTTGGCAAAAATTTTATTTGTATGACGTTGACGCACGATATGACGGACTTATTGGTAATGACCTTTTATTACAATTAAATGCAGTAATTGATTTAAAGAATCAAGTATTAACAACTAACACTACCTGTATTCCAATAATTAATAACAACTTAAATTATGTAATTGATATACCATCACGAACAGAACAACGAGTCAAGTTACCTATCAATCAATATTCAGGCGATGCTATTGATTTTCAAGAATTCGAGAATGGTCTGCGTATGCCCAGCGCTATAATAAATTGCGTAAAGGGATACACATATACAGTTATCCAAAATACTTCAGATAGTCCAAAACGACTTAATATTAAACAGCCCTTTATAGTGACTAAATATGAAAATAGTGAATGCAATATAAATTTTACTAAAAACAATACTGATATAGAGACAGACAAGTTACTTGAAGATAATTTGAGTAAACTCAGACTTGACCATACCAACGAAGAAGAACATGAAAAGATTTACAGACTTTGCAAGGAATTCAAAGACATATTTTACTGTGACCAAATTCCCTTGACGTTTACTAATTCGGTAAAACATCACATAAGGACTAAAAACGAAGACCTTGACACACGCCCCTCTTTTACAATACCCTGACTACGACAAACCTTTCATACTTACGACTGATGCGTCAAACGTAGCTCTGGGTGCAGTTTTGTCACAAGGACAAATTGGCAGTGACAAACCCATTGCTTACGCTAGTCGCACTCTTAGCGATACCGAATCACGTTATAGCACAATCGAACGCGAATTGCTTGCTATAATTTGGGCAGTAAAACATTTCAGACCATACTTATACGGTCGAAGATTTTACATATACATTGACCACCGTCCCTTAGTATGGCTTCGATCTCTGAAAGACCCAAGTAGCAAACTCACGTTGGGGTCTCCGTTTGCAAGACTTTGATTTTGAGTTGATTTACAAAAATGGCAAACAAAATACCAACGCAGACGCTTTTTCTAGAATTAAAATTCACGCTTTAGACTCTAACGACGATAATCAATCACTTGCAGTGAATGTTGACGAAAAAGATACGGAATGCCAAGACATACAAAACCACAGAAATACAGAAAAGTCGTTAAATAAAACGAAAACGGAAAGCAGTAATTCATCAACTATAACAATATCGGACACCAGTCGAACAGCAACTGCTAGTTCTATAGACTTAACCGACGAAAATATTAATGAATACCCTGTTCCATCCGAAGCTAGTAAATCAGATACCATTCATTCAGCTTTAAACGAGTCCACTGGAATACCAATTTTACACGAGGCTATAGATACTAAGCCAAACCAAATTTTAGTGTTCTCATGGCTCAAAAATGAAATGCAAGTGAAAGATATCTCGCGTGAAAAACAGAAAGTATTAGAAGTTTTCTTACCAACAGACAACCCAGAATTGATAAAAGAATTTTTGAAGCAATACATTAAACCAAAATTAAAGTATTTCATTTATTTTGAAGAGGATGAACATCGTAAGTTATTTGGTAATATAATAATTCAGCTTTTTAATAAAGATTTGATTATTTTTTATGAATGCACAGAACGAGTAATTTATGTAGAAGACGAAGGAGAACACAAAAATATAATAGTTCAGCATCATGAAGGAAACACGTGCCATCGCGGAATCAAAGAGACACTCGTTAGGCTTCGTAGGAATTATTATTGGTATAGAATGCAGGAGACAGTAGCGGCAGTTATAAATACTTGCGAAGCATGCCAGAAAATGGAATATGATAGAAAGTCTTACAGCTGACACAAACACAGAAAGCTCCGTTTCAGGAATTATTTATAGATCTTTTAGTATTGAAGGTAAAACTTATCTAACCCTTATAGACGCCTTTAGTAAGCTAAGTCAGGCTATCGAAATTCAGAATAAATCTACTCCAGAAGTAGTCCGTGCTCTACTGAAGTATTTTTCATACTACGGCGTTCCTAAAAAGATAAGTTCCGACCCAGGGTCTGAGTTCAATAACGAGTTGATGAAGGAATTTTTAAGCTTACATAAGGTCGAACTTCACATCGGCACACCCAATAACCACATTTCAATGGGTCTGATAGAACGATTTCACTCCACCATAATTGAAATATACAGATTGCCGAAATACGAAAAACGATGTACCGATGCGGCATCTGTAATGACGTATTCGGTTATGGCATATAACCATTCCATTCACTCTGTTACTGAACTCACTCCATTCGAAGTGGTTTTCGGACATACTGATACAAATAACCCGTATAGCATAGAGTTAGAAAAACAATATTTCCAAAAAATGGTTAAGGATCATGCAAAACGAACCAGAGTCATGTATAAACATTTGACAGATAAAATGATAGCTATAAAAGAAAAGCATAGGGAAAGGAAAGGTGGTGAAGCTAAAATCGAGTTTAATGAAAGCGAAATTATTTATGCAAAAGACGTGAACAAGCGTAAAAGTAAGGACAAACCAAGATACGTAAAAGCAAAAGTTATAGGTCAAGCTGAAAGAAATATTTTACCAATACAAGTAGGAGAAAGAATTACTAAAACCCCTATTAAAAATGTAAAACGCCCTCCGCAGGTGGTGCGGCATCCTGTTGGTAGTGATACCCTCGCAGGCCCTTCATCTGCAAAATCTTGAAGGAAACCCAGGTATATTCCCGGTAAAAGAAGGTCTAGCACACATCCAAACTAATCACTGGACTATAATCAAGCTTATAAGTTTAGAACAGATTTATAATGATTTAAATTACGTATCCAGCAACTACCAACAAATGTGTAACCTTATTGATTGGAATGCATCATATTCTCAAGAATTTACAAGTATGAAAACACATACAGAGTTTATACGCGACCTAACTATAGAAAAATATCGACAACTAGTTCCGCAGAAACGTTCTAAAAGAGGACTTATAAATCCATTGGGTTCTATTATAAAATTAATAACTGGTAACCTAGATCACGATGACGCCGTTAGATACGAAGAACTTATCTCCAAGTTAAATCATAATCAAATAATTACTTCAAAAAAATTAACAATAGTCTCCAAGATGTTTGATAGTTTCATTAATGTAACTGAAACAATAAATCAGAATACTGCAAACTTTCACAATCGCCTAACAAAGATGGAACTGCTTCTCAAAGATGTATCGGCTAAGCAAAACAATTGGATTTCCTTAACTTACTTTACGGGATTGTTTTCTGTATTCACGAGTAGTTTTCGTACTATCTTTGCTAGGCTAAGTGAAATCGAAACAGCATTAGCGTTAAGTAAATTATCGATACTACACCAATCAATTGTGAATTCTACAGAATTATTGTATCATTTAGAATTGATTTCTAACTCTGGAAACTTAGTGTATCCTCCACTAGAAACAAATTTGTTGAAAATAGAGGAGACCATTTGTGTAAAATCATTTATTAAAGATAATAAGATAACATTTATAATGGAAATTCCACTTACGGATAACTCATCATATAACTATTTTAAGATATATTCCTTACCAATCTTTCATGAAACTGAAAATAAAACCTTAGCTATTATTCCCAAATATCCTTACCTTTTGGCGAAAGGAACGAAGTACTTACCACTAATAAAACAATGTCGGACACTCTCTGCTGGCGATCAGTTTTTATGCACTGAGGATAATCAAGCGTTATACTATGAACTTACCTGTGTAGAACAGTTGATGAAATTCGAAGATGACTATACTGCCTGTAAACAACATGAAATCCAAATTGAGAAGGTCAAGGTCCAACAAGTCAACGATGCTAGCTGGCTCCTTTATAGTAGATTGAGAACAACACTGACTAAGCACTGCGGTGAAGAGATCACTAAACAACTTGTATTCGGCACTTACCTGGTGACAATTGACGAGCCTTGTGACCTGCAAATCTATGGAATTCACCTTCACCGTCGTATTTTCTTGGAGTTAGAAGTTGTGGAGAAAATTCCCATTATCACATTACCCCAGTTACACGAGAATGCCACACTCTCCAAATCAAGTGTAATTAATATGAAAGGAATAAGTTTAGATGAAGTGAAATATATGGCCTTTTCGTTAAAGCATAGTGAAGTGATTGAAAGTGTTTTGAATGAAAAGAAAGACTTTAACTTCAGTGAAAATTTAGGATACGTCACCTTTTTTTTTTTTTTTTTTTCTGTGTGGGAAATCATCAAATGACTCCTCCCGCCCTGGGCGGAGCAGAAGGGAGTGTCAGACTTTCACTGACTAAAACCCACCCGTGTTCCTTCAGTTGCCTGTGCCAGGGGCCCCGGTATCTCTTTCGAACAACCCGCAGCCCCGGCGGCATCGGCCCTAGCGGACCCCGTCAGTAGGATACTTCACCTTAGGTTTAATAACTTTGGTTTTTTTACATTTTTGATTTATATAACCTGGCTAAATTTGCCTAAATGTTTATTGTTTTGGCAAAATTGTCGGAAAGACTCTCAAATCGAACCTTCCGATAATTTCGCTCTTAGGGTCGGAGGAGTTATAGATACACCTCACCCGTCTGCTTTAGATTAAGCTAAGTACTCATATGTCTCTATTCTAGCAACTAGATATCATTTGCAAGCTCAGCGGTCTGTGCCCACCGGATGAGCCATGTATGCATTGCAATTCAGAATAAAACTCGCCTCCAAATCGGCAGTACGTATTTTAATTTTTTATCCTCAGTAAAAATCCTGAGTAGTTAATTTTACTATTAGAAAGGTTTCTCACGCTCCGAAACCAAAAGTAGGTTGTTAGTGTTTATATATTATTTACTTTATAAACTTTGCTAACAAAATCAACTTACACAGCATCATTAGTGACATCGAACCGAAGAACTGGGAAGCCGACGTCGCGACCTCTTTGTATCGCATTTTTGACCAGCACTTGAACTATCTCCGAGCTTCTCGGACAGTTTTTAGGTACAATCAGGATTATCTGAGAAAAAAATGTTATAAAGTACTTTCGTTAAAGTTACGATTGTTATTGGGTTTTCCCTTCTGGAATTTTTCAGTACCAGCCCAGAGTCTGTATTTGTCTTGCAACTACCTAAGTATAGCTTAGGTACATCTCTGATTACCCCTTCGGGAATACAGGTAGGCTGTTCAGGCGGAGGCTTTTTTTGTCTAGCTACGAACTTCGCTGATAGGAAATCTGAATTTCACATCCAAATGTAATTACAAATAGGCTAACATGAGAACTATCTGAACATTGAACAGCAAAAGATTCTGAGTGCTCCTCGTCGTTAGTTGTCACCAATGAATTTATGTCTCTATGGTCACGCAAAGCACAAAGGAATCGGTTGTGAAGAATAAAATTTGTGCTTTGTAGGTGCCATTGTCCTTTTCTATACCCAGTATTTATAATATTACTTAGTTAGGGTGCGAAAGAAAGTAAGTTTGTTTGTTTCCTTTTCACGCCTAATCCACTGAACTGATCATCATGAAATTTTGCATATACGTTGTCAGTGGTATAGAAAAGGACATACTTAGTGTAGGTACATTTTATAAAAAAAAACTGTTCCCAAGGAAAAGAACAATAACTTTTGACGGTCACAATTGCTTTAGGACGCTAGATGGCGCTACATGTCTTTCGAATCATCAATCAATGAAATATGACCCGACTTTCTGAGCAGTATTCTAACAAAAAGTAGGCTAGGCTTGCATGAATTCATGTTAGTATTTCAATCATAATTTGCTTTTAAAAGGATTTGGATGAAATTTGGCACAAAGATAGTTTATTATAACCTGTATTAACACAGGATACTTTTTATCCCGGTAATACGTTTCCGTGGGATAATTTCCGAGCTCCACGCGGGCGAAGCTGCGGCCAAAAGCTAGGGAAGAATAAAGGTTTCAAAACACCTGCAATATGTTGTGCACACGATATTTGTCGTGGAGGGCTGGTGCGCGTAGGCAATGTGCGGTGAAATGCATCAGTCTCCGGGAGCGAGTGCATCGCACGCAACGGGCCCACTTCTCAAGCATGGTCGCGTCCCACGGACACACTGACATGCCGAGAGCCAACCCTCGGATTTGTGACCAGCCTCGTCGCGATTCTTGTTGCTCTGCTAGCATTGAGTGACCTGGACAAGGAGTTACGAATACGTTTGTCAATCTTTTTAACCATGTTGCTTTACTTTAGGTAAGTACTTTGTGTTTGTAGTTATGTTTTGCCATACCAATAATATAATATCGAGGGAGCGACTAAGTCAGAGCCTCCCTCTTCTACCGTAAGTAAACAAGACATCTGATCAGTGTTCGTTGTACGACGACCTCAATCTGTACTTAGGTATCCAACCACATGTAGGTGTTAACGTTTTTTTCTGCTGTCGCATCACTCCTGCGATGCCGCGCCGCGCCGCGCGCCGCTACTTTCGTATTTGTATGGTATGACATCGCAAAAAACTGATTTCTGATGGGCTGGCTACCCTGGCGCTTTCGGAGAGTATCCATACCTTGTGCCAATGCCCTAGCGACATAATCGCACAGGACTAAATGCGTCGCAGACGGGGGCGTGACGATGCCTGGCCAGGCCGACTTTGCATGCTCACGCACGAAGCGCAGCACGCGCGGCACGTCAGCGGGCCGCGCTCGTCGCACGCGCACGCGCTCCTCATTCTCGGTCCCCTGCACCTACAAATAAAAGCTACTCATCATCTGCCTAGCCTTTTCCCGACTATGTTGGGGTCGGCTTCCAGTCTTAACTGGTTGCACAAATAAAACCTACTATAAACACTTATTAAAACGGACAGTCTTAACCATCATCATACTCATTCTCTTGCCCTTAACCCGATTTACACGCGGTGGGCGCAGCATGTTTTCTTCTTCCATACTTCTCTTTTAATCGTCATCTCGGTAGTCGCCCCCTTTACAGCCGTATCATCTTCCACACAGTCCATCCCTCGTTTCTTTGTTCTTCCCCTAGGTACTCTAATTGCCATCCACATTTATACACACAACTTTCCTCTCCGACATTTTCCTCATTCCTCCCCATCACATGCCCATAACATGACAACCGATTTCTGATTGATTGACTGTGTTAACCACCTGCAAAAATATATTTAGACTACCCGCTGCCTCTAAGTGTTTTTCTTTCATTTCCATTTGGCGAAATCGTTCGGAGCAATGAAGCTGCCCCTTGTAAGTACACAGATGTCGTTCTCTGCGTATTTATTCCACACAGGAAAGCTGCCTAAATTCAGCACTGCAAAATGGAATTAGGAACAGCAGGTATTTCTTTCATCTGAATTAGGTTTTTTGATCACCAATGTTTGTACCGCACCCTTTTCTGCTACAGACCGACCTCATTGTTTGTGACATTCGCTTAATAATTCTCCATTATAAGATTTTCAAGCAAAATATGTTTATGTACTGTAGGTACTACACGACATCTACAGGAACGGCATACCTACACCATTTACACCAGCCGAGTGTACAATTTCACAATTTCTATCTACATATCTATACTAATAGGTAATAGTAAGTGCCGCGAGAACCTGTGATTTAACCACGACGCGCTTCGTAATGTCTGGCTTGTCGGAGTAACTCCTCCTGGGATGCCCACTGAGGCAGCTAAGCCTAACTTGAGGTTTCCTTACGGTCATCGCCGCAAATAACTTGAGAAAACTTGACAACGCGGACATAGTGGGGCATCCGAGAATGATCACTTTAGTTTCATGTAATTTCTGAAATCTATTTACGCCTGTTTAGCATGTTTAGGTTTTTTTATTTTACTTTTATAATTTAATAAAAATAACTAATAATATAATTTGCTGGCATAATGACAGCTGCTGTGACAGCTTGTTGGTTCGCGTCACGGTTTCTGAATTTGAAAGGTCTTTCCTGTGGCCTGGTTAGGGCGAAAAAGTTTTTAATACCTTTGTCTGGTGTTTTTTACATACATACTCACACCTTCTTCCCATGGGCGTCGGCAGAAACTTCAGAACGCCACCCGCTACGATCCTTATATAGTCTTTTTGCCTCGTTTACATTCATACATCTGGTTATACACGCACACCTGTTGCGAGTACTACGCTCCTGACCTTTCTGAAGAACCAATAAGGACTCTATTTATGTTCTCCTAGGGCGACTGTAGTTTTTAATAACTCTATAAATATTATGGTTGTATTACACCGATTGAACGAAAATCACTTTCTATTTCTGTTAAAAAACATTAAATAACTTGTGCCCGCGACTTCGCTCTTGTAAAATGTCTTGGTCCCCGACCCGCCCCGTCGTATGGCATCGCCTGCCCGCGCTATAGTCCGGGCGGTAGCGTTGCATTTTAAGTAGCGTTTTTACGCCGATCGATTGACATCTTTTTCAATAGATCTCGAATGACTAAAAAGTGAACCAAGCGTCAGCTGACGCACATGCGGTGGGTATGGGTGTGGGTGGTTACGGAAGTGGTTAAAAAAAGTAAAAAATTAAGTCATAATACGCCGGCTGAAACTTTTTTCATAAAGAATTGATATCATACTGAGCTGAAAAAAAATCGTCAGCTATGTGTGTAGCGGTGGGAAGACCGTCAGCTGACGCAGTAAAGATACAGATTATTACGCCGATCGATTAACATCTTTTTCAATAGATCTCGAATGACTAATAAGTGAACCAAGCGACAGCTGACGCACCCGTGGTGGGGATGGGTGGTTACGGAAGTGGTAAAAAAAAATTAAGTCATAGTACGACGGCTGAAACTTTTTTCATAAACAGTTGATGTCATACTGAGTTGAAAAAAATCGTCAGCTGTGTGTGTAGCGGTGGGAAGACCAATGTACAGTATTTTCAGGGTCCAGCTGACAGAAAACCCCTGCCCAGCTGACTGATTGTTTTTGCAAACGTAACTATTAAACTACGACAAAATTTTGCTTTTATTTATTTACTTTTTTCTTGCTTTATTTTATATTATGAATGAAATGCATAATATAAAATAATATAGAGTGTGAAATGTAAATAACATAAACTAATATAAAGGTAATATAAAAAAAAGAAATAGAAATTGATAATTTTGCAGGAATTATTTGCTATCAATGGTATCGCTATCGTAATCGTTCTCTGATGAATCGTCACCAGAACTGTCATCTGCTACATATGTAGTTCTCTTCATCTTTTTCGTTTTTTTGAGCTTGATCCTCTTCTTCATCATCAGAAAATTAACATGTTAATCATCTAAATTAGGCTACGAGAAATATGCACGCTCAAAGAAAGTGTCGCCGACAAAAATTAATAGCTGCAATATTTTCGCTGCTATCCGTTATACTGTTGATTGATGGGGGTACTTGATCTCCCTCGAACCATTTTCAAAACATATTTCTCTCTTTTTCTTCCCATCCTCAGTCAGTGGAAGATAATTGAGATGGCTTTTGAAGGTGAGCATGGCTCCAAAGGTGCGCGATGTACGACGTGCGCAGTAAATGCTGGCGTAGCTCGGGTTTACATGGTGGGAAGATCGCCCCGTCAATACGGTTTTTCCACTTGAGCATATCGTTTATGTCGTTAATTTCGTAATTTTTAATAAACGTAGCAACTCGTGTAGCGTTGACATCGTTTATCTCTTTGAAACCGTACAGGCGACAAACAAATTCTTCGATCGTTGTGAAGACCTCGTTTATTGTAGAATTTGGTATATTTGTAATTTTACCCAATGCTTCCACATATGCCTGAGACTTTCGCAACAATTGTAGAGGCTTATTTTTCCCTTTTCTGTAAAATGCAGGATTAAAATCGCAGCTTGTGAGAGCATGGAACCCCGGCAATGCAGAGCACAAATTGGTTCCCAATTTTTCATATAATTTCGTAATATTAACGAATCTTTGGGAATTCCCGGAACCAATGTGCATTGTCATTTTTACATCGTTTTGAATAGCATTCATATTGCTGAGCATTATGATACAAAAAGCAAAAGAAGATGTAAAATATTTTAAATTAAGAACAATTAAAATAAAATATAAAAGAGGTTTTGTACCTTCTTGTTGTCTCTAACAACTTGCGTCCTTCGAAGAGTACAGCCGAAACTGATTTTGGACTACAAAAAGACACGCACACACAAATGTTGCTTTGAAATTTTAGGGGAAGAGGCTTAGGTAGCCCGAAGGACGTGTTATAGGCTCAAGCAGCTCCAGAATTTATTTCAAAATATGTGTCAAACTAAAACTCAAATCATTTAATTCAATTAAACCATATATTTATTATTTATTAAAAATAAGCCCTGGTAGTTAAGAGATGACCAGTCTCAACCGACGGCGACGGCGCCCGTTCACGAACATGACGCGTGGATCAGCACCACCCAGCTCAACCATTTCGTAGGGCAACAGGTGTTTTAAAAGGAAACAGCGTGGTAGCAATGCTCTAATATTTTTAATCTTTACTGCGTCATCTGACGGTCTTTCCATCGCTACCCACGCAGCTGCTTGTTGTTTTCGTACTTTTAATAATTTAAACAATCACCTAATTAAATTTCATTCGGCGTACTATAACTTTATTTTACGTATTTTTTTACAAGTTCATGCGAGCAGCTGACACATATTCCCCCCTCCAACATGCATCTGACGTTTTTTTTTCAGCTCAGTATGATGTCAACTATCTATAAATAAAGTTTCAGCCGGCGTACTATGACTTATTTTTTTTTTTTACCGCTTATGTGACCTCCCACACCTACACCCACCGCTACTTGAGCAGCTGACGGTCGGCACAGTTATTAGTCATACACATAAGATCAAATATTGATGTCAACATCAGCCGGCTTACTATGGCTATGACTTTTTCATTTGCAACGCTACCGCCCGATCGTTTCTGCTTAGCGTTTTTTCTGTTTTTTTTTTTTTTTGTTTTTGCTCGGCTCCTAATAGTTCTAGCCTATAGCCTTCCTCAAGCATTGGTCTATCAAATGGAAAAAGAATTTCATTTATTTCAGACATTAACGCGTTCAGCTTTATCTATACATATAATAAAACAGTAACGAAAGAAAAACTGTACATTGAGAATTTTCGAGAAAAAATAAGTGGCTTTTGTTAGAAAAACGTAACTGATGACAAAAACTGAATTTTTAGAATTTTTGTCTGTTTGTCTGTGTGACGGCTTCACGCCAAAACTTCTGGATAGATTGAATTGAAATTCAGCAAAAATGTTCTTTGTAAACCAAGGAAGGCTTTAGGCTACATATTATCACGCCGTATGTTATGGGAGGTAAGCAATATTGATTTTAAAAGGTTTTTGTTCGTAATTGAATGCACAAAATAATTGAATGCACAAAATGACATGTTATTTATTTAGTTAATAATAATTTAACTCTGGGAACATAATAATCACGCTATTTTTATAAAGGAGCGGGGCAGTAACATTATAAATTGCAAGGGAACAGTTATTTCAACAATATGTCAACGGGGAATTTAGCGGCAAGGTCAGGCGACCGTTTACCGCACTAAATGGTGCGAGTTCAAATCCTATAATATTGTTTTAAATAATCGTAAAATTATTTTTTTAGTTTTTGTATTTTTTATGTGCATGAGGAACGATACTGTTATGAAATCTGAGAACTTTACATGTCATAACTAATTGTATGGAGAGTTTCACACCAATATTACTAATCTATACATATAATAAAACAGTAACGAATGAAAAACTGTACATTGAGAATTTTCGAGAAAAAATAAGTGGCTTTTGTTAGAAAAACGTAACTGATGACAAAAAGTGAATTTTTAGAATTTTTGTCTGTTTGTCTGTGTGACGGCTTCACGTCAAAACTACTGGATAGATTGAATTGAAATTCAGCAAAAATGTTCTTTGTAAACCAAGGAAGGCTTTAGGCTACATATTATCACGCCGTATGTTATGGGAGGTAAGCAATATTGATTTTAAAAGGTTTTTGTTCGTAATTGAATGCACAAAATAATTGAATGCACAAAATGACATGTTATTTATTTAGTTAATAATAATTTAACTCTGGGAACATAATAATCACGCTATTTTTATAAAGGAGCGGGGCAGTAATATTATAAATTGCAAGGGAACAGTTATTTCAACAATAATATGTCAACGGGGAATTTAGCGGCAAGGTCAGGCGACCGTTTACCGCACTAGATGGTGCGAGTTCAAATCCTATAATATTGTTTAAAAAAATCGTAAAATTCTTTTTTTCGTTTTTGCATTTTTATGTGCATTAGGAACGATACTGTTATGAAATCTGAGAACTTTACATGTCCTATCTAATTGTATGGAGAGCTTCACACCAATATTACTAAACAGATTGATTGGTGGTACAACAAGTTACACTATCATGAAGTCAAGTCAAACTTTTGGTTCTGAGTTATATCTTACCAAGCACATTTGTTGTAGGTAATTGATTCAAGAGCTATGAGTACCGTCGTCAATGACCATGTCTCTAAGTTTACCTCAGAGCAAAAGCAAATTTTCGACACCATCCTTGAAAGCGTTGGGCTCGGCCAAGGTAAAATGTTTTTCTTGGATGCTCCTGGTGGAACAGGGAAAAATTTGTCACCGCTGGCATTCTCTCAGAGGTCTGGAGGCAAGGCAAGATTTCCATTGCAGTAGCATCGTCAGGAATCGCCGCAACACTGCTTCCTGGTGGCCAAACAGCGCACACAATGTTTAAGATTCCCATAGATTTAGAGAGTAATGAAACACCTGTTTGTGGAGTGTCACGCAGCAGTGACAATGGGCGCGTGCTTAAAGATTGCTCTTTAATCGTGTGGGATGAATGCACTATGGCGAACAAGAAAAGCAGTAGAGGCGGTAAACAAGACTTTGCAGGACATCCGCAGGAACCAGCAAACGATGGGTGGCGTTACAGTTCTGTTTAGCGTCGATTTCCGACAAACGCTGCCTGTGGTGACGTGAGGAACTAGGGCTGATGAGGTGAATGCTTCGTTGAAATGCTCTTTCTTATGGCCACAATTTTCATAGGTTGCGCTTAACGATGAATATGAGAACACAGCTTGGCGGGAATGTACACGCAAAATTGGGTGAGGGAACGCTACAGTAGACGGTGGCCAGGTGGTTCAACCTGAGATACTTGGGAGAGTGGTGTCCACCTTAGAAGATTTGATTCGCCTGATGTACGGGGATATCAATAGGATACCGCACCAAGATAATTCTTGGGTGTGAGAACGAGCCATTTTAACACCCAGAAACGACCAAGCTTCAGCGATCAATGAATGCATTCTCGCGGAAATTGAGGGAAATGAAGTGATCTACACTTCAATAAACACTGTTGTCGACCAAGATGACGCCACACATTACCCCGTAGAATTTCTCAATTCCCTCAGTGCAAGTGGACTACCAGAGCACACCATTAAGCTAAAGGTCGGTGTCCCAATTATGCTTCTTCGGAATCTCACTCCGCCGAAACTGTGCAATGGGGAAATATCATTGAGGCGGAAATTCTAACGGGTTGTGGTGTCGGCGAGACAGTGTTTATACCACGTATACAACTGATTCCCGCCTTTCAAATCAAGCGCGTGCAGTTTCATGTGAGCGTGTGCTTCGCCATGACAATAAATAAGTCGCAGCGGCAGACACTGAAGGCTGCGGGTGTCGACCTTAGGACGAGCTGCTTCTCACACGGACAACTGTACGTCGCTTGCTCCCGCGTCACCAGTCCTGACTCGCTGTACATATTGAATGAGACCGAGGGAAAAAACAACGAACGTTGTTTACACAGAAGTGTTACAGTAAATTATAACACTTCTGTTATTCGACGTCTCCTAAATTTCCTTATTAACCTGACGTCTCTTACCAGTAAATTAACTACATAACTTTCAAATTTTGAGTTTACTAAGCCAAATAGTTTTTGAGGGATCTAAGCTATAGTATAGTATGGGACGCATCTTTTGAGTGTTTCTGTAAATCAACAAACTATCACTAACTATTATTAAAATTAAAATAGAATTAAAAAAATACTTATGCGATACGTGGGCAAAGCCACGGGTACAGCTATAGTTTATAAAGATATTTTTTTTAACTTGATACTCCCATCTTGAACAAGTTACCAACAGAATTAGAAAACTGAGTTGGATTTTCAAAAATTTAAGGTATATCGTGCCAAATAAAACAACCGCCAACACAAATAAACCCAGAAATATACTTAATGAAATATACATAGCTATAGTCCAGTCTGTCTTAGTATATTGCATCCCCATTTGGGGTGGGGCGGCTAAGACTAAATTCATAGACCTTGAGCGGGGACAACGGGCTCTAATAAAATTAATGTACTTCAAAAACCTAAGGTACCCTACACAAAGTCTTTATCAAATGAGTAATTTACACTCTGTTCGCAAACTATATATAATTAAAACTATTTTCAGGAAACATAAAACTCTTAATTTTGATCCCAGCTTAACCTTGAAAAGAAGAAAAGATATAATAGTTGAAATTCCTAAAACTAAAACAAGCTCGCCCGTATTCAATACGACAAACGCTCAGCTCAGCTTTACAATCGAGTAAACAAAGAGATCTACATATACAATAAACCATTAACTGACTGTAAAAAAATAGTAACTAATTGGATAAAACTACTCCCCTATGACGACACGGAGAAGCTACTGGAATAAATAAAACCTTACACTTAATGCTCTCATCATTCGTATTTGTACGTATACAGTCTGTTTCATTCATTGCCACTTACACTCACTCTGTCTTTTACATTAAATTTAACAAACCCTCACACTATCACCTAACTTTCACACACACAGATGCTCACATTCAACATTCAAATTCACATTTACACACCTTTATACTCACAGTAACACACCTCAGTATTCACACTCACACACCACCATTTTCACATTCACACACCTTCATAGTCATAGTCACATTCACACACCCTCATATTCGCATTCACACATCCCTACTCTCACTCGCGCATTTGCATGCTTCTTGTCTAGTTTTAATTTTCTTTTTCTATTTTAAATCGCCTGTTTTTATAACACTTAAAACAAGTAATTTTATGTTAATATTTTAAGTTTTGGAAGAGCGGAGTCTCCTAACACAGGCTTTTTGCTTAAAAGGAGGCTCCAACCACTAGATGTTAAGTTTACTTGTAAAACAAATAAAACATTTTTCATTTTCATTTCATTTCATTTCATTTTTTTAAAGTTATTTGCAATATTATTGTTAATTCAGTGTACCCTTCGGATCCACTGCGGAATTACGGGAAGAAAAATTTTTTGTTGTATAGGTATTAAGTCTGGGCAACTTATAGGCTATAATTTATTTTGGAAAATGGAACACCTGATGCAGAACCGCAACAGACCAGCTAAAGTATACGAGATATAAAAATGGTGCCATAGCAAAAAATATTCCACGTGAAGAGCATTTTCTGCTGTGAGAATAAATTTGAAGATCTGGAACACCTGTTGTGGAACTCCAAAGCCCAGCGACACTATAACATATACAGAGTGTTATTGACAGCCCTCCACAAACACACAGGATTGATTCAGCTCCTTATTCTGAATCATATCCCACTGGAAATTTTCTCAGGAAAAAAAAAAAAATTATGCCGTTTTTTCTGCTGATATTCCTTTATTTCAATGTAAAATTACATTCTCTGTATGCAACACTCCATTTATGTAAATAAAACAGCTGAATTAAAAAAAAACAGCAATGGATGTTAAAAAACTCTAAAACGAACGACGCTTGAAATCAGCTGTTCACTTTATGCCTAGCTACAGTACATCGAACTCGCCGCATGCTACTCTTCCCTCCTAACCAATAGAGAGAGAGTAAATTTGCACGATTGTACAATGCCACGATTGCAGTGTTGCCAAGTTACTAGACCTTAATTTGTGAGCAAAAATGTTAGAACAAATTTGGTTCACCTTAAACTTAAGAACCTCTTTTATAAGTTAAGATTACAGATTTGCATTTATCAATTATGCAAATCTTTTTATGCACCTAATTTTAAACGAAAACTGCACTTAATGTGCCCTTGAGTATTTGTGGCACGTATCTTATTAATTAATTAATTCTTTATTCAAGTGATCACTGGAACCAGTATCTAAGCCACCCAAGGGGCTTTTACATGGCTTTACAACAGCTACCTATTGATAGTAGAGTCGGGAATCGAACCTATGCCCTCTGCAATGGCAGCCTAACCTTACACGGGACTTGCACTACTCATACTTTACTTAAATTTAATTTACTTACATTTAAATTAGATTGACAAATTAATCGTTTCAGTCCGCCACGAAAAATGACAGCCTACTTTAATCCATTTATGATTAAATTATTAAAAGTAGCGCAAAAACAAAAATTTTTGCACAAGATTTCGTGCGAAATTTTCGTGTAGTTGGCAACATTTGTCGTCGCATCGCGAGCAGCATGCAATTTACTGGCACTGGCCACTGGCAGTATCGCTCGCTATTGTGCGTAAGCGCATGTCGATTCGGTTCGCCCGTGCAGTCGCGTTGTGACACGTTCGGTTCGTGTGTGTTACGTTCGTAAATTTTTTGTTGTTGTGTTGTGAAAAATGGCTACATTTAGTGCGCGTGAGTATGGAGAAATGATGATGTGCTACGGGGAAGCTCGGGGAAATGCTAAGGAAGCCCTCCGAATTTACATTGATAGGTATCTCGACCGTCGGCATCCGTCAGACTCCCGGATAATTACCAATGCCTATCAACGAGTGCTAGATAACCAGCCCATAGTTCCCAATCAGGAAGGCGCCGGAAGACCACTTCGCGGTGTAATTACAGAAACAGTTTTAGACTTGGTCCGTCGAAATCCACGCCTAGGAACACGCACTGCAGCTCGATTATTGCGGCGGAATCATGGAGCCCGCGTCTCACACTTCTTCGTGCATAAAACGCTGCGAAGGGATCGGCAACGGCCTTATGTAATACATAGGGTCCAAGCCCTATTGCCTCGTGATCGTGATCATCGAGTAGCGTATTGCCGGTGGTTGCGAGCTGAACACGATCGAAATCATAACTTTATCGCCCATGTGATATGGACCGACGAGTCGACTTTTACGCGCAACGGTATGTGGAATCGTCGAAATGCGCATTACTGGTCGCAATCGAATCCATTCGAGATCCAAGAGACCGGACATCAAACGCGTTGGTCGGTAAACGTCTGGGCAGGAATTTATGGTAATAAAATCCTAGGGCCTGTGTTTCTTCCCGCGCGCATGAACGGAGCACGCTATCTCGATTTTCTTCGCGTTAACCTAGAAAGAGAGCTGGAGACCCTCCGTGACGAGCTGGACGAGGAATGGGAAGCCTTGGAAGATTTACCACTTGCGCACTTGCCAATGATTTGGTTCCAGCACGACGGCGCTCCTCCGCACATAACGCTCCCAGTGCGTTCTCATTTAGACGCCACCTTTCCGAATCGCTGGCTTGGCAGATTTGGACCGCAACCCTGGCCAGCCCGCTCGCCCGACCTTACACCTTTAGACTTCTTTTTGTGGGGCTACGTAAAGGAAAAAGTGTTTGTGAGTGCATGTGCAAGTGAGGAGGAAATGCGAGAACGCATCACGAACGTGTTCCAGCAGCTACGCTACAGCTGCAATGAGGATCCCACCTTGCTGCCCCGCTTACACGCGGAGACCCTGCGCCGTGCCAATGTGTATGAACACCTCGGTGGAGGTCACTTCGAGCCGTATCTCATACGACCGGAGCGATTCTAAGGTAGAATTATTTTCTTTAACTTATTTTTTTTATCTGTGTACGTGTTTTACTGTGTACGTGTGTGTACTCGTTGTCACTCGTTTCAATGTAACGTAACGTAACGTAATAAAAGACGCGGCCCAGGTGCGCCGGGGAGCGCGCGGGGGGCGGGGGCAGCCTCGCTCAAGCTCGCTGCGCTGCCGTCCGCTACGTGCGTTTTGCCACGGTAACGATACATTGCGTGTGAGGTAATAAAACAAATCTGGTTGTTTGGATTACCTTAATGTTCCTGAAAGAATTTCATGTACCGGTCATCTTAATATGATGTACTGAAGCCACCCTATCAGTTTGCGGAGGGCTGTCAAACACACCCTGTATAGGAATGACGTCTTAGCAAAAGTTGTTAAGTCTGATGGGCATTTCCTGTTAACTTACAAAAATGAAAGATCTGGAACTTCTTGAATCGTCTCGCGCATCACGCTGTTTTCCCGTCCCCTGGCTCTTAGAATTCGACATCAGACGTTTCAGATCTTCGATTTTGACGACCCCGTTGTCGCTGGCATAAGCAACAGGATCCGCGTACGAAGTCGCGGGCAGAAGCTAGTTATTAATAAGGATATAGATTTTGATGTATGTGGGTGCCTAATCTGAAAATCTTGGAAAATTGTGTAAACTTATAAAAAACAAATCTTCGATTTCCATTTTGTCAATTTATGAAACAGTTAATGAAATATGTCATCTGTCATAATTCTGGCATTCAGTAATATCATTTTATCTCCCAAAACCATGTAGTAAAATAATTCTCCAAAATCAAAACATACAACACAAAAGCAAAATTATCCAGTAATCATGAAATAGGTACAGAGAAAAGGTCAAAATGCAGTGTTTGAATACATTTAGGGTCAGTGCACTGAAGTTGTCTGGTACGGGTCCCATTCAGCCTCACATCAACGTTCTCGCCAACATGTTCAATAGAAAGTCTACATACCGTTATATACCAAAGGACAAGAAACCGGTAAGAATCACTAGCTTACTGAAGTTACCAGCCAAGAGCCCACCACAACTCTGTTTATGCTCGCTGCCTATCGCTAGATGTTTACAGTTACCTGCATTTAATTATCTATCATGGAACGTGATAATTGGTATAATATTGTGGTGACGTCTCCACAAAAGCAAAAAATCTGAGTTGAAATTAATGTTACATTGAATTTTACATTGATGTATTAAAATCCTCTTCAGATTTTTAGGTACCCTTTTATTTTAAACCTACGTTTCTAGTGTTTTGATATGCGCAACGTGTCCATCGTGCGAGGGAATGACAGCCACGCAAAATTGATTAGTTCGTTCATGCACATGCACTACTGGCCCCGCGAACCCAGTGTCATAGCGTTATGGATGCCCCTCGACAGCCCATATCTGGAATTTCTTACCGGAAAATTTTCTCTTATTGGTTAGTATACAAAAACATTTAAAATATATTCTAGACCGGCCATCATCAGTCTTAGTTCAATTATTGTTCATTATTAATATTGGACATTATATTATAGCCATGCATTATGGCGACAAATGTCCTGCGAAACGTATCTATAGAGACATCGTGCCGAGACACAACGTCGACGTCGAGCGTCGTCAGCCATCTTGTCCCACGACTTTTTGATAGTTTTTGATGTTGCCAGATTTATCTTGCGATGTCGCGTGTCCCAGAACTTTTGTCGCCTTCTGAATACATGGCGTAATCCTTCATCTTCATTTTCTTCATCCAGGGGAGCGTCTCCTGGCTATGGAGTACCAGCCGCGCACACGCGAGAACAGGATGATCGGTCTCACCGTAGCGAACAGGGTGTATCCGTGGATGATCGGCGAGCTCGAACAATGGGGCCATGTCACGGACTCAGTGCCCGAACGACACCGGATGTATTTCTGCGCCCATTGCCTCAAGAGTCCCAATTTGTTTAAAAAGTACAATGTTGATTATATTCACGACGTGAGTATTTCCTCACGTATTGCGACAAACTATATGAGAATAGGTAGTGCCTAAATACGTGATTCAGTGGCGCCGATTCCCTTGTTCACAAACTAAACTAAATTTATGTTCAGTGCATCTTTTTCTTTCTATTTCATTAAGTAAAGTACAGAAGATAAATATTATTTTAGTCTATAGCCTCGTATAGCCAATCATGGAACATAATTTTAGTAGGTACAACAATCGATAGTAAATTGTAAGCAAGTGGGTAATACGGTAGATAATGCCGGCAATATACCTAACCTAAAAGAGGGGTTTGAACCTAGGAGACATCATACCTACTAGGCCAGTTATATCGAACATTAAAATCGCAAAATAACGCCTAGTTCTGATTTATAATATGTTGTTAGGACCACTACCAGTAGCGTACATCCGAGTTTGCAAGGTCCGAAAGACCTGTGCTAACTTTACAGCACTCGAAAAACCGCGAAATTTTCACACGTTTTTTTATATTCTCAATATAAGTCCTGAACTTTGCGTTTTTATTTTAAAAAATCTATACGTTTTTAAAGTAGACTAAAATTGCTACAATTTGAGTTCAGAACCAGCTCTGTAGGTTCAATACTTACCGAGATACAGCACTCAAATAATTTACAACTATTCATATTGTACATATTTACTAAGCATATTTACAGGGCATTACAAGGACTTTATTTTTAGTTAGAATTCTTCATTTTGAACGTTTCGTGAACGTTTCATAAAAAGTGTCTGATTCAGCCTGAAAATTCGGCACAAGATTGTCGACGTCGTCTTCTCTTTCTTCAGCAATTTCATGACTGGCACCTTTTTCCACCCCCAACCACTTCTGAACTTGGTGGTAAGTTCGATAAGCGTACAGTGTTTGCACCATCTTCCGTTGGAGGCAAACGGGCGAGGTCAAACTTAGCAATGGCGGCTGTTTTTACAATTTTTTTGTAGCGCAGGTTGTGGAGGGTATCTGTGCAGTCTCGGTCATACAGAGCTACTAGGAACTTCGCTCCCGGCATCTGCGATGGCTTGGTGGGCGGAATTAGGTTGGAGGAACACTTCAGCTGTGTTGATGAGTTCAACGTTTTTCTGAATTGCGTTCCACAGTTTGTTCTTCCCACGCCAGAAAAGGCCAGAGGTGTTGTGGCACCTAGTAAAGGCTTGGGGAAACAACTCGAATCCTGGGGGGACTTCCAAATCTCCAAGATTGAATGAGGTCAGAGGGCCACTCCACCTCTGCTACATTTTTGGAAATAAACATTCTTCACAGCAATCTTGTGCCAATTTTTCAAGCTGAATCAGACAATTTTTATGAACGATCCACGAAGCGTTCGAAATGAACAATTCTAACCAAATCAATGTCCTTGTTATTAGATATGCTTAATAAATAATATTTACAATATTAACAGTTGTAAATTTTTGGAGAGCTGTATCTCGGTAACTATTGAACCTACAGATCCTGATCCCAAATTGTAGCAATTTTAGTCTACTTTAAAAACGTACATGTAGATTTTTTTTTAATAAAAACGCTTAGTTCAGGACTTATATTGAAAATACCAAAAAACGTGCGAAAATTTCTCGGTTTTTCGAGTGCTGCTAAGTTAGCACAGGTCTTTCAAGCTGCAAACTTGAATTTACGCTACTGGTCGTAGTCCTAACAACATATTAAAAAAACAGAACTAGCCGTTAGTTTGCGATTTTAAGGATTTTTAGCGTTAGATATGACTGGCCTATACCCCTCTGAGAAAAGGGCACTGAAGTGGAAACTGAAAGTTAGGACATTGATGTTATCTAATTATCTTTTTTAAATGTTATAATCACAGATTGAAGTACTGGGCACAGCAGCAGAAGTAACAGGGCAGGGTGTGGGAACACTTTTGCTAAAAACGGCAATAGATAGCGCGTACGAAATGCGACATCCGCTCGTCCAGGTGCTCGCAGTCAGTCAATATGCGTAAGTTATTCAATTCTAAACCAAATAATATATTTTATCATTTATTTAATTACTTTTTCTTACATGATAAACCAGGTGATTTTGACAAAAGTATCTATAAAATTATGTTAATTTTCAGTGCAAGAATTTGTGAAAAATGCGGAATGAAACAGGTTTGGACAATGAAATACAGAGACTTTGTTGATATATGTGGTCAAAGCGTTTTCTTCCCACGCAGTCCTCACCACACAGTTGCGATTTACGTCAAATACTTTCCACCAATTAAAGGGGGAGAGTTCCCATGCAAGCCAAATTTCTAACACTGCAACCATAGTTCAAAATTATCCTGTCCATGTATCACAAACTTTGGCACGTACGACACGAACAGTTCATTTCTTGTACAAACTCCGTTTCAGAACTAAACTAGTTGTAGGTATTGAAAATGGTCATACATTAAAAAAACTACAAAATATATGTTTCTTTTAATAAAAACATTACAAAATATAATATAAATGTTACAAAAATGCTAACAATAATAAATAATACGATAACTGCTCTTAACTAACAATAGTTGAACCTAGCAACTACAGTTGTGTTCAATTTTGGTATTGTTATGTTCTACGTCTAATGCGGTAACTTATTACCTAAAAATAAACTTGAATGTTTACAAATACACTCATAGATGAGCTCAATGTGGGGTACAATGGGTTACGGAATCACGACAATCCCGAGCAAGCAGCACATAATAGGTACCTTGTTTGGGGAAACGTCAACGTCCTGTGCGCAAATATATACCTATACACTCCAATATTATAATGTAACCGGTAACAGAAGATTAACTTCTATGGAATTAATCCCATATACACGACAAAGAAACCACTCTTTTAACCAAGTGTCCATGTATATGTCACAAACTAAATATGTATACTGTAGGTAAGGTATACCTGAATATGATAAAATCAACAAAAGCATATATGTTTACCATGATAATGTTGAAACATCACCTAACGATATATTTATAACATGACATATTACAAACGCTTCTTATCTTGTAAAACAACAAGATTTTAAATAAAAAAGAAATTGATCAAGACCTCTCAAATGACGAAGCAATAAAGTAACCTACTGAAATAGTTTGCCAAATTAAAGAACTCACAAAAAATTAATGCAGACTAACAAAAAGTCTTGCACTATTCATGGGACAAGTTCGATTGGATACGCTAAGTTACGCAAATCAATGTTTGTGTTGCGATCAAAGTTTTGGTTCAAGTGAATATTAAAGTTATCTAACTTAGAAAGGTGATCGGAATTTAAATAAGCATGGTGAATTTTAATCAGCCTATAATGTTACCACTGCTGAGACAGGAGCCTCTTTGAGAGGGGAGAAATAAAACAATGATAATTATAGTATGGACCGAGAAATGAAAAAATAGATACGCAATAAAAGAATGAAGCTGAAGTAGAATTTGAAAATAAACAATAATTACGCATAGAAGAAAATAATTAAGATAAGTAACTCATTTCGAGCTTTAAAAAACAAAAAAAAAATATAGCAGATAGCAAGAAAGAAACTCGCTTAATTTTATACTAACGCAAGTTACGTCTTTAACATTATGGCAAAAATCTCTATAGAAATTAGGAAATAATCAATTTTATAGAACGAATGCTTCGATAATGTAACAGAAGAAATTATACACAGTTCATCAAAGCACTTTCCATTTACTGTTGTGTAAAGCCCTTGTTAGATTATAGAGTGGAATGCCATATTTCTAAGTTATGTAGGTTTGGAATGCTCCAGAAGTTAGTGCTGAAGAAAAATGAACCAAAACCCACAAATTACATTGACATCGAACTTTTAATCCTTACACCAAACTATAAAACAACATCCCTAAATGGCATATAGCGCAACAGAATCCCACAGGAGACTGACTTTTAAAACCTAAGACGTACGACCTAGTTTTTCTTGTAGCCCCACTGGGATGCACCTTCTTTGCCACCTTTCCTGCCGTGTTCTGAGTGATTGTCGTGGTGATGTTCGTGACCATGCTTCCCATGATAGCCTTTGTGATCGGCGTCCACGTGGCCTTTGTTACTGGAAAATGAAACGATTTTTTTAACACAGAATAATTATTAAAAATCGATAAAAGTCATCATCAGTAACAAAGTTAGAAATGTAAAAATAACAAATCAACTGATTTTACAACCGCATCTAACGATCGTTGGAGAACATCTCCACTGATTGAATGAGTAGGAAGCCACCCATACGATGAGATGCAGCATCCTGTAGTATGTTCTAAAAATATCTTTCAGCTGTGCACTTCCTTCAATTCACATATCAAGCTTATTCGCTAGCGGTCATTAAAGGAAGTTATGTTTGCAATACCTTGAAAAGTGCCTATAAATGGTTTAATGAAATAAACGGTCTGACTTTGATTCAAGAGTATATACTCGTAGACTAAGTTTCCTTTGCTGGACATCGGCGTCCCAATACATTTTTGTAACCAATGATTTTGACTGCTTTCTTTGAATGACCTACAACCTTGCCAATGCCGTTCTCCTCATCTGCAATATATGCCTGTTCGCACTATGACTCATTAACACTTCAACAGAAGAGAATTTAAAACTTACGAATATCCCTTCTTTCCTTTCTCAATGAAGTCGTGTCCTGCGTTGACGTGATGTGCCTTCTTCTTCCCGCTCTCGTTGCTGGCATGCTTGGCATTGAACTTGCCGTACCGGTGGTGTTCACCGCCCTTGTGGACGTCATCGTAGAACTTGTGTTCTTTGTGGAATTCGTCCTTGTGGTACTTGTTGTGGTAACCTGGAATATAAGAAATATTACATGAATATTTTTTTTGGTATCAAGTCCTTATCGTTATAGGCTTTAGTGTTGAATATTGGGATGACTGCAGTTAAAAGAAGGAAGCCGAATGGTGTTGTGAGAATACCAGCTGAATTATTTTATTCGTAAGAGAGAGGAACTACAACCTTGCTAAATTGTGGTTAATACTAATATTAGTTAGGAAGGTTTGCCTGCGGCTAGTGCTTAGAAAAGGCTAGTTACCTACAGTAATTCCCACTAAGGTTAATTCGGATATTAGCGTAATCCACGACAAACGACGTAATATTTACTTATTGAGGGCAACAGGTAAGGTTACGACAAACTGTAACAAGTAAGGTTACAACAATGAATAGCTTTTATAAAAGGATTACATTCAAAGTCGTGACGCTCCACATTTTGGACACATTTTTTGTCATACAATATTTCCGAAATGAGCTTGAAGACAAATTAAATAGAACTTTAGTCACGTACACGTGCAAACGAATTTCAGACTTTGTGCCCAATCTTTTTGATTATGACAGTGAAAAAGATCTTGAAGTGCGAACTCGCGAGTTGTTCTTTGTGAACGAATCAATGGAAATTGTAGTATTGCGGTTGAGGTCAATTCAAATTGAATTCGAATAACAAATAACTTTACGTAACTTGGCTTTCACTTGCCGCAAATTGTTACATTTTCTATTATAGCAGGTGTACTTGGGTTTTTGATTATGCCCAAATATGTTTCGTTCTAAATCAATTTCTGTAATCAGTAATGCAACTTTACATAATACATGTTTGATTTTGTCACTAAGCAGTTTCTTCTCGTTCAAATAATGTATTTGTATTATTTATTTATTATTAATCTGTTTGGTTCGTTGCCGTTTGTATTTTGTAGGAATATACTATTGTGACTGACAAGCATTTAGAATTGATTATTGGAATGTAGTAAAGCTTCGTAATATTTTATTGCGTTGGTATTTCGATTGGTTTGATGGTTGTTGCGTCCCAAATCATCTTTAAATAAAATTGCTATAAGATCGTCCATTCATCGACGAATCTTTTAGGTTGAAGGTTGAACCATGTAAAAACAAATAAAAATTTCGGTATACGCAATCACATGGTCTAGACTAGAAATTGCGCAATTGAAGGACATGTGACATCCATCAACTCGCACTGGGCCTCTGTGCTCAGAGAACTATGTCCCGAATCCTGGCTATATGAATATTACACGTAGATTATGTGTGTAGGTATATTATTCTGTACAATAAAGGTTTTCGAGTTAAACTTACCCTTAGTCTTATGTCCCTTCTTGTGCCCCTTCTTCTCATCGAACTTAGCTCCTCTGAGTCCAAAAGCCTCTTCTTCATGGCTGCCCTTATGTCCGGCATGGTCGTGGTGCTTCTTCTTCTTCCCTTCAGCTTCCTCGTACTCTTTCCTGTGATGCTCATCAGTCCTGTAGCCTTTGCCTCCCTTGTCTAAATGGTGGTCGTGGTGGTAGCCTTTGGAAGTCTGTAATGCGTCAAATTGACTTTTATTATATTAGTGGTGGCTCGAATTTCGTTTGTATACGTTGAGTATTTAAGTGAAATAATGCAATAACATAATCTGGGATTGTTTATCGTAGTTTTCTTGCCATCGTTGTTTTCAGAAAAGTCAATAGACTTTTCTTACATCCTGCATTAATAGGTTTATTATATTCTCCAGACATAATCACATCGCTTGGTTTCTAAATTTAACGACGTCATCTGGTTATGCTAAGATGACTAAGGGCCAATTTTTCAATTATATGATAACTTTTTTTCGAGGAATAATTTTGAAATTTTGACATTTCATACGAAAACTGTCAAACGTCAATTTTACTCCTCGAATAAAAGAATGGACAGATAATTTTTATTCGTTGAATAAAATTGACGTCTGACAGTTTTTTTATGGAAAAATGGTCAAAAATTCAAAATTATTCCTCTGATAAAATGATTTGGCATTGGAAAAATCAGCTCTAAAACAAACATCACTTATCTACATATTTAGGTATCTATAGCAGAATGCTTGGTTCTATAGCCATAACTAATGTTCTACGACTAGGTGAAGTTGCAATATCGGTTACACACAATATCCAATATGCTGTTGTGGTTTGAATTCTCTAACTTAACATTTAAAGGTCAGCAGCCTATTTTGTACGGCTAATTTCTTCATTCATTTTTTCTATAACCAGACGTACTTCTTACAAGGACGTGCGCTTTCCCTTCGGTAAAAGAAAGTTTTCAAATGAAGACAGAAAATAAAAACATTCCCATTTGATGAGTTAACGCATTAACTTAATTATAAGAAAGTATCATCCTACAGGGTGGCTGGGACATCCACGCGCAAACTTTAACCATGACATCAGCACATGACTCTATCCCTCCTAGATTAGAGATTTTTCGTCGTATATCAAAAACAACCAGCCGTTTCATAAAAAGTGCAATATGCGTTCAAAATGTAAGGAACAGCTGATTTAAAAAAAAATAATGGACTATATTATTTCAAGGCACTCGGGTTAGAATCATGAACTGAATCCATGGTAACAGGTTGCGCGCCGATGTCCCTGCCACTCTGAATAAGCCAGTTTGGGGAACATGGGCTTTGCGAACAATAAACGGTAAAAAATGAAGCTGTTGAATAATTGGATCTGTGATTGGTAGAACCTTATTTTAACCGAAAACCATGTGTGGTTTTCGGTTAAAATAAGGTTACAAACGAGGGGATCGCTCACACAAACATAGTGTTGTGACACTATGTTTGTGTGAGCGATCCCCTCGTTTGTAAACAGGCGAGTCATTCGTACCTATAACATATATCTCATCATCATCTGCCTTGCCTTTTCCCAACTATGTTGGGGTCGGCTTCCAGTCTAACCGGATGCAGCTGAATACTAAACAACAACATATATCTATACATACAAAAAAAAAATTGAAGTGTCTGTTTGCAATGTCAAAATAACAGCTTTATAAATGCAATATTTCTAAATGCATAATTATGAAAGTATATACGGTAACTTTAACAAAAATACAATTTTTAAAAGGTTTGTCTCTCCTGCTAATCTCCGAATCGGCTGGCCCGATTTTGACGCGACTTTCACGGCAAATAGCTGATGTTACAAGAAGTAACTTAGTTTACTTTTTATTTTAGAAAAAGAATTAGGATTTCGCGCAGAAAAATTAAAACCCATGAAATCCAATTTGTGTACACGAACGAAGTCGTGGGCCCAGCTAGTTATAAATAAACAGTGATCAAGATTACTAATTACCCATATTGCTATCACAAATTTAATTTCATCATGTTGGTTGTTATGAGTGTGCTATCATTAGGTATTCTCTCTAGAACATCATCGTAGCACAAGCTAGTTGATACTATTACATATCTACATAGGTAAACATCTGTGCAATGCATGAGTTTTATGAATTTATAGAAATGCCTCATGGGCATAGGGTTTCCTGTAAGCGCTTTATTACATTATCTTATTATTTAATAACATGATAACCGGTCTTATTGTTGACACTTCCATATTATTGCTCAATTGTCACGCGTCGTGATTTCCTTGGATTAACGTAGGATGTCACTTACAACATCTTAACATCACACTAAAAAAAAAAAATACGCGTCGACTTGAGAACGTCCTCCGTTTTTTTTCGTCGGTAAAGAAGTGTCATACTTTCACACCTTTATTCATAAATGTTGCTCAAAGTTAAGTAGTGATTAGCGACAGTTTAACCACACATTTTTGACGTTTGAACGTCACTTAACGTTAGGTACCGTACTGGAGAATTCATTTAATTGTACGTAGGGGTAGTGTTTACAATAAATACATAAGGTGTTATTCTAAAAATAAGCTGATAGTCTGTTACCTGTTACAAAACGTTTGCGACCTTCAGAAAATAAAACAATTATACCATTTATACCCGTAAAAGTGTCGCTAAATGCCACAATGAAATGAGGATGAGCAGCGAAATGTCTTCCTATCAGTCTACTAACATCAAAACATTGTGAGCTATAACGATTATACGATAAACCCTTGACAATTTTGTAGCAGTCATTCATACTCCGCCGTAGAACTGTTGCACAGAAATGTTATAAATAGGTGTAAACTCTTACCTGCCCACCATGCTCTGCACCGTATCCTCCGTGCTTTGAATGACCTCCACCTTGAGAATGTCCATGAGCATGCTTCGAATGATGTCCAGTCGAAGCGCCGTACAAGTCTCCTGAAGCCAACTGCTTAGGAGCTTGGATCAGCGGTTCTGCAGACACCGGCACTGGGAGAGGGTTCTCAGCAGGAATAGGGTTCGGAGCCAAAGGAACGGCCACTGGCGGACTGGCTATGAACTGAACAGGTTGCACAACAGCATTCACTGGAGCAAGCTTCGCCGCTTCAGCAATGTTAGCACTGTTTACATCAGTTTGCAAGTACCGAGGCGCCGGTGCGTACACTCTGTGATAGTGATTTGCGCTCGCTGCAAGCATCTCCTCGTAAGGCGGGGATTCCATCTCCCCATCATCAGTAAACTCGTGGACTTCGTACTGGTGTAGCTGACGAGGCACGCGCACATATTCCGCAGCTCTCCGTGCTCTCGGCTCACAACACCGCTTGACACGAATATGCTCGTCAAAGGGTCCTGCATCATGTACATCGCGCCTGCTCCTGGACTGCTCATAGTCATCATACGAGTCGTCTACATCTTCCTCCTCCACCCACGGCTCCTCCACCACTTCAGCTGCCGCGATCGCCAGCAACAGCAGGATGACCACTGGCCGCATTTCGTTCTTTAAATGATCTAAAACTGTTCTATTTTTTTGTTTTATACTTCTGAACCTTTCCCCGTTGACTAAGAAAAAGATCTTGCTAAATGCAGTTGCATTGATATCAGCGTTTTTATATGAGCCGGTGGGTAAATGTTTGTTGTGTGGCGGCCGGGCGGTCGCGCGCGCGGTACGGTCAGCACTGATGGCAGACGTAGCTCACCACCTAGAAAGCGTATAACGACACGGAGCAAATTAGTTTTCCCGGTGTATTATTTTCGCGATTTTTCGACCGCAGTGAAAACTGCGGCCGTGAATTGAATTAAACTTTTTCTAATAGACTGGCCGTGAGATCCGGTTGCGTAAGCAATTACGAGGGGAGCTAAATGATTTTGTATGCGTGAACTTTGACGGAAGATGTAACTTATTGTACGCAGGTAGTCGTCGGTAAAAAAATTTCGATCTACCCGATATTATTTGACAAAATAATGGTGGGTATTCTGTTAAACATCATTGATATTGATAAAACATACTAGTTTATAAAATTCTCTTCTAGGTATCTATGCTTTTGTTTTATTTTATCATTTCTTACAAACTGCAGGTGGTCACTTCAAGAAAAAGTGATCAGTTATCGTATCGATTAGAATTGCTCATTACCTACTCTTCATTCGTCCAACTATATAATTAGTTAAATTTTACTCTAAATCAAAGATTAATATTAGAAAGCCTATTTTGCGTACCAACATAAACAAATAAACAGCAGAGATGCGTAGACGCGTGTTTGTATGAATCACAGTCTGTTGACGTACATCAGTGAGTGTTATCTTATCAAAATATTGTCCGCTTTAAGACGTCAATGGCGGTAAATACGGATTCACTTCGAGCTAAGGAACTTTATTTTAACTGTGTTGCAAGACTAGTAAACACTTAACTGTTAAGATGACTTTATTTAATCCTACATCTCCCTACATTGTAACATTGCAGCCGTAAAAAAGTTAGTCGGTAATCTGGGTAAAGGCAATATGACTGGTAGGGGTAGACTAATTACAATAATGTAATCAAAAAAGCAGCAGTGTGGACGGTGACCTCAACATACTAAGCTAAGATTTGATTCAGCGAGGGGTTCCGTAACTCAGCCTCTCCTTGACCAAGATGCTGGCTGCTGCAACCAGTTTTTATTAACAACGATTATTATACCACTACTACTGATTGGCACGTATTCCTTAGCACAGGAACTTGAATGGAATTGGTGAAAAATAGGTCCTTGATTGAACAGCACCCTAACTGCGTTACACACTTTCAAAATCACAATGTTTGAATTTGAAGGATATTGCTAATCCATTGCTACATATGTTCGAAAAATTTGTCTGCTCAACAAAGTAAATAACGCAATGAATGTTGTTGAACTGTCAAAATATAACTTATTGTAATTTTTAGTGTGTAACGCAATTACCCCGCCGCTTTAAGAGTTGATGTTATCTTAGAATCTGTCATTGATTGAGGCACCTAATTATAGTCATCTTTATCTTATTTAATCATTGCTGATGCTATAATTGGTCTATTTCATTCAGTGTATTACTGCGTTAGAGGTATTTGTTGAACTTATTTGAATTGGCATTGTTATGTGCAGATATTCTTAACATTTTTCAGTAGGGGTCTGTCACTACAGTCCAGCCGTCGAGAAAACCTACCTGACACCTGTCAGTGCGCCAATTCTAGTAGCGAAAAAAGATCAAATTCGCAAAACACGTACCTATACGTTTGCATTGAAACTGACAGGTGTCAAGAAGGCATTCTCTCGTAGGTCTGCGCAGCCGGCGCCGGCGTCTCGCACGATCGCTCGCAACAGTTAAGTAAATAGGATGAGTACATCTCTAAGATGACAAATATTCAATATTCGTCGGTGAATGTAAGTCGTGATCATAGATTGAAATGGTTAAGGAAATGTCGGTAACGTTGGTCACGATCAGAATTACAGTCGGTTAGCGGGCTGGATGCTGCAGTGTTACAGTTGTTGCTTTAAAAAATGCTGTCGGTGTTTTCTGACTAATCTTTAGATGTTGCAAAGGATTCGTTGTTTCCTTTCTTCTGTGTCCTCTTTAAACCAATCATGATGACATTCACGTACGTAGACTGTTACTGATTGATTTGTATTTTACTTAAAGAATTTGACTTTACAAGTCTGCTGGCAGTATTATTAAATGTACTAATGGTCTGTTCCAAAAGTATCTGTAGAAAAGTTAAACAAGCGGATTAAAAAACGTAACTGTGGATGCCAAGTTGTGCTGGTACTAATTGAGTGCTTTGATTTGATCATAGAATACAAACACAAATTCTAGTTTGTATAACCATCCTCACTCTCCTGTCGCACTGTGTCTGTGCTGTGTGGGATGCTCGGCGCAACATGTCTTTCCCTTCCATACTTCTCTATTAGTCGTCATCTCGGTAGTCATCCTCTTTCAAACCATAATTTTTTTCATCATTATATCAATTATTTTTTCACTTAAAAGATGTCTTTCGTTTGACATTTTTGAGGTTAATTATTTCATTACAATTTCTAATAATTATGCAATTATGTTCGTCAATGATTAATTATAGGAACAAGTGGTAAAACCTACCTACCAAGGTAGGTATATACAGTTGAAACCTACTAAATACAGATGGGTGTGTTGAGTTGAGCGATTGCGTTTAAAGAATTCAACCTGAACAGGGTTTGTTGAAACTTTCATCAGGTACTATTTTAGCTAGGTATAGCTCGATCGTCTAAACTACGCACGAATAACGATGGCGTAACTTCGTACACTTTTTATTTTATATTTCGAAAACTAATTACCTTTCTCAAGAAGCTAGATGTATTTAATTGAAAGTGTATTTATTAGAGCAGCCAATTATTACTTTGGCAGCATATCGAATGTAATATTACAATGACGACCACTTAACTTTTTTGTATAACATAAACCAATGACCTGCCGTGGTGTTGATATTGTAAAAGGCAACCAAAGGTGTTATGTTAAGAGGACTGATGGACCGCAGCAGCACCAGAGACTGGTACTGATGACAATGAAATATTATACGATTATTTTAAAGTACTTAATCGTTATTTGACAGAATAACCACTCAGACGGCGCTCGTGGCTAAATTTAAGTTGTAAGTTAAGCAACGCTTTCCGAGGGTGATCCGTGGATGGGTGATCATTCATTACATACCGAGACCCCTCCGTGCCTCGAAAAACATGCTGAGCCGTTGGTCCCGGCCGTCGTTTGACAGTTTTTACGGGTAGTCGGAAGCCCAAAAGTCTGACAACCACTCTTATCAAGGGATATCGTATTACCCAGTAACTGGATTGTGGAGGTCCGATAGGCAGTCCCTCCATGTACAATACTGGTATTCAGCTGCATCCGGTTAGACTGGAAGCCGACCCCAACATAGTTGGGAAAATGCTAGGCAGTTGAATAACCATTCTAGAAAAATATATAAAGAGTCTGGATTCGTGCCCAGTTGATGGCAATAGACTCGCCCCCAATGAGGTACATGGGACTTAAAACGTAACTGGTGAAATGCGGCTGTACTATGAGGAGCACATTTGCCTAACCCTTCGGGAGAAGTGGACTGTTATGTATGGTAGCTGGTATTTATAGGTAATTCAGATAATATTTTAGACGTTGCAATTTCTTTTTGAACCTGAAAACTGTAAACGAATTTATTTGGCTCGTCTGATCTGAATATATCTTGGACATGATCAAGCTAAGAGTTTCTTGGAGGAGAAGAAGATGTATAGCATAATTTAATCATCCTATAATATTTCCACTGCTGAGACGCAGGCCTCTTCTCTGTGCGAGGGAATGGGCAGTAATCCACCACGCGGGCTCAGTGCGGGATGGTGGATGTCTCATGTTTGGTTCTAGAACATGCTGGTTTCTTCACGATGTTTGCTTTCATCGTTTTAAGAGCAGTGGTGCTGAAATAATTTACACAAACTAAAGTGCCCGCCTGGGTGCGAACCTAGAACTTGAAACTCGTAAGTCGCGGCCGTTCCCACTGGACCACCAGTGAGTGCTCTCTCAGAAGATGCACGATCGTATATATGGTTATTGCTTTGGTGTAGGCATGATGAGCCTCAAGAATTAAACGGTCACAGTTAAAAAAAGATAGGCTAGGTACCTACCTACCTACTCGAAAGTTGATATTGCTACAGTTAAATTGACAGAAAATTAAAATAAATAAAACACGAGAAATAAGTACAGCGGAGCTAAACAAAATAAATATATTTCGATCTCTTTAGATTAAAAGAAAAAATAAGGCAAGTGTTACAGCAGTCATAATAATTATTGCACATTGCGCAAAATGATCTTGTCCGAAATCCAAATTAATTTTTAATTCAATTTCTATTATATTTCATTGTCAAGTTGCACAGACAATATCTTGTTAGCAAACAATGGAAGTAGGTAAGTAATTATACCCATAGATCTTGAGTTTCTCTGATCATGGTTTGTGTGGAAATCTGATCGGAAGTAACAATATTATTTTGTCGATGGCGACGGAAGAAAATCATCAAGTTTGATGGTTGGATGGTTTTTGCTGTGCGTTTTTTGCGTAGCTACCTACCGTGCTAAATTAGACATTGTTAGGAAACTTATATTTTTGTTTTGCTTTGTTATCGCCGGATTTGAGATAATATTGTTTTAACTCCAATCTCGTAAGTTACAATAGATTTCTAAGTATTGTAAATTTATTTGTAAGAGGTAACACATTTCTTTGAAGCCGATGCAGCCCTTGTTCGCTTTAGGACAGCACCCTAATTGCGTAACACACGATCAATTGGAATGTGAATCATTTTGAAGCAAATTGCTAATCCATTGCTTCATAAGTTCGAAAAATTTATTTGCTCAACACGTACCTAAATAACGCAATGAATGTTGTTGAACTGTCAAAATGAAACCGATTCCGATTGATCGTGTGTTACGCAATTAGAGTGCAGATTCGCTTTACGACAGATTCATCCTATATATTTTGATGTCGCCTGTCTCGACGGATAGATTTGTGCTCCTTCGATGTCACATAATATATTCTTGCTGGCACTTGTATATGCCGTCTATATATGATCACATAGGATCCGCAGGATCTTTGCCGCCGTCTTGACGACAGATATCAAGAACTTAGATATTTTTGCTGAGCTATTCATAGTCATATATTTATGCTCATGACAGACGACAGTAGGTGTACGAGTACCTTAAGTAAAGAAGTGCAGAAAAATCCAAAAAAAATTGTCAATTATTTTATTTCACCATGTTAGTAAACAAATCGATACATCTAAAGCAACAGAGTGCGATATTTATGTTAACCGTAATACCGTCCAACTTACTATTTATATTAATTATTATTTACAATAATACACACACACTTAGGTAAACTTATTTTTTACTTAAAAATTAGCAAAAAAAATCAAACAATACGCCTTTATTAATGGAACTTACTAATCGTGATTGCAAAACAGTTTAAGATTTTTCGCTTTAAAATATTTCTTCCACACACTTGAAAGAATTATAAAAAATAATTAAGTACATTTTTTTTATCATCGTTTGCAGCTATAATTCTGTACTGTAAATAAAAATTTAATTGTAACTAAAACTTAGTTTTATATCTTATACTATATTAAATATGGCACAAACATTATCGACTAGTTATTAGATACTTAATAACTTTCAAAAGTCTTTTATTTTTCGTTTAAAAATAGTGTGTCCGGTGATGTACAATTTTGTGTTACATAAATAATTATTTTTAATAATATAGAGTAGGTGGTAGGTAGTACTTATTAACAAACATAATTTTAAAATATAAAGTAATATCAGAAAAATAACTTTATTTACAAACTAGACTCAAATTACACAGTTAAGAAAGTGTCACGAGAGATAACTATTTGTGTAACACAAAACATCGTTACCACCAATAAAAATCTAACTTACAAAACTAATTAATAAGTCTTTATCAAATGGTCTGACACAAAAGGCGTGAACTCTGGATCTTTAATTTTCTTCTTCTTGTGTAAAGGACAACTCTTCTGCCTTTGTCCTGTTTCTGACTTATTATGCGTCAATTTAAAATGTCCGGATAACGAAACACTTTTTTTCCTATGTTCCATTTTTTGGCAATTATTTTTATCTACAATTTTGTCCGCGCCGTTCGCGGTTGAAACACTATGCAATGTATTTTGTCCTAATATTCTAGAGTCTACTTGGTTTTGTTTTAATTTGTTCGTGTAGTCTGCTGACACTTCCAGCTGGCTGTGATGCAAACACGTTGATGTGATCTGAAAATATATTGATGATATTATTTTCTATGCATTGTTAAAAGTGACGACGTTGGTACAATAAGTGATAAGGTTGGTGTATGATTGACTGACAGGAGGAATTTTGATATCCTTTTAATTAGATACGGACACAAATAACACAACAAATTCCTGCCTATATAGGAAGGTACCTACTGAATCATAAGGATGAGATTAGATAAGATTTTTGAAAGCATAAAAATAAACATAATCAGCTTATATCATTCCCACTGATGGGAAACAGGCCTCACCTCTGTGAGAGGGAGTGGGCTATAATTCATCACACGGGCCCAGGCGGGTTGGTGGTTATCACATCTTCCAATTTTTGGTTCTAGGACATGCCGGTTTCCTCACAATGTTTTCCAAGTGATCCCTTTGGAAACAGCGCCAGATTAGCATCAAGGGTATCCAAGGACAGGAAAGGCTAGGTACTTACAGGAGTGGGCTGATGTCTCGGCCTCGCGTACAGCGCGGCGCGCTCCGCCAGCTCACTGCGCAGGCGCCACGCGCGCGCCGCCAACAGGCGCCGGCTCGCTGGCTGCCCATCGCCACGGACGCCGTGCCATCTGTGATCCACAATAGAATGTTAATTAATAAGAACCATAATGTCATTATCGGTGTGTGGTGTTGCGCGGATAGATTAAATTAGAAAACAGTACTTAAATAAGACTGAAAGTGAGATGCGGAGGAATGAGAAACTGTCGTAAGGAATGTTGTAAGTATGAATGTGGGTTGGCTATGAGAGTAGAGGGACGGAAAAATGACGGACGAATATAGTAAAGACGATATGAATAATTGGAAAGCGGGAGACTACTGAGATGACAGCTCAAAGATATTTGGAAGAAGACGTGCTGCGCCGATTCCAATTCAATCCAATCGGGATAAGGGCAGGAGAATGAATGTGTTGATCGAGTGTTATGTGTCGGGAGAGTACCGCAGAGTAGAGTGTTACCTGACGAGCAGCTGCAGCAGGCGCGAGTACTGCCCGGCGGAGCGCAGCGCCAGGCAGGCGGCGCGCAGGGACACGCCCTCGCCGCGCGCGCTGCCGTGCGCCGCGCTGAACGATAAACGCATCGCGCGCGTGTAGTACTCTAGGGCTAGTGGGAGGAGACCTGGAATGTAAAGCAGGACTATGGTATACTATGATGATAACTATAAGATATAAAAAGACCAACGAGAGAGAGGGAGAATGTACGTGACGGCTGCTACATTGTCACATTCGGCGGTTACATTGACAAGTACATTGTCGTCGCGAACAGAATGTACGTGACAATGTAACCGCCACGTACATCAAACTAAGTAACATTGAGTAAAAATTATTGCTGGGAAACGGCTTTTAATTTTGGTGTGAAAAATTGCAGTTTATGGTACCGCGCACAGCATGAAACTCACGCAAATCATTCTGCTTATCGGTGCCTTCAGCACATGTAAGGGTTCGTGGGGTAACACTTAAAACTTGTTTTCCTAAAATACATTTTTTTTATTGGGACTTCTAACACTAAAAGGTATGGTCCAGTATACAAAAATGAGTACAATAACGGGAACAATAAAATAACCGTCAGCTTTGTTAGGACTCTTTTAACACCCGATATTTTCTCACGATCAACATGAATATGGGTATTGGATTGGGTCCAGTTCGATGCTAAATAAAATTTTACCCTGAAATACTGAAACAGGCAGTTTGATGGGAGTTTTCGAGTACGTCTACACAGGCGAGGCATGCGCCGCAAATGCATTTATTTATGTTTATATATGTGAGATGCCTCAGCCTGCGTCACATTCGTAGCTTACCGCTACAAACAAGTTCCTCGCACTGTGTGGACGCATCTTAGTGGAATTCGACTCACCCCTGTCTTTAAACCAATTGCCGTAAAGTAAGTAATGTTCCCAATTCTTTGGCTCCAATTCCAGCAGTTTATCTAGAACTCCTCTCTTCTCGTCGTCTGGTTTGAGCAGCAGGAGCTCAAGATACGCCTGGACAAACCGTGGCTCTAAAGATATGCAGCGTTCCAGCATTTTCAGAGATTCTGCTATCCGATTTTTCTTTCTGGAAAATAGTGGAATATTGTTTAAAATGGTTATGTACAGTGTTGGATTGCCAACCGACACTGGGCCCGCGTGGTTTATTACGGCCCAGTCCCTCTCACAGAGAGAGGCCTATGTCCCAGCAGTCGGAACATAATAGGCTAATTATGCTATTGGATTATCATCAATATCCTTAAACATTCGCTTTTTTTATCATCGCTCGGTAAAAAAAGCTAATGTTTAAGGAGTTTCTTGGTAAAACGTTATAAGCTGTCATTAATTTATTTCCACTTCCTATACTGACATGACATCAATGTTTTCTTCTTCAGCAGTTGTTCTTCGAAGATATTCACTGTCCCTTGGCATGAAAAGTATTAAGTATTTTAAAATATACGAGTACATACCTGTACAACTTAGCCAGATTATAATGAGCATTGACATGATCTCTGTTGTACTTGAGAGCTTGTAAGAAGTAGTGTTCAGCCCGTCCTGATGCCAGCACCAATGTGCCCAGGTTATTGTGAGCACTCGCGTAGCTTGGCCATAACCTGGAATAATACAAATGTAGATAATATGTATTGCAGTCCGTAAAGCTTGTCATTTTAAGCGGTAGATATTTTAACAGTGATACAGATGGCAGCATCAGTACTCTATTGCTGAGATATGACCTTGACCTTAAAATGTTTGATCATGTCTCCAACTTTCGCAAGATACTCAAGTGGTCCCCATTCGACTTCACAGGAACTGTCGGATATTGTGTCTGCTATTCAATCTCCTTCACAATCCTAAAACACCATCCTATCTGCGGGAGCGTTTTTGTTACGCCCGTCCTTCAGATGCACCTTGCAGGTCGCATCTTAAAAACCTTCTCAAGTCCTCTCCCCACTGCACCGACTTCTACTCCTACTCCTTCACAGTGCACGCGGTGCGATTGTGGAATTCACTACCGCCTGACATTAGGGACTGCCAAACTGTTGCAGTTTTTAAACAAAGAGTGAAAGAACACTATCTGTGCACTTCTTCATAGTTGTGTATGTATTTACAATTTTAAGTATGATATAATTATTGTCATTCTAGTAATATTTATTTTAGAAGTATTTATGTGTGTTTATTTTTATGTATGTTAGTATAATCTCGTAATTTTTGTTTAGTTTTTAAATGATTTTTTTTTTATTCTATGTATTATCTTTTGTCCCCTTTGCTCTATCACACGCTGTCTACATCTCTCTATCTAGTGAGCGTCAAAATTAAGGGACTATTTCCTAACTTTGCTATAATTTGGAGGGACCAACTTATATAATCGATATCTTTAAAACGATATATGTATTGGGCAGCCAAAATCAATAATATTAAGGTAGAATTAAGGTATTATAACACTAAGTAGGTAGAACATTCCAGGGAGTAGTCTATCAGTTTGGTCCCTCCATCTTGATATCATGATGGCGGGACCAAGCATTTTATTAAAATATTATGTATATGATGAGGTAGCTAAAATTATAGCAAAGGAAGGAAATAGTAGATTAATGGTATTATTTTTTTATATATGTATGACAGAGATTGGAGATTTGGTCCCTTCATTTTGACGCTCACCTGTATCTGTTGTCCTATCTCAGGTATGCTGGAAGAGATTTCTTATGAAATAAGCATCACCTCTGTACGTATTTTTTCCGTTCTGTTTTTCATTGTCTGTTTATTTAAGTGTGTACATAAATGGTAAATATGCTAGGCAATGATGATGAGACAGAAAGGTATGGATATGTGATTGGTATAAAATCTAGTTTGCATAAATTACTGGAAGACTGAAGAATAAGTATTACTGCAACACTAGGATGAAGGCGATGAAAACATATGATGCAATCAACTTTTTAGTGTTATATTTTTTACTGAAATTATGTTTGCGAGCGAAAAATATTTACTTCAAGGCCTCCTTGTAGTGTTTGATGGCGTTCTCTTGTTGCTCAATATCTTTCAGGAAGTTCGCGAAATTGTAATGCAATTTAGCGTTATGCGGCAACACAGACAGGTCAGCTCTGAAAAAACAAACAAATAACCATTTCAATTAAAAGTTTACATTGCAAGGTACGAGTACAATCGAAGATTGTGAACGACGCTGTGTAAGCGAATATTATTTTATTTATTGACTAGCTTCAGCTCACGGCTTCGCCCGCGTGGATGTCGGAAATTATCCCACGGGAACACGCTACCAGGATAAAAAGTATGTCCTTCCCCAGGATGCCATCTATCTCTTTGCCAAATCAAAAGTTCAGTGGTTTAGTTCAGAGTTCAGTTCAGAGGTTAAAAATGGAATTACCCCTTTTTGTCCCGTCAGGGATCAATTTTTGACAACTTTACATACTTATTATTAATTATTTTCTGTCAAACGTATTAATAACCTCTCCCGCTCTGAGCTGAGCGGGGAAGGGCGTATCAGACTTTTACTGACTAAAACCCACCCGTATTCCTTCAGTTGCCTGTACCAGGGGCCACGGTATCTCTTTCGAACAACCCGCAGCTCCGGCGGCATCGGCCCTAGCGGACCCCGTCAGTTCGTGCTGACATCTCATTGAGGCGCGCGTGGAACACAACGCGCCGTCGACCCGGGCCTGGTCCTTAGCGGGCGGCGAGCTGCCCATTGCTCGCCGCCCACAAGCCCGCGTCTACCGTGGCCGGGAGTCGGCTGTTGACTCCCGTCCAGGGCGTCTCCTGCGGTGGCTAGGGGCGTGAGGGCGCAGAGATTGCCTCTCCCTCACGCGCTCTGCCTCCTCCTTCGCGAGCATTACTGCTTCGTAGAACGAGGTAACGGCCTCCCATTCACCCCTATATCCCCCTTTGAGGGGTAGATTTGGAAAACTTATAATAATAAACTTTATTACTTCCTTAGGCGAGTATTCTTGCTAAGTTTCAAGTTTATTAACTAAATTAATAAGATTTTTCATATAAACTGTATCCCCGCTTTTCACCCCCACAGGGGTGAAATTTTAAAAAATCGTTTAGGATTTATTCATAAATTGACTCAAAGATTATTTATACTAATTTTCGAGTTAATCAAGCCATGAAAAAAATGCCTCCCCTGTAAAATTTACTACCCCTTTTCAGCCCGTCAGGGCTAATTTTCTAAAAACCCTGATACACATTATTCTTTACTTTCGATCGCAGATATAAATAGTGAGTTTCGAGATACTCGGACCGCGCGCTAAATAAAATTCTTCAATACAAACTTTGAAACCCCCCAATCCCCTTTTAAGGGGTAGTTTAGAAAAACATTATATGTCAAACTTCATAATTTACTTAGATTAGTATTGGTGCCAAGTTTCAAGTTTATTAACTCAAGGAATAAGATTTTCCATACAAACAAAATCCCCCCAATTCACCCTCTTAGGGGTGGAATTTCGAAAAACCCTTTCTTAATGGATACCTACTCTTCACTAAGAACACACCCTCCAAATTTCATGTCTCTAGGACCAGCGGCTTAGGCTGTGCGTTGATATATCAGTCAATCAGTCAGTCAGGACTTTGAATTTTATAATACGAGTATATAGATAGATTCAAAAGTGGCGTTGTCACATCTCGATGTTGGTTCATTTTTAGACTAAACAGACGTGTTTGAATATCAGTCATTTAGGAACGATTATTATTTCCTATTTATTCAGGTTTAAACTTCACCATTCGAACCAATATTATTGCCTGAACCGATATTTATTCTTTTTCAGTCTGTACTTCTTCTACTTAAGAGTGTCGATGACAATCTAAATGGACTCGGCCCAGAATTCGGCTACGTGTTTGGCTCCATCAGTAGCGTCCATCAGCTACTGACCTTAGAAGCGTCTCCCTGGTCCTCCAATCCCTATTCCGGATGTGTGTCCTGGCAACTCCACCAGCCACCAGTACGGCTACTCCAAGAACTAACAGTCTGCTACCAGAGCTGCGACGCCACATCATCTGGACGCCGTACACGGTGATTATTACTGAGCCCACACTGAAATAGAAATATAGATTACAATATTTATTACTCCAGTAACACTATAAACAAGTAGGTAGACACTTTTATTTATAGTGAGTGGTTTAAAAATATAACCTAGGTACAGCTAGGTTTTACTATTTTAATAGAGGCCAATGAGAAATAACCTAACCTGTTTGTTTGTATATTATGGAGCTCAGGATGTGGTTTTAAAAGTAGACAATATACAATATTATGTTATAGATGGCTTATGGGTTACTGCTCCATATTGACAAATTACTTAAAAACTTCATGACAATAAAAATAACTACTTAAATTATTCTGTTGTTTTTACTAAGCAAGTCCAGTAATTGCGTAACAAAATTACAATTGGTCACATTTTCTTTCATTTTGACAGTTCATTGCGTTGTTGAGTTGACGAATTTATTAAACCTATGAAGTAATGGATTAGAATTATCCTTTAAAACTCTCTAATTGTGATTGAAACTGTGTTACGCAATCAGGGTGCAGTATTGTTCTTTTGCTTTTATGGTGTTCTACAGGAACCGGTGTATGATGCTTGACCATTTCCATGAGAAACTTTATTCAGTACTAACCTGGGTATGTACAGCACCCGCTCTGCTACCACGAAGCCCACAGTGACGAGCAGGTTGGAAGCTGGGAGGTACGGTATCACCAGCAGCATCAACCCCACTACTGCGGGTGTGTGGCGTTGGAGCTGAAAATAATTAACATTTTTTTATTTATGTTATTAAATGAGTAGGTACTTATTTGGGTATCCCTGTTGCCATTGAGATTAATATATAAAAAAAAAGATAGATTCATAGTACATAAGTTAATTGAGATAATAAATAGAAAGCATTGTATTGCAGTTGATGAGTCGTAGTTACCTTGATATTAATGAAGGTTGGCCGTTATTATTACCTACCTTCGTATTCAACTTTACACTTGTTATTTATGCAAACTTACTGTAATTATTTACAATTTATTGACGAGGTGATCAGAGGACATTTTCAATGTTTTATTGAGATGTACTGCACTTTTTTCTACCATCAGCATTGCATTGCATTACAAATAATAAAATCCACTTCGTACTTCTAAATCCACGAGGCACCGATACGACAGCGCCAGCAGTGCTATGAAGGCTGCACAAGTGAGCAGGTTCCGCGGATCCCATCCACTGGTGATGAGAGGAACCGAGCCCATCTGCCAGTCGTGGCTCAGCGTCCACGGACACAGCAGTAACCACCAGTTGAACGCTGCCAGGTAGCAGAAGGTCATCAATCTGTCAAAATACGAAACCGACATTTAGATTATCACTTGGAAGTGAATATGAAACAATAAAACCTGCATTCTGTTCACACATATTTTAATCGTTCGACACAAAAGATTTATGTTGCGACAAGGCCGCCCATTGTGTCACCCTTTGTAAAATTTATATATTTATGTCTGTAATGTATATGGTGTACATAATAAAGAGTAGGTATTCTATTCTATGTTGGTTTCTGTTTTTGTTTGAGTCTTAAAGTACTCCCTCACCAAGTATAGGTGTATGAATATGTTATACCGCAGTATGATCTTAGATGTTGAAGATGCCTATGTCCATTATTTCCTGTAAAAAAGTGTTGGTGATGATGAGGTACTTTAAAGAGTGCCAGATTTGATTTTGGCTATCGCGATAATGATAATTCTACGACAGTAAATCGTTTGAAAGCATCTGACGTGGCTGCTGATGTCCGGATTCGTAAGTTACGGTGTGCCGGTAACAATTTGCAGAGTGCCGAAAAAGAGTATAGCCTTCTAGCTGCATCTGCATATGTATAAGATTACCGGACACTAAATGATGGATGGAAAGCAGGCGGATTATCCTGTGGTGAGAATGCAGGCAGCGAGCCTTGCAGTAACGCCAGCCTGGCTCCAGCTAGCAGCACCAGTGCCGCTAATGCCCGAAGCACCCGTCCGTAGGAACTTTCACTTCGCCATCGCCATTTTATTGATGGTGGAAATCTGAAATAGTTGGTAAAGTTGCATTACTTTTATGTCAAAATCAAAAACATCTTATGTATTGTTTGACCAAGCAAATCAAGTAAGCACCTACTTACTGATGCATACTAAATACTATAGACATTTTCTACAAGATGACCTTTGGGAGATGCAAAATCAAATAGTGGGGAGGTGGTGGATTCTTCTTTTTATTATAGATTTGTTTTTATTACTTGGTAATTTGTTTATATTACTTGGTACATACTCAGTAGATGATAAATACCTACGACTGTTTCTTGTGTATTTGCGTCCAAGCATTATGAAATTTTTCTTTGAAATCTAGTTTTTTCTAAAAACAAATGCCACGCTTTGGGTCGTTTAATTTCAGTATGGGAATCATTGGCCTCCACACCCTTCACAGGAGTTCTTAGATCGTGTACCTACCTAAACACTAATAGGTATGTAAGCAAGTAGGTATTACACACAAAATGATGATTCATAAGTTACCTGTTAGAAGTCCAGCACCTGTAGAGATCGAAGGCTACGTTGAACAGTAGCGCGGTGAGTCCGGTTTCCTTGGCGAGCATGCTGAGCCCAGCCAGGGCCACGCTCGACCACACGCGGTGGCGACCTGATGACCTGGAATGTGAGGCTTTTAGTTGATGGGCCTTGAGTTTTATTTAATTTTTGCCAATAGCGTTCTTGCAAAAATTGTTAAAACAGATACAGTATACCAATCATTTAAACTGGTGTACCTATTTCCTATTCTTATAAAAACATAATTATAAATTAAAGTCGCTTTTCGTGTCTATCGATGTAACCGCGTTATTCTTGTAAACTACGCAATGGGTTTTGAAACGGTTTTCAGCATCATTTAGAGAATTTATTCCGGAATGTTTATGTGTATACTACATTATTACTAAACTAAAATTTTGTACAGAAATCTCGATGTTTTGTCAAGACGTAAAAACCGTGTGAAGCAGGGGCGGGTTGCAAGTTTAAGATAAAAATGATTCCGACATTATTTATGATCCCTTTGACTTACTTTGTGTCATAGGATGTCAAGTTATAATTGGATCAGCGCATTTGGGATGGAGCTGCTATTTATAATGTGTCCTTTACAAAGTTCTTATTTCATCTACCTATGATGTCCCATCATAGGTAACTCGTGTAATTTTGTTTTAAAGGCTGATTTACGTTTGCATTAGTTAAGTTGATGTCTACCGTCTACTTCGTAATGAAAAACAGCCTAACCAGATGCAGCTGAATACCAGTATTTTACATGGAGCAGTCGGTCCATCCAGTAACTGGGTTGTGGCCCAGTAACTGGATATTACATACCTCTTGGTAAGACTGGTTGTCAAATTTTCGGGCTTCTGACGACTGTCAAAGATCTACGAATGATAGCCGGGACCAACAGCTTATCGTGGTTTCCGAGAAACGTACCGTCCACGGAGCAACCGCGGCAAGCGTAGCTTAACCTGATCGATCAACCCGGGCGGCGGTTATTACTTAGCCACGCGTCCCAGGTGACGAACGTATAACTCCTATTTGATTCAAAACTGAAATTAATCCTAACCCTTTTTCATAATCTGATACCTACATAAAAATGACAGCTCCAATGTAATCTCCGTCCTTTATTGATAACATCCTTATTTACGGCAGAGGGCGCCACTCTCGTTAGCAATCTCACCGTTAATCATTATCGACAGCGATCCAATTCCCGATCGAAGATATTTAATATTCTGATTCTCAACGAAACTCATTTATATCAATTTTATTTTGTATCTTCGGAATTGAATGTAGCTCGAATTTCAGTTTTTTCTGACCTATGTAATTAAATATTCATGGCGTTGAAATGGGAAAATATTAATGGATATTCGCTGTACAGTCAACGCCCAAATCCAAACCTACAAGGTAAAGGTACTACGTTGGTAGAAGTGAATGCTTTATGTCGGTACCTATCTACATAACGGAGGTACCTATGTGTGTTCAGCACTGCTGACACGTGTGTTATTGTTAACCTATGTAGCTGTATTTATAATGTTTCTGCTATAGAGGTATAAGAGATGAGTGTTGAGGTTAACAGGTCGCTCATTCTCTATAGATAAGGGAGGATCCTCCGACCAGACGGCTGTTGTGTATAGTGGGCAACTAACTGCTCGACAATAGATGTCGGGACGTTGAAAACTCTGCTTGCGCGATGCAGGATTTAGCGTGACGTCAGTATGATGCGTAGTTCGCATTTGGCGATATAGATGACGCCACGGAGCCTTCGTACAAGAGGCTTGACCTGCTATACACGTCTACGAGAACGTCACTAAATATATGGGCAATAGTGTCAAGAAACTGAAGGGCAATACCTATATTTTCATGAACATTCGCATTCTAATCTCAGTGTAAATCTTTCAAAAATTTCTCTTATTTACCTTAATTTTTGGCAAGTTTGAGATATTATCGCTGATATGAAATTGCGACAACGCAGACTGTGAATAGCCTATCTTCATCTAGTAATAAAGGCACGCCAATTACCTACACTTGCTGCCTCGAAGTTGATAGAAGACTCATATTTATGTCAAACTTGCGCACATATCCTCAAAACTGAGTTGAGGGTAGAAACAAAGCTGCCAAAGTATCAACGACCCGTCTAGAATAACTTGCTGAGGTCTAAGTTATATTATGACGTCATAACTTACGGTAACATGTGGCTTTATATGGTGGAAACATAAATATTTTTAAGTTTATATAAAAATCTAGTTCTTTGTTAAATTGCTGATTTAGAAGGATTTGGGGATGGCCTTTGCCCAGCAGTGAGACAGTTAAGGCTACCAAAAATGATTGCTGAAATTCAAATTCAAAATATTTTTTACATGAACCTACATGGGCGCTTATGATACGTCAGAAGCTCTCATTGCTCGTTTCCTTACGAGAAGAGCCGGCAAGAAAGTCGCCTGGCGAAAATTAGTCTGGCGTGCGCTCATAGTTACCTGCGATTTGTACGGGAAACTGAACCAAATAGATAAAAAAAATACAGATAAAACGCAGCAGTTGCAGAGAGTTTGTCTTTCAGCCCTATTATAATGTGTATGGATAGAAGGAAGAAGAAGATTAGAATGAAATACTATGTAGCAAACTTACCCATGATATAGTAGAACAGAAGAGAGGAAGAAAAGGCACGCCAGAACATCAGCTCTACCGACTACTCCAGCCACCTGAAATAAAGGAAATGCACCCTTAAAATATTTATCACTAAGTCAAAATAATCGATAAACCATGAAAGAAAACCAGATTAAATTGCTGAAATTTTACTACATTATGTGACCCCTTATAATTTGTCATTTTGTTTAAATTATATCTGTGACCTTTATAATTTGTACCTATTCATTCGTTTATTTTAATTGCATTGACAAATTATACTATTCTGTTGCAGTATTGTGAAATATCTAATATGGGTTTTGCCTGAATTAAATCCCCTAACCCTCGCACTGAGAAGAGGCCTGTGTCCCAGCTGTGGGAACATTACACGCTGATTTAAATGAATTATATATATGTAAAGTCAGGAAAATGAAACGGTTAAGCAAGTTGCCTGCAAAGTTAAATAGTCAGTGTATTCAAATCACAACTATCATTCTTTGACTATTCTTTTTCTCCTATCCTCCTTATGCTACTTCCTGTCTTGACCCACATTTTTAATTTCTCCCTGTTCTCTTGTACTGTTCCTGTGGTCTGGAAGCAAGCTCATATCATCCCCTTAGCCAAAATTCCTAAGGCGGTCTCACCCACCGATTTCCGTCCCATTTCTATCCTCCCATTTCTCTCTAAAGTTCTTGAGCATATTGTTCATCAACAACTTTCTGCCTTTCTATGTGCGAATGACATCCTTAGCCCTTTTCAGTCTGGTTTTCGACCTGGTCATAGCACAGTAACGGCTCTTTTGAAGGTTACTGATGACATCCGCTGGGCTATGGACCACAAATCTCTTACTTTACTTGTACTCCTCGACTTTAGCAGTGCCTTTAACTCTGTCGATTTCGACATCCTTCTAGGGATCCTTAAATCTTTAAATTTCTCCTCTTCCTCTATTGGTTGGTTTAACTCCTATCTTAATGGCCGCTCACAGCGGGTTCGTCTTGACGAGTCATCTTCTGATTGGTGCTCTCTTACCGCAGGTGTGCCTCAGGGTGGCGTTCTCTCTCCTCTTCTCTTTTCTATTTTTATTAACTCTGTCACCAGAGTCATCTCTTCTCACGTCCATCTCTATGCTGACGACCTGCAGCTTTACAATAATTTCCTAAGGGAAGATGCGGAAGCCGCTGTTTCAGCCATGAACAGTGACCTGGATTTGATTAGCGAGTGGTCGCGGTCTTTTGGACTGCAAATCAACCCTAGGAAATCCCAGGCCATAATTATTGGCGGCAGGTATATGCGGAATAGGCTCGATGTAGCGTCGCTGTCTCCACTCTGTTTGAATGGAGTTCAGATTGAATACGCACAAACGGTTAAAAACCTGGGGGTGACCATGGACTCCTACCTGTCGTGGACTGCTCATGTTGCTCAAGTCGGTCGCAAGGTGCACTATACTTTCCATTCCTTGAAATGTCTCCAGGGCTTCTTGCCCTTGAACACCAAAATCTCTCTTGCGCAAACCCTCATTCAGCCCATTATTGACTACGCCGATGCCTGTTACTTGGATACCACGGAGGAGCTTTTAAATAAACTTGAGCGTTTGCAAAATATCTGTATTCGTTTTGTTTTTAACCTTAAAAAGTTTGATCAGGTCTCCAACTTTCGCAAGATACTCAAGTGGCTCCCCATTCGACTTCGCAGGAACTCTCGGATATTGTGTCTGCTATTCAATATCCTTCACAATCCTAAAACACCATCCTATCTGCGGGAGCGGTTTTCCTACGCCCGTCCTTCAGATGCACCTTGCAGGTCGCATCTTAAAAACCTTCTCAAGTCCTCTCCCCACTCCACCGACTTCTACTCCTACTCCTTCACAGTGCACGCGGTGCGATTGTGGAATTCACTACCGCCTGACATTAGGGACTGCCAAACTATTGCGGTTTTTAAAAGAAGAGTGAAAGAACACTATCTGTCCACTTCATCATAGTTGTGTATGTATTTATTATTTTGAGTATGATATAATTATTATCATTCTTGTAATATTTATTTTAGAAGTATTTATGTATGTTTATTTGTATGTATGTTAATATATTCTCGTAATTCTTGTTTAGTTTTTAAGTGAATTGTTTTTTTTGATTCTATGTATTATTTTTTGTCTCCTTTGCTCTATCACACGCTGTCTACATCTCTGTATCTATTGTCCTATCTCAGGTATGCTGGAAGAGATTTCTTATGAAATAAGCATCACCTCTGTACCTATTTTTTCTGTTCTGTTTTTCATTGTCTGTTTATATATGTGTGTACATAAATGGTAAAATAAATAAATAATAATAATAATTATTCTTTGAAATAGCTATAACACGGTAAATCGACGTACTGTGTCAATTTAATTATTAATTATTTTCCCGGACCGTACACAAGCAACTGCAACGGTGAGCATGTTCCCATTTCCTTCCTTACAAAAAAACCTAATCTCGCCCTCTAAATATCTGAAGATCTAATCTTTGTCACATTAGGTCTGTATAGAGTAATTAAGGGGCTTCTAACTTCATTAGGAGTCCATTTATTCGTTTTAAACGAGAGTGCTTCCCCTTAAGTGTCCATTATGCGTATAATCGAAATGGTGCACGTCTTAAGTGCGTGGTTCAAATGCAGAGACTGGAGCGGGCGGATCAATTGGTGCAAGTTAAGAGCATTTTGATTTATCTTGCTATTAATAAGTACTTAGGTTAATAATATCAGTGATGGCTGATTTTTCCATCGACAAATAACTTTTATTCGTGGAACTAACTTTACTTTATTGACGTTTGACAGTTTTTGTATAAAATAACTATCAATATTTCAAAATGATTCCTCGAATAAAGTTATCAGATGATTGAAAAATCAGCCCTTAGTAGATAAAAAGTAGGTATAGATAGAATACTCTTTTGTTTTTCTCTTTAGGATACTACTTGAGGGAAGAGCGGGACAGCTCCGACACAATACTATTGTAACTTACTGGGGCTGCCTCAGTTTATGTACAGTATGACACAATATTTGAGAAGTAATAAATATATATATTTTTTTGTTTTGTTTTTTTTTCTCTATTATGTACACCATAAAAATTACAGATATAAATGTAGACATTTTACAAGGGGTGACTCAATAGACGGTCTTATCGCTAAAAGCGACCTTTTAAAGACATTCTATGGATCGACTAAGGGAGAAGGAGAGATAATACTGCAGGTAGTCTGGTGTACCGTTTACATTTAAACAATACATATATACATAAGCTTTATGCTAAAATATTTAAAATATAGCTTACTAGCTGCGCCACTCGGTTTCGCCCGCATAAGTTTCGATCCCATGGAAATATCAGGATAAACAGTAACCTGTGTTGATGTGTTATTCCTGGTTATTAACTATCTGTGTGCCAAATTTCATCCAAATCCGTTTGCGTTTGCGTTTTTGCGTGAAAGAGTAACAATCATCCATCTGTCCATCCTTACAAACTTTCGCATTTATAATATTAGTAGGATATTTATAAAAATTATATATTAAATTATATCTATAAAAAAGGTACGCTGTTATTGTATTCAATAAAGTAAAGACTTTATATATGTAATTGATGGATCAAAGTGGATGTTTTTCTAAGTGTATATGTGTGCAATTAAGAAGTGTGGAAACACGCCCACAAAATAAAATAAAAAGTAATGAAAACATTTACAAAGTAATTTACTACAAATTACTTCAATTATTTTAAAACGAGATTCTTTGAATTTATTTAGCCAAGAAGAAACTTGATTCTTTTTGTAAATGAATGAGAAAGCGAACTACAATTACTAAATAAATGAAACTTTTTAAGACTTTAATGATTGTCTATTACAGTGGTTGGCAAAGAAATTAAGTAGTTTCAAATAAATTATATTCATTAGAAATTAGCTGAAGCTATTCTGTTATTACCATTAATTATTTCGTTTCTTTTGTGACTGAATATTCGCGAAAAACATGAGAAGATGGGTAGACAGTAAGTTCCATCTGACTATTTTAATTTCTATAGTCTGCTCTTAGACAAAAGAATGACAGATGGGTCTATGAAAAGGTCCTTGGGTTACTAACAAATTCATGCTAATATTATAAATGTAAAAGTAACCCTGTCTGTCAGACCGGTGTTACCTTTGAAGCCTTAACGGCTGACTGGGTCGGTCTATCGGACAGACCACGACCTAGGTTAGGACATAGAATAATTTTCTTCAGTTAGTACTTTCTTGTGGGATAATACCCGACCTCCACGGGAATAAGCTTGTAGTCAAAGAATTAATTGGTTAGATTGGCCTTCACTGTACTTATTTTGCTCAATCTAATTGAGAAGAGTGAATTCACACATTCCGTATAAGGCCGTTCCGTGTATGACCGTTTCCACGGCGACTGCGACATTGTGTGTGCCAGAAGTGTCAACACGAAACAGAAATGCGTCCATCTTTCAACGCGGTAGGGCGAATCTAACAATTCAAATCTTTGCTTGTAGGGATCATCCGTTACCTCATCACTTACACCACACGAACTAGCAATATAAAAGGGCAATTTTTGAAGTAGACAGTGCGCACCAGATTGGCCTCCGCTTTAATATTTAATTAATTGACAATTAGACCCTTATCAATGAGAATTGTTATTGGAAAAGTTACGGCTTACGGGTCTGCTGTGGTCCAATGGTTATGTACCCATAATAAGGCCATTGCCCGGATATAGGGGGCGTCTGGGCCCAACCAAATATTAGGTAAAAAGTTTGTGTCATAAGAATTTATCACTTTTAATTTTCAGAAAGGATTTGCTGGTGAAGTGGAATAAAACACTTGGTCAACCCATTATAATCATAATGTACCTATGCAATTACATCTATCTTGCACCGACATTGCAGGAATTCACATCTTTTTGCAGTTAAATGGAGGTAAGGGCAAAATCATAGTTAGTTGGCATAATCGTAGTTTCTACCAATTGGTTCCAGAACCTTCGAAAGCATAGGTCAAATGAAGATGAATAATAACGGTTAGGTTAGCGTGACACATGGCGTTTCCTATCGCAGTTTCAGGTCATTAATTTTTCTAAATGGGTTATAAATCGGTTATCAAACAAAAATCCGCTGTTTTATAGAAAAGTTATACATTTTGACCTTAACAAGGTCAAAATGTATGGAATAGATATTTTTTTTAATAACCGACGAAAAATTACAACACAAGGGCGCGCGGGCGTTCATAACCACGCACTGGAGCCATAGTAACAGCTTGCGCGGCGATGTCCTTGCCACCCTGTATATTTATACATATATATACATTTAGAAAAATATGTAAAACTATACTTTACTAACTGTATACCTCCGGGTCTTATAATGGTAGGTATTTGCATTCAGGAAAAAGTGTGTATCAGTCCAGTTATGGTCCAAAAGTAAAAAAAAGTCAAATCATTTATTTCAAGTAGGCACATAAAAGGCACTTTTGAACGTCAAAAATAAAATTAAAATAAAATTGATTCTAGTCGCCCCTTCCAAAAGGTAGTTTTCGTATGGCGAAGAATGGGCAACAAACTCCACCGTTACTCTTTTAAAATGTTTTACAATATATTGCATACATTATTTATATAATTATATGTGAAGACGATGCACCCAAAAATAAAATTACTATACCACAATAGGTAAAAGAATTAAAATGGATAAATGTAACCATGACATATAGATCAACTATGTGATATATACATGGTGCTCACATATTCACAAACATTCCAAACGTAGACAATTTTCATAAATAAATAAGGAGTAATAAGTCCAGGTGTGACCCCAAGTAATTACAGAATGTAAATCAATGTTAAAGAAAAAAAAAAAAGAATAAATTATACAATTACATTAGCAACCAGTTTGATTTGGTCTAGACTCTAGAGATTGTCCAATGGAGCAAGACCAGCATGTTTCCAAGCATTCTTATCTTGGATATAATCCTCTAATTTGTAATATCCTTGCTTACAAAGTGTAATTTTAATACAAGTTTTAAATTTTCTTTCATTTAATTGCAATATTTCACAAGGTATTTTGTTGTAACATTTAACACAGTACCCCATAAAAGATGTGTGTACTTTAGATAATCTGAAAAAAGGTTAATCTAATTTATCTTTATTTCTAGTATTAAAATTATGTCAATCACTTATTTTATTAAAAAGATGTTGATTTTTTCTTACATAAATAATATTTTCATAAATGAATTGGCAAGGTACAGTCATAATATTAACCCTTTTAAATAGTTCTCTAAGAGATTCGCGGCGACGTAGATTGTAATGGCTCTGACAGCTCACTTTTGCAAAATAAAAATGGATTCAATGTCAGCAGCCCGACCCCACAGTAAAATGCCATATGACATAATACTGTGGAAGTAACTAAAATAGACCAAACGCGCGGTTTCTTCATCTGTTAACTGTCTTATCTTTCTAACAGCATATGCGGCCGAGCTTAGCCGCCCCGCAATAGATGTTATATGAGGTCCCCATTGTAATTTCTCGTCTAGCGTGATTCCTAGGAAAACTGTCTGATTAACAAATTCTAATTTTTGACCATTCAATATGATGTCACATTCGCTACTTCTAACATTAGGTAATTTAAATCGAATGCATTTTGTTTTTTTTTATTAAGTACTAAATTATTTACCGTAAACCAATCTTGGACCTGAAGAATAGAGTTATTCACGTCGTCAAGATTTTGTGACCGTCGGTCTATTTTAAAGACCAATGATGTGTCATCTGCAAATAACACCATCTTCGGTTGATTTTGAAGTAATTGGGGTAAATCATTAATATAAACTAAAAAGAGGAATGGGCCCAATATCGAACCTTGAGGAACGCCCATTGTCATTTCAGAACCCAATGAGTTTACGCCATTTACTTGGACTTTAACCTTTCTACCTTTCAGGTATGATCTTAACAAGTCAAGTGCTGTTTTCCTAATCCCATAGTGCTCGAGTTTCATCAGAAGTGTTTCATGGTTTACGCATGAAACACTTCTGATGAACGTCATATGGGTTAAGTTAGTCTGCCAATACAATTGAATTGGTAAAGAAATAAAGAAAAAACATTTATTTAGCACAGATTTAAAGGCACACAGTTACAGCAGTACAGGTTAATTAATGTAACTGTTGGCCAGTAAAAGACAGTAGGTAGGTCCGTATGGCGACATATCAAGCTGTACATTTCCAGTATAAGCTGACGTCTCATTGTAAGAAAAACCTACACAATGCAAGGTCTAAAACAGGAAATGTATAGCGTCATAAGTCGCCGTATTGTGATTTTAATGAAAAGAACTGCGGCAGCCTACTCCCAAACAACAACACAAATCATTAACACATAAATAAACCCATATACTTTAAAATAAAAACTCATTTACATATAATTAGTCACACACCAACTCCCCATAACCCATTACAATTAAAATTGCAAAAAAACACAAACAAACAGAATGCTTGACGCTTAAATTAATTCATTCGGCCGACTGTACTAATTAATTCAGCAGCCAACTGTACCAGAGGCGACACCAATTATTTTCGCACCGACAACTCTCACAGCAATTTATACATAATTAATTAATACCCATTCCTTTTGTCCGGCATTCTATCTGTTCACTATAGAAGGACTGTGGAGTGTACAGCTTATTGAAAATATTTTGGAAGAAACAATTATACGCCGTGTGGCCTCGACTCTGAATAGATCACTTCCCGGGTTTTAGACTATGAATGTTGTCTTTGGGTGGTAATTTCATGCACAATTTGATAGTTGGTCCTTTGAGGCGGGAGACAAAAATGTTTGGGCAGCTTTCAAGTAAATCGCAGCACTTTACAAGTTCGTAAATGCAAGTAGCAAAGGCGAGGTATAACATCAGGTGAGATAGTAGTCTAAAGTAAGCTATTAATAAACTTAAATCTTTTGCTAATAACTTTACTAAGAGTTGCACCTCAACTAACAAGTGGTTTTGCTTAGGCACCTCTATAACTAAAGGTTACCTGAAGTTTCAATAACTAACAACTTGGTTAGAACTGTTAATGATAGAACTAAGGCCTGTGGTCTAAGCAAACAGAAAGCGCCTGACCGATATAACTTAGCAACATGATGACGCTCTAAATTAAAAATTTATGGAAAACAAAAACGAGGCAAAAGGAGTACGTAGCAGGTGGCGTTCTGTAGTGTCTGCCTACCCCCATGGGAAGAAGACGTGAGTTTATATATGTATGTATGTATCAAAACCATAGAAGGCACAACTACTAAACAAAACTCATTAATGTTTTGTTGATTGAAAATGTTGACGCAGAACTAATTTAAAATTACCAAACCTGTGTAAAAATTTACTCAATCCCACCTATTGTTTGAATTGAGTTAGCAGCAGTTTAAAACGAAATTCAAATAATAATTAATATCTTAATTAGGTGTTTTCATTTCAATAAGAAATACGAATCAATTAATTTACACGGCTATTCAAAGTGGCTTTTAACTTCATCGTCCTTCAGTACCATGTTAATTAATATATTTATTGTTTATCATTAAAAAATATGATTTTTATAAATGCGTTATTCATAAACAGCATCACAACAAAATAATATTGTAGAGGTATACATGGAATTATGTCTATCTGTTTATTTGTTTCAGAGCTTAGAAATTAAAATGAATTAATTATGTTTTCAGAATAACTGTAATCCTACAATTGAGGCATCTATAATTATAGAAATACTTTATCCACGAATTCTAATTAAAAACATGATTTTGTTCTGATATTCTTGGCACCTTGAACTTGCAGGTTCTTCAGGAATCAGTACTCTAATTACACACTGTTCTTACACAATTACACACTCATATATGTATTAGAAAAACTTGTCTGCTCAAGAACGTAAATAACGTAATTAATGTTATTGAACTGTTAAATTGAAAGCCATTGTTACTGTCAGTGTATTACGCAATTACTATGCAGGTTTTTTACGAACACTCGAGAGTATCTACAAAAGGGTTAACATTCCCCTTGATAAAATTGCCTAGTATGTAGGCACTTATTCCTTAGTATGCCCACAGGAATCCCATGACCCCATACATCCACCACATACATAAAACGGAATGAACAGCAAGAACAAAAAGAGCTTGAAATAAATTGCATAGAGCAACTTTTCGAATTAAAAGGCTCGCTCCTCGGCGGGCAATCAGAGATGTAATAGGAAAAGTTGCCAAGATTATTGCCTTCCAATATCTTATGTTACGTGGTACCTTTAGTACCTACCTTTGTTTGTGGAGCTACAGGTTGGATGGCGTCATGATGTAAGTACCTCACAAGAAGATCTGTGGGTACCTTCTAATGTGTCGTCTTTAGGAAAAAGATTCGTCTATCTGCTAGTGGCTATCGTAAATAGCAGTTTAGGGATTAGTGAAGCGGCCATGTTTATGTTTTTCAGTGGGCGTATACAATACCTGTGTCGTGTGTTCTGTTTAAATTGATGTAGGGATTTCCCACGGGATCACGTGAAGGGTGATCGGTGTTGTTACGGGCGATTTTGAGGTCGAGATAAATGAAACAGTTGTTTCATTACGATAACTAATAATTATTCTAATAGCACAAGGTGATGTGGTAAAAAAACCAAAGTATGCACTAATGGCTTTGGCAGTTAGCCAAAGTTATTCAGTTTGATAGATGCATACCCAAACAATTTTCTGCTGCTGCCAATAATGGAACGAAATCAGCATTCTAAACTAAATCCCGTCACTTCCCATCTCTTGTCGTATTAGCAGTATCGCGTTTGGATCAAGTCATCGCCTGTCGTTTGCCGTAGGGACGGCACATCACCCGACAAGCACTGACGCGGAAATTTATCACTGCAAGGGATTGAAACGGACGACATCAGATGTCCGTACGATATCGCCCGAACGCACACGGATACGGACGTTATTTTGGATAGATTTCTGACCTGAGATTATAGACCAAAGGATCCCGGTAATCTGCTTCTAGTTAATTGATTTACGAAATCAGTTTATTAGACAGAGGCTTTGTTTATTAAACTTGTATTTGATGCAGAATAATTTGCCATAAATTTCGAAATAATGTATCATTTTTTTTTTTTGTAAATATCGAAATAATAAAAGTTTTACAGTTCCTACAAATATGCACAGGTTATTATAGTATTTCATCCTAAATTATGGAAATAGACAAGAGAGAGAGAGAGGTATGAAACTTGACAATTTATGACTAAGTTAATTGAGGCCAGAGTACTTTATATCTAAAACAGACAGTTCCAATGAAAATTATTTTCTACCACAAAGTCGAAAGCCTCTTCAGCTCTCTTCAGTCCTAAAACTTTTAGACTCGAAGGACCAAAAATAAATTTAATCTAAGTTTTCACCGCATAAAACAATAAATAAGAAATTTTCACACAGTATACATTTTCTGCCGAAAAACACAGCAGTAACTTAAACTTAGGGAACTTTGGTCCAATAAATTGTGTTAATAAATTAATTTATAACCGATCTGAGGGGAGATCGTTAATCAAAGGAGTGGAGTTTATCGAGCCTCCCCTCGTCCTCATCAAGAATTTGACTCACGGAACGGAAACTGTAAATTTAGGAGATATTATTATTTATACGCGTGCGTGTGTTGTGACGTAATGTATTGTGTTGAGAGAAATGTGAAGGGTTTATTAAAATAGTTCTGAGTTTATTACTAGGTGAGTTCATTTTAAAGTAAAAGCTAAAGAATGTATTTTCGTGCGTGCTGTTTGTAAAGTTTTGAATTGTATCGCAAAAGTATTTTCGTATTAACATTTATTTTTGGAACTTATTTATTTTGCAAAGTTAGTAAAGGTATATAGGCGGACTTAAAGCCATGCCATAATTCACCACGTAGCGTATTTGAATACATTCTAAGTCCATGTTATAGGAATTGTTCAAACCAAACATTGTATATCAATGAACTAATGAAAAGAAATACCTACTATATTTATAACTGCCAGTTTTTTTTTTTAAATTAAATCTCTCCCTCAACAATCACCGTTATAAGTTTAAGTTATGTTATCTGACAATCTATCAATATCTCTTTAAAGATAGTGGTTATACTGATGGTACTGAAAGCCGCAGTGACTTTGGCCAAGGTCTTCACAGTCGCTTGCCAAGTTTGCCAATTTCATGTAAGTACAACAGCCTCATCTTCAATAAAATATGAGGCAGCAAAATTAAAAGCCGTACTCACACACAGCACATAAACTATTTACCTCTGTGCTCGCATTTTATTGGTTTTTATATTACCCGGTGCACGGCATCGTAAAACTTGATGGCTTCTATCTGCTTACATCGTTCTTATTATATAGACAGGGATCGATACAGGTTTATGTAATTTTGGCGGTTTTGTAAGTGTTGTTGTTCCGACGACCTTTCATTGAGGCGACTTTTCTGTTCCAATCGATGTGTAAGTCGAATTCATATTATAATGTTGTCAAATTAAACTAAAATTACCGTGTAACTCACTTGATAATCATAGGCCTTCTGGGTCACAGGAGTTCCTTATAACTAAGGTTATCTGACAGATTCATGATAATCTAAGCATGAATTTAAAAGTTATTGTGGCCCATTCTTGTTCATTACGATTTTAACCACTTCCATGTCTGGTAAGGAGCCGCCGCTCCTTACCAGACATGGAAGTGGTCTGTCTATCCTTTGCCAGAAACAAATAAATGTCGTGGAAATAGACGATGATTTATTGCCATCAGTAACCGGACGCAAGCATGGAGTATGTATTTAAACACATCATTAACAAGCTTCAAAACGGGAAAAAACCTACCCACACGGAAAAACATACAAATATTTCACCTGTCATTAAAAAAATATTTCTGAAGAAAAATTGAAAGAATTTGTCGATTTCGCTTCAATGACTGCCGAAGCCTTCGGCAAGTCAGTAATTACATTTTTTGAGTCAACCCAATTACTTGGCTGAAACCTCCAACATACCTTTCCTGGGAATAGCTGAAAGTTTCAGGAAGCGCGTGTCAATCTGCCTGTCACAGTTTATATACTTTTGATTAGTTTGACTCTGGGGTCCTGGTTCATGTCTTCGCGAAGTTTGTGCTTTAGTTAAATTTAATAGAGTATGCCGTAGTGTGGTCTTTGAAAAGTAAGCTATGTTTATTTTGCGCAAGATTAATTGTATATCAATATTTTGTTTCGGAATCATACGGTTGTTTGTGAAATTGAAGCTAAATAGCTAAATACAAAAGAATAGGTACACTCTTTGAGCAAAAAAAAAAACGAATATCTAACGCAAAAGAACCAAAAACAGTAAATAATCGGAAATCGTGCCGTAGCGTATGAGCGTAGGAAGAAAATCACACCTCATTCCTTTATCATAATTCATAAATATAAACTCGAATATCTTGCAAACCTACAGAATAATATACTGTTAACGTCCATTATTCATGTTTATTTCAACGTTGGTCTCGAATTCCTAGATTTTTAGATTCCTACGAGATAGTTACGTATTCATTTACCTGTTTCAGTAGTCGTAAATATTTAAAGCAGCCGCTCGGAAAGCTCGTATGTACCGAATAACCTGTTACTAAACGTATTATCGAATCGTTAAGTTCTCGATTTAACTCTTTTAGAGTCATTTTGATATTTGATGTGTGATGTTAATTGGAACAGATGTGACATAGACGTGATTCTTACTTTAAGAGGATTTCTAAATTGAAATAGCTACTCACAAAAAAATAAAATAATATGAGCAGAATGTTTGAGCCGTCAAAAGCATCAACGGAAATTATTTGTAATTTCAAGAAATATTGAAACGTTTACTTAACTTTGTAAGCTATTTACTGCCAAAAACATTTAATGTCAATGACAATTTCAACTTTTCCACACCATTTTTTTTCATTCCGTCTGGTGTATTTTTTTTCTACCTGTATTATCCCACTGCTGAGCCAAGGTCTCCCATAGATTTCCATTGTTCCTTGTGCGTGTTCCTCAGCTTACTTCGTAATTAATCTACAGGTGACCAATATGGGCATCTCCTTATAAGTACAATTCCTATACAATCAATACAAATAAACAACCCAAAACTATAATCTCATAAAATTAGAAAACCAACAGCCCAGATTTGATAACAGCAAAAGTTAGCTCCAGAACCAAATCTGATCCCCAACAGAAACAACGCTTGTGCTGGTTGAATTTCAAATTCAATAAGTCAGACAGTAACAATAACCGTTCGTTCTTCGTTAATTATACGAGCCGCTCCTAGTTCCCGGCTACAATGAACTGGGTAATCTTGTTTACTAGAATTTTGCCAGCGCACAACTTTGCCTGATGCAAATCTGTTGGCTATGAGTTATGAGCAGTTTGCAATCTTGTTTAACTTGGAGATTGATGTGCGAAGAGTTGTATCGGCTGATTGGCGTTATAGAAGTACATCGGAGAGTTTGTTGCCTACAGTGCACATGCATTTGAGTTTAAATGGATGCTCATTACGCGCTTCTAAACATCTGATACTCAATATTTATGATATCCGAGAGTAAACTTAGTTGAACTCAATGTCGAAAAAATCACGGCTAACCACAAATAAGAGGTGCATTAAGAACATACCCATAAGTATCTACCTATGAAGCCCTTTGTACGCGGCATGGTTTCTTTACGGTACCACGTATAAACCACGCCGTAAAAAAACCGTGTCTGTCATCAAGCTTCTATAGTGATCCACATAACACTAACGACCGTGCCTACACGCGGCGAAAAACTCGTAGTTGTTCACGGGAAGAAAAACGCGTGTGCACAAAGGGCCTTAGAAACCTCAGCTAACAATCTCGTCACTCCACAACCTTTATAGTTACACTAAATTTAGTGTAACTATAAAGGTTGTGACAATAATTATTGTCACATACGAACACTAAAAGATACGATACACTTTTGGTAATAATTCAATGTTATTTTTCGACACACACGCGACATAAAACGAAAATTTACCTCCAAAAATATTAGTGCACTCGCTGTCAGTTCACATTTGACGCCCGACCGCAGCTTGGCGCGCGGTGTCAATACGATTTTCCGCTACCTTCTAACTATTTTATACGCTGTGGCAACACCGCTGATTTTCTGAACTAAAATCTGTTTGGCACAACTTTATCTAAGTTCAAATTAGACAGTGTCGGCCCCACTGAATAATTTGAGGGTTAAACGGGGTATTTTTGCATTTAAAGTCGAGCTTTTTAGCATTAAGCGGAGCTGTGGTTTAACGGGTCATTTTGTGTTTAAGTATATGTGTTAAATCAGGGTTTATCAGCTTTGAAGTGTTAAATAGAGCCACAAAGTTACTCGAGGCAAATGTGTTGCTTGAAATCATTGGATCGAAACTTAATTGCACATTATTTATGAAAGAAGCCTTTGTTTATGGCTGATTTAAGGAAGAATCAATTGTGAGATAACATTGCAGCATTTTTTCTAATAATAACCGTCACATACGTTTTTAGCAAAACGAACCTCGTAAAGATCTTTTTGTTTTGCGTATAATGTTTTTTAGGTAGGTACTACCCAAAAATACATCATAACTTTCATAAGATTAGAATCGAGGTAGGTACAGTATCGAGTATCTTTCTAGATTTGGGCCTTCATTAATAAGACTGAGCTTTCATAAATAAATCTCGAGACCAATAAAAACAAGCGAACCCAGCACAATCTCATCTCCGCTTACGGCACCAATAATAATCTATCTAAACAAAACACTAAAGCCTTTACGATTCTCGGAGGCCGCAGTGTCATAAAGTTTTGATAGGAGGCCATTATGAAATATAGCCGATGACCTTCCCTCTGGCAATCCAGATAATGGCGCACAATAATAATATTACTCTCAAGTTAGTAATTAAATACACAAGTTTAGAAGTAATTTGTGAGAGAGCTTCCAGCTGATGTTGGTCACTGTGGATGGTGTGATGATTGAGATTGAAATCAGGATGGATGACCAAGTTGAACGAGGTTATGAAGGCGGATATAGAAGAAGAGGACAAAGTTACATGATTAAATAAGTTTTTACAGTGTTATTAATTGGGTTTGTTTCATTATCCGCTTAATAAGGAATGAGCAAAATATTAAGGAGATGAAAGTTGTTTTACGCTGGGCCTAATGTTGAGAACTTCGGCTTGGTTGAAAATAATGAAAAAAAAAACATAGTTTAAAATGTTTTTTGTATTATGAAGGTTTTGTAAAATTTGACACCTGACAGCCCAAAAGAAATAAAAAGCAATTGAATTATCGCGGTCTTGGCATCTTACTTTCCTTTGCCAACAAACGAACCTCACCACTTCACAATCACACTACGATCCCTGTCCACTAAGAAGTACCACTAAACTTAGCAACAGTACTTCTTGGTCGGCTCAACTGCTTCAAGAGTTATTTACTAGGTTTTTCATAAAGATTGGCTTGTTTATTACTTTCAAGTTGTTTTAAAACATTCTGAGTAGTCCCTTGAGTTTTAAATGCTTTTGTTCGCCTTACTTTGCTTTACTAAGTAGCTGCTATATTTTCTATTAATTAGGTACTACTATTTTATTTTGTTGTGTGCGTTTGTAATGTTTGTGCTGTTCGCAATTGCGGTTTTGTAATTGTTTGAGCTTTGGCTTTGTTTGTGGTGACAACTGGCTGTGGGTTGGGGACCATACCATACTACTGCTGTGTTAACTGATATTTTGAATTAAAGCTAGACTTAGTGCTGCCACAGCAGTAAAATCTATGTAGTTCAAACTATATAGTAGGTACTTATTTTTTTTCCAAATTTTCTTTATCTGAGTAGGTTACTAAAAGTCTTACTGTTGTTAGACCCCGACTTACGAGCTGTAGGTCGTTGGTTCGAACGCAGGCAGACGCTTGACTTTGTGTAAATTATTACATCACCACTGCTCGCAAAACCGTGAAGGAAAAGATCATGTGGAAACCAGCATGTTCGGAACCCAAAATTCGAAGACATCAGACAGACAGACATCTACCACCTTACTTTACACCTAGATTACAGTCCAATCCCTCTCCAAGAGAGGAAGCGTGTATCCCAGCAGCGGGAACATTATAGGCATTCTGTCGGAAACCAATAAATGATCAATAACAACAGAGGTTTTCGGCAAACGGCCACTTAAAACTGAAGGCTGCAAAATGTCACTATTATCGTCACCTATCAAAGCGCCCTAATCTGCTCCGTACAACAATCATCACTACTAAATAGCCACAGTGCAAGTTCGCTCGTTAAGGCTAAAACAGGCCAAGTTAAATTGCCGGGGCCCCAAAGTCTGAGGAGCGAGCCATTGATTGCAACCTGTTACAATTCGCAGCCAAGGTGGTCCAACACTTGATCAAACTTCCTGATTGGCTCTAAAATAAAGTGGGTTTGAGAGGAATCGAATGTACTTTGAAGCTTAGTTTTTAATACCCGGCAAACTGAGCTAATTTTTGCAGTTCATTTGGTGGTTTTTAATGCAAAAGGGGTTTTTAAACAAATGAATGTCTACTTTTGAGTTTAAGTTTTAATTAAGGAAACTGTGGTGTTTAATCAAACTTTACTTATGGGCCTCTTGAATAAAGTGGACTTAAGAAACAAACTTGGATTTACTCAATACGGAAAGCCAAAGTAAACCTCTTAGTTTTCGCAAAACCTTTTATGACAAAAGATGTATTATCTAGTGTTTTAATGGCTTGGTTTAACATTTGAAGTTTATCTTCATAAGGTTCATAATTAGGAATATCATTAGACTCTCCTTGAAAGGTTCAAGTGATCATCTACATTGACCATTTCTTTCGAAACAGGATCTTTGCCACATGGCTATACGATACTCACATATTCCTACATATTTACTTCTACAAGTAGCCCTGTTGTGACCGAGAGCCTCCAAACAGTTTGCTCAGACGGCCAGACATCCGTTACTGCATCCCCTTCGACATAGCCACAGGATAGACGGATACAGAAGGCTGGCTTGATATAAGGAGCGATAACGTACGCACACATAGACACGCGTCTACGTACAGCGAGAGCTAGCGCGCTCGCGACTGGCATTTGTGTGAGAGCACCTTACGAACGTAGCTATGTGTGCATGCGCCTATTTTCACTCGTTGTATGAAGCCGGTCTTCTGTACCTATCTATTTTATGTCACGGCTCCCGATCACTGCCACTTTGAGTGTCTAATCTTAGAGCTGTGTTGAACTTGCTCTGATGTAGGCGTTCAAATGTAGTTTAAACAGAATTCTGGGGTCGTTTGGAAGGTCTTGTGAGTCCAATTTGATTGATTGCATCTTTTGAAGTTTTTATTGGGGTAGTTATTGTATTTGCGGTGTAAGAGAGTGGGATTAATTTGTTGATATGTGGGATTATTATGTACTTATGTGGGATTATTATAATACTAGCTTCTGCCCGCGACTTCGTCCGCGTGAAATGTCTTGTCCCCCGCCCCACCGCGTCGCATCGCATCGCTTGTCCGCGCTATTACTTCGTTTTCGCTCAGCGTTCTTTATGCCTTTTTTGTTTGTACTCGGCTCCTGAAGGTCCTAGCGTGATGTTTAGTAGCCTATAGCCTTCCTAAAGAATATTTTTTTTATTTGAGAAATTATTTTTGCATTTGATAGTCCAATTAAATACAAAAATAATTTTTCAAATCCGACCGGTAGTTCCAGAGATTAGCGCGTTCAACCAAACAAACAAACTCTTCAGCTTTATAATATTAGTTTAGATACACAAAGTCTGCCAAACTGCATAACAGTTTATTGGCAGTTGTCTTTTAACAATGGATTACAATTTTTGATATTTTTACAGAATAAATGTGCTAGTATGTTTGAATATTAGTTAATAAATGACGCTAAATCGACTGTACGGATTTGGATTCAATTTGGCACACAAATATTTTATAACCTGGATTAATACATAGAATACTTTTTATCCCGGTAGTACGTTCCCGTGGGATGATTCCTGACCTCCACGCGGCGGGCGAAACCGTAGGAAAAAGCCCGAGTAATCATAATAAATACCTGTACAGTAGAGATTAAAAAATCTCACTTTTTACATCCATGAACAATTGCCATTGTCCCATGGATGCAGAATGCGAAGCTTGTTATAAAACAGCAACGGACACAATAAGATATAGGTAATGTTTCTTTTCATCTTAGTTTCAAATTCAGCTGTTAATTGTAGTCAATGAGATAGTATTATCTCATAGTTAACGTTTTTTTTTTGTGTTTTATGTACCTGCATAAGTACGTGTGTCAGTTTTTAGTTTGTAAATTTCTCTGTACAACGCTTTCGGATTCTATTTTGTAATATTGTGCATGAAAACTTATACAAATAAGTAAATAGTCCACATAAAATGACTGCATCATTATTATCGAGTATTTTTGTCAAACCAACGCATAAACTTTTATTTCCAGCTTCCACACACATTGAGACAATGTGCCGCCTCTTTATTTTTATTCTGACAAAAGAGAACAACGAGTCTCAGTGAGAGCACGTCTTCGCAGTGCGATATTATCTGTGCACGGATGAACGCTGCTTATTCATCGGATATAATTATTAATTTCTTACAGAAACCATGACAGGAGGTGGCGCTTTTGGCAGAAATAAAATAAGGCTCTTTATATTAAAATCCTTGAAGAATAAGCACGATTCTCTCTAACTCTTAGATTGACTCACTCATTAAGAAAGAAACTTGTCAGATACTTCCTGACCAGTTTAATCGCCAACAACTCGAACGTCTTCATCCAAGTAATTAACGCGTGAAGTACAGTCTATCGACAGTTTTCAACAGCCATCAGCCGGCACACTAGTCGGGGCGACTTCATTAAATTAACGCCCGCGGGTACCCACGCTTAATGAGCCTCATAACACTGATAGTCCAAGTTGGCCGACTAACTGAGAGGTAATCACACTTTATGTTCCGCGATACCATCGACGAACTTCCTAACACCTATAAAACTGTGGACCAAGTTTAGCACAAAAATATCTCGGAATTAACAAGTCTTTATATTTAATAGAGGGATGTTCTGGAGTTTTTACGACCTGGTAATTCAAGAGAAATTGTGTAACGGCTGCTTGTCTCAATTTAAAAGTTTTAAGAGAATTTGTTGGTAGGAGACGCTTCCACTTTGTCTCTGGAGTTGTCTTATGTACGAGAAATAAATACTTTATAAATGTAGTGAAGAGTGCTTCTACAAGTAATAAAAGCTAAATTGAAAACAGTACTTACTTTAGGAGCGTCGAGTAGCTAATATGTAACGCAACCATAATTATCAGCTGCCTAGCCTTTTTCCAACTACGTTGGGATCAGCTTCTAGTCTAACCGGGTGCAGCTGAATACCAGTACTTTACATGGAGTGACTGCCTATCTGACCACCACAACCCAATGTAATACGATACCACTTGGTAAAACTGGTTGTCAGACTTTCGGGCTTCTGACGACCCGTAACGACTGTCAAAGATCTACGAAAGACAGCCGGGACCAACGGCTTAGCGTGCTTTCCGAGGCACGGAGGTCTTGGTATGTAAAGATACACATCCCACCATCTTTGACCCATCTTTGACGCGATGGTCACGCAACGCAATAAACACGCCCATTTTGACATCCATTACAAAACATAGCGACTCTCAACAGGGTTACCTTCATCACCCAACCTAATAAAACTTTAAGCATCCATTGCTTGCCCAACCCCGCTTCACTTTGAAGAGACTGTTTGTCACCCTTCAGTGGAACACAAACATAATTAACAGTTAATTTCACACGCTAATTATCCCTGAACTTTTATTCTGGACATATGGACGAACCCTCGTCTTGTTGAGGCTTGTTTAAACAGAGATAAGTAGCCCGGCAGAAGTATATAATAATTTTAATTAGGGTAGGATGCCTTGGAAGTTTGTGACACAGAATAGATAGGTACAGAAGCTGCATACAATGAGAGAAAACTGAAGAACGCACACATGACGCGTACGTGCGGCAATCTAAAACAAATGCCAGTCGCGAGTACGCTTACACTTGCTGTACGTAGACGCGTGTCGATGTGTGCGTGAGTATTCGCTCTCGTATGGAGCCGACCATCTGTACCCAATTATTTTGTGTTTGTGAGTTGTCTGTAGAACGTGGATATGTTTGAGTTTGTTGCGTAAGTTTAATTGGAGCTGTTTGTCGTTGAGTGTGGGTGGGAGGGGATTTAAGTGATTATGTTAAGCTGTGTGGGAGCGGCGGGATACTATGGTTAGCAATAGAATACACATACAAGGCAGCATAAGAAGGTAGACATAAAAAACCTGACAAATCCGGTAAATTTCATGTTATTTTTCTTTTGTCACGTTCATTTAGATTCAAGTGTTTCCATAAAAAAAATATTTGAAAACCAGAAAGTAGAAGCTTTTTATTTTGTGACTGCTATTACGATTGCAGTAAGTAGGCTATCTTCAGAAGCGGGTATTAAAAGGCCAATGATCGACGTAAAAGACGATGATACAAGTATTGGCGCTTACACCAGAATCCAATCAGTGACGTGGCATAAAATTGACACCTCTATTATTCTACTCCTAGATAAAGCCAGTGACTCAATTTCGGAAATTACCATCCCATCATTAATCCTTCAAAATTGAATCGCTTAAATGACATGAATAGGGTTTTAGGCCTCCATTGTTTACTGCGTTGCAATGCACCGAGGCTTTATCGAGGGCCTTTGTGGGACCTGATATTGTCATAGTCGCTCGAGATATAGCGGCCCACCGTCCTTTTGTATGAGCCTATAATGAAAGAGTACCTACCTATATATTACACTATGGGGAGTATCGATTTCTGTTTTCTTTCTACTTTAGTTATGTACATTTTTCACACGCTTGTTGTATGTTGAAGTCTTCTCACATTTGCGTAAAAATTTAAATAAAATCACAATCAATCAATGGTGAAAATTGGTCCTTTTATCCGCATTTGAAAATATACAAGTAAAAGTGCAAGTTGAATTATATTCCCTAACTAAGTATTGTATTTTTTTTTTCAATATTATGTAAATCTGTGTTTTAAATCCACACGGAATCTAAAAAGCCTTATTTAATATTTAGTGTGAAAATAATATTTAACAAGCCTTTACAGAATTACTACAAATATATTAATTCTGAAATGTCGAGTATAAAACAGTAAAGTTTATTAACTGAGTTAATATTAATTCACTGTTATTTATTTAGTTTGACGTTTTTCCAAATAGCAATAGTCCATTTATTTGTCAGAATATTGTTACAGAGATATTACATCGTTTTTAAAGTTCATAATACCTCAACGTGAATAAAGTCAAAGTCAAAGTCAAAGTCAAATCATTTATTTCAAATAGGCACATAAAAGGCACTTTTGAACGTCAAAAATAAAATTAGAATAAAATTGATTCTAGTCGCCCCTTCCAAAAGGTAGTTTTCGTATGGAGAAGAATGGGCAAGAAACTCCACCGTTACTCTTTTAAAATGTTTTACAATATATTGCATACATTATTTATATAATTATATGTGAAGACGATGCACCCAAAAATAAACTTACTATACCACAATAGGTAAAAGAATTAAAATGGATAAATGTAACCATGACATATATAATAATGACACTGTCAGAAGATCTTCAACACTTTGAACTGGGAGCGAGGCTTTTTGTTCAACAATGGCCCGAGGCTGTCCGAAATGAAGAAGTAGGACTACTAACTTGTAATAATACTCGCTGACATTTGCATTTATAGATAATTGGTACAGACAGCAGCACATCAAGTTACTACAATCTGTCCAATTACTTTAATAGATTTTCAACTTTATCGCTAAAGCATTAAGGTTCAAGGTTTATTGGGAAAATTAGACAATTTCGGGTAGCTCGACCTGCTGGCGTCTGTAGCTACACAATATACAAAGAAAAAACCAACGATTTTGTAAAATTTGGTTACTGCCACCAATATTTTTTTGGTCTTGATAGGTACCTACTTGTTACTATAGCAACGAGTAGGTTATTTTTTTCATTTTTTTTTGTTCTCTTCATGACTGGTCTTTCCATTCATGAGAGTAACGAGATACCTTATAACTAAAATGTAATAAATGGATGATAACGAATCTGGTTTGCCCGATAAGGAAAAAAATGTCTACAATATTAACGGCCTCCTAGATATTACAAAATCCAATTTACAATAACCTTTCAACAAAACAGTAATAAAGATAACTCGCAGCATCCCGTGATATAGTGCTGCTGTTCATCCCGCATCCCGGTACTGACACTACAAAATTTATGTTCCAATTAAAATTTAAACGCGATATTATCCGGCAAATTCAAAAAACAACGAGCTGCTCACGAATCAATTAATAAATAAAACGCCGACATAAATCAAAAGGGTTATATGACGTATTTTTTACCGTGGAATATGTCGTATTACTTACGAAACAATGAAGTGTAAAGTACAGGGAAGTTTAATTAATTTTAATTAAAAGTTTGGAACGTACTTGTGTAACTAATATAGGTACTCGTACCTACATAATGAAATGAGTGATGTGAACTTTTTTTAATTACATATCTCCCAAGACATACGTTAAACGTTATACATGACAAAAACAAATTCAAACAAACAAAGTATTTCAAACAACAATAACAGTACATCTTTTACAAATTCTGTATTCAACATTTACTGCCCTTCCTGATTTAAATGGTCTTCTCAGACTGACGCATTGTCACAATGTTGGCTCAAAGAACCATATGATTTACCTTAGGTCCTCAAATTCAATAAACAGCTCGAAAATTCGTTAATTTTCCAAGCATACGATTAAATACTGCTTAATAATCTTCATAAATAAACAGAAGGCAAGTGATATCACAGAGTTAGTACTACTGAAGGCATAAGAAGCAATAATACATTATTATAATGGCAGTAATAACATAAAATAACTGCTGACTCAGATCGGTATGGATGTTAGCCGTAACTGTTATAATAACACTGAAGCGTGAACTGCTAAGAAAACAGATTACTTATACATTATGAATAACAAAAATAAACAACCTGGCGTCTAATACGACAATTAGATACGTGTGTTACGCACCAGAGGCTGTCTGTAACTGTACTCTCATACCTATTAAGACTAATATGAAAACTTTGTAAAATATAATTAATTTTAAAAGAATCACCGTGGAGTTACTTGCCGCCTCTTCTCGTTAGGAAACGACCAATTGGAACCATGCTAGGTGCATGGTTCTAGTTGGTCGTTTCCGTCACTGACGTTTCATAAGGTGTGCCCCATGGCCCATGTGAAACAAAGTCATTATATTCAATTTAAATTTAAATTGAAACTGTAAACATGAAAGGCTTGAAAATAATAGAAACTTCAACATTATAAATTTCTCAGACTAATAAATGTATAAGACTTGGAACATTGTGTTTTACCCGATATCTTGAACAACATGTAGAAACATTTGTATTTAAACGTCTGCATCGCTCCAGCTAATCAATTCTTTCCGCCAATAACACCAGGAACCATAACCCCCATCGCAGAACGCATAGTTTAAATTGAAGCCTTTTGTGTGATGGCCAGCATTCCCTTTTAAATGAATCCCCATCGATTCACAACGATACAAAGGACAGCAATTTCGAGCCATCGAAACGGTTTTCCAATCGTAACTAAAAAAGAAAAATATATCGCACCCAGTTTTCAATCTAACCCTTTGAATTCTGAATAGTTTTCAATGTAGCGAGTTTAGAGGGTTGAACGTAGGTGGCGTCTTGAATTTACGCAGAAGTGAGGTTTTGTATCAATGTCGGGGTAAAAGGAAGCTGGGAATGTACTGTGACGTAGCTTCTGATACAATGCATATTTTTGGTACAATTTCTGAACATTTATGTGACGATCCGATACTGTCATGAGGTAGGCGTTGGATATGCCAAAAGAAATAGGAGCTTTTACCAAGAAACTATGATCTTTATTGTCCTTCTTTCCACAAAAAATTGCACAACCCATGACGGATTTTTGTTGTTATTTCCAACCAAAATCGTAAAACCTGCCATTCGCGTATAATTTATTGAATTTCATTGTTCACATAGCTAGGTTGATAAATAATATTCGTCTGCTTAGTTTGGAATTTTAAGGTCGGTTCAATTTCACACTTCAAGGGAATTGAAACTTCTCACATATGTACGCGTCTGTATTATCGAGGTAGAATAGTATATAGACCTAGCTATATAACCAAGCCCTTAGCTTTCGGAACAAACAGAAGTTTGCCTAAACCAACGCATAGCCGCTGTGATCTAGTATTTGCATAAAACCACATATGAAGGTATATCGGTAACTGGGAATATTTCTGGTCCTGCGATAGGATTTATAGTTTATGATGTTTAATCAGTCTTCTTATTTCGATATTGACCGTATTTAAAATTTAAGTCTGAGATTAATATAATCAGATGTTAAAGTTACTGAAGTAATTGTCACGGCGTATTTTAATTTCTGAATTCTTATTTTTTTTATCTTTTTTATTACGAAGTTTCTTGCCCGTTCTTCTCCATAGGTCCCTACTACACTTTGGAATGCGTAACTAGCTTCATCTTTCAGACTGGCCGACCCCTTGACAATTCAGAAGTGCCTGTAATTGGTTTATTTGAACTAAATGCTTTGAGTTGGAGTAGAAGCTCAACAAAATACACTCATTACTCACACCGTCCTTGACGAATAAAATTCTTAACAAACTCTTAAGAAACACTTCGCTAGTAATAATAACTTCAAAACCAATCAACTCGACGAGCGAGATGATTATGTTAATACCAAAACCTCTTGTATTTTTAGGGAACCCTTCAGAACTTACAGGCCATTATAATTTCGACCTTCATTTTTCATCCATTACCTCTAAGCGTCCATCAGAAAAACATAAGCCCTCGCCAATATTGATGCTCACAGCCCATCTATAAAATGTACGAGAAATTCAACTCTTAAATTGAGATTCTTGAAAAAAAAAGCAAGCAACCGATGAATATTCATAGCCAACACGGCGACGAAAATGCGGAACCTATTATTGGATCAGGGAGGATCGTGCCTGTCGCGAGGAGGGGAGGCTATACTTTTAAAATTTCTCGCGTAAAAGTGGGAAAAGATTTAAGAGAAGGACATGAATATAAGGCACGCGACAAGGGCGAAGGAATTTAGTTACACAAGCAAGTGTTGTTGACTAGTTTAAGAGCTGGGTTGGTTGTGGATCTAGACTGCATGGATCGTGGGCTGTATGTTCGAGTTTTAAAGCTACAAGATTTAAAATCACTGAGCATTTATAATATAAGTGATTTCTCTGTAATGGATCTTAGTTAAATTAAATTGTTAACTTTTGAAGGTTACTGAAACACAACATAATTTAATCTTAAGCCCCCTATTTATAAACGTTGCTAAACGTTAAGGAATGATTAGCGACTGCTGAACTATCACTTTTTTGACGTTTAAACGTCTCTTAACTGTAAGCAACGTTTATAAATAAGGGGGAATATGTTTTGACAAAATGGACCTTTTTTAATTTGTTAGTTTTTATTAATTGTATTTGATGAGCAGTTGTCGTGCTATCGGTCCTAACGGACAAAATTAAACAAACTATTCGGATCAAAAGCCTATTCAAAAAGTGGGCCACAAATACAAAAGAATATTTTTGGGCAAAAGATCACAATTGGAAAGAAAATATGACAGTGCCCACCTGTGCCCAACTGTGCCCAACTGTGCCCAACTATGCCCAACTGTGCCCAACTGTGCCCAACTATGCCCAACTGTGCCCAACTGTGCCCAACTGTGCCCAACTGTGCCCAACTGAGCCCAATTGTGCCCAACTGTGCCCAACTGTGCCCAACTGTGCCCAACTGCCCACAGTGGGTAGGTCATCATCATCATCATCTGCCTAGCCTTTTCCCAACTATGTCGGGGTCGGCTTCCAGTATAACCGGATTCAACTGAATACCAGTATTATTTACTATTATTATTTACCACAGTAGGTAGGTACTGCAGTATTATTTTACATTTTATATCAGTTTTCAGCATATTATTGTGTTTTTAGTGAACTAGCACGCGGCGTAAAAATCGTTATTTCCTGCAATTCACTTTTATACTCGTAACCGTCGCATGTCAAACATTAATGTAGTACTTAAAAATCAAAGACTCGCATAATTTTTTATGTAAACGTTTCCGTATTTTTATACACATCACGTATGTTTTTATTCCACCAGGCACAGCCGTTATTGACTTCAATAACATCCGTTTAAAATATTTACTGGTGAGTGTTTTCATGGCCTTTTTAACCCCCGAAGCAAACCACCCCTAGTGTTATAAGTTTAACGTGTGTATCTGTGTGACTGTCTGTGGCATCGTAGCTCCCAAACGGCTGTACCGATTTTGTTTTTGTTTGAAAGGTGACTTGATCCAGAGTGTTCTTAGCTATGATTCAAGAAAATCTGTTCAGCCGTTTGAAGATTATCAGCTCTTTTCTAGTTGACGAATGGATGTGAGTATTTTCCACAGGTCTGATCGAGTCAAAATTTGGTATTCTGTTACTTCTATAATATTAGAAGAACATAGTAACCTTCAACTGATGTTGCAGCATCGCCTGAATTTGCAGGATACCCAATTCCCTCAACTACTTACAGCAGAGGTATCGTGTTTGGGCTCATCGGAATGGGCTCAATGAATAGGTTATAGATAGGTGATCAGAGTGTGATAATGGAATTGGAAAGAGAAATGAGGAACTAGCTTCACTGTGGGAAATTTCTGCTGCGCAGATTTCGGCTAGATCGTAGCATATCTACTAGCAATTGTATAAAGTTTAAAAGCAGAACATAAAACTTAAATTAAAAATTTAAAAACCCGCGTCGCACTATTTCTAAAAAGCAAAACAATTATATAATATGTAATGGCCGTCTAAGTTTAATATAATTATGGTATAGGTAATTAAAAAACAAGTCGGTTGGTAAGTAAAACAATTCTTACTGATTAGGTAATAATAATATTATTATACTGGAATATAAGACTAGAAAATAACCCTATAATAATTATTACAAACCGTTGATAAATACCAGCGCTGAAGGAAGGTATCTTAACCTTATTCCGCAGCCATTAAAATCATCGTTAATACAACGACCGGCCAAAGGGTAAGTGGGGGCTAAGTGCACCATTCTCATTTACCGACGAATGAAATTTGAATGCAATAAAAGTTAACTGGTCGTTGTGTAGCAATAACTGGGAAATTAGCGAAGTAACGTACCTACTGAGGGCGGTGGCCGCCACTGTTATTAGAAAACGCTATTACGATTTATGTTATTTCGTTTATTTTTACATGCTTTTAGGTTGTTTTTTGTAATTACTATGAGGTTATGAATAAAATTACCGTTGTTATAGAGAAACTACCGTTTTATATTACTACGTTATAACTAGATTAAATATGAAGTTTTCTTCAAATTACATGGTTTTAATTGAGTTCCCAGAAGTTATTTTTATGTGCTCTTAGCCCTTTAATGGGAAAATTACAAGTTGCTGTTATTGTTTGATGAATGCCAATAAAAATAAGCTGGCAGGAAATAAAAATAATTACCAGGCACTTTTTATTAAACAACAATGGCTGTTAACTTAATTTGCCACTGCTTTTGTTATGTTCTTTTCACAATTTCATTTAATAAATTCTCTGTGCGACACACATATAATTTAAAACTTGTTATTATGGACGGACCTAACGAGGTTTGCTTTTATTATGAAACCTGTTTTAATATCGTATGTTTCGTTCGCAATTTGTTTAACATTCACGTTTCGTACAAACACGTACTCTACAATTGTTTTAACCCCCTAATCACCGTCTCTCTTCACTAGTGTCAGAATGTTTGTCCTGAATTTTGGTTTGCAGGCTATGTTTGGGTTGGTTATTTTTTGGTAACTCGACAATTTTGTTTAGTTTATTTATTCATGATTAAGTTATATTTTGCGTCGTGCTTAGTAGGTAGATAATTTGAGGTTTTACTTTGTCAGTGTTATTAAGTTGAAGCGTCCTAGGCTATTAAGGTCTCTGTGGTGTCTTTATGACAGTTTAATGGCGGCTTACAAATGGCGTTATAGAAATAACGTCGTATTTTATAGCCTTTCATAGCACACCGGCAAAAATAGAGGAACACAAAAAGAATACATTATTTTATCAGATTGAATGTCTTATTTAATGTTTTTGCTTCATTTGAGTCTGTTCGTTAATTATATTCAAGAAAAAAACAAACTGCGGGGTTAATTAGGATTTATTTAATTAAAAAAAAATGCTCTTGTCTGAAAAATTTTGGTGTTTTCTAATGCGCTAAGAAAAGAGCTACATTTAAAAAAAATAAAAAAAGAATTAGTAGCGCGTGTTCCCTCCAGCGCCTTTATAAGGGCTTGGATACGTCTAGCCATGCTTCTGATGATACCTTCAATCATTTCCTGAGGCAAAGTGTCCCATTCTTCAACCAGCGCCAATTTCAGGTCTTCAACATTCCTAGGGGCAGGATTTCTTTCACGAAACCGTGGTCCAATCATGTCTCAAATCTCGATTCATGTCCGGTGATCGTGCTGGCCAGTCCATCTGGGTTACAACAGTCTCATTTAAGTATTGAAGTGCTAAGTGCGCAGTGTGGGGCCATACATTATCGTGCATAAACACGAAATCTGAGCCTTTTAATGGGGCAAAAGGCATAACATGGAGTTCCAGGACCTCAGTTAGTGGAAAGGATCCGGCAGTTGGGTCTCGAGGTGGCATTGCATAAGTCCGAGGCCATGTCCTTCCATGGGCCCCGGTACGGGCCACCTTCGGGATCCCAACTGATGGTAGGAGGGGTTCACATCGGCATCGAGACAACGATGAGATACCAAGGTCTCGTCCTCGACAGCCGGTGGAACTTCGTCAAACATTTCCGACGTTTGGCCCCCAAACTGGAACGGACCGGGGCCGCCTTAAAGCGGCTCCTGCCCAACCTGAGGGGGCCAAACGCCTCCTGCCGGAGGCTTTACGCGGGGGTCGTGCGGTCCATGGCCCTTTATGGGGCCCCGGTGTGGGCGCGTTCACTGCGACTGCGAGCCGCACACTATCTGAACGCGCCCCAAAAGGTGGTAGCCGTAAGGCTCATCAGGAGGTACCGCACTGTCTCGGGCGAGGCAGCAAGCCTCCTTGCTGGACTGCCGCCATGGGATCTGGAGGCGATAGTCCTCACGCGCCTGTATGATTGGCGCGCGGAGGCACTACCTCGGGGGGAAACTCCGCACCCGCGGCAAATCGCGGGGAGCGGACGGACTCCGGCGCGACTATCGCAACCCAGCGCAGGGCTCGCCACGATAGCGGCGGTAAGACCCCTCTTGGAGGAGTGGCTAAAGAGTCGCCACGGCGTTCTCACGTACCGCCTGACGCAGGTCCTCTCCGGACACGGATGTTTCGGGAGGTTCCTGCACATCATCAGGCAGGAGGAGAGCCCGGGTGTCATCACTGCGAGGATCGTCCAGAGGACACGGTGGAGCATACGGTGAAGGTCTGTCCCGCTTGGGCAGAGCACCGCCGTGTCCTCGTAGAGGCGATTGGCAGCGGCGGCGACCTCTCGCTTCCGGCCCTGGTTCAAGCCATGGTCCGGGGCGAGAGGGAGTGGGAGGCGGTCACCTCCTTCTGCGAAGCAGTCACGCTAGCGAAGGAGGTGGCGGGATGGGCGAGGGAGAGATCCTCACGCCTCAGCCGCCGCGGGAGACGCTCCGGGCGTCGGGAGCCGCGTGACGACTCCCGGCCACCGTAGGCGCGGGCCTGCGGGCGGAGAGCAATGGGTAGCTCTTCGTCCGATCAGGACCAGGCCCGTGCCGGACGGCGCGTATGTGTTCCACGCGCGCCTCAAAGAGATGTCAGCATAGTTGACGGGGCCCGACAGGGCCGAAGCCTGCCGGGGTAGCGGGATCGTACGAAAGGGTTACCGCTGCCCTGGTACATAAAGGGCTAAGGAAGGAACACGGGTGGGTTTTAGTCAGTAAGAGTCTGACACTCCCTTCTGCTCCACCCAGAGCGGGAGGGGTCATTTGATGATTTCCCATCCTCAAAAAAATAAAAAAGGACCTCAGTTATGTACCTGTGTGTACTCAAAGAACCGCCATCAATAATGACCAGAGCGGTGCGTGCCGTCAAACTTATACCACCCCACACCATAACAGACCCTCCACCGTAAGCCGTTGTTTCGGAAAAATTTGCTTGATGGTAACGTTCTCTTCGATATCTCCACATTATCTCCCTTCCATCGATGAAATTTACACAAAAACGGCTTTCGTTGGAGAACAAAACTCGACTCCACTCATCGGACCAATTTTGATGCTGACGAGCGAACGCTGATCTTATTACTCGATGGCTCACCTCAAGTTTTGGCGCTTTGCTGGCACTTTTGACTTCAAACCGACTTCATTTAACCTTCTCCTCACTGTTCGTTCACTAACGCGTACGATACGCACTTCTTCTAAGACATTTCGGGTCTGAACAGCCGTTTGACGACGATTTCTTAAAGTTTGCACCCTTATAAAACGGTCGTCTACGGCACTGGTTACACGATTTCTGCCTTGCCCTCGCCTGCGCACGTAAAATCCTGTCTGTCTGTACCGTTGCATATTACGGTGGATCACGGATACTGATACACCCAACGTTCTACTGACTGAACGGTAGGTGTGATCTTCCTCAATCATTGTTACAGCCCTGGCGACTTCAGTTGCAGGCAAATGACTCATTATGTATGCAATACAATGTTAACTCTCTAAACAAAACTAACGTAATGAGCTAGGGCCACCATGGACTGCATAAACCAACTTTCTTATTAAAAACACTTAGAAGCTTAAAGTGTAAGCAAACACTTAAGAGGGTACAATTTCTGTTAGAGGGTTGAAAAATGACAAAAAGCATGGGCTTTTTGTCATTTTTGACAAAAAAATTAATTTTTTACGTATAACATTATGGAATGTTATATGTAAAAAATTAAAAGATTTTTTTTTTTTGTTAAAAACAAGCTTTTATTAGGTACATAATGTTACGAGCTTCGGGTTCGTGACAATAAAAACTGCCGATAAAAATTACCAAAAGTTACACTTTAATTAAACAACACTAATAACAACTCAAACACACTAATTATAAAACACAATCGCTCTTAAGTCGCACTTGAAGATCGCTTTCGATGTATTCGCTTCTATCGCAGAACCAAGTCTGATTGGTCGCGGCTAGTCCCGGCCTTATATAGTGCCGCAGATAATTCCAGAATCTTCTATTGTAGAAACATCTAGAATGTTCGAGTACATACCGGCCCCGACTGACCAGATGTCGATAGTTCTAGTAAGTTCAGCCAATCGATAATAGATGGCGCTAGTGAAGAACTAATGAGTTCTTCTACTAGAAACTAGATGGCGCTAGTGGTAACTAATGTCACCATCATCAGGCATTAATTGTGGCGCGCAACACTGCCCCCTCCTAAGACATGCTCGTCCCGAGCATTATCGGCTCCATAATAACGCGCCAATCGATCCACATGGACGATCTTAGGAGTACCTCTTGCACCTTTCTGTATCCGGTAGGTTACGTCATTGATCTTTGTCACAATCCGGTACGGTCCATCCCATTTAGCTTGAAGCTTAGGAGATTTCCCTTTGCTGCGGACTGGATTGTGCAACCACACTAGTGAACCTTCGTCGAACCCTTTACTGTTCATTTTGCGGTCATAACGGGTTTTCATCTTTTCAGACATTTGCTGGCCTGATTGTCTGACGTGCTCATAAATGTCATTCATTTTGTTCCGCAAGTGATTCGCATAATCGGTTATACTGCGTGGGGCATCAGGTGGTATTCCGGTGATCAGGTCTGCAGGCAGCCGTAATTCTCTTCCAAAGTTTGCGAAAGCTGGTGTCACCGATGTACTTTCGTGAACAGCGCTTCGATATGACAACAAAAACGGTTGTATGTGCTTGTCCCAATCTCGTTGCCGATTTTCCACAACTTTTGCTAGGTACCTCTCCAATGTCTGATTGAATCGTTCCACCATTCCATCCGATTGTGGGTGGTAAGAAGTTGTTCTTGTTTTATGAGTACCCATAACTCGACAAGTTTCCTGAAATATTTGGGACTCAAAATTCCTTCCTTGATCACTGTGAATCTCTAAAGGTACTCCAAACCGACAGAAGACTTCATAAACTAATTTATCTGCAACTGTCGAAGCTTCTTGATTTGGGATGGCGAAGACTTCCGGCCACTTAGTAAAGTAATCCATCACAACCATGAAATACTTGTTACCACTTTCACTTTCCGGAAACGGCCCCGCTACGTCAAGGGCTATCCTCTCCCATGGTGCGCCAACATTGTACAATTTCAGTGCACCTCTACTACGAGTCTGAGGTCCCTTTACAGCTGCACAACTTGTACACTTGCGACACCAGTCCTCGACATCGTCTCGGCAGTGGACCCAGTAAAACCGTTCTCGTATCTTCAGTAGAGTCCGTTTTACTCCCAGATGACCTCCTGAACAACTATTATGGTACAGCTGTAGAACATCCGGTACTTGAGCTTTAGGGACAACCATTTGCAAATGACAGCTGTCTCCCCGAGCATTTTCCCATTTACGGCACAGGACTCCATCCTGAATCACCAAGCTGTCCCATTGGGCCCAATAGCTTTTTGTGATCGAACTCATTGCTGAGACGTCGCTCCACCTGGGCTTAGGAGCTCTGGCCCTCATCCACTCCAGAATCGGCTTGATGTCCGAATCTTCCTGCTGTGCACGTTGTAGGCTTTCCTTCCACTCGTTGCTGAGGTCTGTCTTGAGCATCCTCACAGGTACGACTTCTTTACTTTCTTGCCTAGTACAATGCTTGCAGTCTTCAGGACAAGGTCTTCTTGACAATGCATCTGCGTTGCCATGAGATTTTCCGCTGCGATGTTCGACCACGAAGTCGTATTCCTGCAATAGTTCAATCCATCTCGCAACTTGACCTTCTGGATTTTTGAACTGCAATAACCATTTCAGTGCAGCATGGTCAGTTCGTAAGTGGAATTTCCGCCCCAGAAGATATTTGCTAAAATGCTGCAATGACTTTACCACAGCAAGCAGTTCCCGTCTCGTAACACAATAGTTCCTTTCAGGTTTCGACAGTGACTTGCTGAAGTACGCTATCACAAATTCTTGATCGCCATTCCGCTGAGACAACACACCGCCAAGTCCTATGTCGCTTGCATCTGTGTCAACTATAAATTCCTTGCCCGCATCAGGGTACCCCAAAATAGGTGTATTGCACAGACGGTCCTTTAGCTCCTGGAATGCGATGTCACAACTTCCATCCCAGCAGAAATGTCGCTTCTCCTCGGTTAGCTTATGCAGGGGTTTGGCTATATCTGCAAAGTTTTTGACAAATCGCCGATAATAGGAGCACAAACCCAGAAATGCTCTGACCTGCGTCTTGTCTTTTGGGATTGGCCAATCCTTGACAGCGGCGATTTTCTCTGGATCCGTGCGGATACCTTCTTCAGACACTACATATCCCAAAAAGCTAACTTGTCGTTTGAATAGTGAACACTTCTTCGGACTTAACTTGAGGTTGGCACTCTGGATCTTCATGAGCACGCGTTCCAGGTTTTGAAGATGTTCTTCAAAGGTACGGCCTACGATGATGATGTCATCCAAGTAGACTAGGCAAGCATCGCCAATAAGCCCGGTAAGTACAAGTTCCATTAACCTTTCAAACGTTGGCGGAGCATTGCATAATCCAAACGGCATAACTTTAAATTGCCACAGACCCTTTCCTGTCGAGAATGCAGTTTTCTCCTTGTCCTTAGGATCAATTTCAACTTGCCAGTAGCCACTTTTCAGGTCCAGAGTGCTAAACCACTTTACTCCAGTAAGCATGTCCAGCGTGTCATCAATTCTTGGCAAAGGATAGCTGTCCTTTTTCGTAACGTCGTTCAGACGACGATAGTCAACACAAAACCTCATGCTGCCGTCCTTCTTTCTTACCAGCACTACAGGTGAACACCATGGACTAGATGAAGGTTCAATAACACCATCCTTCACCATTCCCTCAATCATGGTTTCCACTTCCTTGTCACGTGCTACCGGCAATCTCCTTGGCCGCTGACGGATGGGCAATTCTTCTCCTGTGTTTATTTTGTGTTGAACTAAGCCAGTCCTCCCGATGTCAGCATCGTTTGACGAGAAAACATCGGCATACTTAAGTAACATTTTCTTCGCCTTGACCATTTCATTTTGGGACAGAGCGCTGCAGCAGTCTTCTAAAAGTGTGGTCACTCTCGTTTGTGCATCCTTGCTGAGGGTCCCAGTCGATAGATATTGGCATCGACGCAACCAATCCACTTCCTCGCAAGTACCAACTAGTGTGCCTTTTTCTATAACCTGTTCCTGATCACAAAGGTTCAGCACACGTACCCCTGAGATGTCGGTGGTTCTGACCAAAGTTCGTGCCACTTTCCATGGTAGGTCATTGTCTACCCTTTCCACGAGTACACAACGATGAGTTTGCCCAGGATTCCGAGGAAGACTAACCGGCACAATCGTTTCCGATCTCGGCGGAAGAACAATCTTCTTAAGGCTGTACACGTTCCCTGGTAACGCTCCTTCCACGAAAAGTTCATCTTGTCCACATTTCAAAACACCCTGCTTGACGTCAATTTCGCAACAATTCTTCCTCATAAAGTCAAGGCCCAGGATGCAATCGTCCATTATATCAGCCACGATGACATTATGCAGGTAGATTCTGTTGCCTAGCTTCAACCCCATCTTCTTCTCTCCATGGACGGGTATGCGCTGACCGGTGGCTGTTACCAAATTAATGTGTTCCCGGTTGTATGCGGAGTCCCCAAGGGACCGTCTTATGAGTTGGGAACTGACAACCGTGCGAGTGGCTCCAGTGTCTATGGTCAGCTTACACGGCGTTCCGTTGACCTCGCCCTTGATGATTAGGCTGTTCCCGTCTTGGGTTTGTGTGATCGAAACCCTTGGGGCTCTTTGAACATCAGCCAGCACCCGCCCCGCGGTCCTGGCTATTACTCGTTTCCCTGCTGCTGCTGCTGGGCGGTGCTGTTAGCTGCACTGCCCTCTGGAGATCGGCCGTCTTCTCTTTCTGCAGTTCGCTTGGGGCAACTGGATCTAAGGTGGCCCCTTTCCCCACAGCCGTAGCACCTAGGGCTGTACCCTTTATTGCGGTCGCGAACTGTAGCCGCTGCAACCTCCCTGACGCGATGGGAACGATGATCCTGTCGCACGGCTTCCACCTCCAGTGCATGGGCCAAGGCGTCCTTAAGCGTCCCGTGGTGCCCGAGCCTCACAGCAGCTCTAACTTCAAGGTCGCGGATGCCGTCGATGAATGCCTGCACCAGGTTCCCATCAATAAGCGCAGGTACGGACTGGTAAGCTTTACGCACCAGCTTCTCCACTTCAAGGGCCCACTGCTGCAGGTTTTCATTACTACGTTGCACGCGATCCTTGAGCTGCGCACGAAACACGTGTTCCAGGTGAGCGTCGCCATACCGAGCCTCCAATGCCTCAAGGAGCTGCTCGTAAGTCACTTCCTTACCGAGAGCTTCCAGAACAGTTAAGGCCTGGTCGCGCAAGCCTAGGGTGAGGGCAGTCATGGCCTGACTTTTACTCCAAGCGTTCGCCTTCATGACGGCCTCAAACTGGATTTTGTAGGCCGACCAGGAAGAAGTTCCGTCGAACGGTGGCACTTTGAATCCACGTAGCGAAGGTGTTGTAGCTACGGGAGCTGCGATTCCATCCCCAAGTTTAAGGTAATCCAGCGTTTTCTTTACATCAGCCATCACGGTTTTCTTTACGTCAGCCACCACGTTGTCAACCCGATTATACACTTGGTCGATCCGGATTTCAGCTTCCGACAGGCGGTTGTCATGTTGATCAACCTTATCCTTCACCTCCTTCATGTCTTTCCCGAAGGTAGAGTGAAGGTCCTTCATAAGGAGCATCTGCTCTTCCTGGCGGCGCGTTTGCTCCTCCTTATCACGTTGGAGCTGTTCTTCCAACCGACGAGCTTGTTCCTCCTGTCGGCGAGCCTGTTCCTCCTGTCGGCGGGCTTGTTCCTCCTGTCGGCGGGCCTGTTTCTCTCTGTCGCGCAGCAGCTGTTCTTCCAACCGACGGGCCTGTTCCTCCTTGTCCCGCTGGAGCTGTTCTTCCAACCGACGAGCCTGTTCCTCCTGTCGGCGAGCCTGTTCCTCCTTGTCCCGCTGGAGCTGTTCTTCCAACCGACGAGCCTGTTCCTCCTGTCGGCGAGCCTGTTCTTCCTGACGGCGGGACTGCTCCTGCAGCATCATCATCAGGGCAGCAAAGTCTGGTGCTGCTGATGCTGGAGCTGCTGCGGACGGTTCGGCCTCCGTGGTTGGTAGCTGGCCCTCCGACCTCTGCGGCATAGCTTCACCAAAACGTCTCTGGTCCGTCTCCTGTTGGCGTTGACTCCGGGTACGGATACCCTCCGTGTCGTCTTTAGGTAAAATCGGCATGATTTTAATCCTTGCTTCTGACACCAATTGTTACGAGCTTCGGGTTCGTGACAATAAAAACTGCCGATAAAAATTACCAAAAGTTACACTTTAATTAAACAACACTAATAACAACTCAAACACACTAATTATAAAACACAATCGCTCTTAAGTCGCACTTGAAGATCGCTTTCGATGTATTCGCTTCTATCGCAGAACCAAGTCTGATTGGTCGCGGCTAGTCCCGGCCTTATATAGTGCCGCAGATAATTCCAGAATCTTCTATTGTAGAAACATCTAGAATGTTCGAGTACATACCGGCCCCGACTGACCAGATGTCGATAGTTCTAGTAAGTTCAGCCAATCGATAATAGATGGCGCTAGTGAAGAACTAATGAGTTCTTCTACTAGAAACTAGATGGCGCTAGTGGTAACTAATGTCACCATCATCAGGCATTAATTGTGGCGCGCAACAATAATAATAAAAAGGACTAAAACGTTAAAAATAATTTAAACTTGATAAGAAATACATAAAAGCGTGTTACATTTTGATGGAACATTTAGAACACAATGTAACACGCTTTTATGTATTTCTTATCAGGTTTAAATTATTTTTAACTTTTTAGTATTTTTATTAATAAGTAATAAAATCTTGTTTTTAAAAAGTTTTTCTTTTCTTTTAATTTTATTTTTAACTTTTTAGTATGTTTGATGCGAGATTGCTAATTAGTGTTAGTTCTCCCGGCAGAGGTCGCTACTGCGGCAATATCGATATGTAGTAGATTAATACAAATAATTGGATGCGGTACAATGATAATGTTGATAATGTTCGTCCGGGATTTCTGTTTTCCGTTAGTTATTAATTTGGGTATAATGAACTGGTACGTTGATGCAGCATAGTTCGTTTTATTATCATCACTATTGTCAAAGTTAAATCCCCCAAGTCATCAAAATAAAGCTATTGTCCTCTATAGTGTCTGGAATTAATACATCATTTCATTATTATTATGTGGACATATGTTTACGAAATCTTTATCTTTTTATTACAAAAATTAAATTTAAAATTTAAAAAACCCCGTCACAAAATAATAATAAAAATATTATGAATGTAAAAAGCCTAAAATAATTTTAAAAAACTATTGAAAAAATAGCCACAAATAAAACAAAAAAGGTATCAACGTGAAACCCTATAAAAAGAAAAAAATAACCTTGAAATTATGACCCTACGTAAGTACGTATGAAATTTTTCGATTAAATGTTGTCCCGTCGGGGGACCGCTCTAATTATTAGCCTAACGTTCTGTTAAAGTTTCTTTTTACATTCATACTATTTTTATTAATATTTTGTGTCGGGGGTTTTTAAATTTTTTTATATAATTTTTTATTTCATGCTTTTTGTAGGAACTCCTTATTATTTCATTTATTTTATTTTCTTGCATTTTAAGATTCAGGAAATTTGGTGTTTAATCAGGTTTTTTGTAATTCGCCATATTGTGGTGGCAGCCATCTTGGATTTGAAATTTGTCATGGTGTATAGTATTCTACTAGTCAAGCCCTTTCATTTGATACCCATATTGAGGGAGTTGTGAAAAAAAAATGTAACTCGCCATTTTGAGGTGGCGGCCATCATGGATTTGAAATTTATCATAGTGTATAGTATTTTACTAGTCAAGCCCTTTCATTTGTTACCCATATTGAGGGAGTTGTGAAAAAATATGTAATCCGCCATTTTGTGGTGGCCGCCACCTTGGACCCATTTTCATCAAACATAGCTAAGAACACTCCCGACAAATTCACCTTTCAAACAAAAAAAAAAAACAAAATCTAAATCGGTCCATCCGTTCGGGAGCTACGATGCCACAGACAGACATATATACACACACACACACACACACACACACACCCCGACACGTCAAACTTATGACACCCCGTCGTTTTTGCGTCGGGGGTTAAAAACCAGTATTTATCGTACATGATTAGAGTGTAAAACCCATATGGATTTTTTGATAAAAATCAAATTAGAACCGTAGATCAAAAAACTTCTCTGGTATTACGTAAAATGGAATTTTTCTGTTCGCAATTCCACATGAAAAACTAACATAATCACAAGCAATTGCACGGCCCAATTTAATTTGCAAGGGACCAGATTTCCCAAAATCGTTTCAAGAAATTGAAACTGCGAACTGTCCGAAATCTTTTTTTTTGTTTTTCGTACTAGGAAGCGCACACAGTTAGTTGTCCCTATTCGCCTGACTCCCTCGACAAATGAAAAAACAAGGTCCACCGTAAGTTTCTACCAGAATTCAGTATTTAGGTTACTTGATTGTATAGACTGTCGACATTTGACATCGAGTCAATTGTCTATAGTTGGTATACCTACTCGTACGTATGCAAAAAGTTTATACGTCATTGGTGATACTCTTAGTTCTCAGTAGTGCATTAAATATTTTTCCAAAAAAAAACGGTTTCCAAAAAAAGGTGTTTTTTTGAAAGGCGGTTGTTTTTTTATTTTTTATTTATTAGGTTTTATTTCTAACTTTTTTGTTGTTACCGCAACTAAAAAATATCGATATCACCGTAGGTGTGCATATTATATTTGAAGATTTCCTTCGATTTCTCCATGATCCTATCATCAGATCCTGACCTTATGACAATGGGACCAACTTAGGAAGTATACCCGTTCAAACAAAAAAAGAATTTTCCAAATCGGTGCAGCCCTCTTCGAGTGGACAATTAGGGAATACTACAAACAAATATACGAGAAAAAGATTTCAACGAACTACGAACCTCCTTTTTTGATGTCGATAGTTTTATGTACTGCCCTGGAAAGTCAGGCTCACTACAATCTTAATTGCTCTCTGGCTAATATTTTTATCACAGCATATAAGTAGTTAGGTGTATATAATTCCGTTTATTTCATTGCATATACATTAAATTACACTTTTAAACGTTTGATTAAAAAGCATTACAAAATATTATCTATATTTCTTATTAAAGATTAAGAGTAAAATTATTTGTTTGTTGTAAGGAGTAATCTCTCTAAGCAGGTACCTACTTACACGAAGCTTTTTACAAAACTTTTACTGATAAAATGCTACACAGTTGTCGAGTGCCATAGGATAATAAAATATGTTTTACGATATAATTGACTTCCACGTGGACGGTAGCTACTGTTGCTGGCTGAAGATACTGTAGTAATAAGCTTAAAAACTAAAACCACTTAGTCTAAATCGAAAGTTTTTTCTCTTCACAAGCACTTCAGGTAGGTCGTTTTTATTAAAAACTAGCTTCTGCCCGCGACTTCGTACGCGGATCCTGTTGCTTATGCCAGCGACAACGGGGTCGTCAAAATCGAAGATCTGAAACGTCTAATGTCGAATTCTAAGAGCCCGGAGACGGGAAAACAGCGTGATGCGCGAGACGATTCGAGACGTTCCAGATCTTTCATTTTTGTAAGTCAACAGGAAATGCCCATCAGACTAAACAACTTTTGCTAAGACGTCATTCCTATATATGTTATAGTGTTGCTGGGCTTTGGAGTTCCACAACAGGTGTTCCAGATCTTCAAATTTATTCTCACAGCAGAAAATGCTCTTCAGGTCGTGAAATATTTTTGGCTATGGCACCATTTTTATATCTCTTATGATAGAGAGGCATACTTTAGCTGGTCTGTTGCCGTTCTGCATCAGGTGTATCATTTTCCAAAATAAATTATAGCCTATATGTTGCCCAGACTTAATACCTATACAACAAAAAACTTTTCTTCCCGTAATTCCGCAGTGGATCCCAAGGGTACACTGAATTAACAATAATATTGCAAATAACTTTTAAAAAAATCTTTATAAACTATAGCTGTACCCGTGGCTTTGCCCACGTATCGCATAAGTATTTTTTTTATTCAATTTTAATTTTAATAATAATAGTTAGTGATAGTTTGTTGATTTACAGAAACACTCAAAAGATGCGTCACTTACTATACTATAGCTTAGATCCCTCAAAAACTATTTGGCTTAGTAAACTCAAAATTTGAAAGTTAGACGTCAGGTTAATAAGGAAATTTAGGAGACGTCAAATAACAGAAGTGTTATAGTTTACTGTAACACTTCTGTGTAAACAACGATCGTTGTTTTTCCCTCGGTCTCATTCAATATGTACAGCGAGTCAGGACTGGTGACGCGGGAGCAAGCGACGTACAGTTGTCCGTGTGAGAAGCAGCTCGTCCTGAGGTCGACACCCGCAGCCTTTAGTGTCTGCCCCTGCGATTTATTTATTGTCATGGCGAAGCACACGCTCACAGGAAACTGCACGCGCTTGAATTGAAAGGGGTAATTGTGGGGAATCAGTGGTATACGTGGTATAAACACTGTCTTGCCGACAACACAACCCGTTAGAATTTCCTCCTCAATGATATTTTTCTGCAGCGAGACGACTTTGAGCCGGGTCCCATTGCACAGTTTCGGCGGAGTGAGATTCTGAAGAAGCATAATTGGGACACTGACCTTTAGCTTAATGGTGTGCGCTGGTAGTCCACATGCACTGAGGGAATTGAGAAATTCTACGGGGTAATGTGTGGCGTCATCTTGGTCGACAACAGTGTTTATTGAAGTGTAGATCACTTCATTTCCCTCAATTTCCGCGAGAATGCATTCTTTGATCGCTGAAGCTTGGTCGTTTCTGGGTGTTAAAATGGTTCGTTCACACTCCTTAGAATTATCTTGGTGCGGTATCCTATTGATGTCCCCGTACACCAGGCGAATCAAATCTTCTAAGGTGGACACCACTCTCCCAAGTATCTTAGGTAGAACCACCTGGCCAACGTCTACTGGTAGCGTTCCCTCACCCAATTTTAAGAGAACATCAGAAAATTCTTGGGCGTGTACATTCCCGCCAAACTGTGCTCTCATATTCATCGTTAAGCGCAACTTATGAATATGTGGCCATAAGAAAGAGCATTTCAACGAAGCATTCACCTTATCAGCCCTAGTTCCTCGCGTCACCACAGACAGCGTTTGTCGGAAATCGCCGCTAAACAGAACTGTAACGCCATCCATCATTTGCTGGTTCCTGCGAATGTCCTGCAAAGTCCTGTTTACCGCCTCTACTGCTTTTCTGTTCGCAATAGTGCATTGGACATATTGTTAAATAGCTGTTCCCTTGCAATTTATAATATTACTGCCCCGCTCCTTTATAAAAATAGCGTGATTATTATGTTTCCAGAGTTAAATTATTAGTAACTAAATAAATAACATGTCATTTTGTGGATTCAATTATTTTGTGTATTCAACTACGAACAAAAACCTTTTAAAATCAATATTGCTTATCTCCCATAACATACGGCGTGATAATATGTAGCCTAAAGCCTTCCTTGGTTTACAAAGAACATTTTTGCTGAATTTCAATTCAATCTATCCAGTAGTTTTGGCGTGAAGCCGTACCATACACACAGACAAACAGACAAACTGACAAACAGACAAAAATTCTAAAAAGTCACTTTTTGTCATCAGTTACGTTTTTCTAACAAAAGCCACTAATTTTTTCTCGAAAATTCTCAATGTACAGTTTTTCTTTCGTTACTGTTTTATTATATGTATAGATGGCTGTCTTTTTTCCCAAAGGCTGAGCGAAAGGATCCACTAAATCATTAATCAACATTAGCTGTAAGTTTTGAGCGTCTCTCCCGACGCCGCTGAATCTAGAATAAGGACATTAATAATATTTGTTTTATGATTATGCAATGATTCTTGATTACCTACGCTTTGGTTTGTTTCATAAATTATTTTATGAAATTCAAATATTTCTGAGTGTTGTTTATTTTTGGAGAATAATATTGTTCCGTTTTATACCATTTGGCACATGAATGATGATTGTCAACTAAGGGCTAATTTTACCAAAGTCAGATATCTTTTATTCATAGAATAAAATGGACGTCTGACAGTTCTAGTATGGAAAAACTGTCAAAAATACAAAATTTACTCTCAGGATAAGACTTCAAATTCAAATTCAAATCATTTATTGTTTGTTACATGTCAATAGAGATGTTATAGTTATAGTTGTAGTAACAATGTAACATACCTATAAGGTGTACAATATTTCTGAAGCTTTATTGTTTACTTGCGTTAAATAAAAACTATTCTTAGAGTCGATTTACTCATTTTTTACATTTTTTGCATCTTAATAAATTATTGTAAAATTTAATTTGAATTAGTCACGTTATACATTATTTAAAGTTATTATACATTAGTCATTTTATATATTATTCAAATTATACATTAAAAATATTATACATGTCAAATTTTACTACATAAACATAAAAAGTCATAATTACATTGCATTCATTAGTCAAGTTATACATTAATAATATTATAAATGTCAAATTATGCATAAAAATAAAGAAGTCATAATAACATTACATTCAATAGTCACTATAAAAAAGGAAAAAACCAAATTAAACCAAATTTTTGTCGTTAAAAAACTCGTTTATAGAGTAGTACGCTTTGTTTAACAAAAAATCCTTTAACTTATGTTTAAAACTATTGATCGCTGAAATACTTTTCACATAGTTTGGTAATTTTTTATAAATTTTTACACCCATTCCAAATATACTAGACTTAAATTTAACAGTTCTACATCTAATACCAGATAACTCATTTTTGTGTCGTGCACTTCTAAGTGTTTCATATTTACTAATATCACCTTTTATCATTACAGCCGCCTCATAAATATATAACGAAGGTAGAGTTAAATTTTTTAACCTCCGAAACACTTCTAGGTATGAGTCTGTCGGTTTGAGTCCAGTTATGCTTTTCAAACATTTTTTTTTACACTTATCCTAGGTATAAAATAACATTAATCTCACGAAAGGCACCTGAGATCAAAGACTGAATTTTAGTTCGGATTATGTTTTATTTTTAATACCGATAGATTTATTATTTACAGAACTTGAAAATACAAATTCAAAATATTTTATTTTGAAACGTCAGAATCTAGATACACGGTTCCAATTGGTTGGCTATGACGAAGAACCGGGAAGAAACTCCACTTTTGTAAAATTAATAGGCCTTTAAAATGTTTCTAAATAAAAGAATTAATAGGTTATTGGAAGACACTTAATTTTTAAATGTCGCAGCATCATGCTGCGGTAGGAACTCTTTGGCCTCGTACAGGACTTTCAGTTTTTTACTTTGTTATTATATATATAACTAGCTTCTGCCCGCGACTTCGTACGCGGATCCTGTTGCTTATGCCAGCGACAACGGGGTCGCCAAAATCGAAGTATTTTTTTAAATTCTATTTTAATTTTAATAATAGTTAGTGATAGTTTGTTGATTTACAGAAACACTCAAAAGATGCGTCCCATACTATACGAGTAGATCCCTCAAAAACTATTTGGCTTAGTAAACTCAAAATTTGAAAGTTATGAAGTTAATTTACTGGTAAGAGACGTCAGGTTGATAAGGAAATTTAGGAGACGTCGAATAACAGAACTGTTATAATTTACTGTAACACTTCTGTGTAAACAACGTTCGTTGTTTTTCCCTCGGTCTCATTCAATATGTACAGCGAGTCAGGACTGGTGACGCGGGAGCAAGCGACGTACAGTTGTCCGTGTGAGAAGCAGCTCGTCCTGAGGTCGACACCCGCAGCCTTCAGTGTCTGCCGCTGCGACTTATTTATTGTCATGGCGAAGCACACGCTCACATGAAACTGCACGCGCTTGAATTGAAAGGGGTAATTGTGGGGAATCAGTTGTATACGTGGTATAAACACTGTCTTGCCGACACTACAACCCGTTAGAGTTTCCGCCTCAATGATATTTGCCCATTGCACAGTTTCGGCGGAGTGAGATTCCGAAGAAGCATAATTGGGACACCGACCTTTAGCTTAATGGTGTGCGCTGGTAGTCCACTTGCACTGAGGGAATTGAGAAATTCTACGGGATAATATGTGGCATCATTTTGGTCGACAACAGTGTTTATTGAAGTGTAGATCACTTCATTTCCCTCAATTTCCGCGAGAATGCATTCATTGATCGCTGAAGCTTGGTCGTTTCTGTGTGTTAAAATGGCTCGTTCTCACATCCAAGAATTATCTTGGTGCGGTATCCTATTGATGTCCCCGTACACCAGGCGAATCAAATCTTCTAAGGTGGACACCACTCTCCCAAGTATCTCAGGTTGAACCACCTGGCCACCGTTTACTGGTAGCGTTCCATCACCCAATTTTAAGAGAACATCAGAAAATTCTTGGGCGTGTACATTCCCGCCAAGCTGTGTTCTCATATTCATCGTTAAGCGCAACCTATGAATATGTGGCCATAAGAAAGAGCATTTCAACGAAGCATTCACCTCATCAGCCCTAGTTCCTCGCGTCACCACAGGCAGCGTTTGTCGGAAATCGCCGCTAAACAGAACTGTAACGCCATCCATCATTTGCTGGTTCCTGCGAATGTCCTGCAAAGTCTTGCTTACCGCCTCTACTGCTTTTCTGTTCGCCATAGTGCATTCATCCCACACGATTAAAGAGCAATCTTTAAGCACGCGCCCTTTGTTACTGTTGCGTGACACTCCACAAACAGGTGTTTCATTACTCTCTAAATCTATGGGAATCTTAAACATTGCGTGCGCTGTTTTGCCACCAAGAAGCAGTGTTGCGGCGATTCCTGACGATGCTACTGCAATGGCAATCTTGCCTTGCCTCCTGACCTCTACGAGAATGCCAGCGGTGACAAATATTTTTCCTGTTCCACCAGGAGCATCCAAGAAAAACATTTTACCTTGGCCGAGCCCAACGCTTTCAAGGTTGGTGTCGAAAATTTGCTTTTGCTCTGAGGTAAACTTAGAGACATGGTCATTGACGACGGTACTCATAGCTGTTGAATCAATTACCTACAACAAATGTGCTTGGTAAGATATATCTTAGAACCAAAAGTTTGACTTCACTTCATGTAGCTTGTTGTACCACCAATCAATCTGTTTAGCAATATTGGTGTGAAACTCTCCATACAATTAGATAGGACATGTTAAGTTCTCAGATTTCATAACAGTATCGTTCCCAATGCACATAAAAATGCAAAAACTAAAAAAAAAAATTTACGATTTTTAAAAAAAATATTATAGAATTTGAACTCGCACTATTTAGTGCGGTAAACGGTCGCCTGACCTTGCCGCTAAATTCCCCGTTGACATATTGTTGAAATAACTGTGCCCTTGCAATTTATAATATTACTGCCCCGCTCCTTTATAAAAATAGCGTGATTATTATGTTTCCAGAGTTAAATTATTAGTAACTAAATAAATAACATGTCATTTTGTGGATTCAATTATTTTGTGTATTCAACTACGAACAAAAACCTTTTAAAATCAATATTGCTTATCTCCCATAACATACGGCGTGATAATATGTAGCCTAAAGCCTTCCTTGGTTTACAAAGAACACTTTTGCTGAATTTCAATTCAATCTATCCAGTAGTTTTGGCGTGAAGCCGTACCATACACACAGACAAACAGACAAACAGACAAAAATTCTAAAAATTCTAAAAATTCACTTTTTGTCATCAGTTACGTTTTTCTAACAAAAGCCACTTATTTTTTCTCGAAAATTCTCAATGTACAGTTTTTCTTTCGTTACTGTTTTATTATATGTATAGATATAGTTTTTTATATTTTTATGATTGTGCTTAGTTTAGCTTGTGGTCTACAATAAATACATTTTCTTTTATTTTTTTCATTCTTTCAAAAAGTACTAAGTACCTTTTGCTAAGGACACACTGAAACTTCCTCCCACAGGAAGCTCAACTCAAAAACATCATGCGTACCAAAATACCATTTTTTATATTGCTCTCTTCATCGAAGCAGTATCCGTGTATGTCGTAGCAACCCAATCACGTGTCTTACAATCTCCTATATCTGTTGAACGTGGAGCCACGTCTCACCCTGCTCAGCGATCCCGAGTGATAACCGTGACGATTTCGATCCACGGCTTGCCTTTAATTTTCCAATATTTATGCGAGAGTCACGAGACGATGTGTATCTGCAAGATTTTTGGATGTTCGATGTATGTATTGGATGAGTTTGGGAATTGTTCTGTTTTCTTGTTAAGTGAATGTGCTAATAGCAATTCTAAGAAGAATCTGTCAACTCGCAAATGCTCGAAGGCGCAAAAAAATGTATGATATAATATCTAACTCATTACATTGTCAGGTGTATTCTATTCACCTCATGTTTTAAACCTGTTTAAATATAATATAAAGCCAGAGTGGTGAGAAGGACATCGTAGAAGACGATTGTTGGTGGAACCAAGAGTTTTACTTTCTACAACATTCATTGCGTTATTTACGTTGTTGAACAAACAAGTTTCTCAATAAAGCAATAAACAACATCTGAACATCCTCTTTGGAGAGCGGAGCTCTAATAGCGCTGCGCCGCGGCGCCCTAGGCCCGCGCGTCTGCGTTTTTCTGCGCCTGTCTGCGGCAGTGCGCCGCAGCCGTCAAGCTCGTGTCACCAAGTGACATGACAGACAATTTTATATCGTTTTTTTTTATCTTTGTTTGTGTAAATAATAATTTAAGTGTATATTGTGTTTAGTGTTTATAGTTATTTTTCTTTTGGGTAAGTATATTTATGCTAAATGCCGGCTGTAGCGACGTCGGAAATAGTGCCAGTCAACCTGCCACATCACTCAATGTCCAGGTGAGATGTCCCCATTGCTCCCAGCCACGCTTCTTTAAAGGTGTTCACCTTTAAAGAAGCGTGGGTGCTTCGGATACACTATGGCAAGGTTCACAAACCTCATAATGTACCTTTGTGCCCCCCACCAACATGCCCCAACATCAACAACTCCAGATCAAACTTTGTGGAAAACGTTAGCAAAATTCAAAATTGAGATTGGCACGATGTCTCCGTCTTGTGACTCAGGAGAACTCAGAAAGTGCCTGGGAGCAACTACTCACCTTCCCTTATATGATTATGCATGTCCAAAAAAATTTGGCAACTAAAAAAACATTGACAACCCAAATTAAAGACAACTGCAACAATTCGACTCTTATTTTGGATCCAAAATTACCTGTTTCCAATAACCTTTCAGGAAAAGGGACACACATGTAGAATCCAAATTAAGCGAAGGTGATATCCGGGTAGCGGCCAAGCTACTTTTCAGTAGTGATGTGGCGCCCTACTCTCCAGAAACCCTTTCTGCCCTGGAGAGTAAACATCCGGCACCTGCGGATGGTCTCACCTTTTCCGACCCCCACCCCTCCTCTCGACTCGGATTCAACGCCTTTTAATGTTACTGCCCCCCAGCTGGTTGCAGCCATGAGCTCCTTCCGAAGTAGTTCCGCCGGCGGCCTCCACGGCCTGACTCCTCAGCATTTAAAAGATTTATTGAGCTCAGGCGCCGGGGAAGCTGGTGAGTCGCTTTTGAAGGAGCTTGCGGCTCTAATTAACCTGATGCTCAACGGCGGTGTGAATGATGTCGTCGTCGATGTTTTTGACGGGGCCAATTTATGTGCCCTGCGCAAGAGTGACGGCGGCATTCGTCCCATTGCCGTTGGGTGCACCTACAGGCTTACGGCAGCCAAAATATGTTGTAAATTATACGGCGACATTCTGTTCAACAAGTTGCAGCCCCTACAGCTTGGCTTTGGTTCCAAAGGGGGCTGCGAGGCTGCCGCACATGCCCGTACATGCTATCTAGTTTTTTAAATGCCGGTAAAGGTGAGGTCATCCTCAAGGTTGACGTTAAGAATGCCTTCAACTCTGTTAACAGGGATACTTTGTTGGCTGAAGTAAAAAAGGAGTTACCAGAAATTTATGGTTTTATGTGGCAGTGTTACAGGCACCCATCAAAATTATTATATAAAGATAACATTTTAGAATCTGCAGTCGGATGCCAACAAGGTGATCCTCTCGGGCCAGTCATTTTCAGTTTGGCTATCCATCCCATAATACAACAACTAAATTCAAAATTCAATGTGTGGTATTTAGATGACGGAACACTAGGAGGTGACGTAGACACCGTTCTAAAAGATCTTCAATTCCTAAAGCAGCAGTTCCAATCCATTGGCCTTGACCTCAACAACTCAAAATGTGAAATTTACATTTGTGACAATACTGACAGACTATCAACTATACAGAAAAATTTAGTAGCCCCATACATCAAAGTTTTGGAAAAAAGTTCATTGCACATCTTAGGTTCCCCAATTTTAGAAGACAGTTTTTCACCATTCGTCGACGGAAAAATTAAACATTTTGACGATATTTCGGATAGACTTTCTAAAATTAATTTACATTCGGCATTCACCCTAATCAGATATTGTTGTTACGGTCCAAATTTTATGTATTTTCTCCGTTCTTCCTTTTTATGGAAGCATCCACAACACCTTTTGGACAAAATCGATCATATTATTTGCAGTACTCTTACATCCATTTTTAATGTGGCTTTGGACGACCGCGCGTGGCTACAAGCCACACTGCCCATTCGTTTTGGTGGGCTCAGCGTCCGCAAAATTTCTAGTGTAAGCCTACCGGCGGTCCTATCCTAGGTCCACATCGCCGAAAAGTTAACCACACGAATCTTGGTCCGGGAACCAAGATTCGTGTGCGGTTCTGCCCGAGAACCCGTCTTCCCAGAGACAGTAGGATGAGTCGCTGTGCAGGTTGGTACGGAATAAACTTATTAATACGTCCACCAATACTGCTGAGCGTGCCCGCCTGCTGGCTGTGGGTGAATGGGAGTCGGGCCTCTGGCTTCAGGCGCTACCGTCACCCAATATAGGCACTATGCTGGGTGACACCACATTCCGGCTCGCTACATGTTTGCGTCTGGGCGCTCCTTGCGGAGCTCCACATCGCTGTCAATGCGGTGAAGCAGTTGACTGCCTCGGACACCATGGCCTACCCTGCAGCAAGAGCGCTGGACGGATGGCAACGCACGCCAGCATTAACGACATCATCCGTCGGGCTCTTGTCTCCGCCGGGGTGCCAGCTGTTTAAGAACCCAATGGCTTGGCGCGCAACGATGGAAAGAGGCCCGATGGAATGACCATAATGCCTTGGAAGTTGGGTAGGCCTTTGGTGTGGGATGCAACCTGTGTCGACACCATCACGCCATCCCATCTACCTAGCACGGTGGGCGTGCTGGGGCGGCTGCTGCAGGAGCAGAAAACCTCAAACGGCGCAAATATAACAACCTTATTGGGAGCTATATGTTTGAGCCGTTTGGAGTTGAAACACTAAGGCCTTGGGGTCCGAGTACTCATCGAATTTTTCGGGGCATCGCCAAGCGGTTGGTTGACTCTTCACGTGACCAGAAGGCTGGCCTATTTTTAGCCCAAAGAATCAGCATTGGCATCCAACGTGGTAATGCTGCCACCCTTTTGGGCACTTATCCCTTTGACAGTGATGCGGACGAATTTTTTGATGCCCAATGCCAATTCTATATTTTTTCGTATTATACATATAATTGTATATAGTACCTATATATTAGTGTTAGCTTGTAAAGAAAGTAATTAATCTGTGTATGTTAAATAAGTTAATAGCTTGCCGTGGTAAGTACCTACTTTGTTTTATTAGTTAACGTTACTGAGATCAGTTCCAGGTATTTTGTGTATTTTATCATGTTTAAACATGGTGTTAAGTTCTCAGAATCATTGCCTACTAATACATACTCGTACAAACAGTTGAAAGTTTATCGTTGCCAAATCAAAAGAAAAACAACTTAAACACACCAAAATTATAGACTAAGTTGAGATAACATACTAAGTTGATAAAATACGAGGTATTTCTTAAACTAGACTGTCACTTGTCCATCAATGTCAGAGAACCTTTTCAAAAATACTCAGAGTTTAGTCAACCGTCACCGTCCGTCCAAACCGTAATAGGACGTCCAAGAAAAGTAATGACGGAAATTGGACATGCCTTGTCACATGTCAATCAAGAACATTGAAAAGCAATTATAATAGGAGAAGCTGGGAGTTGAAAGACATCTGACAATCAGGAAAGTTCAAAGAGGATTTGTGTGATGTGCACCAGTAGGCCCATACAAATTGCGTTAACAATAGAACCACATGGGACACAGCCACGCCACAAAGCCACAGTTCTTCAGTAGTAAACACGAACGGGTATCGAACTGAAACGCTTTTGTTTACATGTATTACGGGAGTTTTCTAGGAAAAAGAAAGGTTATTGAGTGACAATTGAATGTTGATTAGCATTGTTTCAGATGATGTTGGCTTTTGCTCCTTTCAATGCACTTAGAAGTTATTTGCATTGAGTGTTGTGAATGCAAAAAGTTCAAATAAATGGTGTCAATTCACTTGGTTTACAAGTAAGAATGGGTGTTCCACAAGGCTCGATATTAGGTCCTTTCCTCTTTTTAGTATACATAAATGACCTGCCGCATTTATTAAAAAACCAACCACAAATGGTGTTATTTGCTGACGATACTTCCATAATTTTTAAGATAAATAGTCGTGCATCAAATCTTGACGACGTAAATAACGCCCTACTGCAAGTGCAACATTGGTTCACTGCTAATAATTTAGTATTAAATGGGAAAAAAAACTAAATGCATAAGATTTGCTTTACCGAATGTTAAAAGTAGTGATTGTGACATAGTATTGAATAAAGAGAAACTAGAATTCGTCGATAAAACTGTTTTCCTGGGGATAACGCTCGACTCAAGGATGCAATGGGGTCCTCATATAACATCTCTTGCAAGACGGCTAAGTTCAGCAGCATATGCTGTAAGAACAATCCGTCAATTTACTAATGTAGATAGCGCGAGACTGGTCTATTTCAGTTATTTTCATAGTATCATGTCTTACGGTATTTTACTATGGGGACGGGCTGCAGATATTGAGTCCATTTTTATTCTGCAGAAAAGAGCCATCAGAGCAATATATGGCCTACGGAGGCGCGATTCTCTAAGGGAACTGTTTAAAAATATTAATATCATGACGGTACCTTGTCAATATATCTATGAAAACATCATGTACGTAAGGAAAAATTTTAATCTTTTCAGTAAAAGAGGTGACAGACACGCCTATAGAACCAGAAATAGGGACCAATTAGTTCAACCAGGTTTCAGACTGGCTAAAGTAGACTCTTCCTTCATGGGGTACTGTTTAAAATGTTATATAAAATACCTCCCCACATACTCCAACTCAATGAAACGAAATTCAAGTCTTGCATAAAACGCACACTATGCAGCCAAGCATATTATAAGTTGGGGGATTACATCGCTGACAAAAATGCTTGGCTAAACGCTGGTCCTGCTCCACAGGACGCATAAATAAATTGATTGGCATTTGAAAATACTTCACACACGCCTACCCAACCTACATACTGTTGGAGCTGCTGTAGATTCTAAAATACTATGTTTGCATTATATAAATTCAATCTCCTAGTATTGTATAATTGCATAGAACGTATGTGAGTACTATGTTACATACTATAAAGCTACCGTTTACTGGGTACGTCTTTCATTGACTTGAATGTGCCTTGGCGGATGAGAGTATGTCATGCTCACTCTAATGTCTCGCTGATGGTGGCACATGTGTTGGATCATTTAGCTCCCTTCAAAATGGTTGAGCTGAATGATAGATTAGCACATCTATGCGTCATGTTCGTGAACGGGCGCCGTCAGTAGGGACTGGTCAACTCTGCTGCCATGGCTTATTTTGATTTAAATTAATATTTGAATTGTTTTTTTTTTATCTTTTCATTACGGACGCATTTAACCTTCTGCATCGTTCTCACATGCATAATTTTGAACATGAATGATGTAACCAATACTTTGTAACAATATTATTATGATTTAAAAGAGTGTCCATGGAGTGTCTTGCCCGTTCTTCTCCATAGGTACCTACTACGCTTTGGAATGGGCAACTAGCTTCATCTTTTTGACTGACAGACCTTGACAATTCAAAAGTGCCTGTAATTGGTTTATTTGAAATAAATAGTTTGAGTTTGAGTTTTTGAGTTTGAGTTTGAATTTAAAAATAATGAGTTACAAAAAAAATCTTTCCTTTTGACAGAAATCGCCTAAAATTTAAAGATAAAATATATGTAAGCCCTCATGACAATATTAAAACAACCGAAACCCTTTCTGTTATGGAATCAAGGCTCTGTTGAAACCAATTTGTTGCTATGGACGCGAGATTATCTGTGACACAAATTAGTTTCCAACATGATTTCTGGTCTTTCTACCCATTGTGCTTTCCTAAAAACAAACAAGCACGGATGTCAGCAACCAAAATTTGTGGACATGCCGATACCCGGTATCTATGCCGTGTCCGGTGTTCGCCCGATTTATGAGCGTGTGCCACCGGCGCGGCGCGCGGCGTGCGCGATAACACGATACATGCACGCTAAACACTTTGTAATGAACTGTTAAGTGACATTCCTTGTATGTTTTAGTTCTATGTAGTCACTGTATTATTATGTTGCACGCAAATATTCACTTTAAATTATTTATTATAATTGAAATTCTTCATTAACTGTTGGAATAGAAGTTTTGGAGGCATCGTCAATTGTTGCTAAGTTATTTATTTGGTTATGATTCTTTAGCATTACACTTTAGAGCAGTGGTGGCCCCGTGACCGCGCCTTGTGTTGTAGGTCGTGGGTTCGAACTCAAGCAGGCACTTTACTTTGTGTAAATTATTTCATCACCACTGCTCTCAAAACGGTGAAGGAAAACATTGAAGACATGTGACATCCGCCATCCCGCACTGGGCTCGTGTGGAGGATTATGGCCTGCTCCCTCTTATTTAGGAGGCCTGTGGCCCAGCAGTGGGAATGTTATAGGCTGATTATGCTGTAGCATTACATTTTATTAAAATCGTACATATAGAGTTGTATTTATTTTCGGGAAGTAATTTGTAACTTCAATTAAAATACTAAATAACTAATTTGTGCTTGGTAATTATGTAACAGATCTGAGCATTCCCAAGTATATTAATTACGGATCGTCCTTTAGTTAGAGTGTTCCTTATTACCAGCTTAAAATACTAACTGTTGACTGTAAGGCTTCCCAGCATAATTAGTAACTAGCTAATTAGAAACGTGAGTAGGATACATAGTTTACTCTTCTCAAGGTGCGAGAACATTATATTTTACATAAAGAAGTTTCAGTATCACATTGTGAAAACGGTTGCAATTCAGGCAGCATCGTTTGTAGGCAAAAAAGAGAAAGAAAAAGAAATTAAACGTAAAGTTCTTTTGGGCATCAACACCACTTGATATCTAAATAAATAAAGATTAAATCGATTAATAAATTACTAGTCACGAACAATCGCATTTTTATGAATATTATTTTCCTGGGTACTCTTGAAACAATTTCCCTCCCTATTTTCCCCCATTCTTAAATATTCCGCGCTCAAAAATCTCTTCAAAGGCACCGCTGAAAGGAAAGACGTAAAATTTCCACAACCTTCTACTGAGTATTATATTTTCGAATCAAAGAACATCACGTGTTAATATGGAGCACTAGGAGAGGGAAACATTGCCGACAATTATTATAACACTAGCTTCTGCCCGCGACTTCGTCCGCATGAAATGTCTAGTTCCCCCGCCCCACCGCGTCGCATCGCATCGCTTGTCCGCGCTATTACTTCGTTTTCGCTCAGCGTTCTTTATGCCTTTTTTGTTTGTACTCGGCTCCTGAAGGTCCTAGCATAATTTTAAGTAGCCTATAGCCTTCCTAAAGAATTGGACTATCAAATGCAAAAATAATTTTTCAAATCCGACCGGTATTTCCAGACAATATCGCGTTTAAACAAACAAAGTCTTCAGCTTATTAGTATATGTAGATATAGATAAATGTAGCATTTGCTTTGGGCAAAAAGATGGCTCTTCTTGGTTAAGGCTCTTAGGACCAATAAAATAACGGAATTAAGTAGATTCTATAGACCTTTGCCCTTTCAGCTTATTCAGCCACGAACATAAAGGTTTCAAGTTAGTTCGGTTTTCTTCTGTATGGAATAATACATTTAGAAATTTATTACAATTGTTATATGAAATAAGAAAAGGTTCATATCCCTCTTAAATCATTAGGGCTTCTTCTGATGACTTGGTTTAATTAATTTTTGGTTTAGTCTCACAGAATTTGCGGTAAGTATCATATTCACAAACATGAATTACTCACGTAGCCATACAAATGAATCCGAAAGTATAAAATTACATACAGAAAGTTTAATTTTGTTCCAGTCTTACCCATATGATAAAGACCATAACACGTTATATTTAAAAGTAAACATTAGGTAAAGTTTCCTTATTAACAACCGTTGAAAAAGAAAGCCTTGTACTTGATCCTGTCAAATCAATAGACCACATCTAACATAATAACAAGCGACCTTTTTCGATGACGGACTGTCGTTAAGTACATAGTGCCACAGAATTAGACTCTGTTAGAAATGACATACCCTACGGTCGCCTGTGTTGAGATATATTAGCTTTATTATGTCACTCAACTGCCTTATCTAATTGTTATTAAGTGTGGGAGTTGTTTATTTAAGTTCGGGTGGGAACAGGATAAGTTTGATGCTGTTACCATGGATAATACCCAGATACTAAATGATAAAATGATAAATGATTTTATTTTTGTAAGTAGGTTTGTACAAACACTTTTACACGTCAATCATATTTTAAAACTAGATGAGGTCGGTCTACTACGTAAATGTCAAGTCAAACATGAACATTGTCTTTGAAATTATGTCTACAATAAAGATTAAAAATAAGAATGAACAAGTTTCTGTTTGCTGAACAATCATTAATATCGTCCAGACATTTGAATGTAGGAGAAGAAATATTTTTCTTGCCGTTTTCAGCAACTTCCTACAACACTTATTTTTAAGCTTTAAAGGCAAACTGCATAAAAAAAGCAATGGATCATTTGAGAGCTTTCAACTGTCGAGGTCGATGTCATTTACGAATATTTTATTGAACACCCGAATCGGTACTTTATTAGTGTATACAAAATAATGTAAAAAAAAATTATTAAAACAGTAACGGTGGAATTTCTCGCCCATTCTTCTCCCTACGAAACTACCTTTTGGAAGAGGCCACTAGAATGAATTGTATTTTGCTGTAAATTTTCGCTTTCAAAAGTACTTTTAATATGCCTATTTGAAATAAATGCTTTGACTTTGATACAAGAACTTTCAAGACAAAACGTTTTAAGATCTAGTCTTAGTATTTAAAAACAAGGCTCAACTTAAAGCAGTATCTATCATCAAAATGGAACTAACTAAGTACACCAAATAATTGAGCACACTTTCGTCCAAGTTCGTACAATCCCGGAGTTTTCATCCGCATGCTCGTCGTTCGTCGAGTGCGAAATATCCTGTGAGAAATTCTACAATTTCGCAGTTTCGCAGTGTGAGAGCTAAAACTGTGAAGGTTTGCTCCACTTGCCTAGATTGTTCGCTGCTAAGTTCCGATACTTGCCTTAGTTTTATGTAAGAGCCTGGATTCTCTATCTCGCCTTGTATAAATAGCAGATCGTTAATGTGCGCAACTGTTTATTGTAAGCAAATGTTTACAGCAATCGTTTTGCTGCCGGTGACGAGGCAATCGGCGCAGTGCCTTACCACTTGTTATCTGAACTCAAGGTGATGTGTTTGGTCCCAGTCTAGTGCAGTTTGAGAATTTTATATTGGTTAGACCAGAGGGCTACTTTACATACTCTAGCGGTTTCGTTTCTGTCATGCGATAGTTTTAGAAGCATATTGCTACATTACAGCGATAAAAAATTTCAAGTTTAGTTGTACTTAACGCATAAGCAGGTTATGAGAATCATTCTAATCTCATTAGTTTATCAGATACCAGGCTTGAACATTCTAAGAAAATAACTAATCTAGTTAATTTGAGGATCTCCTCGTGATCGGCATTCAGGCTTAACTTCATTCAACCTTAACTTATCAAACTATATATAGCGATGTATCATGTTGTATAATGTAGGGTACATTATACAATATTATGATACATCGCTATAACAGACCGTCAAACCATGACCCTAACACTTGACGCCAGGGTCGTCCCGACTTAATTGCCCCAAAGTGAATTTAACTGATACAATCTGCGAGCAACAACTCTGATTTATCGTCAGGTCGAAGATTAACTAGATGTGTTTCGTTTACAATTTACGATATCGATGGAGACGTGTGACTAACGAGCGGAGTAGGAGCCGCGGCTGATACATTATTTTTGTGGGTATTTTATTGGAAGAAAGGAAATATTTATGTACAGACAGAAGATAATGGTCTTTACAAAATTATTTCTTTATTTTAATTGAATTACATTTTTTATTAAATGATTAGGTACTTAAATAATCATTTGTGTACCCACTAATTCAACAGATTAAAGGCCTCTTCCTCTCTCCTACTTTGCTGTGCCCGACAAGGTCCACAATGATTATAATATTATCTTTGTAAAACCTCAACAATATTTTTTCAATTCAATACGTAACTGTAGCTCCTAAGAACTGTATAGTGCAGATCAGAAGATTCAGTCAACGAAAATAATAACGCAGAAGAAAAATCACTACTCAATAAAGGTCTGCAAACAACTCTAAAACTTTCAAAGCAAGCAAGACTACAATCAAATCACTTCTAAACCACTCTGATAAATCTGGACACACGAAGAAACTTCTATTGAATCGAAGTAAAAGCGGCTCCATAATAAAACATTACAAATTGGCTTACAGCAGGGCCGGCTAAGTGCTTCCTTAAAATATTTATTTGTACTTCGCTTTTAGCGTCCGACGTCCACTCAGCTCCGGAAATACATTTGAAGTGAAAACGCGAAACTATTTCTTGGTCGTCGTCACAACGCGCAGTTTGTACGTAGTTTTGCTGTTTTCTTATTTGGGAGCTTTAAGTGAGAATTTAAATTTAATGTTTTATTTTGGTTTTTTTTTAGTCCTTTTATACGTATTTAAATCACTTCGGCACATGTCTTTTTAGATTTTATATTACGTAATTATGTTAAACAAATGAGAATGAAAATCTCAACTAAGATACGTTTGTTTTCAAAGTGTTCTCACATCCCATATTATACAGGGTGGCATCGAACCGCAAACTGCTACCAGAATTCGGCACAATATGATTCTAGACTCTAGCGTAGAAAATTTTTCGTTAATTATAAAAAAAATGCTGCTTCATAGAAAAGTGCAATACCTGCGCGGTCAATTATACTAAACAGATTTTTCTTTTTTAATAACCGACAAATATTATAACGATTTTTTTAACAGAATATTACACCGAATGTATGGTAACAGTTTGTGCGTCGATGTCCCTGCCACTCTGTAGTATTATGAAATCAAAGTTTATAAATACTTATTTTAGAATTCTTAGTTTTACTATTATTTTTAGTAAATGACATAATAAAACTTCTCTTCACTTTTCTCTCTCTTGTTAGTTCAGCAAGGTAACAGCTTACAGCCTAGGTGTGCCGGACGTACATTAAGTATCGTCGAGGCTCTCAATGCGTCCCCACTTTCCTTAGCTCTACTTTAGAGACTAGCTCATCAGAAAACTTTACTGAAACATTGCACATTCATCCAAGCATGATATTTATCAAGTTGGTATAATAATAATTAAACTACGACAACATAGAGTCAGTGAGGCTAACATCGTTAAAACTTGAACTTTCTAGTTAGATCCCCAGTTTATCTCATTATGGCTGGTTTCTTGCAAATGTTTAGGTTACTACTGAAGAGTAAAGTTAGTTGACTAGAGGGTAATAAGTGCTGAAGGCCAATTCTCGTGATTAAAGATGTTCAAAATCTAGTTGTATGCTCATCTGGAGCCTGGAGCGAAAAACAAGTGTCAAAAACTTTTCAAAAATTTAGACGTATTTTTAACAGATTCAAACTGAGATCAGTCACGGTCTTAAAATTACGAGAATTGCCGTTCTGGTTTCATTCTATTGTCAAAGATAAAAAGATAAATGACAAAATGATAAATGATTTTATTTCTGAAAGTAGGTTTGTACAAACACTTTTACACGTCAATCATATTTTAAAAACTAGATGAGGTCGGCGTTTCCTATCTGACTATCTATTCTATATCTTTTTAATCCTAGATGGATAATGATGCCTACATAAACGATTTGACTTATAAAAATTGTAAATCAAAAATACTTTATTTAAAAAACTTAATTAATATTATATCCATTGTAAACCACACATAATATATTATTATTTATAAAATGCGCCCTTGAGTATGACGAGGATGAGAAAGATATTCGTATAATGATCTCAATCATTAGAGGGGATCTCAAAGCATACACCTGTAGCAAAAACCACCGATACTTGAGCAGGAAAATACGTAGATGCCCGCAACCGTTCTTACTTCCCTAATGACCTTGACCTTGGCCGAGTAATTATGCGCAAAAAAAAAAGAAATTATAAAAGAGTTTCTAAGAGGAAGTGGCCATTAATTTTATCAGCTTTAATTTAGAGAGTTATTATTAATTACTTTACTGCTAGCATTCACTTTCGTGTTTATTTTTTTCGGTTTTTTGCAAAGTTATGTATTTGGGAAAGGGTTATAAAAATGTGTACTGTGGATTTGATTAATTGTTTTTTGGTGTCCGTAAACAGTAGTTTGAAATAACGAGCGCCATTTAATTAATCTAACCTAGTCTGAAAAATGAGCCACTCATGAGGTATGGTAATGTCAGGCAGTAATTCCAAAGCACATGGCTTTGGAATTACTGCCTGACTATTATCTCTTTAAGAGACAGTTCCAAAGTAACAAGAACACCTTACAAACACGTCAAAAAGCCTTGTTCAAAAGTTATACGACATTCATTCAAGTCTTTAAGACCGTATCATTTCCATTTTACAAACAGAGCGACTCGTTACACATTCGAACGGGAAATAACTGTAAAGAAAACGGGAAAGTCGACACAGAGGGTCATAGTAATCACTGACGATGATGATATATGATGCGGCAGTTGCTCCCACTAACATTTTGTTACCGACGTCAGTTTAGAGCTGTATTTGATCTGCTGTAGCTATTTGATCTGCCGTAGCTATTTGATCTGCTGTAGCTATTTGATCTGCTGTAGCTATTTGATCTGCCGTAGCTATTTGATCTGCTGTAGCTATTTGATCTGCTGTAGCTATTTGATCTGCTGTAGCTATTTGATCTGCTGTAGCTATTTGATCTGCTGTAGCTATTTGATCTGCTGTAGCTATTTGATCTGCTGTAGCTATTTGATCTGCCGTAGCTATTTGATCTGCTGTAGCTATTTGATCTGCTGTAGCTATTTGATCTGCCGTAGCTATTTGATCTGCTGTAGCTATTTGATCTGCTGTAGCTATTTGATCTGCTGTAGCTATTTGATCTGCTGTAGCTATTTGATCTGCTGTAGCTATTTGATCTGCTGTAGCTATTTGATCTGCTGTAGCTATTTGATCTGCTGTAGCTATTTGATCTGCCGTAGCTATTTGATCTGCTGTAGCTATTTGATCTGCTGTAGCTATTTGATCTGCTGTAGCTATTTGATCTGCTGTAGCTATTTGATCTGTTGTAGCTATTTGATCTGCTGTAGCTATTTGATCTGCTGTAGCTATTTGATCTGCTGTAGCAGAAGAATGACAATATTTGTATTTGCGCAACAACCGGTCGGTAAATGATTTCAGTGCTGTTTGGACTAGTAAGTCGAAATGTTAAAACATGTGCTAAGGGGTGGGGGTCGTATTTTTCAAGTTAAACTTCTGTGTAGTTCTAACGTTTTTCGAGATGACTATGGAATGAAAATTGCAAAGTCATGTCGAAAAACGTAGAGTCTTTCCGACAATTTGGGAGGCCGTTAATTAAACAAAGAAAAGCCTTTCTTGATTGACGAGTACCCACGCTATTGTAAGATATTTCAATCATAGAAATAAGAATTTTGCGGATCGAAAGATCAAACCTAAAATAATGAGAACAAAAACTAATAGTTTCTTCATTTATTTGATTTCAGGAGCGAATTGCTATGACTTCCCGACTTTCCTGCTTTGTTGAACAAGGAGTGCAGAAGAGTTGAGTTTTGATCGAGAGATGTAATTATTGTGGAAGGTGCATCTACGGTAGCGTTTAGCGTAGTTTTGTAAATAATAATCGTATATATTTACAGGTATATATTGTAAAATGCCATTTTCAGTTCTGTTAAGCCCAGTAGCAGTATTTTCTTTTCGGAATACGAGGCATACGGTATCGAAAATGGATACGATATCAGTAAACAAAAAAAATCCATGAAGACATACGTTCCTGAATGAACTAGTGAGTGTCAATATGATGTATGCGTATAGGTTTCACGGTTATGACGTCATAAAACAAGTCCCAAGTGCCAGCTCTGAACAAATAAGCAGTAAAAACACATTCAGTTATAACGTAACGGTATCCGCTTATGTGGTAGTAAATAATAACTGTTTGCTTCAGCCTATAAAGTTTTCCGGGTAGGCCTTTGGTACATTTTGTGGAAATTAAGAGCTTCTGAACGCGTATGCTCGTTTTTATACGGAGAATATTTGGGTTGTAAATATTTTTGATCTAGACAGGGCTTAGTAATATTTGGCAGCCTTGATAAAATGTATGTTTTTAAGAAATAAAATTCACAATTATGTACTACTGGGTACCGTGTAACGGAACCTAATTTCCACATATTTATCAGCCAAAAGTATCTGTACTGCCATCATAACAAAAAGGGTAAATTACGACAGCCATTAGTAACGTCTAATGACTAGTTGAATAGGCTGGCGGTAGGTAAACCCAGATGGAACATTAAAAAAGACTTTAGTTCCTAATTCTTTGACGATTTATCGCGATAAATGTAATGAATAAGTACCTATTCACAATGAAACCCTCAGCTCTGGACTCAACGAAATACCGCGAAATACTCTGACGAAAAATCGATACGTACCGAGCAATTCCGATGATCACAGATAAACAGAACACATTTGCCACGCAAGCTATTTTCGGTAACGCATGCTCCCGAAAATGAAACGTCGACCTTACACATCAAGTGGTTTTTTCACATCGCCGTTTTTTCTATCAGATTGGGGTGTTCGGAAATTGGAGATATGTTACAGACGGTTCGCACGATATTTACTTGTTGGTGCTAGGAAAATATTTGCCTTCATTTTTTCCGATAACGAAAGAATTGTGACAAACTTAGCTGTGTGTTTTGCTTTTGTGTCATGCTTAGGTATGTTTTGTGTTTCAATGTGCAACATTTCATCTTCATCATCATTAGCCTACAGCAGTCCACTGCTGGACATAAGCCTCTCCTACTGCACGCCATTCAATTCGATTTTCGGCAAGTCCCATCTAGCTGCTACCAGCCACCCTTCGAATGATCGTCGCTCCAAATTTTTAAAGCGTCACTCAACTCTTTAAAAATGAGTGCGTGTGGAAAGAGAACACGTCTTTATTCAAAGTGTATTATTATGTAAATCATGGTGTTTATTGTGTCAAAAGTGACGTGTGAAACACGACGATTTCCTCGTAGATAGGTGCCCATCCAATTATATTTTAAGCGTTATGAACACATTTCGTGTTTCGGAGACTCGAAACACATGTCGTAATTTGGAATGGGAAATGGGACTCGAGAGTAAAAAGCTTTAGGCAGACTAACCCTTAATTACTTTTGCTTTGTTTAGGTTCGCGTTGGTCGTTTTTGTACGAATTAAAATGCTAAAAACCGCTGAGACCAAATTGGTTGATGCAGAAAATTTTACTGTCGGGATCAAAAGACTAGAAATAGGTAGTGAACCTTTTTGATCTAAAATTAATAAAGGTTCAACTTAATTTATTACGTACATACATTTTAAATTAATTTAGACGAAAACCGCAATACATGCTTCTTAAAAACCCGTTAAACAATAACCTGAACTTTTGACACCCTAATTCCAAATAATGTTCGCATAATAATTCCAACTGTTATCCGTACATTCACAGTACGTCTAAGCAAATTTTTTTACAATAAATATACAAAACGCTAAATATAAATGTTAAATAAAATGCAAATAAAAAGGAAACATTTCCGAAACATTGGTGTGTATCTTTATCTCCCACAAAAATGTACCAATGATATTGGCGATGTGTACTCACAACTAACGATAATCAGTCAAAATATAAAAAGTATTCAAAAGAACTTCGATAATTTCACTGTATTTTCTATCTCGTTTGAACTTTTTGCCTGATTTAATCATTTTGACTGAATGCCGCCTGAGTGATGCCACACCTGTTTTTGGTCTTGATAATTACGAATGCTTTTACTCTAAACGCTCCCTCAATCAAAACGATGGCATTGCTGTCTTTTTCAAAAGCAGTCTGCAAGTGGAAATCGAAGAACCGCCCTTCAAAGACGCAAACTGTTTGCTCCTTCACGTTGGTAAGGAGTTCATGATTTGTGCTCTCTACAGGTGACCTCTTCGTCTTTTTATAACACCCATAATTTCTGTAATTCTCTTGAGAAAATCATGCAATCAGGTGAATCAACAGCTAACTCTGCCATTGTAGGCGATATAAATATCGATATAGGCAGTGGATCTGGAGACAGTCGTGCGAGCGACTATTTGGACATCACTGGACACTATGTTTATTATCCTGGCCATCGTTTCCCTACACGTGACAGTACTTGCTTAGGCCATGCTTTGTTAAAAACCAAAAGAACTGCTAGAGTAATAACATGTGACTCAGAAATAACAGATCATGATACAGTCATCGTTGGAATCGCTAGGTCTACTCCCTACGTATTGCCTAGTAGTAATAATAGAGTGAAGATAGACTACCCAAACTTGTCCAAAGCAGTCGCAGAATCTGACTGGAGCCACATCTATAACTATACCGATGTGACCGAAGCCATCACTGATTTCACAGGAATACTCAGTGAGAAGATCACTAAAGGCTTATTACAGTGCATTAGAAAAAGAGATCTGTTACACATGGGAAACCTATAACAAGGATAACCCGATTATACAGCAGCGATATAAAACCTATAGAAACTTTTGTAACAATTTAATGCAAAATTTGAAAACAGACAACGAAAGGAAACTATTGGAAGAACAAAGACAGTAAAAAAATATGGATGGCTATTAAAAGTATGCAATATTATGCAATATTATAAGTAAGAGCCAGAGTGGCCTAGAACTACTACAGACATACCCAAATCCCATAGATTCGCTAGATAACGTTAATAAATATTTTACGAAAGTAGGTGAGCAGCTTGCTGAAAAGACTTTGCTCCGTATTAAGAAGACAGAAACAGAACTCGCTGCTATGACACTATTCCACGATAAAAACCCATCCAGCGAATCTTTTTTCGCAACGCCAACAGACGAAGCTGAGGTCAAAAAGATCATTACAAACATCAAAGAAAATTCAGCACCTGGATAGGATGGAGTCACGAACGGACACTCAAGCCATGTAAAAATGCCCTTGCTGCACCAATTACCTTCTTGTGCAATTTGAGTGTCTCGACTGGGAAAGTTCCTACGATAGTGAAAACCGCGAATGTATGCCCAATCTTTAAATCAGGCGATAAAACAATCCCGTCGAATTATCGACCGATATCTCTTCTCACGTCCCTATCCAAAATCCTGGAGAAGATCATGAACAGCAGACTCCTCAATTTCCTTGAGAAAAATGGCTTGATATCAGAAAATCAATATGGCTTTCGCAAGCATAGGTCAACGGAGGACGCAGTCACTAATGTAGTTGATTTTGTTGTAAATAAGGTGGACAACGGCTATAAATGCACTGGTGTCTTCCTTGACCTTGCGAAAACCTTTGAGACGGTGTCCAGGCGTATCCTCCTTTAAAAGATGGAAGCTATTGGTATCCAAGGTTTAGCTTTGGAGTGGTTTCAGTCCTATCTAACAGACCGCACGCAAAGGGCCCGCATGAGGGAAAACTACAGCAGTTATGCCTACCTTAACTACGGAGTTCCCCAGGGTAGTGTGCTCGGGCCCACACTCTTTATCCTATACATAAACAGTCTTTGTACTTTGGAGTTGGACCAAGCTAAAATATTCGCCTACGCTGATGATACCGCCATAGCCTTCTTTGACAAAACTTGGGAAGGAGTTCAAGAGGTTGCTAACAACGGTGTAAACTTGGTTTTCAATTGGCTTACTCACAATCTACTGACGTTTAATGTAGAGAAAACTAAGGTTGTGAATTTTAGCGTCAGCATAAGAACTTCCTGCCCAGATCATCTCTCAGTTAAATTACACTCCTGTTATAGTAATGCACCAACAAGATGTAACTGCCCAAGCCTTGAGAAAGTCAAGCACATCAGGTATCTTGGCGTTCACATAAACCAACACCTTAACTGGTCAAAACAAATAGAGCATGTAAGTGGCCGGGTTAGAACGATCATACACATTTTCAAAAAAAATGGGCCGGTTTGCTAGCAACATTGTTTTGAAAATGCTTTACCATACACTCTGCCAATCTGTTCTCAACTACTGCATTGTAACATGGGGTGTGGCACATAAGACGCATTTAATGAAAGTTGAGCGTGCACAGCGGGCCCTTCTTAAGGTAACTTTTATGAAACCGATGCCCTTCTCGACTGACACTGTACCAAGAGACTGGTACTCTGCGTGTGCGCCAACTGTACATTATGGCAGTGGCACTGAGGTACCACAAAAATGCCCACAGCGTAGTAACATACTCCGAAGTTCGCTCGCTTAGGAATGCAAATAAGCCTAAATGGCATAAACCTAAATGTAGACTATTTTTTGGCAACAGATGCTTTCTTTATACGGGACCATCTATTTATAGCAAGCTCAGTAGTGGAATGGATATACTACCTATGACTAGAAATATATTTATAGCAAGCTCAGTAGTGGAATGGATATACTACCTATGACTAGAAATATATGTAAAAATCACCTCTCGAAATTTATGGTCGGAATGGACTATGAAAGCACGGAGAAGTACCTTAACTCATGAACGCAACACACACTTTCATCACACAAATATATAAAGGTTGATTTGGACCAAACGAACTAATGCTTATTCTGTCCCCTCTGTCGGATTCCCTCAGTCTGAAAGGAGTGAGAGTATTCTTTGTTGGTCTATCCATACCTACAGACATGATAGGGATGCCAGGAGGAGTGCTCTTACTCTTGCTCTGGCTCGGGCTTCGATTGGTCAAAACCCACCTTAACTCACTCATTCATCACACATCCACACCACACACGTATATGTACAACACACTACACAAGTTTAAATTAAATACACCAATAAGTTACCGACATACTTATATTTAATTAATTTATTTGTTTGGGAAAACATCCGATTATTGTCGCCTCAGAAATCATATCGACCGATGCTATGTATGAAGCCTACCTACCATGATAATCTTGTAAGACGAAGGAGACTAGTCTCCACGACACAGGGAATCCTACTGTGGAGGCTAGTGTTATTAAAATATTGTAATGTTTTTTCTGAACAATAAAGTTTTTTTTATTATTATTTCCTTTATTTAAAAGTCAACATATAAATTATATTTTTAAATATTAGAACATAAAAAGTATAAAAACATTTAAAAATATAATAAAAAATAGTAGCCCACCGGTATCGGGAACAGGGTCCAAGCTACCGGCGGTCAGGGCTCCAGAGAGAGGAACCTCCTGACAATGCGAGCCGTGTCCAGAAGTACCAGTCGTAAGTATTATTTATTATTATCTCAAGAAAAACGCAAGCGATAATTAGCACTTATCTGTTAAAATATTTCTATGTTAATTTACCGTTACTGCGCGGTATGGCTTCAATTTTCCGCCGATTTATTTGAGAACAAAGCGGCCCCCAGCGACGGAACGTTATCGGGCGTTATTTATCGGTCCTGGGCCGAGCTAAACTCGTTAACACGGTTTACCTGTCCCTCTATAATTCACCCGTTTTTACTTAACGAGCGGTTTGTTGGCCGCGAATTAATGTTTTAACTCAGTGGCTTTTAAACTTGTTTAAATCATCCCCCTCTTTCTTATCTAGCGCGCTGTAAAATGCGAGCGTTAGTTTTGGGTGATTGAATTTTAATTATTTTTTTGGATTTTTTTAAATCAATTTTAAATATTTTAGTACCTAGTTTGAAGGTCGGAGGGCAATAAATTAAAATGGAAAACGTATGTCTTGATGATTTCAGTGCAATATGGTAATTATTAAATTAATGAATTTGTAACGAAGAAAACCTGCTGAATCAAACCCAAGCAAGAGATCGATTTTATTAATTAGGTATTTAACTTTTTTCACTTGTATTTTTTTTTGTCGTTACGTAAAACGTTTGTATACGTAACGTAAAAACACTTGAAAATGTACGCAGAGTGTTTTTAACATTGAGAGCCGCTGTTAAAAACGGTTGTAATGTAAAAATAAACAAATGTACTGTTTAGATGAGGACGGGAATTTAAATGGGTGTAAAGCTTTGTTCAAGCGGAAAATGGACGAGTTAAAATATGCCATGGTCGTTTTGGAATAATAAATTGTACATGATAAAGTTTTACATGTGTTTGTCAGACTATCATAAAAAGCAACAAGTACTAAAGTATCGCTGTGTTTTGACATCGTGGTTTTGTATATTTTTAAACAAAACAAGATTTACAACGGTATGGAATCATCTCCGGATATAAGAACCAATATTTGTTTAGTTGTTTGTTGGTGCTGACAAAAGGATTTAGCAAATGTAACGTCAGCAGTGATAGGTACTTTTTTTAAATCTTTGCTCGTCATGTGTTAAAAAATCTCCGACTGTGACTAATACATACAATGCAATGTATCAATTTGTATTTCCTGAAACCTAGTAGGTAAAAAAAAAATACTACGAATAAAATTGCTTATACTCGTACCTACCTGCCTTGGCAATTGTATTTAATACGTTATCTATCCACGAAAGCTGTGATGAATCCTTTAAATAATTATAATCCTCTAATCGCTCCCATCCACACATAGAAAAGGATTAATATCTCACATGGCAAATTAATATACTCAAATGAGCATGCATATTTAATTAAAAATGTTCTCTATATAAAAGAAAATCTTCTTGTAAACGGGTCTTAAACTGGCAGATGATATATACTGGCTTTAATTAAAGACAGTTAAATCTGTCGACAATAGAAGCCATGAAAGATTGAAGTTAACTGCGACTTGATAACTTTATTCCCCCGTCAATAATTACAGAACGTGTAGCGGGTGGATTGCCGTCGTCGTGTGGGGGCTCACTTGGAGGGGAATGTGGAACAATCCTGACTTTCAATTGGCTTATTCATTACAGTGGCTACAATAGATCTTACTTACTATTAAAATGAAATGTTAATTTAAGCAAGTAATCAGTATTTATAGTTTTAAGAGAGATTTTCAGTGTCCATTTTATTACGCATATTAAACAATGGAATGAATTTTATTATTAGTTGTAACTGAAATAAAAGAAAACTAATTGCCTAACAACATTTTTGAGAAGCCGTTTAAGAAACGCTTTCTTAAAAATGTAAAAATTAGGATTCACAAACACAAAATCCATCCCTCCAACCATCCCGTCCTCTGCTTAAAGTACACGTTTCCTACAGGTAATTACGAACACATATGAAAGTAACGTTCAAGCCTTAAAATATTCACGTCGCGTTCCTGTGCGAGAACTTTCGCTCGGAGAATTTTAAATATTTACTGATCGCTCCGCTCTTTGCGCTTTTGCTGAATAATCACATATATACGACGACGGAGCAATTTCTTTGAGATTACTTCGATACACTATGGAGGTTGCTGGTGATTTAGTTGTGTTATTTAGAGGACGATGGTGATTGACTTTGTGATTTTTTTTCAAGTTATTGGACTCAAGTAATAAAAGCCGCACAAATCGATCGATCAGGTTAAGCTACGCTTGCCGCGGTTGATCCGTGTGTGGGTGACCATTTTCACAAACCAAGACCCCTCCGTGCCTCGGAAAGCATGTTAAGCCGTTGGTCCCGGGTGTCATTCGTGGATCTTTGACAGTCGTTACGGGTCATCAGTAACCCGAAAGTCTGACAACCAGTCTTACCAAGGGGTATCGTATTACCCAGTCACTGGGTTGTGGAGGTCAGATAGGCAGTCGCTCCCTGTAAAATACTGGTATTCAGCTGCATCCGGTTAGACTGGAAGCCGACCCCAGCATAGTTGGGAAAAGGCTAGGCAGATGATGGACTCATTCGGGGACGCACAGGCAAATCTATTTTTGCAAAGAGTTTTCGGTTATTTTTATAGTATCGTTACAATATTATTATACGTATAATATTATTAATACGTTTTGTAATGAATAGGTAGGCTTATTTTCCTTTTACTAGCGATGTATTTTTAGAAAGAAACTCACATAAATATAAGAAAGAAATCGGGTCCTTTCTGATGGTTATCCCAAGTATCAATCATTCTCAGAAAACATCATTGTGATTGTAAAAATTACAATAATTTCCAGAATTACCGAATATCAAACAGATATACCGTTTACGAAATAATCCATAGGTAATATGAAATTTTTCTCCGACAATTTTTCGGGTCAGGTGGTAAAGTGGGGATTTTTATGTGTGAATACATTTCGCGTGAACCGAGAAGGCGCAAAGGTTACTACGTTTCCAGCGATGTATGGATCTGTGATCACGCGATTGCGTCGCATCGTGTCCAAGCGTACGTGGGAAGTGAGCAGCTTCGCACAATCTGTTTGATTTAACATATAATACATTCTGCTGGTGCATTTTACGAGGTCACGTATTCTATTTGAGAACGTTTAGTGTAAGTACTGACTAAACATCTGGAAGCTATCTACGCATGTAAGTATGGATTGTCATAGCAAGTTTATCCTTGGAAATGGGTACGGTTCAGAGTAATGTTAAAATGCAGTGATACGCGAGCCAGTTATATATTACTTTAATGTGGACCAACCAAAGACAACTCCTGCGTATCTGAAGACCAAATTAACAATCGCTTACGTGTATTGACATTATTACACTGTTCATTATCTCGCTACTGAACGCAGACTAGAGTGCGCTCCATATTTATTCGCAAACGTCTCTTGCTAAATACGATTTTCTTTAACCATCCAATAACTCTAGTAACGTGATGCTACGCAAACTGATTTAGAAAAGGAAGATTTTGGTGACTATTCTTAAAAGCCCTTTCATGAATCTTCATGAAACGAATGCATCAAACAGTAATAAACGGCCACATGGCAGGCGGAGGAGGAGATGGCACGACGTACTCGACTTTTTTTATACAGATTGGCCACATTCAGCAAAATATACGGATACAAAAGCTAACAATAGTAAAACACGAAAAGATTAGAGACTCTTTGGCAAAATTAATCTAAGCGTTCATTACAAACTTTTAACTCACAGTGGTGTCCCCGTTCCCTCTTGCAAAAAAAAACCCACAGATACATTTCCAGTGACACAACAATACAACCTTTCATTCTCTCACGACTTGCCCCCACACCTCCCATCCAATATACCATCAAAAACGCACACGTACACTAATTAGTAGTACAAAAACATGGCGCTTTGTATCAGACAACAGTCTGCTTAGCTCACAAAGCTTTGTGATCCCTTTATCATGTAAAGCTTGTGAGTAAATTAAAGAGAGAGCCAATTTCCAGCTCCAATATCTTATTAACAAAAATAGTTTGGAGGAAAAGAATGAAGTCAGAAAAATATCTTATTAACAAAGATAGTTTGGAGGAAAAGAATGAAGTCAGAAAAATTATTAACAAAGATAGTTTGGAGGAAAAGAATGAAGTCAGAAAAATTATTAACAAAGATAGTTTGGAGGAAAAGAATGAAGTCAGAAAAATTATTAACAAAGATAGTTTGGAGGAAAAGAATGAAGTCAGAAAAATCTTTTAGAAAGTCCAGGAAATTATGCTCGCTTTTCTATTTATATGAACATAAATGATAGATTGTGAGTCTTGTGACAAAGCTTGGTCTTTTGTAGAACAACGAGTTAGAAATATCATTAAGGTGTTTAGAGTGATTTCGGGATTAAAGAAAAATAGAGTTCAATTAAAATCTAGGGAGCTAAAGAAACAACGTGCTTATTAATTTATTACTTAGTATTGTTTTGCCGCATGTTAAATACCAGTTAAACAAATGCAACCTCTTTTCTGAAAAAACGTGAAATACGTAACAGCCAAATGTAACACAAAAATTCTCTTAAATTTCAAACGTAAACTGGCATCATTCACATTAAGCGTTTGCATCTCATTGTTTTCTATATTTTCGTACAATTTCAACAGCTGTGCTCGTAAAGATGCAGCGCGCTGTGGTTTGTGGCATATGAATGGAAATTATTTCACAAGGCAACCGCGGCCGGCGTCTGTGCGCCTAATTTGAAGACAGCCTCAGCATCTGCCGCTCTCTTTAATGTGCCGCATGTGTTGGTATTAGTTAGAAATGTAAGGCTCTATGGATTCCACTTGACTTCTCTTTGTCTATTTCAGTTTTTAAATTCTAAGTCCTTGTTCTGTTTCATCCATTGCGTCAGGTTTTTAACCTATAGATGAGCAGACTGCGGTATGCGGGTATGCGGTACGGTATGCAGTACAATTTTATTTATTTATTTATTTTATTTATAAGACCGCGTACCGGAAGACGTAGCTTTGGAAGGTCTCCCATAAGATGGACTGATGACTTTGTGAAGGCCGCAGGAATCCGCTGGTTGCGAGAAGCACAGAACCGGTCGAAGTGGCGGTGCTTGGGGAAGGCCTATGTCCAGCAGTAAACTTCTTTAGGCCAAAATGATGATACAACAACGTACAGCGTGGGGTATGTACCTACAAACATGACGCGTTTAATAAATAATCTGTTTCATTACTGTCGGTTTCGGCTTATAGAATAGTTCATTACTGAAAAGGTTTACAATTTCATTCCCAACTCTTCGGAAGTAATAAATAATGAAAATGAATAAATCACCAATAAAGAGATAAACAGATAATCAATTACCTGACTCTATAAATAAGATTATTTATTACAATTGAATACTTAACGCCATTTTAATTACGTATCAATCGGAAACAATTATTATCGTCGATGCAAAACCGTTACATTTTTAATCACTACTCGCGATTGGTTGGTTACATTATTCCGGAGCCAATGGGAAGCGTTCGTCGTCCGCCATTTTAATTATGTTTTGTTTGAATTCGGAATGGATTGCAAGCGTTAATCAAGGTCGGTATTTTATTAATGAGTATACTTTGGTGGGGAAGATTAATTACGTAAATTGGTTGATATATTCGGATGGGCTGTGGTTGCGACCGTGTCGACGGATGCCGAAAATAGTTTTGAATTATTAATTCCGTTATTAATTACTGAAGTGGGGTTAATAATTTATTTTCCTGTTTGAGCCGCTCGAAAGTGGTGTTTGTTGATCCGATGAAAAGTTTATTTTGATGACATGATGTCGGAGATTTACTGAGGCTACTTGGATATTGATGAAGTTTTTGAAGCGTGTAATATTGTTGTGGTCCATGACAACCCGAAGGGTTATAAATTCTGCACACTGCACAGCATATTGCTAAATAATATGTTCATAAAATGCCTGGTATCCATTACTGTAGATTATAGGCAAGATGTAGATTAGCTTTTATCATGTATGTAACCAAATTTCTATACATGGCAATGAAACTTGGCCTAATAGGTACAGACAATGTAACTAAGTTATTCATTATACTTGAGTGATTGTGACTAGGTTTCATTTGTTCGTATAAAGTGGAACTAGGTCTGTACGTTGAATATTTGATGTGGGGCCAATGTTCTAGTAATAGTGGCCTTGCATATGTCAAGTGGCTGTTTTAGTGTTATTAAAAATGCAATCTAATAATGAAAGTACGTGACCATAATGAAGAAATAGGAATAAAATAAGGAAAGGTAAAATAACTTTTTCTCAAATTGAGGCTAGAAGCTAGAACCCAAGTTCTCGTTGATGAATATAAGCCGCTTAAAAGTTAAGAATTTTATTCATTGATTTCTTACAAAGAAATGAGTTGTTATAAAATGAATACAAATGAAGCAATGCTTTTTCGAAAAAAAAAAATCAAAAATACAGAGTTCAGAGAAGTGCTCTTAGAACATCACTGGATGGTATAAAATAGTCTCTAGCAGTAAACATCAAGCTCTTACTTAAAACAACTAATTTCCGCAAGTAAATCCTTTTCAAAACCCTAGTGTAAAACAATATTAAGTCAAGCAGGCAAAAGTTTAATATTCAGTCTTCAAAGTTACGCCAACTTCGAAGGCATTATAATATAATATCTATTCTTACATATTAGATTCAGATAGGTAAGTAGGTGTAGTAACGTAGTCACAAACCAGGATTGTGAGAGTCTCACGTTATACCTCAAGCTTATTATATATACCTTCTTATCATCGGAAAATGGAATCTAGGAATGTTTAGAAGTTAATCGGTAGTCAAACCTTGAGGTGGATTATAACTTTATAATTATTTGATACCCAATAAGGTCATTATTACAATTTGAGAAACCCGATGGAGTTATCTGACGAGAGCAGACGACCAGCCAATGTAGTAATTTGGACCTAGAAATCTAATTACGAAACTTTACCGAAACAAAAACTCGTTTGTTATAATATTAATTAAGACATCTCGGCTCGACCTCACGTTTGTTAGTCTAGCCTGGTTTGCGAAATCTAATAAAACATTTTTTTCATAAAAAAAACTCTTTGACCATAAATCTATCTAACAAACGCTTATTTGACCGCTCAATCTACCGAGACTAATATTCTAGAAGACGATTTCAATTGAAAAACTGAACACCCTGATAAACCATCGGGTTGCACGCTTTGCACAGATGGGTTGTAACTTGCACTATAAAATACTTCAATATTGCGACCGCGAGAGCTATAAATCTTCGAAGATCTAATCTTGAGACAGACGATATCTGATTACGTCAGAAAACGGCGCCGCTTACAGCTTTATTCAGTTTATTCTAGACTTTAACAGTGAGGACTAGATAATAATTTCAGCCTCTAGAGCAAAAGTCTCTTTTTACACAACACCTTTTGGCTGCTTGTTGACGATTTTAGTATAAGCTTTAGCTACGATATGGTATACAGGGTGGCAAGGACATCGATGGATTCAGCACATGAGTTTTGTTCCGAAATTTTTCGTCCATAGCGTCGAAATTTATCGTCTGTTATCAAAAAAAAATCTTCTGTTTCATAGAATAGTGCAATACCTATGCTGTGGAACAGCAATATTTTTTTTTATAACCGACGAAAAATGTCGTCGCAATGGGGTCTAAACTCATGTGCTGAATCCATGGTTACAGTTTGCGCGTCGATGTCCCTGCCACTCTGTATACTACGGAGTTTTGCGTAATTACTAAATTGTTCATTGAAATCACGTAATAGGCTCCTCTGCATCTTATTCCCAGTTCTCGCGGAACCCCTCGCGATTTTCCGTAAACATAGAATACGCGCTCACGGTGACATTATTATACACATATCTAAATACGAGTAAACTGTATAAATATAACTTCCTTCATTAAGGGGAGGGTGACGTACAAATGACTTTCAAACCTGTTTGCAATCATCGCAATAACACGGAATTTAATATTTGCCACATTTGCTGCCTCTGACTTACAAAATTAATTTTCCTTTCAGAATAGTAAAGTACAAAACTTATTCGTAATATTCTTCATCCAAAATATTTTCTGAATAGTCGTAGCAGTCTCAATGGTGATATTATTTACGAGCTCTGTAATTCCTTCAAGGTTGGAATAAATCAGACATTTTCCCAGTTCTTATTCGATAAAAAACTTTCATACATTTCTAGTGTTCCGTGCGGACGTTGGAGATCCGGTACATTTGAATCAATTGGGGTTCTTTCTGCCTCGGAATTTTATATCTTACTTTGTGGTCTAAAGGATGAATTGATACGAATTAAGAGTTCAATCGTTTTCTCGGTCTATTGCCAGACCCGTTGTGGATTCTGGGGAATAAGAAATTTATTACAATGGTATTAGTACCATCAAGTAAACTGGTAAGATAAGTGTTCCTATAACTTTATTTTCCCATATCTTTAACTTAATCCCTAACTCACCTTTCACGACACCACAGTAAGTCACGGAATACAGAAACTATTTGTTACAAACCCAATTTATTACCTTCTATTTCTGAAGGAGACTTTTCTTACTACGGAACACTTTTGTCACAATTTTGGCGGAGCCGTCCAGTTTAGTAATTGTGTTATTGGAAGTTCGCCGAATGATCCTGGAATATGAATTGTGGGAACTGGGTCGTACTTGTGTTTTTTTTAAGAAAAATGTTTCTAAGTATTATTAACTAAACGAGTCAGAAAAAAAATAGTCCTTTTACTCTCTGGTACAATTTGGTCCTTTGAGCCGCGGAGCTTTGTGAATAGTTTCAAATACTATGTATCATCTTATAATTACCTATATATACAGTTATTAAGTAACATCTTTTATGTTTTTGCCTAAAAAAAAGTTGCTAAACTAGCTTAATGCTTTGCGGAGAGTAGGTGATATTGTCTAACCATTATTTTTATGTGTTCCCACAAGCTGTAAAATCTCACTGCTGAAAGGGGCCTCCTCATATATCACTCGTGAAACATGTTGAGGTGCCACAGTGGAAATACCTTCCTTATTAGAGTAGCATCCTTTCTACTTTATTTTCCTATGTTCTTTTATTTTAAACCTATCCTTAACTGTATTTCTCTGCCTACCACTCCGTCATAGAAGTAAGTACCGTAGGACCATAACTATAACACATTTCTTGTACTACAGTGTGTATTAGAAATGTGTGGTCATATTTACACAGGATTTCAATGCCTTGTCGACCAAATATATGGGACAGCTGATATTTTTTCGCGTTAACAATGTCGGTCCCATGGAGAAAGTTATTCAGTTATTCAGTACTACACCCTTAAATATAACTGCTGTTACATGCTGTATACATAAACAACATATATAATAAGCTTACAAATGTTCCCACTGCTGGGACACCAGCCTCCTCTGTTCGAATGGGAGTGGGCCGTATATATGTAAGTACAAGAACAACATCTTCTCCCTGAGTGTTATTATTGCAAAATAATTAACTTATATTACACGATCCTTGTTTAAAAAATATTTTCCAATGTTTGAAGGAGGCACTTGGGTTGTAATCTCGCGAAGACTAAGTTTGGAGAGTGCTGGTGGTCGAAATATTGAAGCTACGAAGCAACGGAGGCAAAATAAGCTGAAAACTTGGCTTTATTCCAATTAATTTTTGTTATAACAATAGTTCCTATCCGGATTTGGAAGCACTACAAAATTCCAGATATTGTTTTAAGTGGTTTTAAAAGATAGTTTATTTGATAAGTTGTTTATTGGGCGATTATGTTTTACAGGTTCTTGATAATAAAAGAAAATAGAGGATGATTATTGAAAATAGACTATGGAAACAAGTAACGATATGTTTAGTAATAACAAGGGAGAATCAGGGCAGGATAACTCTTCATAGTTAATTATGCATATTGATGAAATAGTTACGTAAGCAGCAATTTAATCGTTAGCCTCTGCCTGGGATTTCGACCATATGAAAGCCAATCGTACCATAAAACGTATCCTACGGCACTCGGCAATAATGTAGTTCTCTAACAGTAAAATAAATTGTGTAATTGGATGAGAAATTCCAGAGATTTCCTCTTATAAACAAACAATTAATTTTACATATTAAGCAGACGTGACCTTAACTTTAATATATTTACAAATATATATTGCACAAATAAGTTATGATGACCCATTTCTTAACAAGGCAAGGCAGGCTTTAATAATGTATGCTTCACATAAATGTTTAGGCCAACTAAGAAAAAGCTTTAACATTGCATGATCTCTTAAGCGCTCCTCCAACAGTTTGTCACTACTAATGCACAATCGTAATCCTTAACCCATTCAGCGTCGCGACTTCAAGCACTTAAACAAACCTAATGTTGATACCTTGGATTCCATTCAACCCTTAACAGAAAAGATTAGCAACGTCCTTCAAAATCGAATCCTAATGTGATTGTTATAGAGTCGAGATTTTAAAAGCAATTTTATGAGAAATAGTAATAGCATTTACATTTCAATTATTTGACGTTTTTCTAGTTAAACGAGGAGTTAGTGAGGTACAAACGAGGAGTTAGTGAGGTACAAACGAGGAGTTAGTGAGGTACAAACGAGGAGTTAGTGAGGTACAAACGAGGAGTTAGTGAGGTACAAACGAGGAGTTAGTGAGGTACAAACGAGGAGTTAGTGAGGTACAAATGGATTGTTTATCGCGACAGTTAGCTGTTTACCTTGTTGTTAAAGTCGTTATGATTAGTTTATGATAGTAGCATTTATTTCTTTGTGGTTTTTAAGGAATCAAAATGTGTATCAAGTAATTTTCTAAGCATAATTGGTGATTAAACGAACTTACCTGTAAGTGGAGTTCTATCATGATTAAACTGACAGCGTGAATAAGGCATCAGACTAAAAAAAAACTAAAGTGAATAAGAGGCGACATTATAATTATCTTCGGACGAGACTAAAGTATAGGTAATGGGAAAATTTTATTGAGCAAAATCATAGTTCTCCACCTGTTTACGAATTCTAGTTGTTTTTTTGTTAAAATTTAAGTGAGTGCAGTACCTACAGTCACTTACAATTTGGTGAGATTATTTTACATATCTACCTACATAAATCAATCAAAAACGCATTCAAAGACAGTAAAAAACGAAAACATATTAATTTTAGAATGAATGTGCTCACCATCGCGCCTGTAGTCCCGAAGGGTTCAGCGAGGGTGTAGCTATAGTACACACACATTCCTCCAGTTGTGTTTAAGTCTCACATAATAATGGCGAGTCTATTGCCGTCACCCGGGCGCAAATCCAGAAGAAAAGCAAATCCAAATCTGCTAAAAACCCAATAAAACTTGCCCGTCCCGGGAATAAGTACCAAATGCTAGATATAAAAGACTATCCATATCTTTTGTGGCCCATAAAAGACTATCAACAAGTTCAGTTCACAATATCATATTCCCAGTTACACATTACCGTATGGTCCGGCTGCCTGAGTTGGATGGAGCCCGGACGCAAATCGTTTACGACTCAGTTCAGTCGGTGTCGTTCATACGAGCCTCGGTTACGGAGAGCCAATCGTAGACATGGAGAATGATATTGATGTTAAGAAAATAGTAAAAGAGAAAAGAATGGGTTCGTGTTTAAACTAACTGTTTCAAACACTATTAAAAGGATCATTAGATGAGACTCCACGAGTAGCCTTTGGTCCCAACTGTCGTTATGGATTTTTGACAGTCGTTCCGGCTGTCTGACAACCAGTCTTACCAAAGGGTGTCGTATTATTCAGAAACTGGGTCGCAGAAGTCAGATAGGCAGCCGCTCCATGTAAAATACTAGTATTCAGCTGCATCCGGTTAGACAGGAAGCCGACCTCAATATAGTTGGAAAAAAGGCTAGGCAATTGGTTAGACGAAACGCTACGAGTAGCGAACGACGACGTACAGGCACGAGCAAAAGTATGTATACATTCGGCATTATTCAAAAGCGATTTACTTCTTTATTTTTGGATAAAATTTTATGTTGTTACTAACATAGCATTTTCGAGCCCATAGGTTTATGTAATGTGTCGTATTATTTTAACGTTGCATTCGTTATTTCACGACAAAATCGCAATTGAAAGTAGCCAAGTGTTGACATATTGGTGCTCGTGACTGTAAACCCTAGACCCAATACCAACCTTGCAGATAGGAATATAATGCACACGATACTTTCAACACACACACACGTCCCACCACGCCACCATACAGTGTCATGACACACCCTCATTTCACCAGTTATGTTATAAGTCCCATGAGGGCGATCTCATTAACTGGGCACATATCCATATTCCAGGTGACCACTTTCTAATGGAAAACTCGAAACTTTTTTGGCCGATCTTGGAATAGAACCCAGAACCCAGCTGTGTGTCACACTTGTGACCAAGAGAATCACGAGCCACTCTTTACACCTTCGTTGCTACCTAAACATACCTATTGCTACAAAACCGACCAAGTGCGAGTCGGACTCGCATACGAAGGGTTTCGTACAACAAGGCATACAACGCTGAAAATACCCATTCTTCTTGTAGGTACTCGTATGGAGACCTCCTTTAATTTTTTACTTTATTATTTTTTTATTATTTGTTCCAATATATACATTTTCACAGGGTGGATAATACTATTGCCGCTGCAATAGAATTACACAGCCTGTGAAAATTTCAACTTTCTATCTGTTACGGTTCATGAGATATAGCCCGCTGTCAGTCAGATGGACGGACGGAAAGCGGAGGCTTAGCAATGGGGGCCCGTTGGCACCTTTAGGGCACGGAACCCTAAAAAATACGAAAATAATATAGAAAAGATGAACTATACCTTATGTATCTAACAAAAAGGTAACGCTACCTTTTTACGTCGGCACTCAATAACTAAAATGTCCTATAACTTTCTAGCTGCACGTAACATACCTTAAATACCTCTGTACGATCCAATATGGCGGTTTTATTGGTCGTTCTGTCCCGATAGAAATCTATAAATGTGTTTTATTGTCTTGAGGGCTGACACGGTGTATTGCACGGGTATTCGTTGTAATATTCTGGTTTAAAACACCTTTGGACGCGTGTTTAATGTTTTCGGTAAGCGATTATTGTTTCTGTTTGTTTTGGGACGAGAAACTTTTTATTTAATGCTATTGTACTGTAGTAATATTACCTAAGCATCAGTTAGAATTTAACTAACAATTTTATGGATGTATTTATTTTGGAAATCTGAAATAAATGAATATTATAATAATAAGCATAAGTAAGCAGTCTGTAAGGAACGTAGTAGGTAACGTTCTGCGGTACTAGCCCGTGCTCCCCCAGTCTAGTTCCCCTTGGGGTACCACGAGCAAATATGTTTGCCCGTGGAACCCCCAACGGGGACAAAGGGGTACCATGGGAAAATTATTTGGCCCGTGGTACCCCGTTCCACAAGGGGAACTAAACTGGGGGACCAACCACGGGCGAGTACCAGCGTTCTGTAGTTTCTGCTTACCCCTATGAGAATATGACGTGAGTAGTGAGTTTGTATGTATGTAATAACTAGACATGATGAATGTAAAACGAGAAATTATATAGCTAAACAATGGTATTCTGTACAATAGCATATAGATGGTAAGGCCTGAAAAATCCAATAAAATAGCCAAACTTTTTTCATTTGTATTTTTTAATAAGTTTCTAATTTGATTGCGTGGTTCTCTTTGAGTGAACGACACAATACTTAAGCTATCGCTAAAACAGTCCGAGTTAAAAACCAGCGTCAGGCACTAGTTGTCTGGCATAGCTTGTTGCTGAACTGGGCCTTTTTGGCGCAGGCGTGAGGCACAATTTCCTGCTAATTTCTTACATCGGACTTTGCACTTTTTTATTTGATTTTAATTAGTTTTTATGTGATGTATTGTGTGCCTTTTAGTCTGTGCTAAATAAATGTTTTTTTCTTTCTTACTTGTGTTTAAAAAAAAGCATTGTTGACGAAGTTAAACCATTATGCTCTGTAGGTACAAACAAAATTCTATTCCAATCTATTCTATTTCAATCTTTCTTTATCACAAACAAACCCATAATCACTTACTAACCTCAATTCATATTTTATTTCCAACCATAATTTCATGTCCATATATCCGCAAACTGTCAGCTTATGTCAATAGGGCGGGTGTAACCAATCGATAGGTAGGGCGGAGACACAGAATAGATAGAGGTACAGAAGGCCGGCTCCGAGTAAAAAGTCGTGTGAAAATCGGTTGTCTACGGTCACCAAAAGTGATAAGTAACCAGGGTCGTCGAATATAGTTGATGTTTAATGAAACCGATGGATGTTTTGGAATAAGTTAGAAAGGAGGCTAAGCAAAAACGAAGTAATAGCGCGGCTAGGCGATGCGATACGATGGGGCGGATCGGGGGAACATGAAATTTCAGAAGCTAGTCTTGCTAATAAAATTTGACAAATACTTGACGTTTTAAATTTCAACATAGGCGACATAGGCCTCTCCCAGGCTGCGCCACAACCTGTCCTCCGCCTTCCGCATCCAGTCTGCCCCAGCCACCTGACCTCAGTTGATTGGATTGATTTTAAATTTAATTAACTATGATGTATATACCAACTTTATTAGCTTTATTTATTTAATTAACTAATGTAATCAATAATTTTGTAAGCTAGGTTTAGCTAATTAACTTTAAAAAAACCAACCATCTGTAAAGTACTACAATTCTTGCAAATAATTCCACTTCATTTCATTTGTATTGAGTCGGCCTTCTGTAACTGTCGTCCAACCGGTTATTATAACCCGTCCCTCTATTGTTGTCAAAAGAGGATTATTTTTAGATGGAAGGAATGTTGGAATAAATGTTTTCGTTCCCTTTAAGGTAAACGTAGGTATTTATTGAGTGTTTGGGGTTGTAAATATTTGCAATGTTATGTGAGGTATTTTGACACGGTCAAGCAGAGAATTTTCGATAGTTTGGATCAGTGATCTGAAGATATTGTTTTTTTTTTGCTGGCAACACTGGTAGCCAGTCGTCAAAAAACGGTCTCTAGGTTAATTATTTTAGAAAATTAATAAAAGTGTTATAAATATGATAAATTAGTGTAATATAGTCAAACCTTGGTATTAAGTATTCTAAAATATATACTATTATTTTTAATTATATATACTATAATTAAAAATAAATTGTTTACTAGTCATAATAAGTTAAAAAAAATATATTAAAATTAATAGATTAATTAGAAAAACTCAAAAATCTTTAAAATGCCAAAAAGTAAACAAATTAAATACAAAACTTGAGATCAGATTGGTTTACGTCAAATAACCTAGTTCTCAATGCCAAGAATACGAAATGTGTAAGTTCGCCTTACCGAATGTTAAAAATCTAGGACCCAACATCTTCTTAGATAAAGAGGTGCTTGAAACAGTATGCTCGGCAATTTTTCTAGGACTGAGGTCCCCACTGAAGTTTGCCATCTACTGTTAGATGCCAAATTTCAGTGGGGACCTCATATATCAAGTCTAGCATCAAGGCTCAGTTCGGCTGCCTACCCCGCCGCCGTCAGGAAAGTAAGACAATACACTGACGTTGATACAGCTCTTTTAGTCTATTTTAGTTATTTTCACAGCGTTATGTCCTACGGTATTCTGCTGTGGGGCAAAGCCGCTGATATACAAAATATATTTGTCCTTCAAAAACGAGCTGTTCGAACAATTTACCAGCTAGGTGCCAGAGTTTCTCAAAGAGATTTTTTTATAGATATTGGTATTCTCACGGTCGCATCACAATTCATCTTTGCCAACATCTTATATATTAGGCCAAATTTACACTTGTACACTAAAAACAGTGATATTCATAGTGTTAACACTAGAAATAAGGACAAACTACGTGCCCCCTTTCACCGGCTTCATAAAGTTCATAACTCGTTTGTTGGGCTTGGTATAACCTTTTATAACAAGATACTCTCTTCTTTGCTAGACTTGCCTTTTAATGCTTTAAAAGCTCAAGTAAAGTCCAACCTTTGTTCAAAGGATTACTATTCCATCAACGACTACTTACACGATAAGAATAGTTGGTCGCCCTAATTAACTCAAGACAATGTTCATGTTCTTTCTCCAGAATTAGCTTACTGACAGGTTATTGTTATAAGTATTAACTTATTTATTTATTTTACTTCGATGGTCCTAGTTTCTGTTGGTAGATAGTCCTAGACCTGAACCCAGAAATGCATAAATATGTAAGCTGCCCTTTATGCCTGGAGGCTTTTATTTAGGTAGTAAGATTTATTTAGGTTTTAATTTTAATTAATTATTTTTTAGCTTGAGTACGTATAGTTTTTATTATATTTGTTGGTATATTGGCGTGGCTAGCTGACATATGGCAAATAATTTAATTTTATGTTCTGTGCCTTGTAATGTTAATTACTTTACACCTAGTATTGTATACAATCAAGTATCAAGTATTTTCTAACTGAAGAGAAAGCTGTGCTGCTGGGGAGTTTGTTGCGCCACTTTTTCTTCCCAGCGGCAGCACTAGGAAGTGGTGAAGGACGGGCGTTTTTGGGGGACTGTCTTTTGTAATTTTGACGTTCGAAAAGTGCTGATTCTCAGCCTAATTTGAATAAATGACTTTTGATTTGATTTGATTCAATTCAAATTAAAAGCTACATAGAAAAGTCGATTGAAACGATTTAGTAAGGCAATTCCTAAGAACGTTCACATTCTAATCTCAGTCTCAATTTTTGACAAGTTTTTTACATCGATTGTCGTGGATGAGATTGCGACTTGAATTTGAACAGGTCGGCTTCCAGTCTAACTGGACGCAGCTGAATACCAGTATTTTACATGGAGCGACTGCTTATCTGACCTTGACAACCGAGTTACTGGGAAACACGATACCCCATGGTAAGACTGGTTGTTAGAATTTTGGGCTTGTGATTACCTGTAACGTCTGTCAAAGATCTACGAATGATAGCCGCGACCAACGGCTTACCGTGCTTTCTAAGACACGGAGGAATATGAAATGTATGGATTTCATTCAATATATACTAGTTATTCACAGCATCTCCTAATAAACCTCGCACCTACTCATCGCAGTTAAATGTAGATAATTATGTCTACTTGAATTTACGACACCTACGACCCTTTAAATTGATACCTCCAAAGACCAATGTACCACCCAATTACTGTTTCTATCCACGTACGAAAAGCCACAAAATTGTATAATGTACTGAAAATATTTGCCATATAACATGCTCCCCACATCTTTATAACTTCCTTGGCTTTAAAGTGCCGCCTCGCAAGACCTCACGCACATAGAATCACTCGTAAAAGCCGAAAAGCCGCGACAGTTCAACGTTCTTGGGAACCGAGCGAGAGGCACAGAGTAGTTTAATACAGAAGCTTAACATACTTTATGTAACGTAGTCTATCGGCATTCATAAGGCCCATGAACGTACATGTCTTCTGTTCAGTGAAGAGATAATATAGCTGCTATAAGTCATTGACTTTGTGGAACAGATTGATAAATCACAATGTGTTAGCAAACCAGACACCCGAGTTTTATCAATATCATATTACACACGGGATGCACTAAAATAGCCTTACTCGACGATACTTTAATGAAATTGCGGCACACCCTGAGTATACCCTGGTATCACATTGTTGGCTGGCTACTACATGAGCTATTCTGTATCTTTTGTGTTAATACGGAAGAAGAATTGAACAACATGTAAATTTTTTGCGTCATGTCTCAATCTGATGTCGCTAGGAGTGGGTTTTCTGAATTCTTCCCTGAGTGGTCTGCAGTTAGATAGTCACATTTGCCAAGACTTTGCTTTGCGAATATTCACAGCACATCTCATAAATAAGGTATCACGTTGAATAAATGTTATGGATGAGCAGAGTTCAAGCTATGTGCGAGATTGCAATTTTATGCAAGTTAGTATAGTCTAGCACAGCTTAAAATAATATAGAAAGAGAAAATAATTTTTCTCCGGGCAAATATGTATTTTTAATTTTTAATATAAGTACCTATTATTTCCAACATATTTGTCAGAAGCGAGACGTCTAATTGCTTGATTTACTTCTTGAAAGAACACAAGGCAAATAATTCCGTTTCATCCATTTTAATATATTTCAGTACAAGAGGAAAATAAAAGAAAAAGTTGTCATTTTTATTTCACAAACATTTTCCATGTAATTCTAGGAAATACAAGTTTATATTTCTGTTTCCAGGTAAGTAAAGCAACGTCAAATCAAAGAAAAATATGGTTGGTAGCAAGCGATGTATTTATTACTGTCGCATCGCATAATATACATTGAATTATTCATACGCTTGTCGCTGGCCCGTCGAGAATCGTCTCGTACTTCAAGAGTAATGGAAGACCGACATGTGAAAATATCGTACGTTATGTCATGATTCAGTTATTCAGAAGACTACGAGCAAGACCGATTTGTTTGTACTTGGATTTTTAAGAGGGTTCAATGTCTTTTTCCTTAGCTTTTGGTATCTTGAGAGAACAGCTGATATAGTTTCTACGTCAATTATTTTTCCTAAAGCTACTCGGTTTCATTCCAAGCATGGAATTAGCTAAGCTACAAAAATACGAGAAAATAGAGAAAAATAAAGCCCACCTTTATTGTAGCTACGTTCTTGTAATACCTGTCTAAGATTACAGTACTAAAATATTCAGAGGAACTAGTAGTATAACTGGAACTCTTCGTAAACATCGAATTATTTTCTTGCCCAACGTTGCGTGCGCAAGCTTCTCCAAATCGAATTGAGAACAGACAAGATAGTGCTTTTAGACAATTTAAGGGTAATTCGACGAAGGAACTGGCCGTAAATAGTTTTCTTTGGAACGTCCATTAAGTAGAAGAAACTTGTTCTTATGTGAAAGGTTTGGTGGCAGTTTATACAGGGTTATTTATAAAATACTAACAACCTCGCAGGACTCTCGACTATAATACTCACATCATAAATAACAACTTTTGTTTTATGACTTTTAACTGTTCATCTTTTTTTTAACCGACTTCAAAAAAGGAGGAGGTTCTCAATTCGACGGTATGTTTTTTTTTTTGTGTGTTTGTTACGCGATTACTCCTCTAATTGTGAACCGATTTTCAAAATTCTTTTTTTTATAATATAATTAAAAATATTTAAATATATCGCTCTAAATGTGAAAAACTTCACGCGGTATCAAAGTAGACCACTAGATAAGTAAACAAACAGTGCGTTGCAAATGTAGGAGCGGTACTTACTAAAAAATACAGATCTAAAAAGTGAACTTGACATAATGAAATGTAAATTGATTAAGTTTTGTAAAAAGTCATACAGCAAAAGTTGTTGTTTATAATGTTACTAATAATTATAGACCTGCGAGGTTGTTAGTGTTTTAAAAATAACCCTGTATATTTATTGGAAATTGAGTTTATTTGGTTGACATTTGTTTGTATGTGATTCATTTTTGTCAGAGTAATAGTTATAAGAAGATTTAAGTGCCCGTGTGTAGAGTGAATCCTGGTCAAGGATGATTTCTTTAATTACCAGTAAAAAGTCCTCGAGACTGAATTTCGGTCATGGCGACCCATCTCAGCGGAGACCTTCGGCGCCGGAGATATTGTAGTGCACAAGTGTGCGCAGGCACAGTTGGAATCTCTTCCCTCACTCTCATAGTCCGATGGACGGGAATCTGACACGACCGGACAGAGATCAGGCGCAGGGCCAACGGCTTAACGTGCTTTCCAAGAGACGGGGGTATCACTCCGCCAATTTCCAAACTCCAGGCTGTTACTAAGGCTGTTAAAAACTCCAGGCTGTTACTAAGGCTGTTACAAACTCCAGGCTGTTACTAAGGCTGTTACAAACTCCAGGCTGTTACTAAGAAATTCCCAATGGAAAACTCCAATAACACTTTGCCCGCCCCGGGCATCGAACCCAGAACGTCAGCAGTCCCGACCGGCACCGACGGGCAGTTTTAGTCTTTAGTTTAATTTTATGGATTGGGTCAGTCAACAAACAAACACACACCTACATACACTCATTTTCAAAAACAAATATGTGTAACAATCATGAATGTTTTAAAGTAATGCACGAAAGACCCGTTTCTTGGACCTCAGGACCATGTCTGAAAAATACGTAACTTCACAAAAAAGACTCACCGGAAATATACGTATTCTGTAGAGTTTTACGTTTTTATTCAAAGAACACGTTTCCAAGAAAGTTCACTTCAATATGGTTCAGTAAGTAATATGGTCCTCGTGCTACGTAGAATGTGCTGACAGGGCCCGGTGTTCAGAGGAAATGTCTGAATTTGATGCGGTTTCAGAGTAGCTCATTCTTATTCATAGCTTTTAACGAACTACCCTCGCATGCACGCCGTATAAAACTAAATTTAATGAACTTGCTGAGTCTCTTGCACCTTACGCAGCCGTCTACTAAACTGTTATTTTAGTTTTAATTGTAAATAGAAACTATCTTAAAATAAAATAAATGACCGATTTTAAGAAGCCCGTATCTTAAGACTTGTTTGTATTTTGCTTTATTTTACGATACAAATGACAGATTAGCCTCGGTCACAGAATATATTTTGTTATTATTTAATCTTTTTAAAAAAATATTTTGCGTTTGACTACGTTTTTGTTTACTTTGTAACTATAAACAAAAAACTACCTGAATAGTTTTTTTTTTTTTCATGAGGTATTCATATAAGTACCTATATTTAAAGTAAACGCGTTTGGATAACAAACTGGATTTTATTATTATACTTATATATGAAACTTACCGCCTCAGTATGTACAGGGTGCACAGCGAACAACAGCGCTGCAAGTGCGGCGAACGGTCGCTGCAACCGCGCTACCACCGCACCGGTTCGTGCAACCAGCGCGCAACACGCAGCGTGCAACGCAACGTTGCAGACGTGCCACCACCACGGCGAGAAGCCGCAGAGTTTGTAGTTAAGTCTATAACAAGGAATGACAAAAAGTTATTATTATGCAAAGTTAACATAACATCAAACAGCAGAGGTGATCAGTAGGTATACCCATATTTCACCAATTGTCATCAACTGGGCACAATTATGCAGTCTGGGCTGCTTTTGAACTGGAGAAATTCCTGATGGATAAACACACACACACCCGAACTAGGAATCGAACCTGCGAGGCTCGTTAAGCATTCGTGTTAGCCAGGGCAAAGAGACAGTATACATACAATGTAACTTACACGAAACTCAAATTTTATGCCTATATGAGACATGTTGTGTGTTAGATTCAGATTAAAATCAGAAAAATCCATAAAAACTGCTAAAAGCTCACACAAACTGCGAACATGGATGTCACTATAACCCATTTTATTGAGTACTTTCATAGTTACGAACTATTCATAAAATGTTTTGATAAAAACAGCTAAAAAGGAATTTTTAAAATATGGTTTTAGAAACGTAAAAACCAAATCAATAGTTGATAACTGAGCTGAACCTGCTAGATGATGTAAATACCGAATACAATACTTTTCTTAGCGTGGAGATCGAACTTAAAATCCATCGCTGAACAATGTGAAAGTCAAAGTCAAATCATTTATTTCAATTTGGCACATAAAAGGCACTTTTGATCGTCAATATTAACAGGGTTAGTACAGTCACCCTTACCGCCAGGCAGTTATTATACTTCGGTAGGTAAGTCAGACAATTCTTCAAACTGTTCTGTATACAAACAGACACAGTTTCAAACTGCCAAGTAAGACCAATTCAAAACTAATATAAGACAAATACGCACAGTATAAAGCCGGGGTACACTGGCTGTGCACAAAGTTATGTCACGACTATGACGGAGGGCTCATGCACAATGGGACTAATTGTTTCCTAGTGTCCTGCCTTCAGGCTAAGTCGTCTTAGACATGTCTACACTGAAACTAGACGAAACAGTTTGGCCAAAAACTTTAGATGAGAATGTTGGTTTTGTTTACAATGATAAAGAACTTAAAGGTGCTAAAAAATGAAGTTCAAATTATTAACTAAAGTTTTTGATTTCCTTTCCATGGCACCATGTCTTTTCCATCTTTTAAATATTTTCGCAGTAAAAACGTCATTAATTTATTTCTGTGATTAATTTACATTAGTGAAAGTTTAAGATAATAAATCTTGAACTTAGTAGTTAAGTAGATATTTATATGTCGGAGTTATTCGTTTATTCGGAACGCCAGCGCCGTCTCGTGGCGCTCGACAGAGTCTAGCTTGAGTTTCTGGGGGTGGACGAGAACTACAGCTGCAAGAGCAGTGTGGAGCAGAGCTCTCGGGATCATCAAACGTTGGACATCGTACGGATATATGCTTAGAAACTGTCTCGCGTTCCGTATCGTTAAGTTGTGTACCCACAGCGTGTGATTCGCTAGTGTAACTAACTTGCTCGTAAATTATAATCTGATTTGAACTGCAAACCGTTTTTCTATTGCGCTATAACCAACACTACCGATAGTACGCCCACAGTAATTAAAATATGCCTGATGTTAACGAGAGACAGACATACCTTCTCCGACATATATTTTATTTTATTGCTTGCTCGCTATCGTACATTGCTGAAAATGCGAAATAAAGGAGCATTTTATTAACCGTTAATAATTTTCAAGTCACGGGTAAAGTTCACATAATAAACAAGAAAGAAATAAAGAAAATACATTTATTTGCGGCAAACATGATGCATTAAAAGGAAACCAAAAAAAAAAAAAAACAGGTTGGTTTGGGCAATAACAACATGCGTCATAACCACGCAAAACGGCCATCGCTCAACATAATGCTAAGACCACATAATACTTTGCTGTCTCATGTTCCCTAAGCTTTATACATGGGCTGTTTCTAACCACAGAATATTTGGGAAGTAAATGCTGTGAGATACTGGGCATGTAATATCTACAAGTCACAACAGGCAATATACGTAAAGTTATGGACACCAGCGCGACAGTAAGGCAAGCACACAAAAGCTAATTGTTTCCTCATGTTGTGCCCGCCGGCGTTGTATCCGTGTCCTTACTATAGTTGACCATGTTCACAGATTCGGGTTATTATCACGTGCTTGAATTACACAGAAGAGAACATGCTTTGAGGGTATGCTATGTACTCTGTAAGTAAGAAATGTTTGGTATCCAGCTATTAATTTACATTAGCATCTAATTAAATGTTTTTTTTTTTAATTATTAACTACCGGAGTTGTCCTGCTAATGTATACCTCTATCCTACGAATATTATGAACGTGAAAGTTTGTATGGATGGATGGTTCGATGTTTGTTACTCTTTCACGCGAAAACTACTGAACGGATTTGGATGAAATTTGGCACAATGGCACACAGATGGTTTATAACCAGGATTAACATATAGGATAATTTTTATACCGATATTTCCACGGGGTCGTAACTCATGCGGGTGAAACCGCGGGGCGTTGTTAGTAATTTATAAATGTCCAACGAAGCAAAAGGGTTACGTAAGGATCGTAGCAGGTGACGTTCTGTAGTTTCTGCCTACGCCCATGGGAAGGAGACGTGACTTTATGCATATTGTATGTATAACAAAAACGGCAACATAATTAAACAGACTACGTAATTGTTTAACTAGGTTTAATAACCCTCCAGCGATTTTCTGCTTTGCGTCCAAACTAGAACTGCAAGCGAAGCATCCCTGTTTTCGCATTAATTTTAGGTTTTGATACAAAATGTAGCTCTTCACTATAGGAGGTGAATGTTCTGTGAACCAGGTTGCCTTACTGTACCTGTTTTATAATGATTTACAATAACATAACAATGTGCCTGTATTTCCCCGAAGGGATAGGCAGAGGTTCACCCCACATTTCACCAGGTATGTTTAGGTCCCATGTAATAGGGGTCGAGCCTATTGCCATCAACCAGGTACAAATACAACTCTGGGCTGTTACTGAGAAATTTCTGGTGGAAAAACCCAGTAACATTTTACCAGATCCGGGAATCGAACCTAGGACCTAATGCTCAGCAGTAGCGCTTGCGACCACTGCACTAACGAGGCAGTGATTTTACTTGAAATAAATCAATCCGAGTGGTGTCAGAAAAAGATCGGGAAAAACGTCATGGAAACAAATACCAATTCGTTTGCTAAACAATAACGGTGTTTTGCAGTAGGATTCCCGGTTTGATGGTTCTAAAACCAAGTTACAGTTAATAATGTTTTGTTTGGACACGATGTTGCAAAGTTCGATAATTCTTCGACTGGAACAGAACAAAATTCAAGCAAAAGAAATATTTATTGATGAAAAAAATACTTGGTCGGTTCATCGTCCTAACAAAACGTAACGCGTTTAGTCATGTGAATAGGTATTCTCAGAAAGCATTTGAGGCTACACAGAGGACGTTAAAGAGAGCTTCTATATCGCCCATATATAGCTTTTATACAGGCGTGTAGCCTTGTAGGGCTTATGGGGAGACAGTGTCGTAAAGCGAGATGGTTTGACAAGCAATTTGAAGAACTGCCGGATTTTGTAAGTGCGAGTTTTTGGGTGCGAGACCGGTCTGAAGAGATTTTACGTGTTTGTGCACTGAAAAAGAAGATAATGAGATGTTTGTTCCAGTTATTTTGGCGCGAGTGAGTTTTTTTTATTCATTTCATAGAAAGTCAACCATTATTATGACGTTATTATATATATAGTCAGAACTTCTTTCTGTATCCGCTGCCTTGCTCACTGTATTTCAAATGTTGATGTAATTTATTTTTTATAGAGTTCTCTCAATGGTAATAATTATTAGGTACCTATAAGTAAAGATTTAAGGTTCAAATCATCAGAATGTCTATGGTAACAATTTGACAGTGACAGCGCAGTAGCAGTAAGGGTGCTTGGGTGATTATTCACACCAGTCACTAACTAATCCAACATCCATGTGCTAGCGACAGTATCCTGCTCGAAGGACCAAAAATGTTCGGAACCTTTGGGGGACTCTTCCACAAATCTCCAAAAAATACTAGATAAACTTTATAAAATTTGCCTTCACGACGAATACAGATGGAATTTGCCAGTCATCCATTAATTTTAAAATACTATTACCACTATAAAAGCCTCACCGAGAGGAGGCCTGTGCCCCAACAGTGGGAACATTATAGGCTGATTATGGATTATTATGGAACTATAAAAGTACCCAAAACAAACATTACTGCACACAATAATTACCAGCCTTTTGTACTAAGCTGCATACTTAGCGGCATAATAGACGAGGCATTAGCAACCTGTCAGTAACTGCATACAATTGGTTATTGCGGTGACACTAATGGATTATTGTTCCCTCTCTAGAGTACCTACAGGCGCTACAGTAAACCCCTAAGCTGGGTTTACAACCAACTGGATAGATTTGGATTGAGATGAGTTTGTAATCTACACCGTTATATTTTGATAGTTTTAATCCTTAAAAGGGGTCATTGTACTCATCATTATGAACAACTTTTACTACGGGACCAACCCCGAAATCGTAATAAAAATCAATTGAAGTATTTATGTATGTTAGTATATTCTCGTAATTTTTGTTTCGTTTTTAAGGGAATTGTTTTTTTTGATTCTATGTATTATTTTTTGTCACCTTTGCTTTATCACACGCTGTCTACGTCTCTGTATCTATTGTCCTATCTCAGGTATGCTGGAAGAGATTTCTTATGAAATAAGTATCACCTCTGTACCTATTTTTTCTGTTCTGTTTTTCATTGTCTGTTTATATATGTGTGTACATAAATGGTAAAATAAAATAAATAAAAAATAAAATAAATTGCAGAAGATTTAATTTAATTGAATTACAATTTTGGAGTACAATAAAGTAAATGATATCTATCTATCAACAAAAAAATCTTGTTTTAATATCTGACTATATCAAATTGCTTCATAATTTTATCCAATATAATTGTCAGGAACATTTTTTAAAATATGAAATTCTTTAAAAACTTAAAAGGAAGACATTCTCCGCCACGTTCTAGCTGCGGAAAGTTCAATCCAATCGCGGAAAGTTTAATTCGGATTGCTTTTAGAAGATTTCTCCGTTGCACGTTGGATTAGGTCTAGCCAATAAAACTAAGTCTATCGTTCGAGATATCTAATTCAATCAAATAGGCTATTTTCCTAAAAAAATCTAATTAGTCCGTCAGTTAGATTATCAAAAAATATTAAAGAAAGAAAGAAAATGCATTTATTTGCGGCAAACCCGTTTTGAACCCGTATTTTTTCTTTTGTCAATTATATAAAAAATGATGAAGATATCGCCCGTTAAAGTTCCGCGTGACGTCACTTGCTTGCGACACTTTTGCAAGCAAGTGACGTCATGACCCCCCACTCCCAAATTTTGACGCGCTTTATCTTTGTAATTTTTTGTTTGATTGACATAAGGAAAAATACGTGTCCATTATTTTTCGATAATCTAACTGACGGACTAAATATAATAATTATTTTTTACCCAGGCAACTACCCTATTGCTGTCTGTTAAGAATTGTCCAAATAATAAGAAGAAAAAAAAACCATAGGCAGTCATGGGGACTGCCGACAGAATTGGAAACCTAAATCTAAAACGTGCTTTCACTGCTTTTTCTTCTTCATCATGTCCCTGTTACGACTGTATTTTAGATCTTGTTCACTTAAAACATCGCGACTTCCACGACGTCGTCAGAACAAAAAGTCACTTTGATTGCATGTTTTGGGATACAGAGAGCAGGATAGTAGGCTTTTTACTGCTTGCCAAGCGTAACACGTCATACTCATAGCTACAGATATACTGTTAATGCATGTCGGTGTCGCGTAAGATTTTCCCCTATCAAAAATCGTTCAACGCGCCTAAAGTTTTCACTTCAAAGTTTGACAAGAAAGATAAATGATTCAAGACCAAGTTACTGCATAACATAATCAGCCTATACCGTTTTCACTGCTGGTACACGGTCCTCCTCTTTGTGAGAGGGATTGCACCGTAAACGACCACGCGGGCCCAGTGCAGGTTGGTAGCTGACGCATGTCTTTGAATTTTCAGTTCTAGGACATGCCGGTTTTCTCACGATGTTTTCCATCGCCGTTTTGACTAAGTAAAGCACCTGACTGCATTCGAACCCACGACCACACATTGTTCTCACCACTGCATAAATATTCAAAATGATCACCATTTTTCTTTTACATTTCCCAAAAATACAAATATCCTCACAGGGGTAATAACACCGTTAGGTCCAATGCCGATGTTTGGCCGCCACGCTATCACGGCTTACCCTGATATATGGCGCGAGCAAGCCAGGCCAGGCCATGTAATAAGATGCTGCTGTAGCTCGTGGGGGACAGTTTTACTATTATTTGGATGCCTATTTGACTTTGTGTTGTTCAGTATGTTTGGAGCTGAAGAAAATATTGCTTATAATCTTCGTTGAACACCATTCGAAGTTACTTGCGAAGTCGAGAATGGTTCAGTTAACTGTTTATACGTAAAAGTTATTACATTAATTATTTCAGAGAAAACTCCATATAGGTTACATAATCACATCACAAAAAATAATAAAAAAACTGTTAATAGACAATCCTACTAATATTATAAACGCGAAAGTTTGTATGGATGGATGTCTGTTACTCTTTCACGCCAAAACTACTGAACGGATTTGAATGAAATTTGGTACACAGATAGTTTATAACCAGGATTAACACATAGGATACTTTTTATCCCCATATTCTCACGGGGTCGAAACTTATGCGGGTGAAACCACGGGGTGCAGCTCGTGTATTAATCTGCATGAGTTTTATGGGAAAAAAATATATTAGTATGCTATTTATAATTCCTTTTAATACTATTGCATATCATGGATATACTGTTTAGCCTAAAAAAATATGTTTAAAATAAAATGCAATACAGAATGCAATACATATATTTTAATGAAACCACAAAATGTTTGTGTGACAAATTGTAAGTACTTAGGTATTAAAACATAAATTATGTTAGTATTGTTAGTAGCTATACTTAACCAATGCCTGGCTGTCCCTTAAAGTTAAAATCAAATTCCATAATACTACAGCATAAAAATAAATAAGACAAAGATTGAAAATGCAAAACACAGCTTAATAATAATAATCCCTAATCAAAAAATCAATGAATAAATTAAACACTTGCCTAAGGAAATCAAACCAATAAACAAAATTGTTTTCAACAACTAATAATAATTATTATTATGAATTTTCAGTATTTAGTTAATAATCTGAACATATAAAACAAATAATACGAGGGTACTATTTGTTTTATCTCTACAGGCTATCTTACCGGCTTCACACAAAAGGAATCCATATCGGGAATAATACGGCTTCTTCAGAATAAAGCCCCGATAAATAACGAACCCGAACAATACCTCTCGAGGATATAAAACAAAATCCGAAAAACACCTTTTGTAACTATCCCAAGCACATTATACGCAAAATTCTATCAAACTTATTATTCCAAAGATGTTTTCCCGAAAGACATCAAAAGATTATGTCATGACGGCTTGGGAGCATCTTTCGTGTATATTTTCAGCGTTTAACTCGGCGTCTTCTGAGACCGTCTACAAACACGCACGGGGATGACAACGCTTTGTAGTCAATGCCGGAGGCATCCCATGCAGTGTCTCTTACATGTAAAGAAACACATTTTTTGACATGTGCTTGTTCAAGCAGTGTTTAGAGTTCTTGTGATCCTTTTGAATAAGCGGTTCCTACACTTGTAGTGTTTCGTGGTTTTCAGAAGTCTTGTCCTCCTCATGTTACGGCACTTGGTGTTTATTTCAACGACTATACAATAAATTGAAGAGATATTTAATACGGTCCATCCATTATAATAACAATACGTGCAAAGCATGAGGCTTCAATGTTAATTTCATACCTAATTATTGGGTGACAAATCTAATTTAGTCTAAATTGGTTGGATTGAGTGAGTTAATAATCCTATCATAAATTGGATATTCTGGATAAACCTATACTTTGTTTAATGTAGCAGTGACAAATTTTGACTTACATAATGTGATAACGACCTGTAATGAACACAAATCAATAGTAAAAGTACTATTATCGCTTCTCGGTCATACGCCTCTTGACAAATAATCGTCATTTCCGGAAGTTTGCATTTAATATTAGCTACGACAAAATGTCCCGGTAAATGTAAGAGTAGGTACAAACTTTGTAACTTGTATGTCCCGCTGCGTCGGCAGCGTTTCGTGCACTTTGACGTCACAAGTCTGAAGACACCGTTACGAGTTAAAAGCTATGTTTTGGCGACTAGTGAAGTGAAATAATTCTTGTGATCGTTTTGTTATTAAAAGAGTAAATTCTGCTGGCATTATGGCTGTATGTTACGTTGTAGAAAACGTTCCTTTGTTTGGACATCTATAGAAAGTTGTTCAAGTGAAAACTAATTCTTTTAAGGAAGTGAATCGAATTGACATTCGTGTGTATTGAACTTTAAATATAAAGATGTGGGTTGGCGTTATTTCATTGAGATGTTTGAATTGAATTTGATATTAAATAATGTTGTAACAGAAGTGCAAGACATTATTTCACACTTGTTAAAACCCGCTTCATTATCCAACCTAATACTTATTTGTAGTTATAGCAACAAAGTAAAATAATGGTGTGCGTGTATGTATGTATAGCTGCTGAAATCCCTGAATAGCAAACACAGTTGGCAGCAGTATCTACCTACAGAAAATTAAGGTAAATACCAATTTGATATTGTTTGCTTTTCGCAGCTAAAGCTTGTTGTTGTATTGTAAACATTAATTAGCAATTTCAGGTCGCTACACACTAATTCAATGAAATTCAATTAAATTAGTGATGACTGTGAACAATTTGTTTCAATAGCACAATGACGTCGAGTAAATTGTTAAAGGTACTAAAACATATCAATTTCTAGAAACTCATTACGGTTTTAATTTAAGTGAAAGCTGTTTTAGTCATTTAGAGCAAAAGCGTGCACGTCTGTCACTAGGCTAATTTTATATTCCAAAGAAGAGTTACTTTCTGTATGAGAAAAAAAAATCGATCGTCACGAAGTTAAATCGTAAGACCGCCCATTGTGTCACCCTTTGTAAAAAAATATATATATCGATGTCTGTAATTTATATGGTGTACATAATATAGAGTATTCTATTCTATTCTATTCGTAGTGAGTTCAATAAAAACACACAACAATAAGCCATGAAGACGTGAAGGTTGACAACAACAACGATGATCATACTCATTAGATCATAATCAATAACGACGATCATGCTCATTAGATCATAAACCAGCTTCTGCCATCTAAGATGAAAGGCAATAAACGAGTACCTAAGTATAATATAGATCGCGATTATAAGCTTAATAAACTGCGCCATGTTTAGGAAACCGACACATGTCAGATGGAAATGCCAACATCTGACAGGCATGCGGTTGGGGCCGACATCACCTTGGGCTTGTTACATAAAATTGTTATTTTATAAGCGTTTTGAGATGTCAGATGGAATTATTCTTAGTATGCGAAATACATAATACATCGGATGAGTTGCTTTATGATGTAGATAATTGTTATAAGGTTGACAGTACTTAATGTTTTGTGAATTCGAGGGAATCATATCTTTAGAGAAATCATTCACAGAATTGAGTCTATCAAGCTCTCTCTATATTTTCTTCCACTCGTATTCACCCATTGCTGAGTCTACTCAGCTGCGTCTTTCCTCTAGGTTTCATTAATTGCATGCCATTTTTTCCAGTGTTGGGCCTCCCTCTACTGCTCTCATATTATTTCCATAAGCTCGAGTGTATTTGAGTTGTATTTAACATAACACACACCTATGCACTGCATACGCACAACTATAGAAACTACATTCCGTTCTCACAAAATTCTCACTCTAGTTTCAGCATTTCCATCCTCTGATAAAACTTTCCTACAAACTTTATCTCGTTTTTCTGTTCGGCCACGCAGAATATTCTAACTTTTCTTTACGTGCAATTAATACGGACAATCTTGCATCCATTCATTATGCAATTTCCTAGAATCCTTGGTACGGCAGCCCACTATCTCCACATTAAGCTGAGCAGGATTTATCTGGAGAACGGTGAGACCATTCTTTACCATTACCAACTAGAAACGGCTGGGTTTTACGTGTGCCGGGAGTTATTGACTTTTGTGGTGGGAGGTAAGCCGGAATTCTACGAAAATATTTTAATAAAACCAGGTGCTAGGTAGCAACTAAAAAGGACTGTAAGACCTTCACACAACATTTCGGCTTACATAACATACACGATGACAATCACTGTGATTAACAAGCAAGTTAGTTTTAAAGGGCATTGATTAGGAATTTAAAAATTAAGGGCCAAATAATGTTGCAACGTTATACTTAATGCGTCACGTTCAATCGTGAAAAGAAAATCATTGCGTGGAACACAAAGAAACAATGCATAATGAACTCAAACTATTTATTTAAAATAAACCAATTACAGGCACTTTTGAATTGTCAAGGTCGGTCAGTCAAAAAGATGAAGCTAGTTGCCCATTCCAAAGCGTAGTAGGTACCTATGGAGAAGAACGGGCAAGAAACTCCATGGACACTCTTTTAAATCATAATAATATTGTTACAAAGTATTGGTTACATCATTCATGTTCAAAATTATGCATGTGAGAACGATGCAGAACGTTAAAAGCGTCCGTAATGAAAAGCTAAAAAAAAAAACAATTCAAATATTAATTTAAATTAAAATAAGCCATGGCAGCAAAGAGTTGACCAGTCCCTACTGACGGCGCCCGTTCACGAACATGACAATGCAAAAGTATACTCAATTATCAACAAAATGCGGGACAATAATAGCTACTACTACACTGAAATAATACCGGAACACGCTTGAACATCAGAACAAAGTTAAGATGAACAATCCAACGAAGCTTAGTAAAGCCCCTGGCACCACAGTCAGTCGTGTCAGCCTCGTACCGAACATAAAAAACTTAAAAGAACTACTATATTTTCCAGACCATGAACCATTCACAAAACTACCTCAAAATATCCGGAACTAAGCAACATTACGGACGGAGTCACGTACTGAAACTCATTTGACTTCATTGTTATTGGATAAGTAGGCACTCGGCAATAAGGCGCCCTAAGCCAGATATAAGGGCCGCGGTTAATTTTCAAGTAAATTACTAAACGACTTTAATACACCGAGTAATACAGTTAAATGTGGAGTTTCGTCTAAATTGGCAGTCAAATCTTGCCGCTGCGCACATACAAATGAACTAGGTACGCTCTTATTGCCTCGATATTGCATTTAGGGAAGGGATTTCATCTTTAAATGCAAATGTAATGTAAATAGCGGAGATGGGTTTGGCCGGAAAAAGGAGGCTGCAATAGGCAATCTGTAATAAAGACGAAGAATTTAGTAGAGGATTCCATCATGTTACTGTACAATTTACAATACTGTCTTCAGCGCATCAGCGGTAATAAGTTAGTCTCGCCAATTCATTCTCAAAGTACTTTAAAAACCACTTAAACACTGGAAGTCTTCCAACATTTGGAAACAAGTCGGCAGTTAGTGAGTCATACATGGTCTACATAGACGATGCGATACTGCTCGCTTGCTTCATGCAAAACATAAAAAACCACGGCGGGCAAAACTTACAGGTAGTTAATGACCTGCTTACATTCCCTTTTAGTCTATGAGATTACAGGGGCTTTGATTTTAAGTGGAGGAATTAAAATAAATAAACTGTTTGTGTATAAATTGAAATGTATTTAATCTTAGTAGCAGTTTTAATGGAATATCTGAAAGTTCTATAATCTACCGGCTAGTCTCGCGGGTGGAGTGAGCAAGAATCTAAGTTGCGACGAATCTTTGTTGTTACTTTAAAACTTCTTCATTATATCATAGCGCGCATACCCGTGGGAAACCAGGGCAATCTCATTTCGAAGTAGGTGAACGTTTCTGCCCTGCTCCCGGATATAATCCCTTAGTCACCTTTTACTACTCCGATGGGAGGTGGTGGGTTGGCCTGTTTAAGCTCTGTACAGGTAGAAATAAATGCTTATCAGTGTCACTTCTATTACAAAAGTTGATATATTAGGGGTTAAAGTATGAAATTGCCGATTTGTACTGAAAAATTGAAATGCATTTTTTTTTTAAATTTAACATATTTATTTAATCAAATTAATTACCATTATTATCTATACATTGCTGCCATGTAATAGGAAGGTCATTTATGCCTTTGCGATAGAACTCTCGTGATCTAGATTCGACAAACTGTGCGAAAGCATTTTGTACTGCCTCCTGAGAAGAAAACTTTTTATCACGTAATAAATTGTCCAAATCACGAAAAAAATATAGTCCGTTGGAGTAAGGTCTAGCGAATACGGAGGGTTTCTAATTGCAGTTCCTGTAGAGTTAAAACGGTTTCTCGTGCTCTATGAGGTCTCGCGTTATCACGGAGCAATAATGGTGAAGTTCGATTCATGATTTGGGGCTGTTTCACTGCTAGTTTTGCCACCATTGTTCAGAGTTCGGCACAGTAGACATCTGCCGTTATTGCTTGACCAGATCGGAAAAAGCTATAGTGAATAACACCATGCTGAGACCACCAAACAGTTACCATTACCTTTTTATTGGTAAGCTTTGCTTTAGGACACTGTTGCGGCGTTTGACCTGGGGTCAGTCATTGCATTTTTTGCTTACGGTTATCGTATAGAATCCACTTTTCATCACATGTCACAATTCGATTCAATATTCCTTCATTTCTGTATCGATTCAACAAGGCAACACCAGTTTCAACACGCGTTTCTTTCTGCAGATCAGTCAAATCATGAGCCACCCATTTCTCATATTTTTTTTATTTTATTGATTTGACGCAAATGAGTCAATATTGTTGGTAAGGTTACGATAAACCATGCCGCTAATTCCTCGGTAGTTTGGCTCAGATCGGCTTCCTCCATCTCTTTCAATTCATTGTTATTCACCTGTGTGGGCGGTCTTCCACGTGGCTCGTCCTTCAAATCAAAGTTTCCATCACGAAAGCGTTTAAACCAAAATCGCACGGTGCGTTCATTAACAGTCCCCTCTCCAAACGCAACATTAATATTGCGAGCTGTGTCTGCCGCGTTAGTTCCGCGTCGGAACTCGTATTCAAAAATAACTCGAATTTTCGAAGTATCCATCTTTCTTGTCTAAGCTGAATAAAAAAAACAACTGAAAGTCGATAATCAAATGTTGCACATTTTTTAAAAGAGGAACTTCATAGTTACCATGTGAAAAAAGTTTCACTCAAAAATGTCAAACCATGAAGGTTCTATGTCAATTCGAAGTACCTATTACAATAAAACGGCAATTTCATACTTTAACCCCTATTATTTTAGGGTAACCTTTGCCAAAAACTAAAATAATAATGCTGGATATTTTTAAACGTAAGTGCTGCCAAAGTTTCTCACAAAAATAAGCAGGAAAGACATAAGTAACACCGTTCCCCTCGCAAAAATACATAAATATATTTTTCCTGTATACAATATTAATGCACACCTATCACGTAACAGGAAGGAACCTCCATAATCTGATTCCCAACATCTCGCGACATGTCATGATTGGCACAAGGACAGACGAGTACGTTACGCAGTGTATACTCAGTTGGCGCGCGAACGCTACAAATTTTCATACCAAAGGAAACTCAGACGTAAAATGTATTTTTAGTGGAAACACGAACGAGAATTCTGGCAATAAAATTTTATTCGCCAGCGCTCCGGGTGTAGGCATATTCTGAACGCTGTACGTGGAGCGACGGCGTTAATCTAAAGTAGGCTCTAAAATTGGAACGTAAATGAATTTTGGTATTTTGTTAAGAAAAGAAAGCGATTTGTTTTTGTCTGAATAGATAGGATTCTGATGAACGGTGTTCTAGATTTGGAACGTTTATTTTGATCTTGTCTACGATTGTGTTTGGATCCTAAATGGATGTTTTGAGCTAATTGTTTCAGTTTACTTGCCAACGTTTTGTTTTAAAAAGCTATTGTTTCAAAAAAATATTTCATTGTTAAAGACAACGGCAGCATTGTACAAGTTAAGTTCTTTGTAGTAAACGTTTTCATTGCAGGAACTGTTTTCATTGTAAATTAACAGGCCATGGAATTTCCTTTTACGGTTCCAACTATTGTGAATTAAATTCTTTCAAAGGAGACTATAGGAATTTCTTCTCATAATCTAGGTACTTTCACCTCAGTCTGAAATAAACTGAACGGTTTCTATACTTATTAGACTATATCGTTTAATTACATGAGCTTCTTATAACGGTCTATTACCATAAACCACAAATATCTCACCGTTTAGATTTTCCACCCCAACCCCAGGTTGTGGAATACGTCCCCAGAGATTAACATACAACAACAGTGTCGCAGCCTGGATATTCGTGACACGATCTGATTTTGTTCCCGGTATCGCTGTTTTGAAATACATTTAATTGTATGGAACCTTACCGGGAATGGCAGTACAAAAATGGCAGGTGACTGGATAATGTGAAACAAAAATGAAAACATTTGTAAAATATACATATAAAAGTTACTTGTATCTACTTTTATTTCCTTTTCACAGCAATGTCGGGATTGCGTGCTATAGGATGATAATGATGATGAAACAATATTGAAAAGACAGACATCGTGATTACATGGAGCAAGATATGTACAGGTATATTAAATATACCTGTGCATATTTTGCTCCATTTATACTTCTGTATGTTTGAGAACTTTGCAGTAGTAAGTTTTTCATTGTCAGTAAGTAGAATGATTGATTGTGGTGATAACCACACCGATGAGAAATTAGATACCTGAGGAATATTATGAATAATAGGAAATCTAAGCTTATTTGCACATAAACATATTTAAATCACACCGCCTTCTTCCCATGGGGAGACTACAGCGCGCCGCCCTGCGATAACTACGTAGTCCTTTTGCTTCGTTTACGTTCAGACATCTGAAGGGCAATTCTTGTAATTTAAAACGTTCAAAATCTAGTCGCAGTCTCATCTCGGCGACAAACAAATGTCGAAAACTTGTCAAAATATAGGGAAATTAGAGATATTTTTGACAGATTGAAATTGAGATGAGACTGTGAACGTTCTTAAAATTACGAGAATTGCCCCCCTGGTCATGCGCACACGTCTTTAAAGAACATTATCAATAAGGTCAGTATAAAGTCCTTCTTGGACGTCCCCCTTCCCCTCCCGGCGCAAACCTTTTGTTACTCTCTAAACTTATCTATGAACTAATTTTCTTCTTAATATTATTCGGAGTAATTACTAACTAATTAATGACTAATTAATGAAACACATCAAAGGAAATTGTATAATTTTCACGTTGGTAGAACAGTCGGTTCAAACATAGTACCGAAACCTAAAACGGAAAACAAGTTTCCCGCTCCGTCGAACCTTTTTCTAGGCCACTGGAGGCTATTTTCTAATAGGCTGGCAAAGTTAATTTAGACGAGCTGAATTTCAGCCACATTTAGAATACACCTCGATTGGACTTCAGTCCACTTGAATAGCATAATCAGCCTATAATGCTCCCACTGCTGGGACACAGGCCTCCTCTGTTCGAAAGGGAGTGGGCTGTAATCTACCACGCGAGCCCAGTGCGCGTTAGTAGATGTCATATATGTCTTCGATTTTTTCACCGTTTTGAGAAGAGTAGTGATGAAGTTATTTACACAAAGTAAAGCGCCTGACAGGGTTTGAACCCACGACCTTCAACTCGTAAGTCAAGGCCGTAGCCACTGGGCAACCACTGCACCTTCCACCTGAATATTATTGTTAAAATGACTAGTTGACACTTCCTGTGACCCAAACCCTGCCTTTTTCCTTGGCCAGAGGCTAAGTATTGCCATACAATGAGGGAATGCCGCCAGTCTCTTGGGTACATTACCAGTCGGCAGCGATGCGGAGGAATTTTTCGACGCCATATTTTAGTTTGTTAATAGTTTCAGTAAAGTTAGGATATTATTTTTTATTTTAATATTTTGTTAGTTTATTCTATAGTATTAGAACTTTATCCAGCGTATATGTTTGTATCGTCCTTCAATGACTATGTACATAATATGTCTGATGCCTTGGTTCAGCAGTGGGACACGTTTAGGCTTCCAAAAATATGGTCTAACAAAAATAGACTAGAGTATTTTATTTATGGGGATAACGTCATTTATTAATATCTCGTTCATTAGTAATTTCATTTGTAATATTCATCTTTTGGAAAAGTGTTATCATGGACAAAATGATGCCTACCTTTCACACGTCAGGAAATCCATTCATCATGTAGAAAATCAACTAAACAAGTGCTTATTTAATTCCTTCCCAATTCCCTAATCCATGTATCAATGAAACACCCCATAAACCGACATAATTTCCTCACACATCACACAAATGAAGGCTCAACTTTATAGCATCATATGCATAATAATGTAACCGTTAAACCTCTTCGCAACGCGGCAACGGGACCACAAACTATCCTCCGAAGGGATTTCGGCGAAATCTTTCACAAACCCCATAATATTCCGTGGGGACTATTAAAGAGGCCGTATGGCGGTGCATGGATAAACAATGTTTGGAATTGTTTTTGTCGGACCCTCGAATAGTTGGGGCTGTTGGGGCTGCTGAGGGTTGTTGAGGGTCGGGATAACAAGTGTGTCTTGTCCGGGCTTTAAGGAATTTTGAGTGATGAGTTCTTGCTTGAATTTGTGTTGTATTTCTAGAGTATGTTTGATAAGAACGAGTAGGCGTTGTGTCAGCCTGCGGTTACAGGCGTGTTATTGTAGTCCCTTCTTGTACCATCTACAAATGTAGTCTTGGTAGATTTATAAAAATTTTGATCAAGTTTTCGGAGTTGTCAATGAAAGTAAAATATTACTTGAAAAATATATCATAAAATAAGTACTGTTCCAGTCTTCTATTATACGTTGCTAAAAAATAAATATTAATTCATCGAGATGAAAGATTTCCTGTTTACGAGTATTAAAATCACACTACTATAAATAGACAGTATGTGGAAAGACTTTCGTGTTATATCATCTTTCTATTATATGAGATTCCTTCGTCATTAGTGCCACAATAATTTCCTAGATTCCTAGAATATGTACGATTTTGGTTACACGTACGATAACATTAATAAATTAATTCATACATAGTTTACCTAAGCAAGTAACACTAACAACTTTCCGATACTAGCAATGATAATGAGAAATAAGTAAATAATGAAGTGTGAATTTATTAAACTTTATACACAATAAAATGTATAAAGGTGGACTTAATGCGGTAAGTATTATTGCCACCCGTTTATTTATTTATTTATATATCAATTATAAAAAAATACACACCAAAGCGCGTTTATTTTGTACACGAACTTGATTAATATTGTTATTATTAAAAGAAAGATATTTTTGCTACATTCTTTAAATACCATTACTACTACTAGCTACTTGTTATTTAAATCAACACAATCTTACTTTTGTCTACTTCTGTAGGACATTAGTTCGACCGCCCGTGCAGCAATTTTATTAGATTTCATTATGTGATTTACTGAATACCGAGAAGAGGAAATCGATTACCAGTAAATTGAATGACTAAATATACAAATACATACAAAAAATCCTTTCGTTTTTTGCTCACAAGTACCTACTCGTCCGCATCGTTGTCATCCGGAAACATGCCCAGTAGACTCACAGCATTGCTACGGTGAATGGCAATGCAAATTCTTTACCAATAAATGACATAACAAATCTATGAACTTAGACATGTAAGTCAATGAAGTACACAATGTTAATACAATCCTTTGCATTACTCTGCTCCCAACTCTATTTAACTCTGTACCACGCTGCTACGCAGTCTTCAAAATAAAAGGATACTCGTATATACAAGCAAAGCAACATAATTATTAAAAGGTTCGTTGAAAAGGCTCGATGGGAAGTAATGTGGTGTTGCGTAATTTCACGAATCAACATTTCTAATGTAGGGACGGAGGGGCATCGGCAGGGTATATTGAGGAAAATATCTTCAGAAACCTTTATTTTTTGTTCACAAAGAATATCATAATAATAGTCATAGTTATGGAGGATCAATAGTAAGGGGGGTTCATGCGTTATTTTTATGTAAAAACTGTTTAGTTTAATATTTAGTCCTGACGATATTACATTATGCATGTGAGAACTACTTACATCGGTACTGTGTCTTGTATTCGTGTCTGAGTGAAGTCTCTTGATATTTTTTGTTTGTGTCTTTGTGTAGTGATAAATTTTGAATAAAGCCCTAAATCCTTTGTCGTTAATAAGATAGATAGCCAAACATAGCTACTAAGTTCTGTGTACTATAGAGATTATAGCCTATTTAGTACTTACATGCAACCTTCTTGAGTCCGTGAAAAGTTACTGGCAAGAAATACGAAACAAACACTAATTTAGTTTAAGATTAGCATATAAAACAACTCTAGCTAGTCTAGCTGACAAGCGGGAACACAGAAGATGAAGAAAGATATAAATGTATATTCGTAAGTCCATTCTAGGAATAATAGAACGTTATTTATCAACTGAATGTTTAATTTGCTCGTCCCGGTATAGAGAGCTCGTAAAGAGCTCAGAGTACCTACATAGTGATAAGCCTGGCTTCAACTTCTACATATGTACATAACAACAACCACAAACTCTAATATTTATTGCAAATTACTTAATTCTTGGAAACCCAGCGTCATAATTCACAACAAAATTCCATCTTACTTTAATTTCGTCCAAAATCCGTATTCACTTAAATTATAATACCCTCTACACCACTACTCCGGAAACAGTACATTATTACCATAAAACAAACTAGCCTACATTCCACCGACTTAAAGGATTACAATCGCAAATCCACGAAACTAGAGAAAATAATGCGTAAATTAATAAATAAACAAGTTTACTCGTGTCGAGGGTTCGCGCCCGAATAATTGCTGGGAAAATAATCTTTCCGCTGGTTATTGGGCTAAATGAGCATTCGTAGGAACCGCCATTAACTTTCATGAGAGCACCGGTACCAAGATGTCTGTTGATTAAATTAGACCCTCACATTAACGCGCATATGGCCGCACTATTTGTTACCTAGTTGTAGTTGCTAAATTAAATTCGTTGGATAATAATTTGTGTTGTAAATCTAAAAGTTTTGACGTTTGTTGGGTAGTAATGAGAAGGTGTGTGTTTATTTAAAACTTGGAGTACAATAATTGTGATAACAATTGTTATGTTAAATGGAACAACAATTTAGTTGTGTTAGTATTTATTTATTTTTAGTTCCATTTCTAACAGCCTCTATTATATTATTTTCTTACTAAAGGAAAATATAAGAGAAGCGGGCCAATATTATGGAGTAAGAATTCCAGTAACAACTAAGTAAACAGGTATTTTTCGCTGAACACGAGCTTTTTTCTTGGCTACACATTCTGGTCTTACATTGAAAAAGAAAATACACCGTTATAAGTAGAAAATGTTAATCTTTTTCCCAAATCCTTTTACCTACGCCTGCTCTCTATCGGGTACATCTCTAGTGAATACAAAAAATGTACAGAAATGGAGAGATATTAAATATTTTCTTTAGTGCTCGACGTAATCTACCTACAGGGAGGAACGTTTCTTTAGCAAGAAATAAGAAACCTGTTACTACTCTGAAACATTAATAACATCAGAGGAAAAAAAACTGTCTCTAAATTAAATTAAACCAAGGTACAGTATCTGGGAAGCAGAGCAGCTAAAACAAATAGAGCAAAAGATAGAATCTTTATGAAAGTTCATCAGGACATTCTGCAATTACCCACCTCGCCTTTCAGTCTGCAGGAAGGCAATGGGCGACGAACTCATCTAACTTTGAACTGCTCTCACAATCCTCTTTGGAAGAACTTCAATTAATTTCTCAGATACAAAAATAGTTCCGGCAATATTAAATTCAAGTGCTAACTATTCATAAATCGGTAGATGGATTCTGATCTTTGAGAGTTGAAATTATTTTCCAGTTGACCTGATAATAGTCATGCGATAAATCTGGCTAATAATCTAGTTACATTCGTTAAATTTTCTAGCGACACCAATGTACTGCTTGATATTGAAAAAAAAAAAATTTGACGCAGATTTAGGCACACAATATAATAACCAAAGTAAACAGAAAAAACTGAATCGCTGTATAACATTTTTGACAAGGAAATCTGTACCGTTTAAGAATATCTTTTGAACATGCAAACCTAAAGGAATCATGGGAACCATCAGCTGTTTATCTTAAAAGCAAAACTTATCTAAGAAATTCGGCTCTAGTGTTAGCAAAGGCCGTAGCTTATCATTTAAACTAGTGGGTTTATAGCCTCATAAATCAAATTGTTTTAAAACCCTGTTTTAAAATTCAAATGTCTGTTTTGGGAGCCACAGTACAATTTAAATTGTGAAATAACTTTACTACTGCGACGAGCAAAACTTTTAAAAGACAATCAGGACTTAAATGGAACTATCTAAGTTCTATCTCCAATTGTATGAGTACATTTTGTGTAATCTCAACTTTTGGAATACGTTACAAACGTATTCCAAACGTATTTGGGTAATAAGAATGTAGTTTAAGCAGTCAATCTACATAATCTAATATTTTTTAAAGATTATATAGAGTGGCGATTAGGTTTAAACATAACAGCAGTTATTGTAAGTTGTTATCGGTCTGATAAAATAACAATTTTAAAAATAGAAAACTAAATTTTTCAAACAAAATATTTAAATAGCGTAAAACTTGGCACGAAATACACCATCCTTGATAATAAGGCACTAGACACACGCGGGGCGATGGTATCAATTATTCAACACAAACGTTATTGTTACCAAATAATCACAAATTAAGTTTAATGTTGTTTTTAATACTGAAACGAAAAAAAAAGAACAAGAAAGAACGTAAGAATTTAGCAAAAGAATTCTTTACAGATTTTCTCCGATAAACACCACCATTTTTCCATCAAATTGCGGATTTCAAGTTGTTGGTAATCTTTAGATTGTGCTTAGACATATACGTGTGGTGTGGCAAAGGCAAGGCTTCTACTGCCAATACGGATTTGTGTCGGCCCTAATGTGATTGCGAACTTCCCGGTTTTCGAGAGCTAGAGAAAATAATATTGATATAAGTATGGGTGCTGAAGTGCGAAATTGGATTTCAAATCTTTTCAAGAACTTTTATGGATGAAAGAACCTAGAAACTGCAAAGGCAGGCTTCGTATTAGTATAACGTGACCTTTGTAAAGGTGTATATAATACTCGTAGAACTCTAAATATAATACAGAAACTAGTTTTCGTATTTTCACAATTCGCAGAAATTAAAACTCATACCTTCTACGCTGCGCCACCCGCTACGATCCTTACATGCTCCTTTTGTTTCGTTTACGTTCACACACGCACGCCGGTAGCGATTACTACGCACCTGACCTTCCTGAAGAACATCACCAATAAGCTCACTATACATATGAATATCCTCCTAGGGGGTTCCCGGCATTTCTCCTTCACAAGGTAGGTTGTAAATACCTTTTGCTAGTAGGTAGTATTTATAAGTTGGGTTGGGTTGGTGGTTGTCCGAGGAGGCCCGCGGGGGCGGGCCGGCACCAGTCGGGGGTTGCGGAAGGATCGTACGTTCCCGTGACCCCCGGCGTAGGTGTGATATGGAACACCGGGGTGGTTTTTAGTCAGTAAGAGTCTGACAGACCCCGTCGCCCACCCCAGGGCGGCGGACATCCATGAGGATTTTTCACGGAAACAAAAAAAAAAAAATGGTTGGTGGTTGTATTTACAAGGTAGGTTGTAAATACCTTTTGCTAGTAATCGGGTTTTAAGAAAATAATTTTAAGAAGGGTTGTTGCATGACAATTAACTTAATAGTACCTAGTATATATAATATAATATAGTATATATAATATAATATAGTATATATAATATAATATAAAAAAATATTTCTATCAAGAGACCCCACTAAGTTACAAACACCGGCCACATCCACCGCATTGTATAAAAAAACTGTGGATACACAACAATCCAAATTTTTAATAAAATACCAAAATCTATTCGTGAATTGCCCCTTACGCGTTTAAGACATATATTAAAGAAATGGCTTATTGAAAAATGTTTTTATGATATTGACGAATTCATGACATGTAATTTTTTTTTTATTTTTTTTTATTGGAGGTTAAGGATCAATTTTTGTATTTAAGAAATGACTTATTGTTTTTATAATATTGCTAAATTAATTAATGACATGTGAATAATAATACTGACATTTTAAATTGTATCAATTGTAAATGACTCAATTTTACATACCGATTATACGGTGAGACATGCTGAACTTCTACAATGTATAATGTAACGGAACACCCTGTAACCATGTGTCTGGCAAAATAAATTATTCTTATTCTTATTCTTATAGCTTGTATGTAACTATAATATAGCTTGCAGTGATGCTTGCAAAAAGGACAAATAAAGTATACGGTGAAGAAAATCTAATTTATGATGCAAAGAAAACTTAAAAGGAACTTTGAAAATCTACTTAACAGTAGATAATTCTCCAAGAAATAGATAAATATAGCCTTTCACAGTGTTTTTATTTAAAAAAATATTATAACATTGTATTTTTATGCGAAACTAAGTAAGCAAGAGAGGCAGCTGTCCTGTAGGCGACACCTGCCGGCACCAGTTGAATATCAAACGAGCCATGTCCGGGCGCTCGCCGGCCGTCCGGTCCGTAAAAACGGACGCAAAAGAACTCAGCACGCGTGACGAGCAATCTGCGAAGCTGAACTACTTTATCGTCATTATTTTATATGGATCGAGAATTGTATTGCGTTTGTGATATCAGTGTCATCTTGCCCTTATTTCAATAACATTCAGTTCTAAAACTAGAGTACGTTACTTGAAATTACAAAGAAAATAATGAAGTATCATTGCAAACGTCACAATAGTAGAAGTTTCAGTTGCATTTACGAAATAAAATAACTTTAAAAAATCATGACATTTTGAGAGAATGGAATACTTTTTTATTATCTATGTAAGTACGTCATCACAGGACTACCTACCATAATCACGAAACATAAAATCAGTATCTGTCTTTGTAGGAAAATATGCCACAAGGAACCATCTTGGGCCCACATACTCTAGCTATACCTTTACTATAAATCTTACAATCCTCTTAAAATATCCGCCTGTCCAACAGATCCCTGTATATGACACCTGTGCTGTGCAGACTACAGTGAATAGCAAACGAATCGAGACCCACCGTCGTCGTTCGCTCGGACGGTCAGACGCTGCGCTACTTAATTGTATGTGGCGACGACGGATTGGGGCAAAAAGATTTTATACAGGCAAACATTGCAGTAAAAATGTATTTGACATAGTTGATGATGTAGAATAAAATGTTGTCAAATATGAGGGAAAAGATTTAAAAGACCCCATTACGGAAACAGTAACAGCTGAGACAGCCAAAGAAGAAAGAGGTCAAAATTTCAGACTAGTAAATATTAAGATAAGAGTGTCAGACTACTACATGCTCAAGCGCACAAGTGCGCTATAACTAGGTATTCAAATACCTAGGAGTTTCTTGCCCGTTCTTCTCCATAGAGATCTACGTTTTGTAATGGGCAACTAGCTTCAACTTTCTGACTAACTGACAGACTCTTTGACAATTCAAAAGTGCCTGTAAATGGTTTAATTGAAATAAATGCTTTGAGTTTGATAGCTCAATGAATTTGATATTTACTTCGAAACAAAAACGAATGATAAAAGGCTCCTCGTACACAACGCAGGAGATATAGAAAGCCCTCACATAAAACAATTTCCCCATTCATCACGAACCTGACCTTACGCACACATAGCATTGTGCCTGTTACAGTCCTTTAAGAGAACCATAACACTTTGAGTTATTCATACTGACAGTACCTGTTCACTTCCTTGTTTTGTTTTTCGAACAAATAATAATATACTAGCTCTTGCCCGCAGCTTCGCGTAGAAAATTATCCCAGGGAACGTACTACTACCGGGATAAAAATGTATTCTATGTCCTTACCCAGGTCATCGTCTATCCGTGTGCCCTTATCCAAATCCGTTTAGAAAGGTAACCGACAGGCAAACAGCCATAAAAACTGAGAGAATTCCTTTAGTATTTATAATACATATTATAGACTGTGTGAGATCATACTTCAAGGTACGCTAGAGGAAAGCCATCGGGGTAAGCGGTACCCCGACTCAGTGTCAGGGTCAATTTTTGTGAAGGGTTCGAGTTAAAGGGGACCTTTGTCAAGTTGAATTCGATTGAGGGCATTGTTTGATTTTTTCCCGTTTTGATCTGGTTAGCAACAGAAACCTCAATGTATAATTTTTGTGAGCCTTATAGGTATTCATTTTCATACTTATTGTTATGTTTTGCTTTGTTACGAGCATCACAATATTTTTTATCTTTTTCATTGGCATACATATTGGTTATATTATGAAATATTATGAAATCCTACTAATATTATATACGTGAAAGTTTGTATGGATGTTTGTTTGTATGCGCACAGATGGTTTATAACCAGGATTAACATATAGGATTTTTTTGATCCCGATATTCCCATGGGATCGAAACTTATGCGGGTGAAACCGCGGGGCGCAGCTAGTGAATTAATAAATAATACTAGATATCGCAGAAAGCGAAAAGGCCGTCCATTTTATGTTTTGTAGTGTTAAATGTATTTTTGGTATATATTTTCTGGTGTATAATAAAGTATATATAGAAATCCTATCCTACTAATATAATAAACGTGAAAGTTTGTATGGATGGATGGATGTTTGTTACTCTTTCATGCAAAACTACTGAACGGATTTGGATGAAACTTTACAGTAATATAGCTTATACATCAGAATAAAACACAGAATACTTTTTATCCTGGTAGTCCCACGGGATCGACACTTATTCGGGTGAAACCGCAGGGCACTGCTAGTATTTTTATTAAAAAAACATTTAAAATATAAAAAATAGTAGCCCATCAGGAACAGGTTCCAAGCTGCCGGTGGTCGCGGCTCTAGATAGAAGAAGCTCTCCTCTATGCGTGTAGTGTTCAGGAGTACCGCTTTCTGGATCAGCCCCTGAACCAGCCGCAATGAGAGCCTCCAGGAGTGTTGGTCGAGGCTCATGGGTATTAGGCTATTTACCGTAACGATCATAACATGTCGACAACCTCGAGTACTAAGTCAAGATACTTGATTTTTTTATTTCTCTCAGCTTTCAGGAGATTCTCGTCGTAAGGGACAGCGATATCAACAATCATTGCACGGCGCTCACGTCTATCTATCACCACAATATCAGGCTTATTGTTTACAATAATCCTATCAGTGACGATAGATCGATTCCAGTACCATGTGGCTTCTCGAGAACGAGATCGGGCACATATCTGTAGTATGTTACTTTGGAACCCACAAGGTTGTACTGCGCGGCAAGTTGCTGGTGGATAATCCTAGTCACCAGATTGTGTATGTGCATGTACTCGCCATTAGCAAGACGAGAACCACCGGAAACAATCTCTCGGATTGATTCACCGGGACGGTGACATGCCCGACAGATATCAACTGTACCGTCCTTGACAATGTATTTCCAAAAATGAATTGACATGATAACTTCATTCATAATCGCACAGATAAAACCTTCGGTTTCCCTGAATTGGTCACCAAAACCCAGCCAGGGTATGGATGCCAAAAGATCTACATCAGGCATTGGAGGGCCCGGAAAAAGCATCCTTGAAGTTCTTTGCATTGCCGTACTTCCCTGCTCTACGATCGTTAGTATCAAGTACTGCAGGTTTGCGCCAGTTCTCTTTCGCCAAGGAGAGCAGCGTGAAGCATGTTGTCTACTGCGACTACATAATATTCCCTGAGATTGCAAATCTTGCGGTTGTGGAGGGTTTTAGCATTTAGGAAACCTTTCGTGGGTTGTATAGTTTCGTCACTGATGACCGTCATCACAATATTATTATAATGATAGTGATTATTCATCATTTAATGTTCTGTGTCTAGTAATGTTAATTACTTAACATACCTATGTTAAGTAATACATCTATACCTAGTATTGTATACAATCAAGTATTTTCTAACTGAACAGACAGCTGTGCTGCTGGGGAGTTTGTTGCGCCACTTCTTCTTCCCAGCGAGAGCACTAGGAAGTTGTGAAGGGCGGGCGTTTTTGGGGGACTGTCTTTTGTAATTTTGACGTCGAAAAGTGCTGATTCTCAGCCTAATTTGAAGAAATTTTTTGATCAAATTCCCTTTAAGACCTCATTTTCTTCCAGTTCTATCCAGATTTTTGGTATAAGACTGTAAAATCTAAAACAGGGAAGTGTTTCAAAGCCAATTGGATATCATTTCGACAATTTGTTCCATTAAGACAAATTCTTTTTCTAATGGTTTTAATGGTAAATGCTACTTTACTATTGAAGGTCACGGTCCTAAGCTGACATCTTGGGTTTTCCTTTACAATTCGGTATATATATCTACATATAACATTTAACAAGAACATGTACGTTTTTTATAAGAAAGCCCACGATCGTCAGCATTATTGGTCATATGTATAATAAATGATTGGTATAAACGTAATCTAGCTGGTATAAGTAACGTAGTTTTACTGAAAGAGAATTTCAAAATCTAAATCAAAGTGTTGAGAGAGCTTTCATAAATGCAAAAACGGGCTACTCTACTTGCTTTTTCCAAGTATTTTGGTATAATGGGTCTTGACGTAAAATGTGCTACGTATAATTCGAATTTCTGAATAATTCTTCACTGAATATGGGTCGGAGAGCTAGAACCAAGGATTTACAAATTACACGGTATGACACGCTGCTTTCAACATTCATGTGAAGTTACTTTATCTTATTAAACAGAGAAGACACAAATGGTGAGAATATAAAAGCGTTGCTTCTGTTGTTTTCAAAATAACTTAGTAAGAAACAGAAGGAAACATAGTACTCGTATAAATAAATTTGGCTTGGTTTTTTTTAGTATCGTGACCAAATCAATGGATGTTCCTCCGATGAAAACTAATACGGCCAAAGATTTATTATTATGGTAGGAGAACTACCCAATGTAACGTAACGATGAAAAAAATGTCACAGTAACATACCGAAGGCCAATTCCCATAATTTAAAAGGTTCAAAATTTACTCGCAATCTCATCTCAGCGACAATCAATGTCAAAAAAATTGTCAAATATGTAGGGAAATTAGAGGTATTTCTGAAAGATTGAGACTCCCGACCGCCTATGCAGAATGCACACAACATTCTGCTATCATAATAACAGGAAAGTGAGGACAAAATAAAGCACTCAAGATAAAAGCCATATACGGCACATAACACATAATTCAAGTTATTTTTCAACTAACTCTCCATAATCAGGATGTAGCATCGTTCCCGTTCCTAAATAATGATGCGGTCCAGTCGGCCATTAATCCTTTCTGTTGAAATTTTCATGCTCTATTTGAAGGGTTGGAATGGTCTGGACCCTTTATTATAACAAGTGGTTTTTGAGACCTCTTACGTATGGGTATTTTGGCATACTGTTTATGTGGAGTCATTTTTCTTTATCAAAGAATGTCGGCAATCATGATGTTTTTACCCTGAACTCCTTACTCTTATAATTTTCCCTTTCAGATTAGACTTTCAGATATAATGTTTTTTTTTCTTTTTAACTTAAATTTTCACAAACTCTGGTATTACTATGAACCGTGTGCCCTCAAAGCAAGAGCAGCCTGAGCGATAAACACATACTTTAACGTGTAATCCGGAGCCAATCACGCGGCACTCGCCAAAAGTCACGTTCACGTTGAAGTGGCTCAAAATAAGCTTCACGGGATTGATCGGAGTGGAATTGACATTGCCGTGTTAACTTTACTTATAATATATACAAATTTTCAGTAAAAGAGCACTTACATGTTGCACATAATGTTCCGATTTTCAGAGGAGTTAGCGAGCAAAAGAGAACAAGAGTGCAGGTTCCTGATAAAGGTATTACTGTTACGCTGATATAAAACTACATAACTACATTGTAACACACAAACATTCAGTAATTGTGGGCTGATTGGAAAGTTGTATGTTCCTATCTCCAACTTTTATACGTGCCAACTATACACATATACATATGAATAGTGAAACTCCTGGTTATAATGTATTCTATTCTCATCAATAATCAATACTATTTAGGTATCTTCTATATAACGAAAAGTTGTCCGTCTTTTCGTGTCTGCCCGTGTTACGCTTCAATCTTCTAAACTACAAAATAGATGTGGCTTTTACTATCGTCTTGAGGATTAATTCCGGAAGGTTAATGTGTATAATACTTTCTTATTTAAATTAGACACTTATAGCACAGGAATCTCGATATCACGATTCCAACCGTGCGAAGCAGGGGCGGGTCACTAGAGTGGTACATTATTCACCTAACGTTAATTCAGAAACAGTTTTCAGTTGTTTCATCTAAAACAATAGCGTTAAAACTGAAAACAGAATACAAAACTAGCCTGCACCCTACACAGGTAAATACAATAATACGAGCAGTCTAGGAATTAGTTCAGTATTCGCGGCGCTCGCTACATTATACAACAGTTTGGACTTGGAGACAGTTAGGCAGGCTATTGCTGACGTCAGCGTACAGATTTAGTTTTACTGTGGAACACACGTTTATTAAAACCATAATATCGTGGTTTTATTCCTCAAAGAGCTACACAGTGTAATTAATAGACCTACATTTCCCCAGTTCTGTTATAGGATCATGTGAGTAAGAGATGGTGAGTCTATTGACATTCACCAGATACAAATACAGACTGTGCTGCTACTTAAGCATAGAAAGATGCTGTTATTAATAAAGAAAAGAAACAAAGAAAATTTTGTTCAAAAGAGGCAGTCTACTTTTGAAAATACACGTTGATTAAGGAATTAAAAACAAAACCTAATCTTTCAAAATGAACGGTAAGATACGCTAGGCACTCCGAAACATTAAAGGAAACTAAACCCGATGACACACTTTACCGCATAACTGAATAGCGCCGCCTTGTCATCCAGGAATACAATTCCTAACGTTTCTCAGCACGCGCCGGCAGCATCCCCATTCTCAGTCGGACCCACACCTCGCTAACATATTCCGGTAAACCAGACAAATGTGGAGAAACAAGGGATGTTCTAGTTATTCGTAGCGCGCCGTTCTACTTAAATTATGCAACGTTTTAGACTCGCAGCCGTGTGTGTTTCTCAGACATTTATTTACATCCTAAAGTCAACTTCACGTTTTACTCCTGAGAGCTGGAAGCCGCCCTTCAGGAAGAACTAATTGCTGTGATTTGAGGAATTAATTATTCGTTAGCTACTGCATCCAGTGTGTGGTTAGTGCCTGTTTCCTTGTAGGCATTGCAGACATCTGGGCCAGTATTCCCGTAATTTAAAACGTTTAAAATCTAGTCGCAGTCTCATCTCGGCGACAAACAATGTCAAAAACTTGTCAAAATGTAGGGAAGTTAGACGTATATTTGACAGATTGAGACTGAGATCAGAGGGGCAATTCTCGTAATTTTAAGAAAGTTCACAGTCTGATCTCAGTTTCAATCTGTCAAAAATACCTTTAATTTCCATACATTTTGACAAGTTTTTGACATTTGATTGTCGCCGAGATGAGACTGCAACTAAATTTTGAACGTTTTAAATTACGAGAATTGGCCTTCTAACTGTGAATGTTCTTAAAATTACGAGAATTACCCCTCTGGTTTATTTTAAAGTTAGTTACAATATTTGTTCTGTGTGCCTATAAAAGTATCAGGAATTCGTACTTGTTATTTGAATGAATTACCAAACAAAAAAAGAGCATTCAAAATACAAATAAACATTTTAAGCCCGTAACAGTTGTATTTATAGATTTTTTTATTTAAAAAAACCTACTGTTATTTTGATTGTTTCGTGTTCTTGGTTCATTGTTTCATTTCTGTAGACAGTTATTTGAAAGCCAAAATGATTGAACCATGTACCCGCCAACTTTGCCTGCAAATATTCTACACAATGCCGAATAAAACCATGCCCTTATAGTCATGCACATATTAATTAAAAAACACACTAACAAACCGCCACGTCACATGACTGACGCGGCCGCGCCGCAAAACTTCGTGCAAAGGGGTTTGATTAATTCATTTAATTAAAACCTTATAGGATCGAGGTAACTTTCACGTGGGGTTCGATGTATTCAGAAAAATGGTCTCCTGCAATATTCTGATGTGGTTTGCGACAAATTAATGAGATGCAGGTGATGTTATGTATGTGTTGTAATCAATTAATTTAGTTAGGTTACTATTTAACTCTCTAGAGGATGATGAGTTCACGGTATTGCAAAGAAGCAGCAGAATGTGAATTACAATAAGTTTCGAAATATTTAGATTAAGGCCAGGCGTACTTTAGATTAAGGCCAGGCGTACTTTAGATTAAGGCCAGGCGTACTTTCTGCGAAATATATAGATTAAGGCCAGGCGTACTTTAGATTAAGGCCAGGCGTACTTTAGATTAAGGCCAGGCGTACTTTAGATTAAGGCCAGGCGTACTTTAGATTAAGGCCAGGCGTACTTTAGATTAAGGCCAGGCGTACTTTAGATTAAGGCCAGGCGTACTTTAGATTAAGGCCAGGCGTACTTTAGATTAAGGCCAGGCGTACTTTCTGCGAAAGCATCCATTTTATAAAGCGCTGAAGTGCTGACGCTGGCAAACACAGGCCTTTTGGCAGAAAGAAGAAAAAATGGGCTACTTAAAGAATAACCATGGCAATAACAGGTCATTTTGTGAAGAAAACAGTGAAAAAAAGATACTTCACCGGACTCATTTCACAACAACCTACAGCACCTATCACCCGTACACAGTAAACAGCACTTATAATTCAAAATGCAAGAAGCAAAGGTTACCGAACAAACCTTAATTCATAAAGTAAACAGAAGTTTGTGTTGACCTTGGCACGGTATCGGTCAGAATAAATAAGTCCAATGTTGAAAGTTTGCGAGTTGAGGACTTATTCCGGGAAAGCCGATACATTTTGCGAAAAGTTTAATGCAGTGTAAGACTTATTCTGCTGTTTTGGTCCATAACAAATATTTGAGAAGGAAGAACTTTTGAAGTATGACTTTAGGGGTCTTCCGTAACTAAGGTTTGGCTCCCGGGATGTCACGTGTCTCAAAATCCCGGGGTTTTTTGTAAATTTAGTTGTTCAGTCGAGAATCGAGATACTTACTGGCCACCACAGCTTACAGTCCCAAAATATGGATTTTCCTACTTCGAATTTGACTAAAACTGCACTTAAGTATTGCTTTTGCGAAAGAACTGTTACTATTGAAGATTTTTTGAAAATGGCCCTCGTATCCAATCGCCGCATTTGGAAATAATGGACGTCGAACCTAGTACCAGTACACAACGAACCCGAAGTGTCGTTTCAAAGAAAAATAGAACAATCAATAAAAAAAAACGAAGAAAATGTACCCAACGATCTTACAAAAAATCAAAAGATACAATAAAAAAGGAGTTCCAGTTGTTTGAAGCAACCGGAACACGTACTGGAAGTTTGGAACTACTTTACAAAGCTTTAAACACAATAAACCCGACATTTGTGAAAACGAGAGAGTGTTCACCTTGTCCGGTGGCGTTATTACAGAAATCACAAACGGTTTTTTATTCACACATCTGGCCCGAAATTAATTCGATTCTAATTTTGTTCTGAGAAGTCTCGAGTCCCGGGACAGTCCGAGACTTTGAGACTATTGAGACTGTTGAGACTTCCCAAACCCTATCCGTAACCTTACTTTTAGAAAAGAGTTAACCTTTGTACGTATTTTTCTATTCCTTTCTTCTTGTGTTTATGTGTGTGTACATAAATAATTAAATAAATAAACCTTAAAAAATATTAAATAAGATTACGATGAAACTGAGGACTTATTCATTGCACGTAAAATGAAGACATTTTATTAGATGACATGAATTCTTTGAATAACTCCCAAGTACTTTTGTTTCATTCCAAAGATATAATAATATAAAAGTTTCCACGGCTTACTACTTAGAAGAAAGTGGGTTCATGCAAAACCAAGGGGTTAGCTGATGCACTACCAACCTTTATTATACCACACCTCGCAATCTTGACCACAGCAATCCGCAGGGAAGCAGGTAAGATAATTATAGTAGTAGTCATTTTATGTTTTTCTTTAAACTTTTATTTATCACCCGATTGTGCGACACCAAAGCCAGGGTTCCGTTCAGGGTCAGGGTTATGTGTAGATTTTGTGTATCTGTGTATCTTTGAATGTGGTTTTCTTTATACGCATTATAAGCACGTAAGCATACTGCTAGATGGATTTTAATAGGACTAGGTGTCCATCGATTTATCTGGGTCGTGCAATAGATAAAGGCCAGGCGTTGTTTAAAAAAATCTAAGGTAGATTTTAGACAACAATAAGTAATCCTATCTCTTTACGGGTTGCCCTAATGCGATAAAAAGACAAATAAGAACTCCATTCTCTCACCATCGATCGCCCGTACATCTTCCACTATCATCCTTGTCACAATCACGGCCGCACTCAAGGAGGCAGGGTAGATGGGACCTCGTATCAACGCATCGGTAGGCGATGAAGCGGACTGTAATATTGCAGATAAAGATTATTGTTTAACGCGGCTCACAATAGCGCAAGTTATGGATACTCACAATGGATTACAGCTTTATTGGAGGCTCGGAACTCCAGTGCGGGTATGTGGGGATATTTTAGAACGTTATCAGTAAGGTTTAGTAGGCTATTAAATTAAGCTTCTATCTTGAACAGTTGTAAAGGGATATTTATGGAATTATCAGGAATAATATTATCATATATGTTCATCTTTGTGGCATTTCTCATCTGCATTGTAATAATGTATTTTTGGGAGATGGAGACCTTATTGTAGATCCTCATTCCCGGTTTACGAATTGAGAATTTGCAGTTGAGAACTTGTCAAATTTACTTTGCAATAAACGTAAGAAATTTTGAATTTCGCGGGCTAAGTAATGGTAGAGTAGAGTTTAACAAGAAGGCCAATTCTTGTAATTAAAAGCACTCAAAATCTAGGATCAATCTCATCTCAGCGACCATCAACGTCAAAAACTTATCAAAAACGTAAGGAAATTAAAGGTATATTTGAGACAGAGGTTAGACTGCGAACGTTCTTAAAAATACGAGAACTGCCCCTCAGTTCTCAAGTTCAATTTCTTAATTTGAAAACCGGCCTATACTCGTATTCAAAACTTTAATGATAAAATATTATACGCTTAGGATTAAACGTGATATCATTTTTATTACTGCATTACGTAAAATTGTGCACAGTTAGGTACAATATACATACATAAGACTCCTAAACTTCACTTGAAGCTTGCAATAAAAGCTATTTCGGAAATCAACCGTTCATATTCCAGTAACATAAATCAAAAGCTGTTTTAAACGAATGTTGTTCAATAATGTATGAAAGGCTGTACAAAAACTCGGTGATTTCCGATTCCGAATAAATTTTTATTATTGACAGCCTTGAATTATGAATTATTTCTGTTATTTGGTTTTTTAAACTGGTTTTGGTTATTTGGTTTTAATAACTTTAGCTGTTGTGATATTCTGTAAAAATCTCACCGTGACAACTTAGGTGAAGTGAGCTCAAAATGAGCTGTCATTCGACCTGATGCTAGGGATTGCCACTATTGACAGCTCACATTAAGCTCACTTCACCTAAATTATCACGGTGAGATTTTTACAGAATAGCATTACTGTATTTTATAATTTGTGAATGTTTTATACTATATTTATCACTACAAATCTCTTTCATTGTAAGTTATTTGTTTTTATTGTTGTTGAAGCGTAAATGGACGGTCAGTCGTTTAACGCTAAATCTCCCTTTTTAATGATAATAGAAACAAATCTATTAAGTTGTAACATCACTTAAATAATTTTTAATATTATAACACAAATTCACTTAAAATAAATGTCACACCACATCTTTCACGTTCTCCCTACCGTGAACATTCCCCATCTTTGCTGCAACGCGTGTCTGTACAATGACATGTGTCAACACGTGTCATTTGTCACATGTTCGAGAGACGGCGCGCGGGATTTGAGCGAGCGAGTTGTGAGCGATCATGAAATGAAAGACAGAAAAGTCAGTTCTTGGGACATAGGATTAAAACAAACTGTTAATGGTGGTGCTGACACAGGAAATCTAGTGAACAGGCTGAATGATACAGCAGATGAAGCTAACGATTAGAAATAATCACACTGGGTTAGAGAAGAGAGGAAATATAAATATGTCATTGTGTAGCTTGAATTAAGCAAAAGATAATGTAGACATCATCTTAGATAATGTTGACTGGAGGTCCAGGAATAAACATAGAATTGGAAGTTCTGAAAACAAGCAGAGTTTTTGTTTTAGAAACGACCTATGACAGCCTATGACTATAACTCTAGATATACCAAATTGGTTTTAATTCATATTTATGCGTTAATAACGCAACCATTAAATACCATTTTGAGCAACGATAAGCTGCTCTTAGATTATTGTACATAATTTGAAGTAAACCTTCTGATTCCACAATACGGCTGCGATAGCTGACTGAGCTGCGGTACAATAGAGCGCGTCTTCGGCTGGTCGCGTGATAGATGAGCGTTGTCAGCTTTATGTTCCACATCATTTCCCGATTAAACTACTTTTACGACTTCTTTAGCGTTCCATCCAACGTCTTTAGCATTCCAAATGATGATGGCTTTATTTGCGTGAATGACGGCATTTATTATAACGTGTTCATCGATATAACAGTTAGAAGTTTTTATAAAGAACTCGGTATGGTTATCAAGAGGTATTTAAATGGTAAAGTTAATAGTATCTGCTGATAGATTAGTAGTACTAATACGGTTGGCACATTGGAGTCAAAACAATTTTGTGTTGTATTATGAGAGTAAATTGTTACAATTTTGCGAGGCACAGTTTTCATGTAGCGTTTGTTTAGCCGAAAACACTTTTGATGAATCAAGTGAGTTTATTTATGTTTATGTTTTTATTTAGTATTTAGCGGAAATAACTAGGAGGGACGGGCTTTTGGCTATGTATGTATATAATGTAAGCAACCGCACGGGCCGATCGATTAGGTTAAGCTACGCTTGCCGCGGTTGGTCAGTGGACCTTTACATACTGAGGCCCCTCTGCAAGCAGCCTCTGAAAGCACGTTAACCTGTTTGCCCCGGCTGTCATTCGTGAATCTTTGACGATCGACGACCCGTAAGGTCGCCAGAACCCGGAAAGTCAGACAGGTCAGATAGGCAGTCGCTCTACGTAAATAAATGTATTTCCTTTCTTTCTTCTTCCTTTCTTTACGTAAAATACTGGTATTCAGCAGTATCCGGTCAGACTGGAAGCTGACCACAAAAATAGTTGGGAAAAGGGTAGGCAGATGATGACCTACCAAAATCGACGAATACATAATTATTGGGCTCTGTACAGCTCGAGCTATACCTAGTTATGTACGAGTTTGTGTTAGTTACTCGCTGCTGTTCTAAGGTCAATCGAACATTTGTGAATGCGATGAAAACTAATGTGTGACGTGAATTTAGGTCAGCACCAGCCGGTCTATTCTGTTAAAATCTCACCGTTGGTGAAAACTAAGGTGAAGTGAGCTTGATGTATTTTCTTTCTTTTCTTTCTTTCTTGATCGGAGTGAGCTGTCATTCCTGGTGATGCTAGAGACGGACATTATATTGACAGCTCACTTCACCTAAGTTTTCCCGGTGAGAAGTTTACCGAATACCACTGCAGGTTAAGCATCACTATGATGATCTCGTTTCTTAGTAATCTGCTGTTTTATTCTATTACTACATATTGTTACAGCATTTCTCACTTTCTCAACACACCTTGTTTTGTCACAGACAGAGTCAAATTATTTACTTCAAGTAGGCCATTAACAGGCACTTTTGAATGTCAACATTCTATCAGCTTCATTATTCATTATTCAGCCTAGGGCTTCCAAAAGGTAGTTTCGTATGAAGAAGAATGGGCATGAAACTCCATCTTGATCATCATCGTGAAAGTCACTCTTTTAAAATATATTACAATATTAAGAATACCTACATTAATATTATAATAATATGTGAAAACGATCTACCTAGAATAAAAATACAAATACACACCACGAATCCGAAATTCGACGAAAGAGGGTTAAACTACCATAAAAAAATAAAAATTAGGCCGAAGCACTTTGAAACAAATTGGGCATTATCAAAGACATGTATATAACGATTGCATCTTTTATGTCGCTCAAATGATTCCTATTTTGGGGTCCTAAAAATATTAAATAGCCATATAACTGCGACCAACTTGGATGTGGTCAACGTGGTTGGTCACAGTTCTTGCCTAACCGAACCCAGCTGAAACCCGGTCGCTGTGACCTAACTTAGTGACTGCGACCAACTATGATAAAAGGCCAGAAAGTTAAAAAGAGGCTCAATTATTTTAAAAAAACCGGCCTAGTGCGTGTCAGGTCACGCATAGAATAAGGTTCCGTAGTCACCCATAATGGCACTTTACAAGTTTAGCTTTACAAGTTTAGTTTCAGCTTTACAAGGCCTCTGTAACTCCTGAACTAACAAAGTTATCTAAGCCGTTATAGTTTTCCTTCAAAGTTCATCACATGGACTACCATCATGAACTTTTTCAGATTTTTTGAGCCAGCCGTTTAGCTTTTTTGTTAAAGTAGGACGTCCCCCCCTCTAAGGGGAGGACGCCCTATTTTAACAAAAAATGCGCTTTAAAGTTGAATATCTCGCAAATGGATACCTTAATCAAAAAAACGTCTTAGCAACCTTTCGATGTTTTTATTAATTAAATACCTATCTAATAATACCCCACACTATGGGGTAGACGCGAGAAAAGAGAAAAAAAATCATCCCCACTGTACGTGTAGGGGAGGTACCCCAAAAAAAGATTTTTTCTTGATTTTATTTTATCGCTTTGTTGACGTGGTAAATACACATATTCAAGCAAAATTTCATCTTTCTAGCACTAACCGTTTGGAAGTTAAGCCGAGGACGGACGGACATGACGAAACTATATGGGTTCCGAGACGTGAACTACGGAACCCTAAAAAAAGTGTGCATCATTAGAAGCGCAAAAACAGTTTTTAGAGGTTCATTAGTTTAAAAGAAGTGTCCATAGAAGGTTAATAAGTTTTTATTTACCATTTTAAAATAACAAAGATCAGTGCGTAGGACAGCAAAATATTGGATTCCCGTAATTACGTCATTTTTAAACGACATTCTGACAAGTAATTTTTTATAACAAGATAAAATTCGCCCCGGAAGGCATGTCTACGAACAAAAAATAAGGAAACAACAGCTGAAAAATGGTTCGTCGTGAGGAATACCAACCGATCATATTTTATACGATATAATTGTGGAGAAGCCTTTCTCTTCTGGTTTGTTTATTTATTTGGCCGCCATTCTTGTTTTCAGAAAAGTATTAGGTATCTTTAGAGCTTCGATACTCGTTTGAGTAGCTTTGAAGCACGTGCGGTTGTTTGAGTTGGAATACTACACGTGTTTCACTAGGAATACCGAACCTTTAAAAAAAAAAAAATCACAGTTCTTGCTAACAGCCAATGTTAGCAAGGAAATAATATTTCCTAGATTTCTGATATAATAGCCACAATAACATCAAACTGAAATTACTAGGTACAGAATCAATGCCTGTTTAGGTACAAGGATGCTAGTAGAGGAAACCAAAAATATGACCAAAACTATCTGCACTGTCTGACAAGCATCTGTAAGTGTATGTCCGTGTGTCGGATTATTCCTACCAAACGTAAACGCGACATTAATTCGAACGATTTTCACATATATCTATGAGTGATACTAAAAGTGTTTGTAGCAAAAATGTAAAGTAAAATGCTATAGGAATTTTGTTTAGAAAATCGTTCGTATTTACGCTATGTTTACGTCACGCATTCCCGCTGAGACTTCAAAAAACACAAAACTCAAAGCAATTTTTTCAAATAACCCAATTACAGGCACTTTTGAATTGTAAAGGGGTTCGTCAGTCAGGAAGATGACGCTAGTTGCCCATTCGAAAGCGTAGTAGATACCCACGGAGAAGAACGGGCAAACGGACAAGAAACTCTATGAACCCTCTCTTAAAATCAAAATAATATGGTTACAAAAAAATCAGTTTTCTACCTCAATTTTCTATCTTCAATCCACTCATACTTAAATAATGCACATCTGATCCACCTCTTCTTTCATCCATAACCAAACAAATTACAATATTACAAATCCTGCGCCGTACAGCCCCCATGTTTGCACAGCGAACCTCGGATCGAGCTGCCAACTTAAATTATTCACCAGCGGATATTGCAGTGCAGTAATAAGGCAGTATCACGCGAACGGTTTCCTTATTTCATTTCCCGGCTAATAGTCTGCAATACACTTCATTTTGTATCGTAATTATGAGGATTTCGCTTTGTGATGCTTAGTTTAGTCAACGGGGAGGTTTGTCGTGGAATTTAGGGATTGAGAATTTGTTCTGCATTTGCTGGAATACAGCTCAAAAGTCTCAATGTAATTTGGAATGGAGAGGTGATAAAGCGATGAATGTGATGGTCTGAGCTTTAACTGTTTTATTTTAAGAATACATTTTCGTTTTCAGATTTTTTGGATTTGAAGTTATTTATTTTGATAATTAAAAATCTTTTTATGATAAAAAGATTTATATTGAAAACAACTATAATAGATTTAGTTTCATGGAAAATTGCTTGATAAATATGGTTGAAAACCACGTCAATAGTGGTGAAATGAAATGGCAAAATTGTCGTTTGAAATCGGTGTTGAAAGTGAGGCAAAATGTGAATGCATTTGGCAACCACTGATTTTAGCTTTACATACGTCGACTCTAATTTCCATGAATTTTAAACTAGCCACTAAATTCATTCATTGACGGTCTGTAGAACATTCAACATAATGACAATTACTTACCCGAGCAGCTTCAAACAGACAGACAATAGACACAACACAGACACTTTAGACCCCTTCAATCCCAGTTTAAAGCCCGAAAAATGGACCTCTCTAAACATAATTAGCGAAACGCAATTAAAAATGAAAGAACTGAAGCGCTCCTAATCTATGTTTTATTTAATTTTCTGATTACAAAGGCAGTACTTTTCTGAAAATAACGCAAACGTTGTGTTTTTTTTACTCAGATAATCTGATAATGTCGGCAAACCTCCGGAGAGGTCTCTTTGTCTCTTACTTTGAAAAGTTCAATTAGAGGACAGAACGCGAAACCGAGGAACGCAAAAATATACTAACGAAATTATGCCATTTTATCTAATTTATCTACTTCTAATGGGCAGTGATTGTCTGTAATCTTCTCCAACTTAAGTTTAATTTTCGAGAGTATTTTTCATTTTCGTGCTCACAGGCATTAAGCTGACAATACAGCATAATCGCAGCATTCACACACGCGATGAATTTTTCCAGAGATACTGCGCAGTGCTCACGAAAGCGCGGCTGCATCGCGGCACGAAATGAATTGACAAAAAGAGTTAAAAGTTTAAAACTCGTGAGCTACTGAGTCGATTTGAAATTCCGTCTCTTTCGTCTGTTTTGATTTATTACAAAGCAAAATATTAACTGTCCGTGAGAGAATTTTATAGTTCAAAGTGACGATTAAAATGTGTGTATTGGTGTGACTTTTAAGTTAATATCTAAAGCGATCCACCATCTTGGGCCATTGTCCACAAACAGCCCATTACCGTCAACTATCAAAAGAATGACGTCAATTAACCACATAGCTGGCAAAGTGACAAAGTTGAACGTCGCTCTCAAATAGTTGAGCACGTCTCTTCTATCATTAACAAGTTTGATAGCAACCATCAATCTGGACCCGCGGTCCCGCGCAATATAACTTAATTACTTTCATCTGTTTCAGTGCGGAATTTCACTATTAGGTGCCTGAAGCTATTTTTGGGAAGTCCTAAGTGCTGAACCTTAAACAAAAGTAGTAGTTGCAACTAAACTAGCATGTCATTATTTTGAAAGAAAGAAAAGAAAAAAGTTTATTTGGACACAATTCGTGAAACACAAAATACAAAATTAATGACACATAAGCATAATTTTTAACACATAAGCCTAAGTTTCAAAAGATTCTAAACGAAACTGGTATTGTAAAGTCAGTCATTCAACAAGTATGAAAACTTAGCTCGTACGACTAAACCTGTCATAAAACTAAAAAAAAATTTGCACTGAATTAATTGTTACTTATTTATGCATACTTTTTGGATACTACTAGAAGCTTTTATGTTCTTTTTTTTTTCATTTGTGCTTCTAAAAGCAAATCACCAAAGCTCTACTCAATCTTGATTTTCCTCATTGTGTTATGCTTAAGATACATCATATTTTAAAATAGAAAGCAACATTGGCGTCCATTAAGTCACTTTACGCCAAGACTCGAGGCGCTAATGAGTATCCATTATGCCTTCTTTCGTCCATGAAAAGGAACATGACATGACTTTCACGTTTAATTTGGGAAAATTTTATGAAATTACACGGAGAATGTCACATCAGTTCCGTACTGATTTGCAAGTGACAGGGAAATAGAATTTATCAACTGGCTTTTATCTTCCTCGTTTCAATTTAACGGCAAAATGCGGAAATTAAGTTTTTTTGAATGCTCCAAAATGGTGGTGGGATGATCAATAAGGACGAAAATATATTTTTAAATTCTGGTCATGTGGTATTTTAGAACGTGGCTTTTGGTATGTAAAATTTATACTTGATAATAAACTTGTGAAGGAGACATAAACGAAATATGCAAAAGAATACTCAAACAAAATACATTTTAAAAAATTCGAACCCATAACTCAATCATATCAATTTCTCACTTCCCCATAGCATAAATCATACTTAAACAAACCATCATCATTCATCTCAAGAATAACATCAACGAAATCCCATCGTGATACCCTTGAACAAGTAACCTTAATAAATACTCATTCAATTCACGGAATTATATTTTTCTCTCAGAAATCCTGAGTGGGGTCGTCATCAATCATTCCGGTCCCCTTTTAATTTACACCGAAGCATTTTTCAGCTACTCATCTCTGTGTCGTTTATCACATTTGCCGGCCTCTGTTTCCGCCAGCTATTGTCTTTAGATTCAGCACGGTGACCTGGTTTTGTACCGTGTTCCGTACGTGTCCCAAGTTTGCGAGAGACAGAACAAGTTTTTAGGTTTATGGAGGATTTGAGGCTGAATTGGGTGCTTAAAGCTTGAATGGCTGCAGGTTTTGTGTATTTAGATTTGTGATTGGTTTTAGTTTTGAATTTAATAAAATGCAAATTTTTATATTCAAACCTATGGAGTTACCAAATACAAAAGCACAGTGAAACACTCACGCATTGTCTGTATGAGAGGTCTAATTGAAGAAAAGCACTGCATATCTCGCCAATTTTTAAGAGGCTGTTATTAGCCAGCGTTTAAACTGAACTAAGTGATTTGAGGCTGTTCTGATTTGTAAAATTAAATATTATTTCAAAACATGCCCATTTTATAAACAATATGAATCATTAACTAGCTCAATTACAAAACCGACACCTTCATTACTTTACCAAAATGAATACCAAACATCCCAAATTCAGGCACCTCCCATCCAAGAGCAAAGTCGTTATATTCGTAAATTACATAACACAACCGTCGTAAATTCCTTTGTGTCTAATGTGAGCCCACCGCAAAACTTCTTTGAGCCAGTAATGGCGGGAAAGGTGAGAGCGTCTTGTATACATAACGTTAATGCGCAATTTAGAAGCGGATCCCTGCAAGGAGCGTCTAGGATATCATACGGTACAGGGCCAAGTATGCTCCCTTGGGTTACACCTTGTTGACAATTGTAGGTATACTCAAGGCTTGATTGAGTTTTGATGGAGTAATTGCTAAGCTCGTTGCGAATAGCCCGTTAGATGGTTAATGCGAGAAGATAACGTCCTAAAGAGGCTGTTACTTTTTATTTTATTTCCTGATAGACTTTAAAATTATAATAATGTTGTCAATGGCCGATGGGTAATGCCAGACTGATGCTTCTTACTAATGTACCTCAACAAGCAGGTAATATTTTTTTGTATAATACCAACGCAGACGAGTTCATCTTGATGAGATCGAAAAAAAAGATCACGCAAAACCCACAATACATGAATATACTAACCCTTGAAAATTGAAAGATAGGTGAATCGATTTTGCTCCATTAAAGGCACCACAATAATAAGTGTAACACAACAAATCTACATATCACACGTTCCATTACCCTCTCATCCCGTAGAAACTTCGATGTATCTAACAAATCGCTATGTACAACAATCAACCTTAGATCTAAGAAACAAAGTTCAAAATTGAATGTGACAAGGTTTAGATGTGTTAAATTATTTTCGTGTTACAATATGCCTTTTTCGTATGATAACGAAAAGGCCTGTACGAACACACTGTGGGAAAAGAGTTCATATTGATATTCGATACAGCTCAAGTGATTCTTCTACTTCATGGGTTTGGTATTGACTGATCTATCTATATGGGAAAGTGGAACTCCAGGTCGTATCAATGCTATTCATATCACACGTTACGTTTTCATAGATCAACTAAACTATTTGAGAAGACAATCGTTCATGGTTTGATTCGGTTTGCAAATCCTAGTCAAGCAAAGGCTTGAAAGAAGAAAAAAATAAAGGATTCCCATTAAAACAAATATCTATCAAGAGAGGAGATTTGTATTGTTTAATATTCAGTCGTATTTGCTACTTTAAGGTTTTTGATGTTTTTTTTTATGATTTTTAGGTTGTTTCGGATGTTTCTTCATCAATAACGTACACTACGTCTTAAATATTGTCACATTGTGTACCCATTCCTCTAATCGAGCGATCGATGACAATTAGATATTCTGGTGCGACCGGATTTAAACCTTCAGTTACATAGTTTATGTTTCTGAAGGCTTTATTCATAACCGTATATAACCATGTATGTTAGTACTTAATATGTAACACGTACATATGTAAGTACTTTTTAACGTTGGGCCTCGGGGTTTATTATTTTGTAACCCAACGCTTATCAAGGAATATTCATCAATCATCATGCTGGTTTGTTTTTTCGCTAAACATTGTAGCAGATGTTTGCTGTGTTTTCTCAGATTAAGTTTTTTATATGTGCTCTCTATTAGTTTGACTTCTTGGAAAAGTTAGATCTCATAGGGCTTTTTGAACATATTAGTGCCAATTCTATTTTCTCCAACTATCCACCGTAATCATGATACTATTTAAACTCTCATAAAATAGTTTGCAACTAAATACTGTTTTTTTTAAAAAAAACAGTATTAGAAGCGATTCAAATTCTCGTGTCTATCCTTCATTACCTTGCCAGTCTAAATGGTATTCGCATCGCAAGCCTCTCCGTAACGTTGGAGGTATGACGCCGCTTTTAAGGCGCGACGTGATTTATTTACAGAATTCCACTGTTACACAACGTTTTATTTGTACTTTGTGTCTGTAATGGTAGCCAGTTGGAGTTGTAGGAAGAAATGACTGTAATTTGACGCGAGTTTGTGTTGTATTGATTTATTTTTAGAAATTTTGGAAAGGAATATACTAAAGCGTACTATCTTCTTCTCTGCTCAAAAATATTTTTCATGCCTTACCGAGAAATACCTAAACCACCACACTCGGCTGACAGATATTCACCTAAGAGGATCCATCGTAAGAAAACTTTGGGTTGTTTAATAATCTTTTCTAAAAAATCCAAACCAGCAACCCCAGGCAAGGAACATTCCGCCGATGAGCCAGGCTGTGAGGCCTACTAAAATCCACCACCCACATGATGATTTCGAACGTACTATAGTATGTGATCTCCTAAAACTCGCCTAAAGACTGTCTACACCCAAACTATCTCCGACCCTTATGTACAGTTACATAAAATAGCCGTTCCCAATACCATTATTTAGCGAGCATTCAAACCGTTTCCCATCTAAGAGAAAATAAGTAAGCACATAGGCGAAACGTAGATACATTGGGTGCGGACTCAATAAGATAAATTACTTTGTTATCTAGTTATTTACGGATCTTATTTCCTAGTTTGGCTCTTGGCTTCGGACATATAGAAATGCTTATAGTGATTGTTTTAATGTAGGTTTGTATTTTATAGGTTTTCATAAATTGAAGAATTGTTGAATTCCTTAAAATATTGTGTCATGTCCGTAATAAGGATTATTTTGAGGTTTAGTTTCAATCTTCTTTTCATAATGAAAATGAATACTTATGCTATAACCGCAATAAGTCCTAATAAACACGATTTGTTAACTTTGACGTTTGAGAAAGGCAACTAAAGTTAAAACGAACGCACTGGCAGTAAACTAAAAGGGGTACTACTGAGTAATTTAATTGTATTGTGACAAGGAGTTCACATCTTTTTATTTACGTGGGTAGATTTGCTAGTTGTTATTTCTTAGTACCCACACACATTAGTAGTTAAAGCACAATATACTACCAATATACAATATTTTAAGTCTAAGGGTTGTAGTTCACTGATTACCTGCTTTACTTCAATAAATTGTTCTTTATGAAAAAATAAACTGTTTTGACTAGAAGTTTTTTTTTTTTTTTTTTTTTTATATATGAAATTATAACGAATAAAGATTTTGAAATCCCTTATAAAACATTTTTATTTTAACCCCGTATTACAATAGCAATACATATAATAATGAAAATTAAATAATTATTACATTATGATTCTTGTTTATTAATCTATAAAAAAAACAAAATAACCGATAAAGATTATTGTTGGAAAAGAAAAATAAAAGTCCCAACTCGAGATTGGAACCCAGACCTATGCGTTCAATAATCTAATACGTAAGACTACCAGCTATCGGTACTTGATGTAAAGAGTTCAATTTGGTAATGGTATGAACCCACCAAGATCATACGTAATTACGTAGCCTGTGTGCAAAAGCGACGGTATGTTTTTTGTTTCGTTCGACGCCAGCCAGTGTGCGAATATGTGGGTGAGCGTTCTGTGTTGATACATCACTTTATGCACACAGACGTAGGTACGGCCTTTACAGCGCGTTCACAGCAATACAGTCCTTAAGGTGATACTACATTAATGACCGCGACCGTACATACTATGTTCAATTTCTTTAAACCCGTATAACGTAAACATTTGTTTCAAATGTCGGACACACGTCTAAATTGTGATAGGTTGGGTTTAAAATAACTCCATATCAACCACTAGACAGAAGAGCAATAGACTAATACTCCAATTCCATATTAGATTAAACGAAGGCTGAATAAAACTGAAGTGGAATTAAGAAGCACACTTAACAGTTCAGGCCATCTTTGAACTAAAATTCCTATGCCTCATAGAAAGATATCAAAGAAAAAATAATAATTTGACCCAAATGCCCAAACGCATCTTTTTAGTGGAATATTTGACAACAAAATGCCGTCCTTATCATGAGGGTCGCTTTGCCTTTGTATGTACAGCGATCGTTCAGTCTGTGGAAAAATGTGGGTAGCATGGAAATTCTTCTGATATAGATATTTTGTTCTCTGCCACTAGACCGTTCGGTTTTTGCATTTTTCTTGGCCATTCTTCATCATAAGTAGTTTTTGGGCAAAGTGATTTCCATTTTTTGACTAGGATAAATAATTCGAGACGACTTATGACAATTAGGTAATCAAAATAAGGAAAACTGGAATGAATAATAAATGTTTTTGTAAAAGTAAACATGGTTTTCGTCTTTTACCAAAATATCAAGACAATTAATTTGAATAAAACATATTTTATTATAATTTCTCCAACAGTAAACAGTGACTAACTAGAAACAATAATTAATATCCGAAGGCAAAAACTGGGGCTTCACGAGCATTCGCCAAATGATGCCATGATAGATGACCGACGCGTCATAACAGTAGGGACTGGGAACGAAACGCCATTTTTGTTGAGGCTGATTTGATGTAAATTAATGGCATTTTTTACAGAAGGCTCCAAAACTAAAAATACAACTTAATATTATTATGATTAAATATGACCACGTGTTAAAAAAAATGTATATAATTTGTTTTCTTCTCAATGTACATACCGATACCCATTTAAAAAAATAAAACCAACTTATACGAAAAAAATCACGACTACTACAAAATAATATCAAGAAGCAAGAACATATCCAAACGCTACGAAACGACTGCTACGAAATGCCACGTGTCCACGAGTGCTACGACAGTAGCTACGCGGCTACGTGCTACGAGAGTAACCAACCCTTTTGCCTCTACGCTCGTAAATCTTTCCTTACTTACGTATACGCCGCACCTGACCTTTTTTGAGCACATTACCATTGACCATATTTTGTATACCTTTCTAGAGATTATTTTTCTTATAGTGCCATGTCGGTTTTATGCCTCTTGTTTTGTTAAACCATCTATATATTAAAAGCCAGAAAAATTAAAAGACTATTAAACTCAAGTAAACTTTATCTAACTTAGCACGAATTCTATTTAACTTTTATACCTAGTCATAGTAACTCGTATAAATATGATCCCGTAAACGAATTATGAATTGTGTGTCAACTTTGGCGTGCAAAAATTGTCAGATCTCATTTATTCACAGGTATTACATATATTAGGTATCTATAAGTCGAATTTTCATTCAGGGTTGATTTTACCAAAGTCAGGTATCTTTTATCCGTGGAATAAAATTGACGTCTGACAGTTCTAGTGTGGAAAAACTGTCAAAAGTTCAAAATTTATTCTCAGGAAAAGATTTATTTCAGGTATAAGAGTTTGGTAAAATTCACTCTTAGGCATGTAACAGTACTCCACTCGCTTAGGAATCTATTTTTCAACGTCTGTGGTTAAAAACGAGAACCCAGTCAGTATATTAATCGTGGTCTACTCATCAAACAAATCGTACACAATGAATAAACAACGTAGTTTTCCATTCTCCAAACACACCCAGACTACCTAACATCACTTTATTTAAAATGTATCGCAATATACGAGACCTTTAAAGCCAGATATTTCACAAAGTCAGCCGTCCGATCCTTTATTACACACTAAAGCGCTTAATCCTGCAATCAATATTGAATTTCGTGTATCGGTTGGTGACAAATTAGGCGTGAAATGGCTAAATAGAGTGTGCTACCTAACTATCATGTAGGTTTAGTTACTGGAATGGTAAATGAGTAGTACTTAAGTCATAAAACATGATGTAATGTAGGTCTTCTTCTTGCGTATCGCCATGAAAATAGATGATATCATACCAAAATATTAGACAATCGGTAATGTGGTAGCGGGAAGACTACTCAGAGTGCGTTGGGTATAGGTGAACGACAGCGGAACGATCTATTTGGTAGCTTATTTGCTACTACTAACTACTTTTGACACAATGTTGTGAGTTACGTGAGTATGCTGAGACGTCAATTCTTTTACATCACTCTCTCAAGTATGTCATTAGCTTAAAAACTTATAACGCACACAATAAATATGAATATTGGCAGTGTAGTGGAAGGATTAATATTTCTGCCTGTATAGCAAATAGCTTGTTCCACAGTACATTTATCTATCGCCACTCAGAGAGGATATTTTAGAAAATCTACTTTTAATAATAGATAAATAACATTTATTAGTACAATGTCATTATTCACGCAATAAAAACAACTTGCGAAAAAAGAAAGCTGTAATTAGTCTGGACCATCACTGGAAGAGGCTCTCGTTAGGTAGTGGGTCAAACACTTGATCTCAAAAAAAGGTACTAGACAGCTTTGGTACTCTTTTAGTTGGAAGATTTCTTTAGAGCTGTGACTGTAGGTGGGTCTCTCAGTAGTAGTCTATTTATTTATTTGGTAACCGAACAGCATTAAACACAAAGAGTTCATTGAAAACAATAGTGAAATAAAAGTGATGTTAACGTATGCATATACGTTAACATCATCTATTAAAGGTATACTAACTACAGCATTTACAATGAAGACAACAACGTAATTATCTAAAAACAAAATGAAAATATGCTAAGATAATAGTCATACTACTTTTTTTATACCTATTATATTTGTAACCGCGCTTTTAGGTGGCTAGTGTTCATTTAAATAATTTGCATTAAAATGAGTGAGACATAAAAACGAAGTTCCAAAATCACTAGCGTACAACAAACCGTAGCCTAGCATGCAACCGACTAACCGCGGTGGTTGTCACGGCCGGGCAACCGGCGGGTTAACTGGCGGGTGGGTTAACTGACTATAACTCGTCGAAGGAGGATAAACTTAAATAGGGATTGAATTTCAGTCGAAAGAGATTTCATAACGCTTTGACTTTTCAATTTTTACGGATGATTCTCATTCGCATTTTGTTGAAAGTAATAACTGTCAATAAAAATCTTTGATTTCAATTAAGTTACAATCATGCAGTTGAACTGGAATTTCAAGGTTAACAAATAATTTCGTATCGGATATTTAATGTTACTGTTTATAACATTCCGACACAGTATTTCGTATTTCAATAAAAGATGTGAGAAAAAAAAGGAAACACAGGTGGCAATCGGGCACAATCAATCGTTAATGTCAAAATATTGATCAACAAACAAAACACATATAGGTATAAATCGTGTAACCCTAGAAAGAAAAAGAATAAAAGCTAAAACTCACCGAAAGGACAGCGTCGTCAGCGGCCGATACGACTTGTGACTATTATGATCCGACATCGGCGTGCCCCAGAAATCGTTCCTGAACACTTGTAACACATAGCTACCACCATTCACGTCTCTATTGGACACGATCGCGGGGATGTCGTCATGCACGAACTCGCCATTCAAGCTATTCGCATACGTCAGAGCACCCACTGACGCGACGAGCGTGTACACCGCCCACTCACTATCGCATAATGTCCGCCATGACTTCGAGTTTGACACTTCTTCGCGAACCGGCGGTAACGGGCGACGACGCATTTTCACACACTGTTTTTCACTATTTTGTTCGTTTTATGTTTTTAGTTTACATTCCGAGAGCCCTGTTTTAATTGAATGTTTCATGTCAAGCATTTTTTTGAAAGATGTCGAGTTGAATATTGGCAATATTTGAACGAAATTCTGTTTGATTTTGTATTTGAATTGGATATATAGTTCTAATAAAATAGCTCCGTACCAATCTGAATGTCAAACAAATACGTAACACTTAAAAACTCTTTGGAATACATTAACCCACTTTATTAACAAAACCGTAATAAAACTTAAGCAAACAAAGTCTCAACCGACAGAAAACCTCATCGATTCAATATATCGCTGGAAACTTCATGCATACTCAATTGGCAAACAATCTCAGTTCGATGCACAAAAGGCTGTTACGGACCGTTGTCGTTTCGAGCAAAAGTGTGCCCTGTCTGTTTGTAGGTTCAGTTATCCGTAGCCCGTGTGATGGATCACCGACGCCGCATAAATCAACATCGTGGGTCAGCTACGACCGCTGATGTCATATTCATGAGTGCTCCGGATAGCTGGGTAAACGATAGTCCGCGCAAGAAAGATGAGCGACCGTCTTTTTTCCTTTCCTATTTCGTTTTTTAATTCTTGGCTCTCTTTGGGATAAATGCGTTCGTTTTTTTTATTTTAAATGCTCGTGATTTATGTGGCAGTGGCTGCAGTGTAACCTGGAACAAAGGATGGATGTTATTTTTATTGCTGAGATTGCTCTTAGGAGTAATGAGTATCATAAAGGGAATGTATTATTTCATGGAGCTCCTGGGAATAGTTTCATAACATTGTTGTTGAACACTGTTCTTATTGTGTTAGTGAAATGTTCAGGTAACACAGTTATTTATTAATGATGTAAAATTCGTTCATTTAGTGTTTCATTATTCAAAAGACCGAAAGTAAATTAGGTACCTACAGCTGAATTACTTTTGATCTCACGACCCCTTAACAAACCCTACGAGAAGAAAAAGACTTCTCCTTTCGTACACACCACCCCTTAACCTCAAGTCCGACATGCCTAAGCCGGGTCCACATCGCTCAAAATTCTATTAACAACCCCAAAATCCGTATGGGCCCGAATATTCGCCCAAACTTACAACGACTTAGTTTGAGAAAACAAACGGAACTAATGCGTCATAACTTGGCTAAGAATGTTCGCGTATGTACCGTATCTAATCTGAATTGCTAATGCCTTCCTTAATTCAGTTGTGGGGCGAATTAAAAGCTCTATGAGTTAATCACATTATCTGTCTGTTTGTGTTTCCTCTTTATCTGGTCGGTGATTATTCTGGATAAGTTTTTGTAAGAAGTCTGTTTCCTTATCACGGACTTGTGCTATTGTTGTCTGTGTTAATACACAAGGCTATATATACGACAAGGCTTCTTTCTTAAATTAAGTGATAATAAATAAATTTATTTATTTCGCTCTCGAAGTACAAAAAGAAACTTAATATATGAAGTACAATTTATTAAGATGTTTGATGCAGCATATAATAATATAATAATATGGCTCAAACAGGACTTATAGATAATTACAAGCTACTAGGTACATTACAAGAACATACATAGTTCAATATTACAAAGAAACCACAATTTTACCACTTCAATATCCTCTATAGATATAATAAAGCACAAGTTAAACAGTTCAACCAAGTAAGAACTTTTAACTAAACCAATACAAAATCATTGAACACCATCGACAGTTCCGTCCACTCTTACTAACAACAACTAAGCACAAATATGCCAAACATTTGCACAAACAAGTGTCGACAAACGGCGATCATGGGTCATTAATCACGCCACAATTAGGGGCTCACCCCGTCGAACACGTTGGACAAATATTAGATTATGTATGATTGATTGGCCCCAAGTTTTGTGGCCACCCAACTAATAGAAGAACCAATCGATATGAATTGGAGTTTGGGCCGACTGTCATAGATTAATGACGTGACATGTGGGTCGTAGGGGACTGGGCACAAGTACCTATTGCTGTTCACTTTGTTATGTAGATTCTGGCAAATACAAAAATAATGTATCGATTTCCCGTACAGTATAATCATTTGGACATACCAAAAAGGTCCAACATTTTGAAAAGAAAGCTGTAAAACGCATTTATCAAAATTTTGCCCATCGTAAATTATCTAAGAACCAAAATACTTCTAACTTCACATTATGTTGAACACGAGGCACTAAATAGCCTCGTCCCATATTTCATGTGCGCAAAACCTCGACTTACTGAACCAAAAAACTTAAAGAATATTAATAGCTGATAGCGAAATTTTTACCCCGTCCAAGCTAACAAAAACCCTCGCACATATTTCGCTCAAAAAGTTATTTAATTTATTATTCCGAGAAAGTTTGCCTTGTATCTGTTCAGTAGTACACTCGCAAATTGTTTTTAAAGTATCGCATATCAAGATAACGTTCAAGTTTTTGGTATTTTCTTTAGCGGAAAAAAAAAGTTTTGTCCCCAAAGATTTTGGGTTGAAACATGCCGACGACGTAACATAAGTACATCAGCGGGGTAACTTCGTAACACACACACAATTGCAATGCCTTTCAGTTTGAAAATTCAATAATGATGAAACAATGATAAATAATCATAATAATTCATTGCGTTATTTACGTTGTCGAGCAGACGATTTTTTCGAACTAATGAAGCAATGGGTTTGGAATTTCTTTCAAAATCATTCGGATTGTGAAAGAAAGTATGTTATGCAATTAGGGCGCAAATCGTTTGTATAATCGACCTTATAACTTTTGACAATTATACCCAGATAATTTAAAGTTAACTAAGGTTGAAACTATCTGTCACTATAGACAAGACACTGGTGATTTTCAAATTACCCTCTCTACCCTATAGAAAATTGAAGAGTTAATCGATCTTCAAATTTTTTTAAGGAAAATCATTTTTCCAAATGAACAGAGATCGTTAGCCTATTGAAATCAGTAACAAAGTAAAAAAAAAAAAATCTTTTACATGTTACGCAAACAATAATTTATTCCGTAAGCAATCCCATTGCGTAAAACATTAATTTTCATCTTAAGTACCCCAAGCAAAGTAAAATTATTTGTACCATTCATTTGATGGAAGTAATTAAACCACGACACAATAAAGCATTAAGATCCAATGAGAATTCGCCAATAAATATTTACGTAAAGTAATGTACCATTGTTAACTCGATAAAAATCTTTGAAGAAAACGAATTGTTCGAAAATGAAAGAGAAACTAAGCAAGATGATACTGCTTCAGCAATCTCTGCCCTGCCCTTTTCGAACTTTATTGGAGTCGGCTTCCAGTCTACCCGGATGCAGCTGAATACCTATCAGTATTTTACATGGAGCCACTGCTTATCTGACCTCCACAACCCAGTTACTGGCTAACAACTAACTACTTTCTTGTTCCCAGCGAAAGCACTAAGAAGTGCTGAAGGGGGCGTTTTGAGAGACTGTCTTTTGTAATTTTGACGTTCGAAAAGTGCTGATTCTCAGCCTAATTTGAATAAATGACTTTTGATTTTGATTTTGACAAGGTACCGCTAAACAAGATGATAAAAAATAATAAAAAGTACATACAAAGAACCTAAAAGAACATACAAATCAAATGATGAAACTCGATAAAGTATCAGTCCTGATGGTACCGTCAATTCTGTTCTAATCTCGAACCACTAAAGCATACCTAGAAACATTTAATACAGGTACCTACCTACTAAATTATACTCATCATCATACATATTTAATGCCCCACCTGATGGATACCACTCAGCGGTGTAAGTGAAACACTTGTAGGATGTCACTCCAAATGAACTGAGTGTACAAACTAATACCCTTCATGTGACCTTGAGCGGAGTCCTCTTAGCATAGGCACGTCGTTATTAATGCTATCTTCGTATACTTCCATATGTATAAAAATATGACAATAATGAGAGGTTTACTCTTGGGAATCATATCCTCACAAATTCCGGCATGGTTTAGTTTAATGATGCTTTCACAGTCATAGAGACATACCTGTACCCAGCTGAAAGAAGTTTTGGGTCTCTTGAACATAATCTATACTAATATTATAAAGAGAAAAGATTTGTATTTTTGTGTGTATGTTTGTAATGAATAAAATCAAAAACTACTGTGCCGATTTCAAAAATTCTTTCACTATTGGAAAGCTACATTCACCCTGAGTGACATAGGCTATATTTATTGCTAGAAAAGATTAGGGATCGTTACTAAAACTTAACCACCCGCCGTGCGAAGCCGGAACGGGCCGCTAGTTCGTTAATACGAGTATAAGGGTCCGACATCGCTCCCGCCCATCGGACACTATTGACCTGGTGCCCGTACCAGTACTGGAGGATGCTGATGAGTTCCCACGGCAAGCCCGTGCTCTCCAGCTTCCTCCAGAAGTTGTCATAAGAAACGAGGTCAAAAGCCTTGGATAAATCGAGGAAGCACGCGTATACCGGGGTCTTTCTCTTCGTGTAGTATTTAACGGTGTGCTTTAGACACAATATTGCACTCTCTGTGGACAGTTTAGGTCGAAAACCAAACTAGTTATCATGGAGTGTTACATGTCTATTTAACTGTGTGCACACCGTCAATTACCTTCCCCACCACAGTTGCAAGAGATATAGGTCTGTAGTTATTTTTATCTGCCAAATCGCCCGTTTTGTTTTTAACCACCGGAACTACGACTGTCCTCATGAAGTCCGCAGGCAGGTAGGAGTGGCTCACGCACAGCGAAAAGAACATTGCAAGAACTATCGCCAAGTGCGGTACGGCGTGCTGCAGGTGCTCAATGCTGAGTGCGTCGTGCCCAGGGGACTTTCACCGCTCAATCTGCCTTATGGCTTTCGCGAGGAAAGTTATTCCCACAATTTTATTGTTCCGGTCAACATTTAGCACCCTACACGACGGACCGAGCGGCGACCGGACCGAAAACTGTTCTCTGAAAATGTTCGCAATGCTCTCAGAATCCCCCAAGCCATCGACGCTCACAGGAAAGCCAGGCGGCGAGTTTACTTTTCTCGTTTTTCTGCAGCAGAATAAAGCATAGAAATGGTACTAGTCTTTTTGGTGTTTTAAACATCAGCCCAATAATCATACTCAACTTTCAATCGTGAATTAAAACAAAAGTCATACCAAAATCACTTCATTTCTATCGAGTTGTTCGCTCCGATTACCGGCTGCAGTACTGTAGTAGCCCAAAACCGCAAGAGGCGAGTTAATCTTCCGGCGGGTGGTTCGTAATTCGATTAAAGTTGCCAACTCTTGGCTGACTCTTAATTATGTTTTCGGTGTATTCTCTCGCGGGGCTACGTCACGCGAACCTTTGTTGCCTATCGAATTTGTTTGAGTAATGTCGCTCGCCTTAATAGATTTGTTCAAACAGGACGCTGTTTATTTTATTTTAAGTCTTCAAGAGATTTGAACTACGTTTTTGTGGTTGAATTTAGAAGATTTTCTTTTGATGTAGGTATAATATTTACATTTACTGGTTTGTGAAGATTTTCTTGAAAAAAAAAAATATAAATTAATATTTGGGGATGTTGATGGTTTGACAGTTTTCTTTTTGTATTTTACTGCTACATTAAAAAAGTGCAGCTTTAAATATTAAAAAGAAATTTAAAAAAATAAGATTTAACCACTATTTAATGGCTTAAAGCAAGAATGGAAATGATTTACATTATGCCACAGTAGTGCTTGATAAAAAAGGGTTTCTGAAAATAAAACCACAGAGAGCGAGTATCCCTAAGCATAAACTTATAGTGAGTTCATTCATGAACTCCAAGGTCTTCGCCGAAAATATCGAAACTCAGAAAGCCTTATCCCTTTATTTATTCACAATGCAGGCCATTGTCGACGGCGAGCCTGTTACAGCCACTGTTACTATTAACTAAAGGAGTCTTAGCTTCGTAATCTTGAATGGAATTTGCGAGACTACATTAGCATTTCAAATCAACCTCTCGCCGTCTTTCAGGAGCCTATCTTTTCAACCTTACGGATTGTGTTACTGCAGAATTTAGTTAACTATCCAACTTGTGTATTCCTCGAAGCTAGCCAGCTAAGAGGCGGTTCGTGTACGCTTTTTAGAACGTGGATTATAAAAGTTAATGAAGCGTCTAGAGGTTGCTAAATTAATGAAGCGTCTAGAGGTTGCTAAATTAATGAAGCGTCTAGAGGTTGCTAAATTAATGAAGCGTCTAGAGGTTGCTAAATTAATGAAGCGTCTAGAGGTTGCTAAATTAATGAAGCGTCTAGAGGTTGCTAAATTAATGAAGCGTCTAGAGGTTGCTAAATTAATGAAGCGTCTAGAGGTTGCTAAATTAATGAAGCGTCTAGAGGTTGCTAAATTAATGAAGCGTCTAGAGGTTGCTAAATTAATGAAGCGTCTAGAGGTTGCTAAATTAATGAAGCGTCTAGAGGTTGCTAAATTAATGAAGCGTCTAGAGGTTGCTAAATTAATGAAGCGTCTAGAGGTTGCTAAATTAATGAAGCGTCTAGAGGTTGCTAAATTCCGCATACTTAGTGTCTGTTTATCTAATCGTGTTTACGACTTGAGAGACTTTCAAGTATCGTAGGGTAAATATCTCTCGCCAGTATTACCTAAGTAAACGTCTTTAGAGCAATAGAAACTCAAGATTATTCCAAAGCTTCAATTGCAACGGTCCAATGATTAGGTATCTCCACTCGAGAACACTCGTTCCGAAGGCGAGAATTGTAAAAATATTTTTTCAGGCGTTTCTAATCTTCTTTCTCGCAAGTTATTTTCTTATGAAAGTAAAATATATTAACATAATTCGACCTTACTTAGACATAACTATGAAAGGCATTATGAGGTTCTTGTCATCATGGAAACAAAAAACTTTTTATCAAAAAAATTAAACCGCCGAAAAAACTGAAAAGCAAAAAATAATAAACCTTTTCTATTTAACCTTAATAACTAAGTTCTTAAGCTAATTGGCGCCAAACAATCAATAAACAAAGATCACTAAATTGCCTTAAATTTAAACGGCGCCGACTCAAAATTATTTAGGTATACTTACATTAGTTTTTAAGAACTTAGTTATTAAGGTTAAATAAAAAAGGTTTATTATTTTTTGCGTTTCAGATTTTTCGGCGGTTTGTTTTTTTGTTAAAAATTTTTATATCATATTTTTTTGTGCCTATGATCTACTAATTGTTTGCCAACGGGCAATATCTGGCACTGAGTGACTACTAATACACAACTCAGCATTCAAATCTGTGAGTGAACAATAAATCACCCCTATTTTCCCACCCTTAGGGTTGGATTTTTTTTTCCAAATTTATATGGGACCAACTTTGGGGTATACTCTTTCCAATAAAGATAGAATTATCAAAATCTGACTACTCTGTAAAAAAGTATGCATGGTCATACATAAAAAAAAATATATATATATATACGCGTCGACTTGAGAACCTCCTCCGTTTTTTTTCTTTGGTTAAAAAGGAGGTTAAGGCTTACACCGACCTACGTAAAGAGCAAAGGGTAAATGGACGCCGTCTAATAGCCTCATGTCTTCATTACCCTACCGTCTTATCAGGCTTCAATCCGAACGATCTGTTGTCAGCTAGAAATGGCTCTGATAACGCGGGCTCCTTTCAAATCCAGCTCCTATTCATCACTCTGTTCTCTCGCGTTATAAATAATTTAAAACAAAGACTGGCGACATTGATCGTTGTTTACGGCAAAGATCCCGATCTTAATGCGAATAAATTACTTGTTACAAGGATTTGTTTGAACCCCCTTCCCTGGCCCCCTATAACGGTATCTGGAACGCTGATCAATCAAGTGTTCAACTTAATAAGTTTATTATCGCCGAAAATTTGGCCGGAATTCTCTTCCTTAATTTAATATCAGATTAATTGGTTTTGAGAGAAATATGTGAGTAATCCCGTAGATGGCATACTATTTATATATTTTTGATACTATTTTACGGTTATTTGATTTGTTCGAGTATGTTCGTATTGTGTTTGTAATAAATAGGTTCTTGAGTTTTGCCTTAATTTATTCTGTATCGCTGGCTCACGTAGTGTAATAAATATGACAGGTTCCAATTGATATTCCAGCCTGTCTGCGGAAGGTTGGGAAGTTCTTCGTATATTTTGTTCTTGGAGAAACAAGTATAATCAGAAAGCGGTGTCAACGTCAAGATTTCCTGACAGAGAGAAACAGGACAGGTTATTTATGTAACGCCAAAACCACTCTGTGTGTACAGTTGATTCGAAATAATCATATTACTTGATATCTTCTTGAATTCCTGGGAAAATAAGGATAGATGAAAGACTTTTTCAGGAAAAATGTTATACGAATATTAAGTTGTTTTCTTAAAAACAATATCACTTAATTTTATATGTATTATCATATCATAAAATATTACTGAAGAATATTACTAAGATTATAAACATTATTATTTGATCCAAAATCATATTCCCACGTCCCACCAACTTTCAGTAACTGGCTGTCAACAACACAATAACAACATTCCAAGTTATAAAGTTCAAAATCTTAGACACGCTCTTTTAGCATCATCGCCATTTTGAAAACAATCATATCACTCAGTTTATAGGGTTCTATTTCCTTTGTTGATGTGTGGGTGTCGAAGGGTGTGAGCAAACATCTCAGCAAGGGTGATTGATTATGGGCCAAGTTGCTTCGACACTTGTACATAATTTCCGAACTATTATATGTGGCATTATTGTATTTGTTAGTTTTGTCAGCATTAGTAATGTGATCATAGTTTTGTTCGCTTATTGGAAGGGTTAATGTGGTTGGAGGACAAGGATTTGATTGCGTGGAAGGAATTCGGGGTTAATAATGTAAAGTTTCTAATGGTGGACAATAATGCCGAACTTCCCAACACTAATGGCTTTATGCAAAATAAACTCCAGCTGATTCATATTATATATCATTGATTAGTCAAGTTACACAACATTTTAGAAGTACAGTTGATCTATTCTGTAAAAATCTCACCTCAAAAAACTCACTTCAACTAAGTCGTGAAGACTTACTTGAAGTGAGCTGTTGTTCCAGCTGATGCTATGGATAGAATAGAATAGAATACTCTTTATTGTACACCATACAAATTACAGAACATAAGTAGACACACACACACATACATAGTTATTATTGACAGCTCAATTCGAGCTCACATCACCTAAGTCTTCACAGTGAGTTTTTTACGGCATAGACTGGCAGAAATATAAATTACTACAGTAATATATCATTAAAAAAATATCAACTAATGATAATCTTGAGAACAATAAACAATACTTGCAGAGGAAGTCAGCAACACATAAATCATAAAGGATTTACTTCGTTCTTTAAATGTTGCCGTCCAAATAAATGTGCTGTTATCATTCGAAGGCTTTGATACATTCTACTTAAAGGAGGTCAAAGGACATCGTGTTTATTTTATCAATAATAGGACTGAAACTTCACCAGGCAACCTTTTATTCCAACTTTTCAAATAACTATTTATTTACGTTGTATGCAAAAACTATAACATTGTTTAAACAAAAATTATCTTGGGATTTGAGGACCCAATTACAGAAACTCGTTAAAAATACAAGTTGTAATCGAAATAACTGAGAACCTGAAAATTGGTCTCTCAATATAAACAACTTTATCAAGGGAAAAAACTGAACACTCACTGTAAACTCGAAAGTTCACGTAACAAGAAGCTGATTTTTTTTCAAGATTTTAGAGTTGGTCAAATAGTAGAAGTTGTTCACAAAGATGAGTGCTCACAAGGAGTAAGCACTATTACATTCCAGTTACCCCAATTACATCCTGTATAGCTACAATGAAAATTTAATATTGCCTACCCCTGTAGATCACTTTAATAATGTCGAAAATGGACGTTAACAATTCAATAAAGTCTTCGTTTATCCGACTGAACCGACTAAAATTGTAAATGAGCTTCTTAACAGATTTTGTTTGAATAAACAATACGATGTAGCTGTTATTTTCCTTTAATTGTGGCGTTAGATTAAAAGCTTTAAAAGTAAATTAAGGTAGTGGCATTTAGTTCTGATTATTTTCTAGATTATTTGAAGATACAATATTTAGTTTAGAGCTTGGATCTATACGAGTAGGGGAAGGCCAAAAAAACGATAGATGGACAGCGTGAAAGATGATAACATGCCTAGAAAGGGAAAGACTACCGAGATGAGGACTAATAGAGAAGTATGGAAGACATGAAGAAAGATGGAGAGATATTGTGCCGACCATAGATACATTGGGACCAGGGCAGGAGAATAATGCTGAGCTTGGCTCATTAAACAATACATATGTAAGTAATGCATTTTGCAAAACGTCATGTCAGATGAATTCGGTATTCGTTTGTTTTTAAACACAATCAATGTATACGTCTAATGAAACTATCTCCTCCCAAACGGACTCAAATTTTTGTCAAGTATGTAAGTTTAGATGATAGACGATATTCAAGATAATGTACACTGTCTTGAATATCGTCTATCATCTAAACTCACGACACTAGCATGCATATCGTCCGAAAAATAGAAACCGCCTATCTGTTCCCGTTGACTGCACAATTCATAAATAAACATCACGTTTGAAGGCAGCTATTCTCTTGATCTGAGATCGCGATAGCCGAACTTACAAACAAAACAATAGGAGTCGCTACCCGGGTACCCGGTGTATTGACGTTCGGTGGCCGCATAAAATGCAGCGTTCGTGGCTCGCTTAGTTTTGCAATTCAAACTTCGTCTCATATCGGTTTACGGACGAATGGTTTGGCTACTGGGCTGTGAGGGGTGTGTAAGCGGAGCGAGCAGCGGTTTGTGCTGTTTTTACTAGAGTAAAAATGAATATTTTTATAGGTTTTTTTTTTCATAATTCAGTTTTGCGATTCTCTGTATAGAACGTTAAAATCCGAGATCGCAGCGTCACCTATCGGATCTAATTGTAAATTAAAACCATCCAGGCACCCACTCAAACCACCACAAAAAAATCATCAAAATCCGTCCAGCCGTTACGGAGGAGTTCATTGACATACACGCGTACAAACGAATTAGCATAAGCATAATCAGCCTATAATGTTCCCACTGCTGGGACACAAACCTCCTCTCTGTGAGAGGGAGTGGGCTGCAATCTACCACTGGATACAGACGAATTATTAAAGATAAAAATATGTAGTTTTTATTTTTCCACAACAAATCCATTTAAATACAGTTTTCAATAACCAATTAGGTAACGCTGACCAAAGAAAAAAAGTAACCAGCGGCACAGTGCAGCCTGTTAGCTTACAAATTATAAAAAAAAACGGTCAAGTTCGTGTCCGACCACACACAATGAAGGGTTCCGTAGTTGGGTTGATGAATTTATTTAAGGACATGGACGTCCACGACATTATCGTCACGTTAGATATTATGAAAGCACACATTGTAACTAAAAAATATAATTATTATTATTTTTAGCCATTAATGTCCCACTGCTGGGCAAAGGCCTCCCTACTCTCCTTCCACCTCTCTCTGTCCAGAGCTGCCAAGGACCAATCTTTATCAAAGGAGTCCAGCTCATCCAGCAATCTCTGTATAGGACGCGATGTCGTTTTCCATTAGGCAGGACCCATTGGGTCGTAAGTTTGGCCCATTAACCGTCATATAAAAAATAAATAAAAAATATCATAAAACAATAAAAATATACCCCCATACCCACAATATGAAGTTGGTCCATCCTAACTATTTTTTTCAGTTATGGCTAATGAAATTCAAACCCTTTTTTTAGCGTTTAGTTAAGACTTAGATCAAATCTTGACATAGATCAAAATGTTGTTAAAAATATCTAGAGTCAGATTAAATTTAGATTATTCTCACCCCAGCCTGTCTAGAGGTCGAGACGTCAAGTAGGTAATATTTATTAATAATTTTCAGTTCAAAAACTTAATGATTAATAATTGTTGTGTTAGTGTTTTGACTAAAGTGTAATTTTGTAAATAGACGCTCCACTAGATTTATTTTAAAGTAATTATTTTTTTGTTATTTTTTTTATTTAACCATTTATGCACACACATAATATAAACAAACAAAAATAAAACAATAGGAAAATATGTGCAAAGGTGATGCTTATTTTTAAAGAAATCTCTTCCAGCATACCTTTTTTTTTTTTTTTTTTTTTTTTCTGGGTGGGAAATCATCAAATGACTCCTCCCGCTCTGGGCGGAGCAGAAGGGAGTGTCAGACTTTTACTGACTAAAACCCACCCGTGTTCCTTCAGTTGCCTGTGCCAGGGGCCACGGTATCTCTTTCGAACAACCCGCAGCCCCGGCGGCATCGGCCCTAGCGGACCCCGTCAGTTCGTGCTGACAGCTCTTTGAGGCGCGCGTGGAACACAACGCGCCGTCGACCCGGGCCTGGTCCTTACCGGGCGGCGAGCTGCCCATAGCTCGCCGCCCGCAAGCCCGCGCCTACGGTGGCCGGGAGTCGGCTGTTGACTCCCGTCCAGGGCGTCTCCTGCGGCGGCTAGGAGCGCGAGGGTGCAGCGATTGCCTCTCCCTCGCACGCTCCGCCTCCTCCTTCGCGAGCATAACTGCTTCGCAGAAGGAGGTGACGGCCTCCCATTCACTCTCGCTCCGGACCATGGCCTGTATGAGGGCCGGACGCGAGAGGTCGCCGCCGCCGATCGCCGCCAAGAGGACACGGCGGGGTCCCGCCCAAGCCGGGCAGACCTCCACCGTATGCTCCACCGTGTCCTCCGGGCGATCCCCACAGTGGCGACACCCTGGCGTTTCCTCCCGCTTTATCCTGAACAGGAACCTCCCGAAACAACCGTGTCCGGTGAGGACCTGCGTCAGGCGGAAGGTGAGGGCGCCGTGGCGCCTCTCTAGCCACTCCTCAAAGAGGGGACTTATCGCCGCAATTGTGACGTGCCCAGCGCTGGGTTGCGACAATCGCACTCTCCATGCCGCCATGAGATCCCGCCGGAGCTCTGTCCGCTGTGCCGTGATTTCTCGCGGCAGCGGAGCAACGCCCCGGCGTTTTGCCTCCTCTCGCCACTCCCATATGTGGGCGAGGACTTTGGCCTCCAGATCCCATGGCGGCAATCCGGCAAGGAGGCTCGCCGCCTCAGCGGAGACCGTGCGGTATCCTCGAATGAGCCGGACAGCCATGACCCTTTGGGACGCGATCAACCGGCGGGCTGGTCGCCGCCTCAAAGATCGCGCCCATATCGGTGCCCCGTAAAGGGCCATGGCCCGCACGACCCCCGCATAGAAAAGAAAAGGTTTAAGTATTCAATTAAAACTTGCATTTCATTATACTCTTAAGTGAACACAAATATATATTATATTCCAAACCGCCTCCGCAAATACACGGCACTACCTAACGTATGACTTTCTGATACAGTGGGCACGGAACGTGAATATTTGTGTAACCGCGGTGTAAAACATGACCGCTGACCGACTACTGTTGTTTGAGTTATTTTTCATAGCTCAACCAGCTCACCCGACTGTGGTAGATAATGCACGTTGGAATCGCTTTCAAAGCGAACATCAATTTATTGTTTGTTGGGACAAGTTAGCTGGGAAATGTCGGATGGGTTACTATAAACAATGGCTTTCAAACATTTTTTTCTGTTATGTGTATGTGCTATTCTGAGTTGAGCTAAACGATTACTGACAAATGCGTGCACTGACTGGACAAGTCCACTCAAATCTGTTTGGTTATTTCCTCAAAAGACCATCTCCGTCCTGATATGACCTAATAGAGATGAATATATCTGGACTTTAAAAGAGACTGTGACTTTTGAGTTTGTTTCGGCATTTCTTTTCACAATACTTACGGAGTCAGATCACCGGGGTCTGCGCACACACTTGTGCGCACACTTAATATCTTGCACACACATAATATCTTCGTTGAGATTGGCCGCCATGGCCGAAATACGGTCTGGAGGACTATTATTACCACGTCAAATAAGAAACCCCAACCTAATCTGGTTTTTAAACATCATTTATTTTTGACGCATTAAATTTTTTTTACAACGTATATTTATAGAAATAAATTATTCGGCTTGATTAAAAAACGGCGCCCTTTACAAACAATCTCAAACATTACTTAGCTCACTATATCTAACATAATCCATCCATGTTTGGCTTCAATTCTGATCTATTGACCTTGTAATATTTATGTTTTCTAACAAGTAGGTAGGTACATATTTTATCGAGTTTTACAAGATTTAACGAATCTTGCTTAGGTACGATAAATTATTAGGAACAAGCACTACTAATTACTACTTCTATACCAACACCCGGTTTCGAGAATTTGATGTCGAGAACTTGTCAAAATCTACTTTAGCATGACTTAATTAAGTTGATTCTTTTAATATAGACCGAAACGTTAACGAAATTCAAAACTTCTTACGTTTTTTATAAAGATATTATGAATTTTGCGGGAATCACCACCTTAAATAATGCCAAAGTAAAGATAAAAGAACATAGAGAACAAAAACCGAGCCTTACACAACTGTCAGAGAATCATGAAAAAATACTAACCTCTAATGATTGCAAGAAGAAACTTCTGATCTTTCTAAAAGTGAAGTCTAAAAGCGAACTTACTTGCAAAAGGACGAGGCTAAGGCTAAACACTACATATTCGTCAAAGCGGCGCCCGCGGCTGACCTAATTTTCTACGTGACGTTACTTCGTTACCGACAGAACGGAGCATTGGCGTCTGGGGACCAGCGTGATTGTGATATACACACAGACATACTACGTAGACGTGTTTTATTGGAACTGGAGAAAGAATAACATATTGCAGATGTTGGTGATTGGGAGCTGTCTTTGTTGAGTACAGTTGTTATGTTATGGGTATGCCGCTGTCATATTTATAATCTGGTTGTAGATAGATGGAAAAATTATCTATGACTTAATGTAGTTTTAGGAAAACAAATAACTTATACTGCGAAATATAAATACATAGTTTCTAAGCTATAATGCGATTGATAACGAAGCGTAAACTTCCATTTACAAGATAACACTAATATAACAAAATTATATCCTAACTTAACTAAAACTATTTACAAACTAAAATATTGCGTCGAAAAATTCATCCACATCGCTGTCGACTGGTAATGTACCCAAGACACTGGCGGCATTGCCACGTTGTATGGCAATGCCGCCAGTGTCTAGTATAAGCTAATCTATAATAGTCTTACAATTATAACAATATGGATATGTAAAAAAGGGGGAGGGGAAGGAATTTTGCGGCATTAAAATGAAGCTTTAACATTAACAGAATAAAGACAAAACATGCATTTTAAAACAAAATACATATAAACGAAATAAAAAAAAACGCAATAGAGCTAACTTGTTTGGTAACGAATAAACTTCATGTCATAATTATGATGTGACGCGCCAAAAATAGAACTACGTAGCATTAGAACCTAATTTTCTAGTTTTCGAGTACAACTCATTCTCTGCACATAATTGCGTTGCCACTCAAACCTGCGGGTACTTACACAGAATTAATCTGTTGTTAGTAGAAGCGACGAGCTCGTATGAAATGCTTTGCTTCAGACTAATTCTTGAATTTAAGTGGCAAATGCAACGTCAACAGTAATTTCCAGGAAATCCTTAACACTAATAGGATTTTAGATTGTAGATAATTTACGATTTTCTGAAGTACCTATACAGTGTCAAAATTGGCTAGTGAAACCCTACAGACTTCATGGGTAAAACTTGGTAAAATAAAACAATTAAACTCATAAACAATTTACATTGTATTTGAAATAATTTTATATTGTAAAATTGTAAAATTAATAGAATAAAAACATTCTTACTATAACAAAATTATTTCAGGATTTTTTTTAATCTGAAGGTCAATTGTATTAATTTAAAACGTTCAAAATCTAGTCGCAGTCTCATCTCGGCGACAAACAAATATCAAAAACTTGTCCAAATGTAGGGAAATTAGAGGTATTTTTGACAGATTGAGACTGAGATCAGACTGTAAACGTTAAAATTACGAGAATTGCCTCCTACCAGCACATCTGTTGACTTTCGCTCGTTAATTTTATTTTACATTGAAGGAATACGATTTACTAGGTTGCAAAAGACCTGTGTATATAATCTTAACTTGAGCGCCACCATTCAGGTTTGACCCAGTCCCGGTTTTTGGCACAAAACCCGGCTAACCTTTTGAACGATAAATGTTTCATTTGTTTTGCAAACAACTGGCTTCATTCTTCACCTTACTCGCCTTTTTATTATGGGCTGTCTGAATACGTTTTAGGGCAAATATTCTAGACCTAATTATTATAACAATGAATGTATCGCTAAACCGCATCTTTATTATTAAATATAAAGGAGAATCGACAAAAATGTATGGAAGCTGGTCTTGGCTCCAATAACAACCACACTTATGTCATTAGATAGGTGTTTTATTATTATACAATAACTACTATGGACTATGGGGACTCATTTAAAATCGCTGTGTGAAAAAGTTATGTCGATGTTTCGTAGGAATGACTGGACGCTAAATAACGGAGGATTATTGCTCTATATTAAAATGCCTATCTAATAACATATGTATGGTTGTTATTGGTCGTAGGGACAATTTTGTCCGGTCCTCCTTCAAGCAAGAAGAGATGTTGGTGAAGAGATTGACCAAGCCACCCAAGAAACGCGGATTGAAAGTCCATGATAATATTTCAAATCTAAATGTTGTATCTACCTGGTACATATTATAAACTAGCTGCGCCCCGAGGTTTTCACCCGCATAAGTCTTGATCCCGTGGGAATATTGGGCTAAAAGCCTATGTCCTAATCCAAGTCATGGTCTACCTAGGTGCCAAATTTCATCCAAATCCATTCAGCCGTTTCTTTGCTCTATATAATATTAGTTTAGCTTAAAATCGCTTTTCGTGTTTGTTTGTGTGACCGCATTGTTCTTCTAAACTACACAACAGATTTTGATGCGATCTTCACCATCATTTACAGAATATAATGGAAGGGGAATGTGTTTAATAATATATAATAGGTCGTTCATGTGTAAAATAAACTTACCCATATTAAAAAAAATCACGATGTCTTGTCAGTCGTAAAAACCTTGCGAAGCAGGGGCGAGTCGTTAGTAATAATATATTAAAATACATGTCTCAAGTAACATAAAACAAAGAAAACTGTTAACGCCTCTATCAGAACCACTCCTACTGAACACGCAAAGACAACCAACAGATTCTATTATCATAGAGTCTGTATATAAGACAAATTAGTTTTGTAGAGACGGATCGCGGTGGCGCCCCGTCCTGCGGGATAACGCAATAAGAGCCGTTATTCTGCTGCTAATTGATGGAGCTCTCTGCGACTCTACAGCTCTATCGATCTCTACATGTTTGTAGAGCTAATGGAGATAATAATGAGAGTGTGATACTTTGTAAACGATTAACCAGATTATCTAAACTAATTCTGTTGCTTATTTCACCATCATTCTGTTTTAATACCGTAATATTTGGTTTTAAAAGTCGGCAGACTTGGTCTTTGACTATCATCCAGAAGTTGAAACTCAAGGTCTGCCATCCAGCAATGAAACGCAGTATACTAGGACGAGCTGGAAAGGTTTCGTCAAATCTGGAAGGAGGACGCGCGGGATCACGAAAGATGGAAGGAATCGAGGGAGACCTTTGCCCAGGAGTAGGCTAGAAAAAAAAATCCGCTACTGAACATGGCCTCCTTAGTGGCCACTTTTACTTGACTAATGGGTAGTGCAACTGACAATTCTTTCCAAAATGAGCAACAGGGTACAAAATATCTTATTCCTAAAGATTTAAATACCTTTCTCTCATTCTTCTTTTGTTCCCGACTTTAATAACAATTCTCTTTCAAGTTCAATCAACGAAATGGAAAGCAGATCAGAGTAAATCTCCCTTCACTCAGTCTCTGCTCGCCATGGCAGGAAATCTGCCTTTATAATTCCCTTTATTAGAAGAATATCCGACCGAAGCTGCCTGTTAAAATTAATATTATCGAAAGGCGAACGATACTCGGAATATAAATCTGTATTCATGCCTTTTATGTGGAAATTCTCATAAAATATTATCAAATGAATTCAGTTAAATAAACTCGACGATGAACTAAGAAAGTATTTGGGAAAAGAAACTGAATAAAATAATCTAAGTAGCTAGGTTGTTTTAAAAAAAAGGTCTCATTTTATGAGCACAGCTTTCAGAGTATTTGGACTACTACCTTGTGCTTTGTTCTCAATACTTTGAGAAAGACACAAGAAATTATGCGACATAAGAATATATCACAAAAATTACAAATAGACGTAATTTGCGACTAACAACAGCAGATGATGTTGTTTAAAGAACTGATAAAAACCAGTAATAACAACCCGCCACACGCTCGTGACAGCGACAAAGCAAACCCACAAAAGAACAATCCGTCGTCTTCATTTAACTTCGCGACTTCATCGTCCACATCATAAGCACAAAGAATCACTTAATTTCCCGCTCCGTGAACTGGCGTTATCGCTGATTTTCCGCCAAACCCGACCCCGGGCTTCGGTCCCGGACATCGGGATTGGGGGGATTCGAGAATCACTCTCGCGGGATTCACACCCCGTTTGAGACGGGAAGTATCGGCTAATACTCAGCGGTGGGCGGTCGTTAGTAGACTGTAATAAAATTTAACTCTTCGCCAATCTGCGGATTTCAGCATCTTAGCTCCAGATACAATGATGGTGATTTGGAATATATTGTGATGGTATCGCTTACGATTCTACTTAACGATGTAAATAGAGTTCCGGGCGAAGACGCGATGAGTTTTATGTTACTTGCAGCTTTATTCTTGCCTTAAAATGCCAATGGTGTAGAAATAGTAGCCGTTTTTGCTAGCTTTTGCAAGCGTAAAATGTTTTTGTTAGTGTTAAATTTCAATTAACAGAATCAGACATTTCACGAAACCACCACAAAACCTCCAAACACAAATGCATAATTGAAGCCGTATCAAAATGATATACATTCACTGAATAATTGACAATACATGTCTAAATTAATTATTGAATAAATACTTATTTATTTAACATAAAGTGATTAATTACTATTTTTACAAGCTAACACTAATACGAAAAAATATAGAAAAAGGCAGGAGCTCATTGGGCATCAGAAAATTCGTCCGTATCACTGTGAATTCCCATCATTATAAATAGTTTAGAACAGAACAAATCCATCATGCTATCAATACAACTAAAACTACAAACGCAAGTGATCAAGCAGGGCCATCATTTAGGAAACTGTGGTCCATTTAACTAGATTACAGCACTAAGGTCCTGTTCCACCGACCGAAGGATCCAGAAACTTGAACAATTAAATCCATCTATTTATAATCGACATGCCCCAGAGAACCTTTGCCGGGATTATCAATAAAGGAACATTTAACCATTGTGGAAGTTACAACTTGTCCAATTTTGGTCACTTTATTGGAGCACCGCGTGTTACGTATACTTAGCGGTATTATTCTGGATAGTGGTGGAGATTTTCTGTGGTGTTTCTTTCGTTGTCGTGGGAATAAGATAAAAAATGAAGTATCAAAAAATCTATTTGAAAATAAATGTTTTTGTTTTGTAAAGTGTATCCACCCGTCCTAATTACTGACAGGATTTCCTCTTCAAAATACATAATTCTATGACTAGCAAAATAATCATTATATTTGAATCCAAAACTGCTACTTATAACATATTCTCAATATTCATACATATTATTTTTTACAATAAAGTAATCCTCGCTCCTGATCCCTATAATTCAGTAAACCGCCTTCCAATATCATAGCATCCCTGCATGAAGCCCAGAATACCCGTTCATGTCCAAAACCTCGTTACAGGCGCCCTTTATTGGCCACATTTGGTCGCAATTTGACAAATTGATTCACTCGTGTTCTCCACTCGTACAATTATGGGATCGGATCGGGCCCTCCGATACACTGGGTCGATATTGCTATTAAGCCACGCTGTGTAATTGATGCTGTTATTGAGTTACGTATACTTTATTATTGGTCAAGGCCGTAGTTGAATATTTTGGGATGTCAACTTACAACAATAGTAAGTAGTAAAGTATGTAGATGTACATAATTATACAGTAGGGGGAGAGCAGTGGTGACCCAGTGGAAACTAGAAAACCAGACCTAGAACCAAAGTTCGAATACATGTGACATCTACCAACCCGCACTGGGACCGCGTGGTGGATTAAGACCCACTCCCTATCACAGAGAGGAGGCCTGTGTCCCAACCGTGGGAACATTATAGGCTGATTATGCACAGGAAGTAAAACATATGACGGAGTCTGTAATAGGACGAAACTTAATCATTCGCACTAACACTATTGCTACTAAAAGGGGTTAAAGTATGAAATTGCCGTTTTATTGTAATAGGTACTTCGAATTCACATAGAACCTTCATGGTTTGAGATTTTTGACTGAAACTTTTTTCACATGGTACCTATGAAGTTCTTCTTTTAAAAAATGTGCAACATTTGATTATCGACTTTCAGTTGTTTTTTTTTTATTCAGCTGAGACAGGAAAGATGGATACTTCGAAAATTCGAGTTAATTTTGAATATGAGTTCCGACGCGGAACTAACGCGGCAGAAACAGCTCGCAATATAAATGTTGCGTTTGGAGAGGGGACTGCTAATGATCGCGCCGTGCGATTTTGGTTTAAGCGCTTTGGTGATGGAAACTTTGATTTGAAGAACGAACCACGTGGAAGACCGCCCACACAGGTGAATAACAATGAATTGAAAGAGATGGTGGACGCCGATCCGAGCCAAACTACCCAGGAATTAGCGGCATGGTTTAACTTTACCTTACCAAAAATATTGACTCATTTGCGTCAAATCAATAAAATAAAAAAATATGAGAAATGGGTGCCTCATGATTTGACTGATCTGCAGAAAGAAACGCGTGTTGAAACTTGTGTTGCCTTGTTGAATCGATACAGAAATGAAGGAATATTGGATCGAATTGTGACATGTGATGAAAAGTGGATTCTTTACGATAACCGTAAGCAAAAAATGCAATGGCTGACCCCAGGTCAAACGCCGCAACAGTGTCCTAAAGCAAAGCTTACCAATAAAAAGGTAATGGTAACTGTTTGGTGGTCTCAGCATTGTGTTATTCACTATAGCTTTCTCCGATCTGGTCAAGCAATAACGGCAGATGTCTACTGTGCCGAACTCCGAACAATGATAGCAAAACTAGCAGTGACACAGCCCCGACTCATGAATCCATCTTCACCATTATTGCTCCATGATAACGTGAGACCTCATACAGCACGAGAAACCGTTTTAACTCTACAGGAACTGCAATTAGAAACCATTCGTCACCCTCCGTATTCGTCAGACCTTGCTCCAACGGACTACCATTTTTTTTGTGATTTGGACAATTTTCTACGTGAAAAAAAGTTTTCTTCTCACACAGTTTGTCGAATCTAGATCACGAGAGTTCTATCGCAAATGCATAAATGACCTTCCTATTAGATGGCAGCAATTACAGATAATAATGGTAATTATTTTGATTAAATAAATATGTTAATTTAAAAAAAAAAAACGAATTTTAATTTTTCAGTACAAATCGGCAATTTCATACTTTAACCCCTAATGTTATATAAGTAAGACTATAAACAACATGGTAACAACACACACAAGAAGGCTGAAGCAGTGTCAAACTTATCACCAAGTTTAGAAGGAGCAGATCATAATGAAGCAGCCTGCAGCGTCGCGCTCCGAGGACCCTCTCGACTGTTCCGCAAAAATTAGTATTATTGACACTTGACCCTATTGTAGAACATTCTCGAGCGCACTCGACATATTGTGGGGTCGTATGAAAATCTGTTGTGTGAAGAGTCTTCACAAAGTTTTGATGTCCACTCCGCTACTTCGTTTCGTTTCTGCAATGTTTTCAAGTGCTTTTGTAACTTTATTTAAGTCTGAGAAGGGAATGAAATTTAAAAAATGCCCTTTACATAGTAAGATAGATACTTAAAAACAGTACAGTATTTTTGTAAGTACTGTTTTTAAGTATCTTAGTTTGTAAAGGGCATTTTTTAAATCAACGACTGAAAATGGTAATAAAATAACTATATAATCACGCTAAAATTAGCAAAATACTATCGTTGATTTTGAAACCCAAAGTTTCATATTCACAGTAATTATTATTTTTCGCTTCATATAAAACTTATGCGAGTAATGTCCCTTATTTAATAAAACTGCTACTACATATACTGTTAAAAAACAAAGTTCCAGCTAAAAGAAATATCGTTTTAAAACTTGTAACAATTTTGGTATATTCCTTATTCCTAGTCGCCCCACGTGGATTGCCACCGTGGCAATTGGCAATCGTGAATAAAATTCCCAGTTGCCACCGGGTGGCGACTTGGAAGTTATTGCCCCCACTTCAAATAGCACACAATCAATCAATCTTCAATCGACACTCATTTATAAATAAAATAAAGTTAATCTACTTACATAACTGAAATTTGATGGATTTATTACAATAGAAAATAAAGTGGATTTTCTTATCGATCACAAAGATACTCAAGTTTACTTTATTGAATTACGTTACGACTTCAATAATTTTTGCACCTTTAACAAAATGTAATAAGTAGATGATTTTTCTCGTTGTAAAACTTACTAAATAAGATTGAGATATTTTAATGGAGACAGTCAACCTCATAGATACAACTTACAGAAGTTGCCTCTCATTCAAACTATCAACAAACGTACTGAATTTATATCGTAATATTACAAAACGCTATTCTTCAACAAAATCGAGTACCAGCACATTTCACCCCAATCCACTACATCGTAAAAGAGAAACGCTATCCACATTTCAATACATTTTTGTGTATGAAATTTTATAAGGTCGTCAAAAAGCAGTGTGCGTAGCTCAGTATACCGCTCCGAGAGTGCTGACAATAAAATTGTAGTACCAGCTTAGGGAGCTCCACATATGACGGTGTCAGACCGACTTTATGACGTGTAATCGTATAGCAAGTGTCTGCATGTTAGAAGTGTGGAGTTACTTTACATTTTTATAGAGTGCCTGTATTTTTCTGTGGGGTTAAGGGACCGTTTACTGCCTCTAGTGTAGCGAGTTGCGACCGACTTGCGTCAAGCGCCACACGTGAGCGTCACTGGATTCCATCCGTCGCTCAGCAAGTTTGGTCGCGGTTACTCGTGGCCTACTCAAAACAACTTCTTTCATTTGTTTTCGCCGCAGTTGTCGTCGCAATCCACGGCCACGGCCACAAGCTATACGCTCAAGCGACGCGCGGTCGCTTGAGCGTGTAGCTCGGGATCGTGGGGTAAGCGTTAACTACCAATCTAGTTGTGGTTGGCAGTAATTCGTTAGGGAAAATACTTCATTCCTAAAAATATAGCATGTCAGAAACCATTATTATGTTTATCTGCAATTAGTGCCCGTAAGATTACAGAAATTCTCACTACGAATACTTACAGTTCGGTGTATCGGTATTGTGATTCAAAATGTGAAGCAGTGGAAAGTTTCCACTTCGCTTTAAGCTGGACACCGCGTTTCCACTGGAAACGCAGCTCTAACCGCACTACGCCATATGTCGAGATCCTAACTGAGAGCCTCATGACACTGTTGTAGCATTAGTATTATTACAATAACTTGTGGAATAACAGTTATAACAGTACATTTTGTGAATGCGATAAACAATGCAGCAGACAGACGACAATGTCAATCTAATGCAGGTAGAGTTACTAGGTAAAGGTCCGTCAAAATAGTTATGATCACAAACATTTAGTCCACCGAATTTTGTTTTGAAGAACCCACACAATACGAGTATTCCTAGATCCTCAAAGAAAAATTCCAACTGGAACGCTTTCTAAAACCCGGACCGTCCACATCACGAGGTATTACGGCATTTTGGTCGAAAGTTTAACCCGAAAATGCCCATGTCTGCACTAAAATTCTGTCACATTTACCGGTCGCAAATTCCGCTAAAATAACCCGGTACAAAATACCGTCCGACTAGGGCTGTTGCGGTCGGTATTTGACTTATTTCGGCCATTTTGGGAAAGAGAAGAGGCCAAGGATTTCGATCTTACTAAGTAATTAGATGTTTGTGTTGTTTCTTTCGCGTTGGTGGTTGGTCAAGTGAGTATCGTCAGTTCAATATTTGGGGACACTGTGTATTTTTTTCCGACATATTTTGATTTGGTTTAGCATGACGTCACGCACGTCAAATATCAATAGGGTTAGAAAAAAATCAATACTGTATCCCACGCACTTTTTCTAAGCAATTACTTATATTTTTTAATAGTAGACTCTTGAATCTTGTATTCTATTTCAATATTGTGTTTATGTAAAGCAAATAAAGAATGTTAAATCAATGTGCCTAGAGATGGTTAAAAAAAGTAAGTAGATGACCTACCATATTTTTATTTCAGTAGAAACATAGGTATTCATTATTATTTCACTAACAACCACAACCGACTTTTTTCTAACAAAATTAGCATAAAACCCACCCTAATGCGAGTACTAAAAATGTTTTGTATTACTAGTAGTTACGTGGGCTGCATTACTAATTTTCTCATTAGCCGACTGTACAAGAGCTTCAGGTAAGTAATGTGAGCACTAATGACACTTTCATAATAATTATATTTTAACCTGTAAGTATTAATTATGAACTAAGTAAAGTCAAGGAAATTAATTGTTTATTAAATTGACTACTAACTTAAACTGTCCGCATATTTAAATCACAAGTGTTCTTTGACAGTTGTATGAATTAATGGTATAGCCTTTCCTTACAACACCGTAAATTGACGTAGTGTGTCAATTTAACAAACAATTTATTTCCCTAATTGTACCTACGGCTCATAGGTCATAACATAACGTCTGTAGCTGTGTGCCATAGGCAGAAGTAGAGTAGAAAATTATCTTAACCTTAATCTAAACCATCAAATGCTAAATAATTGTATTTTCTTTCTTTCTAAATACTCAAATATTACCGATAAAGTACCACCAAATACCAACAAAACCCACCATAAAGTAAACCCATAAAGTACTAACTTTATCTGTAATAGAACCTGACTCCGACGGACTCTGTGTCTGTGTTGTGTCTTTGTGTGTGTCTTCCTGTGTGTTTGTCTATCTGTGTGTCTTTGTCTTTATCTGTGTTTATCTTTCCATGTTTTGATTGTATTTCGGCACTACGCGCATATCACAGAGATTGTTTGCAAGCCCTACAAACCGCTTAGCAATACCGAAAAACCGCTTGCACAACAGTTTGAGCCTTCCATATTCATTCCAAAAATATTTGCAAGTTGATAAATGCACTACAACAATACAAAATACTCGGCGCTTATCAAAAACGCTGGGCATCCCACCGGTATCCCTGGCACGCAATTTAACCCGTTCGCTGACCATTGAAATGCGGGTATTACCGCGCATAACGACATCCTCTGAAATGTAGCACTTATAGTGTTAAGCGTTTGTTGTCAATTGTTGTTGTTCGGTGGCCAGGGATGACTTCATTTTAGGATGTTGGGGATGGAACTTTGAATTTACAGAGGATGAGAGTAAAATTGTACGTAAAAATATTTCGTTTAAATTCCGCAATAACTACATAATTATATCCAGACTTGCACAGTGCGAGTGATGATTGCATGGGACTATATGTATGGGTTGCATTTTCGTCGGCGGCAGGGCAGTGCTGTATATAGCATCCAAGCTTGGATCTAGTTGTTGCCGAATTAAAACATAACATTTACTGTCATGGATTTCTGCAATGTAACGCCTGTTTCAAATCAAACGTTTTTTTTGCTAGAAATAGGTATATTTTTTTTCTAAAGATGAGATCTTATTACCTAAGTGTCACTGTATTCTGCCTGCAAGCAATCGTGCAATTGTTTTTTAAGTTTACCTACAGTATTACTTATTACCTATATAGTTTTTATACCTGCATTTATTTACCTTTTTATTTATATTTTTAATATTCTTAAATACTTATTTCTATGTTCCACAAATTCCATTACATACAGGAGGAGAGAACAAAATGATTACAGTCCCTGCCTGACTTATATGAGCTGTCATATATTCTGTAATTTATGGAATTCAATCAGCTTGAATAGGTACGCCGTATCGGTCATTCCGGACAGTCCGTTCACAAGTATTTTACCTCCGATTTTGAATTACTGTCAATACGACAGTGATCTTTATCCCAGTTACAATAAACTTGCTGCTCAGAGGAAAAATAACTGTGAACGGGCTGTAACTGTACCTTACTATTACAAAACTGTGTTTATCTGTTATCTGCATAAGTTAAAAAAACTGTTACACACAATATTTATGGATAGAGTTTTATGTCAGACTAACATTAGATACACGTCTGAAAAGTTGAGTTTCACTACATCCATATTTTTCTTTCATATAAGCTTTTCTTTACCCAAACTGTAATACAAAGTTAGCATTAGAAAGTACCTTACACTGTACCTACAGTACGCAACAAGAGTTGTAACTTCAAGTGGAGTCAGAGACAGATTGGCTCTTTATATCACGTTGAAGTTGAGAACATTACACGCTAAATTATTTGCATCAAGGGAGTCGTGAGGTCTCTGGTTAATATAAAGGAGATGGTGTTATAGGTAATAAGAATCATTCTTGAATATCTCTAGAATCAATATCATTTCAAGTGCAAGTTTAGTAAGAGATCATTACTGTGCTTTTGGTTACCGGTTATGTTTCTTAATATAATAAACCTGGTGGAAATGTACATGATAGTTCTATGTCCTCCTCATACCTCTTCCCAAATGCTTAGGTGGGTTCGGGAAATCCTGCAGACTAAGGGTGCCAAGATGCTCCCGTTTTATAATTAGTCATAGAACAAAAATCAGTGCAGTTCAACTTCTGGCCCTGCTATAAGAGCTGGTGGTAAGCCCCCAGTCCTGTGTGTGTCCTGTACTGTACCTACTCCAAAAGAACAAGTTGAACCGATTTGACCAAACACTAGCCAGATCACATCGATGCTTGTCGTCAACCGCGATGTAAAAACTAAATATTTTGTTTTCACTTAAGCATCGAGGTAAACCTCCAAGCAGGCCGCGATGTATCGCAGTGAGGTATCCTTAGGCATGTGCCTGCGTGTCTATTAGCATGTATTTGTTTTACAAGGAGGTAGCGAGCTAAACTGCGATCGCGAGGTATCGCAGTGAGGCATCTTCGGCTTGTAATTACCCCTTTTTTTTTTTTTTTTTTTGTGGATGGGAAATCATCAAATGACTCCTCCCGCTCTGGGTGGAGCAGAAGGGAGTGTCAGACTCTTACTGACTAAAACCCACCCGTGTTCCTTCCTTAGCCCTTTATGTACCAGGGCAGCGGTAACCCTTTCGGACGATCCCGCTACCCCGGCAGGCTTCGGCCCTGTCGGGCCCCGTCAACTACGCTGACATCTCTCTGAGGCGCACGTGGAACACATACGCGCCGTCCGGCACGGGCCTGGTCCTGATCGGACGGAGAGCTACCCATTGCTCTCCGCCCGCAGGCTTGTAATTACCTTTTTTTTTTTTTTTTTTTTTGTGGATGGGAAATCATCAAATGACTCCTCCCGCTCTGGGTGGAGCAGAAGGGAGTGTCAGACTCTTACTGACTAAAACCCACCCGTGTTCCTTCCTTAGCCCTTTACGTACCAGGGCAGCGGTAACCCTTTCGGACAATCCCGCTACCCCGGCAGGCTTCGGCCCTGTCGGGCCCCGTCAACTACGCTGACATCTCTTTGAGGCGCGCGTGGAACACATACACGCCGTCCGGCACGGGCCTGGTCCTGATCGGACGGAGAGCTACCCATTGCTCTCCGCCCGCAGGCTTGTAATTACCTTTTTTTTTTTTTTTTTTTTTGTGGATGGGAAATCATCAAATGACTCCTCCCGCTCTGGGTGGAGCAGAAGGGAGTGTCAGACTCTTACTGACTAAAACCCACCCGTGTTCCTTCCTTAGCCCTTTACGTACCAGGGCAGCGGTAACCCTTTCGGACAATCCCGCTACCCCGGCAGGCTTCGGCCCTGTCGGGCCCCGTCAACTACGCTGACATCTCTTTGAGGCGCGCGTGGAACACATACACGCCGTCCGGCACGGGCCTGGTCCTGATCGGACGGAGAGCTACCCATTGCTCTCCGCCCGCAGGCCCGCGCCTACGGTGGCCGGGAGTCGTCACGCGGCTCCCGACGCCCGGAGCGTCTCCCTCGGCGGCTGAGGCGTGAGGATCTTTCCCTCGCCCATCCCGCCACCTCCTTCGCTAGCATGACTGCTTCGCAGAAGGAGGTGACCGCCTCCCACTCCCTCTCGCCCCGGACCATGGCTTGCACCAGGGCCGGGCGCGAGAGGTCGCCGCCGCTGCCGATCGCCTCTACGAGGACACGGCGGTGCTCTGCCCAAGCGGGGCAGACCTCCACCGTATGCTCCACCGTGTCCTCTGGGCGATCCTCGCAGTGGTGACACCCGGGCGTCTCCTCCCGCCTGATGATGTGCAGGAACCTCCCGAAACATCCGTGTCCGGAGAGGACCTGCGTCAGGCGGTAGGTGAGAGCGCCGTGACGCCTCTCTAGCCACTCCTCAAAGAGGGGTCTTATCGCCGCTATCGTGGCGTGCCCTGCGCTGGGTTGCGATAGTCGCGCCTTCCATTCCACCATGAGACCGCGCCGGAGGTCCGTCCGCTCCGCAGCGATTTGCCGCGGGTGCAGAGTTTCCCCCCGACGTAGTGCCTCCGCGCGCCAGTCATACAGGCGCGCGAGGACTATCGCCTCCAGATCCCATGGTGGCAGTCCGGCAAGGAGGCTTGCTGCCTCGCCCGAGATCGTGCGGTACCCCCGGATTAGCCTTACGGCTACCACCTTTTGGGGCGCGTTCAGGTAGTGTGCGGCTCGAAGCCGCAGTGAACGCGCCCATACCGGGGCCCCGTATAGGGCCATGGACCGCACGACCCCCGCGTAAAGCCTCCGGCAGGAGGCGTTTGGCCCCCTCAGGTTGGGCAGGAGCCGCTTTAAGGCGGCCCCGGTCCGTTCCAGTTTGGGGGCCAAACGTCGAAAGTGTTCGACGAAGTTCCACCGGCTGTCGAGGACGAGACCCAGGTATCTCATCGTATTCTCGACGCCGACGTGAACCCCTCCTACCATCAGTTGGGATCCCGAAGGTGGTCCGTACCGGGGCCCATGAAAGGACATGGCCTCGGACTTGTGCAATGCCACCTCGAGACCCAACTGCCGGATCCTTTCCACGACTATCGCAACCCCGCGTGTCATCGCGTCGGCCGCCGCCTGATGCGACCTTTGTAATTACCCTTAGGTATTGACGGGCCAGTACACTGGTGCTGGGGACAGTCTCCCACAAGAAAGGTGTTTTAAATAGCTTGACAAAGGAAAATGACATCATAATCCCAATAAATAATAATTCTTTGTTTTAAAACTTTCAGAACAAGACAGTTACTCGACTGATATAAGTATTTCACTCATTGAGACGATAAAGGTCTCTACGTCGTTACTCGAACTGCAGCTCAGACGCTAAAAACATTACAAACTAAATTACTGTAATAGCAACTAGCAAGTGACCACATAAGTAAGTAGTGAAAAAGAAGTGTTGAGTTCGTTCTAGCGTAACATGGATCTTGCTTAGAACACGATTGCTAGGTCATTGCACCATTACATGACAAAATCGTGTATTCTAAAATAAAAACTTAAACATAACAAAAACAACACACACACATAAATAAATAACATCACGCTTCTACTACCCGAAAAGGTAGGCATCAGTGTACGCACGACGACATACCAAGCTATACATTACCAGTATAAGCTGACTTCTCATTGCACGAAAAGTCTATTAAATGCGAGGTCAGCTAAAACTGGAAATTACGAGCCTATTGCCATTAGTCAGGCACTCGCCCAGGCCCCGGGCTGCTACTGAGAAATACTACACGGAAAAACTTTGCCCGTCCGGGCATCAAACCCAAGACGCCATGCTCCACTAGACCAACGATACTTACTTATGACGAAATTACTTCAAGTTACTACTGTTATTTGCAAAATTAACAATTGTCTATTCGGAAAACTGCGAGAGCCTACTAATCTTATAACTCAAAGACAACACCAATAATCTAAGCGCTTTCCACTTAACACATGCACAAATCAATTTCACACACTCCACTTCACCCAATCACCGAACAAACACTTAAGTCAACACAATTTTTCCTTCACCCCCCCCCCCCCCCACTCCTCTCTATTCCCGAAATGAACAGAGGAACTAAAGTGAGGTGAATTAATCTGAAAGGGAGGCTGTATCCGGCCCGTTACCAGAGATTGACAAATGATGCGGGCATACGTTCCCGTTTACCTACACCACTGTTTTTGCAGGGTTGCTAAGACGAAATTTATGCGAAATGTACGCCAAGGGATTTGATACTTAATTTGTGGAAGGGGAAGGACTAATTTTGAGTGTGGTTTATTGGAGCAGGTTTTATGTGGAGACTTGAATGACGGTGAGGTGATATGATCACCGTGTTATGTCGTAACCTTGAGATACTTTATGTCTTGGAATTTGATGCGTAATGAGTGGATTTAGAGCCTGTTTGGACTTATCCTGACAGAAAATTTCATACAAAATATTGCAATTTTTTATAGCTCCCGGATATTCACGATGTAAAATACATCTTTATTCGGGCAACGTGTTAAAAACAATGAAAAGATAAATAAAAAAATGCTTTGAGTGTTTAATCTATATTTCCTATGAGATTAAACAAAATACGGACGTGATAATTGACGGAATTGACTAGTGAAAAAAATATTTGTAAAAAGCCGTCCTTGTAAAAATTATTCGTGGCTAATAAACAGAAATAATATAATGTATCAATAACTTAGGGCTGATTTCTTCATCGCCGGATAACTTTATTCGAGGAATAATTTTGAAATGTTGACAGTTATTTCATACAAAAACTGTCAAACGTCAATTTTATTCCTCGAATAAAAGTTATCTGGCGATGCCGCGATGGAGAAATTAGCCCTTAGACAAATATCAGAATAACGAAACGCGCTACTTGGATACATTACTACGTTTCAAAACAAAACAAGACCTTTTCTATTTTGCCAACCCTCGCTGTCAATTTCTCGTTACTAATGTCCAAACAAATAGAATTCATGCTCCACGAAATGGATAGGTACGGGACGAAACAGATAAATTTACAATTGATTACATTTCGCAATTAAACAAACTAGCTCCCAGCAATGGCAAAACAATTGTGATGATGCCGAACTATTGATTTGTGTTCCAGTCCTAATTGCTTGATTAATTGTTTGTTGCTGATTCGCTAAAATTTATTAAAGCATTATTGGAACAATAAAACAGTTTATCACGAATTTCAAGTTTTCAAAATGCTATTATATCAATTTTAGTGTAGATTTATCTAATCAGAAATTAAATTAAATCAATCCGTTGGTCCCGACTATCGTTCGTAGATCTTTGACAATCGTTAGGGGTAGTCAGAAGCCCAACTCTGACAACCAGTCTCAACAAGGGGATATCGTGTTACCCAATAACTGGGACGTGGAGACGAGATAGGCAGTCGCTCCATGTAAAATACTGGTATTCAGCTGCATCCGGTTAGAATTGAAGCCGACCCCAACATACTCGTAGTTGGGAAAAGGCCAGGCAGATTAATTAATTAATCTAGTCGTGTCCCTGTACTGATTGTGTCCCTCTACTGATTGTTGCTAGTTTGGCTGTTATTCGTTTAGAAATATCTTTTATATACCGTGCCACAAATGAAATAAAAGCAGGTTTTAAATGCTTTCACAGAACGAATTAAACGTAGAAACACTCTGGGTGTTTCAAACATGCACTGAGCGTTATAAAACGAACCATAGAGTAAATAGATACAGAAGTATTATATTATAAATTATAACTATGAGACCTGAAACTACTGTGAGTACACACAGTACTCACAGTAGTTACACACATACACGGGTGTGGGTGTACAGTGAATGTTGACAAATGAATTGTAAATACTGTGTGCACCTACTCTGCATGTTGTGTTGTTTATACTGCGTTGTTGATTTCGGATACTGCTAATGAGTACAAAAGATTTCCTTACGAGGTTTCTATTACCGTAAGCTGTAAATCACTGTGGTGGTCAGGTTAAACTAAAAAAGACTTATTGAACATAGTATTTACTTATTAGTTTTGCTCGATATCCGGCCCTTGGGAATCAGGTATTCGACAAGCCACCAAAACAATTTACTTAGTAAACTATGTACGGTCAAGGAGCGGGAATGTTAAGCAATTTTCAAACAAATCCCACATAGCCGGCGCATGTCACCATTTGGAACTGTCATTTTCATACAAATAATGTGTAAGTATAAATTCACCTTAAGGTGCTAACATTCTTTCCTTCACTGTAGGTACCTGTGCTTGCAATTTTGACTTTTCGTGCATGAGTTCTAGAATCTTACATTTGCAAGAAGTTAAACTTCTGGAACTTTTTATTTGATAAACAAACCAAACTCAGAGAAATAGGTTATACTGCAGTGCTCGTTAACAGTGCAGGCACGGTTTTTGCAATATTGCCATTTTAACCCAATATGGAGTACGCTTAGGTATGCGTCGATAGTTTTGAATGTATCTTGAAATTACTGAGTGTCTCGCTAACTCGGTCAGATGATAATGGAATGTAGGATATACCAAAGCAGAGGAAATATTTATAATGACTTTCCCGGTTAAGCTTAAGACAAATGGAACTTTGAATTATTTTTGTATATATTTTTTTTTCTTAAGCGTTGCCCCACACTAGGAATTACTCCTGTATCGTGGGTGCTTCGTGTATCGTGATTATTTTTTAAGACCATAAACAAGCATGTCAGCTCAACTGACCCTTTGTCTCTCTAATATTATTACTAATAAAGTAAAAACTTTGTTGGATCAATCATGGTAACAATAAAATACACCGTTAAATTCAGTCAGTTCAGTCATCATTATGAACAACTTTTACTACGGGACCAACCCTGAAATCGTGAAAAAAAATCAGTTATGCGAACATAAATTTATGGATTAACTGATTTTTTTTTACCTCCGTCACCCCCACGATGGAGGGTGAGGTCCATGAGGATTTCCACCGCGAAACCAAAAAAAAAATGTATGCATCATCATCAACAGCCCAACTTTACTCACTGTTGGGTATAGACCTCTCTTTTCTTGTGCCAATTCCCACGCCCTATGCCAGCCTTATCCAGGTTATTTCCGCAATGGCAACAATGTCATCCGTTGCTATATGTACTGTAACCAATTATTGAAATAGGAAATAAGACCATATTTAACTACACACCTATTTAAGTTTGTTTGTTTTTTTGTACTTTCTATTTCAAAAATTAATAAATGATTTTCTTGTTGGCTTATTCTATATTGTATAGAATACTATGTAGGTGCTCTATATGTGGAACTATGATTATGAGACGATGACTGACCGCACAATCAGTAAAAGACTTAGAGATCGCGACAATCGCAAAATGGCGACCAATTGAAATATTAAAGTGTGTCACAGTGTGCGCGACTGTATCGATTTTTTTATTAGAAGGTAGCAATATTCTTCTTTTAAAAATTAAGAATGGATTCTGTTTCTGCCATGTCTCATCAACATCATAAAAATATAATATTAGTTCAGACCCCACCCTATCTGACCCCTTTCATCCTAATTCCCACCATAATCTCCGTTACACGATCATTATTTAAAGCCATAGCCTAGCTAAATAACCGCGGTACAATAATGGTGTCCTTATTATTATGGTCATATTACCGTCGCACAATGGCTTGACAGGCTTAATTTTGTAGGCTGTATTTACGGACGCCTTTTCTTGGGCTTAATAACTTTGGTTCCCCGGGGAAGTATGAGTGATGTCTGGTGTAGTAAAAATATAGCAGTAATATCAGTTTGTTTTGTGCTTAGAAATATTTAATGGGCTTTCTTTTCTTGACGGCCTGTCACGAATATATTGCGGGTATAACCAAATGTTAGACAAGATAAAGCTTGGACTTTGACTTTGGACTTGGATTTTTTGTAACCGATCTTGGTTTTGCCATTTACATATGATGTAGCACAATGTTGAGTATTTTATTTGAATACTAGCGGATCCGACAGACGTTGTCCTGCCCGAACAGTGCCACTTACCGAGTCCAATTGTGAATCTAAACCATTCAATGACCAACTTAAGCACGAAATAATCATCAAAATCGGTCCAGCCGTTTAAGAGAAGTTCAGTGACATACACTCTTACAGAAGAATAAAAGTATACTAGTAAATATAAAGATCAATTCAGACGTGTTTTTGAAGTTCATTCGAAGTACTTACAGATTCCCAATACATCACATTAAACTGATAAAATTCTTCTCATGTATGAAAAATAGATGTTAGTATGTTTTTTATTTTGTTTGTACGATGACATATCAAGCTACACATTTCCAGTATAAGCTGACTTCTTATTGTACGCAAAACGCAGTAGTCAAGGCAATTTCGTACTTACTTGTTGATTTATACTCCTTGAGGAACTAAAGCCGTGAAGTTTAATTCATGTTCTTTTTCTTATAAAGTTCTTAGCAGTCTACTTTAATTACCTCTCGGTCATTCACCGCAGGACATTATTCTTTCAAGTATCTTTAAGATCATTATTTGTCTATCAAATTATTCAGTTTATTTTGTTTGTCTGTAGCTTTGAACTTCAATACTTTCAAGATAATTGAAGCTCTCAAATCAAGAAATAGATCAAAGGAAGTAAGATTATTGAGATAGGTGCCAAATCATTGGAGTTTGTGCAAAGGTAACAGTTTTGTTTTTCTTATTGTTGCTAACTGGGCGCCAGTTTCGTTGGACTTAGATTGTTTTAAGATTTTGCGTTAGTTTACATAAACTAACGCAAAATCTTGAAACCTACATAACATCACGCCTTTTTTTTTTTTTTTTTTTTTCTGAGTGGGAAATCATCAAATGACTCCTCCCGCTCTGGGCAGAGCAGAAGGGAGTGTCAGACTTTTACTGACTAAAACCCACCCGTGTTCCTTCAGTTGCCTGTGCCAGGGGCCACGGTATCTCTTTCGAACAACCCGCAGCCCCGGCGGCATCGGTCCTGGCGGACCCCGTCAGTTCGTGCTGACAGCTCTTTGAGGCGCGCGTGGAACACAACGCGCCGTCGACCCGGGCCTGGTCCTTACCGGGCGGCGAGCTGCCCATAGGTCAAGCAAGTGACCTCACGACCCCCCACTCCAGAATTTTGACACGCTTTATCTTTGACATTTTTTGTTTGATTGACAAAAGAAAAAATACGTGAAACATCACGCCTCTTTCCCTGAAGGGCTTTGCAGAGTACCAACTGCCAGATTTCACCAGTTATGTTTTTTTAAGTGATAATTTATTTAAGAAACAATTAATCAATTGTCTCTTACTACCTCAGAGTGTACCTACACTACTTTAAAGAAGGATGTCGTATTTACAATTAAAATGTTACATAAGATGTACGTTAAGAGTTGGTTTTCTATACATTTCCGCCATACATTTTTTTGTCCGTTGACAGTGTTTAGAAATTAATTTTGCATCATGAACAAAAATTTTAAAAACATTTTTGATAGATCTGTAAAAAAAATTAAAGTTCTTTTAGAAGTAAGTACTTTTAGCTTTTACTGTTGGACACTACAAATATAAACAATAAAATATTGTGAAAAGAAACATGATTACCTTAACTATTCAATATTAAAAAGAAACAAATTTAAAGGTTTTTATCGTACCTTTACCGAGGTATTTATTTATTTATTTATTTTATTTATTTATTTATTTATCGATGAAAATAGAACTGAATTCTGAAAAACATATTCCTACGAGAAACATATTAAGAGTTGTTATTTAGTTACTGGTTGTTATTTTGTGACATAAAGATTTTTATATTAAAAAAAATATTTAAAATTCTGTCATGACTCTATCCAAATAGCCTCAGATAATTTTGGGGAACCTCGCCATTTTTTTAGCACTGCTAAATGTTTGACCCCGAATCAAAACTCTGTTTAAGGTAGGTCTGTTTAAGTAGGTACGGACTATGGAATAGAGAAAGAATAGCTGCTACCCGCAACTTTGTCTACGATCCACGATGAAAAGTAGCCTATGTCTTTACGCAAGGTCTGTGTGCCAAATTTCATCCAAATTTGTTTGGCCGTTTTAGCGTGAAAGCGTAACAAACAAACAAACCAACTAGATTTCGCATTTATAATATTGGTTAGGAAATTAGGATATTGTTTTGTTTTATAAAATAATAGCAGGTATAATATCCCTGTAGAGTGAATTTTCTTCCAATTCTGTAGGTGCATTATTTATAACACATCTACAGACTTGCGTCCTTTTATACTTATGGCACGTTTGGGAAGTCTGTGCCAGTCAAACATGAGTGACAGTCTCTTTCTAAAACTTGATATAACAACCGGCACCCCAATCATGGAAATCCAAAAGATTTTGAAGAAAATTTATAATCCATTGCTTCATAAATGTTAGAAAAATTCGTCCGCTCTACAGCGTAAATAACGCAATTTACGCAATGAATGTTGTTGAACTATCAACATTTCATTGCTATTGTACGTGTGTTACGCAGTTACCTCGCGGGTACGTGTGTTACGCAGTTACCTCGCGGGTACGTGTGTTACGCAGTTACCTCGCGGGTACGCGGGGCTTGTAGGCTTTTAGAAAAACAAAACAATAACGTTGAACGTTACAATATGGCTTGAAATCAAACATTTTTAGTTTTAAACTATTCCTGGAATATTATGCGAGAGGGAAGGTTGAAAAAGAAACTAAAATAACGATTAGTTAAACAAGTCAATCGAAAAAATATGTTACAAGTAAAAAAAAACATCTTTATTGCTAACATTATTTACAAAAAGCGGTTGTTTTTTGTTCCTACGTACTATGATATTTTAATTAGACCTCTCACAGGTACTTTGGAATTGTATGTCAGTCCTTTGCGAAAGAAAGCAAAAGGGTACCTTCTGTACTTTTTTTTGCTGTATTTTGTAAGAAATTATGAACTACCAAAATCAGAAATTTTCGTCAAAGAAAGTTGGTCATTTTATATTCAAAAAGCCCAAAGCCCTGGAAGGAAAGTGGTAACAGACAGATAGTTACAACAACTGTGTGAGTTTCTAAGAATCATTTCATGCGAAGATGTGTTATCTCTAATGTAATTCCTCTCAGTAAATAGTCCAACGTACACAAACTGTTTAAAGGCACAAGTAGCTAAACACACAGTCCTATTTAGTTTCCAAGAACGCTATACATTATGTACATTATGTTATGGGAAAACTGAACCCTCGCTTATGAGAAATATATTATGAGCATTTCATTTTACTATGTCATGCTCTATGTAATGTTTGAATATATTCAACGCATTTCCAACCTTCTTGTACCTCAAAAGGAGGATGTTTATTGACCAATACAAACATGTAGTTGAATAGTAAACGTGCTACGATTGAATTCTTGGTGCATCATTTCATCTGAAGATGGGAAGGCAGCTGCTATGGGTCTTTTGTGGGCCTGTCTTATGTAATTTTGAAGTTCAAGAAGTTGGCTGATTCTCAACCTGATTTGAATAAATGACTTTTGATTTTGATTCATCTTGCTCTTACATTACTCTCAGAAAACGTGCAATAACTTCTTAAACAAATAATATCAAACAATCAATCGACTCAGCCCATCGCAGTCCACTGCGACACATAGGCCTCTCCCAGGCTGCGCCACAACGCCCTGTCCTCCGCCTTCCGAATCCAGTCTGTCCCAGCCCCCTTTTTAAAGTCGTCGGTCCATCTAGCTGGGGGGTGTCCCACACTACGCTTGCCAATTCGCGGTCTCCACTTCTAGACCCGTCGCCGTGCTACGCCAGCCAGACCGGCCAGCGGTCCTTCGAAAAACATGACCAGCCCCACGCCACTTCAGCTTGCTTATTCTGCAAGCTATGGCGGTAACGCCAGTTCTTTTCCGGATAGATTCATTTCTGATTTTATCCTTGAAAGAAACACAGAACACAGCCCACTCCATAGCGTGCTGAGCGACCTTGAATTTGTGGACCAGCCCGACTGTCAGTGTCCCCGTTTCAGCACCGTATGTCATAACGGGCAAGACGCACTGGTTGAAGACCTTAGTCTTCAAACTTTACGGAATAGGCGATGAGAAGACTTGACGAAGTTTTCCAAACGCTGCCCAACCCAACCGGATCCTTCTTTCGACTTCTTTCTCAAATAAAATAAGCTGTTTACTTTTCCATTATAATAGGAGTTCAGACAATATCAATGCATTGCGGTCCAACCACTTCACAATTCTTTTCACAACGCCAGTTATCTAAAGAACACACGACTGTTCAATTTCCCGACACACCCATAACCTTCAGTAACCTGAATAATTCGTAACGCTGCAGCATGTTTAGATGTTTCCAGAAAACACAGACATACCAGTTGAAGTAAGACTTTAATATCTAAACAGCAGTAACCCGGTAGCCAACGTAACCGGCGTAATGGCGTGTTCAGATGCACGCAAACGACTCGCACGCCTCGCCGAGCTGCCGGGGATTAACTGTTTATTTACAAGCCCCATGCCAAGAGAAGGAATAAACATATGGGGTTTATTCATATGGGATGTTAGACGTAGGTACGCATGCTTTTAAATTTTCATGCGTGTGTTTTAGAACTTGACAAGCCATGCGCCCGAAGGGATTTACCATCGGCGAAAATGACGAACTTTCATTCAATATTTGATCCCCTATTTAACCTCTTTTGGGGGTGAATTTTCCTTATTGATCACCTTCGTTATAAAAGGAACTCTTGTGCAAATTTCAAGATTCTATACTCAGTGGTTCAGTCAGTGCCTTGTCTGTGAGTGAATAATTTTTTTTTTTTTTAAGAAGTTGGATGAAAGGAAGGAGTTTCTGATAAAGCAACGAAGAACTTAGCGTTTTAGGGAAAACTTCAGTATGTAGGTTATGGTAATGGTTCAGTTCCATTGACTCAAACGGTTGACTGATTGTTCAAACGGTCGTGAGCGTGAAATCAAACATAAGTAACACGAATTCATAGTAAGGACTTAATCCAATTATATTTGTCGGATCCCCAATCAAGCATTTGATTGTTACAACTTAGTTTCGACACCAGTGCCATTTCTAGTTGTTATATAAATAAACGTTAATCCAATCAAACTGATTTAGAAATTATTTCGAAGCAAATCGTTGTCCCAATTTCCTGCTTCAATTTAATTATGTATAATTATTCTGCTTTTACAATGATTACGGGGAATTCTAAAAAGGTAATAATATATATAGAGCGTGAGGCCCTGGGTTCCATCCCGGGCATGGTCGGGCAAAATGGCATTAAAAAATTCCATTAGAAAATTTAAAGTAGCAGTCTGAATTTGAGCCTGGTAATAGGCTTGCCCCTATTCGGTATATAGGACACAGGCGAAATGACAGTATACTATTATACACTTCTGCCCACCTGTTTGGGGAATAGAAACGAGATGTTATTTTCCGTATAACTCTGATGCCAACTATTTCGCAGTCTCCACCCGTGCTAAATTGAGAATAGGTGTCCCTGGGGAGAGAGATTCGATTCCCGAATAAAAAGAATCTTGCGTGTCGGTTCGGGTTGTTTCCTTATTTTGCAATGATTTAGTTGGAAGCTTAAGTATTTAGCATACTCTTTTTTTAAGGAACATACATTATTTTTTAACGAAGGCAAAATATTTGAACTCATCTATCTTTTCACAATATCTGGATCACATTACTCATTGCATCTAACCGACCTAAAATGAATTCAGTATCCATAAATAGCCTTTTTCTTCACATAGGTACTTGATAAAAACCCAAAATTAACTCATATTTCCAATACACTAAAACACAATACACAAACATCAAATAAATCATAGAAAAACAAGAAACTTAGTACAATCAATTAAATGAACACAATTGTGGCAATTAATTCCCACCGTCCTAACATAATGGGAAATATTCCCCAAAGCGTCTCCTGCGTCCATAACTCAAGGAGGATCAATGAGTTATTAACTGAGTAATGGCTGCTCCCTAAACCGGGTAACCGGGTATAACAGGCCTGAACAAGGCCGGAGATAAAGAAACCTATTGAAAAGGGCAGGTACGTAATAGCTTTAGGCAACGTTATGGGTTATAGAAGCATAGGGGCAGGTCAAACGAGCCGCTTAGATTAAAATTATTTGGGGAATTTTAAGGCTGTAGAGATAGAAGATTTACTAGGTATTTTGGGACTAGGGAAGTTTACAATGTAGGTATTTCAGAAGATCAGTGACCAATACATGAGTATAGCGTTGGAACAAAAATATATCGTAATATAAGAACGAACACGTAATAGGCGGGACGAACTGGATAGGTTCCATCAAAGGTGGAAGGACTGCGCGGGTCGCGAAAGATGGAAGGAGTGGGGGGAAGCCTTTGTCCAGGAGTAGGACAGAGCAGGCTATGAAAAAAAAAGAAAAAATATATACAATAAACCTTAAACATAAACCAACTGCCTACTTTCAAATGAATAAGGTCAAAAACATCAAAAAGAAACGCGAACAACACAAATCGTTGTATTTACGTACACAAGTGCTTCGTTGAAAACAAATTTCATTCGAATGAACTTTTCGACCAGTATATAAAAAAAAATAACAGTAAAAAAGGCATCACGTAATAAAACCGCATTCGAAACACCACATTGCGCTCCAAAACAAACACAAATCACTGACGTGGATCAAAAAGCTGCAGAGGTGAAGTAGCCATGTTTGCTATGAACTGTAAGCCAAAATGTTCGTTATGTGGAGGCCTGACACAGCCAGACGACGTCGCGACAGGTTATGTAGAACAACACGACTAAATTCCTCAAAGGAGAAGGCACAAGTGTAAGTAAGCCCACATTCAGCAATATAATAGGTATTTAAATCCCTTGTGAAAGGCGGTAAGCCTCTATTGCCACACATCTGGGCACAGATCTGGATTTCGAGCTGCTAATAAGACTAATACAGGGTGGCAGAGACCTGGACGTGCAACCTGTTATCATGGATTCAGTACATGATTTATTTTAAATTCATGCTTATAGTTTGCGTGTACCACCATACAAGACACTCAGTTCAGGAGAAGAAGATGAATGATGACCAAGATGAAGATGGTGGTAATAATGAAACAGTTTTAATTTTACAACCAAGTTCGTAAGCCGTAATTAGACCTTTCGCCACCAGTGGAATCACACAAACAAAAAGCAAGTAACAGGTACATAGTAGAACCTGAAAAATCAATACATATATGTAGAAACTAAAGCAATAAATAAAACAGCAATACATCGCGAACAACACGGCTCACTAATTACAGATCTCAGTTAGTACATTTCCCATTAATCACAGAGTATTCAATGCTAGTATTTGAGGAACCGACAATGGTCTAGATTTAGCGAATATAACGTTTCATTGAGCAGGAATCAATTCTATCCGTATTGCAACTAACTGGTCCGCTTCGGTAGCTGCAAATGAAGACAACTGGGAATGTTGGATGCATGGGCTGCATAATTATGGGAGTGTTTAATTAAGTTACTGTTCTAATATATGTTAACAAGTTAGATGAAAGTAAAACATAGTTAGATGTTTAATCATGTCGAATCTTTAGGATTTGTTGAATGAAGTCATTCCATTTGTGTTTCACAGAGAGATAAAATATTATTTCAATTGAATACAATCCTACTTCCTACTTAATATAATAATAATATTATAAACGTGAAAGTTTGTATGGATGGATGGGTGGATGGATAGATGGATGGATAGATAGATGGATGGATGTTTGTTACTCTTTCACGCAAAAACTGCGAAACGGATTTGCACACGGATGGTTTATAACCAGGATTTACATATAGAATACTATTTATCCCGATATTCCCACGGGATCGAAACTTATGCGGGTAAAACCGCGGGGCACAGTTAGTAAACTATAAAACTCTGATCTTTAATTTGCTAGACACGAATGGCAGCTGCGATCGGCCTTTTTTGTCATGTTCCAAAAAACATCGATCGCAGCTGTTATTTTGGGGCTTATTAGTCGATTCGCAGGAATTTAGTCCAATTGCCTAATACGTATTTCTGAAGTTGTCGACTCGCCCACAAATAAATTAACTTCGTGCGAGTCGCCTATATAAAAAATAATATTATTTAAAAGTGACGATTCGTGCGAATCGATTAATAAATCCATTTTGGTCCAGCAAATAAAAAGTCAGAGCATAAAATATTACTTCTTTAAAAATCTATCTTTTATTAGAATCTATATTTTCATTTGTTACAAGTAAACAATTCAAAACACAGAGCTCTAGCATGAGTGACCTATAAAAATATATGCATGGAAATATAACTTCGTACTGACTATGGAACCTATAAATATGGAAAGGCTGGTGAGCTTCAAAAACCAAGCCTGAAATATAAAGGAAGGACAACCGCTATAAAAATATCAAAGGACTCATGCATAGATTATTCTGTTTATCGATAGATGTGACTTTTTATAGCACAATTTTTGCATGGAAACCAGGTAGCTATTTAATTTATATGCTGATTTTCAGAGCAAAAAAGAATCGATAGGGTTCTTGCTATGTACGAAAAAGAATTAAAATTATAATAACGTATGCACAAAGACTGGAAATGTGCATTTTGTTCTAGCTAGACTAAAATCAAACAAGTTATGATACAGACACTGAACAAAATTCGTCGACCCGAATTTTATTATGGCTTTGTTTACGAATATAAAAATTTCTTTAGAAAAAAAAATAGGTAGATACAATTTTAATTTTAGTGAAACAAAACTCGTAAAAACAACAAGGCATAAAAAGATAATATTCATCAACTTACGTGTTGGGCCAACCTTTGACAGCCTGAAGAGAAAGATGACGGTAGGTTGCGTCCTTTTTTTCTGACATCGATTTTTCAAATTGCCGCGTCACGATTCAAATCGATTGACGACTCGTTTTGAAATCGCATTACGAGGGGTATTGTCAACCCCCCGACGAATTAGCTGACGTCACTTCACTTAGCGGATCAGGTGAATATTCCTATAACATAACTGCGTATTTAAAAAAGCAGTCATCCAAATGATAATTATAAATCATAAACTGCTTGTTAGTTCTCAAAGTCAATTAAACTAAACCTCATATTGGACCGAGCATCTGTTTCGCTGTAAACTATATATGTACATAGTAAAACAGTATTTCAATTAAGTTAATACTCTATATTGATATAATTCAGAGTCCATGTTTAATTCTGGTTCTCAGAACTTCAAAGTCAAAGTCAAATCATTTATTTCAAATAGGCACATAAAAGGCACTTTTGAACGTCAAAAATAAAATTAAAATTAAATTGATTCTAGACGCCCCTTCCAAAAGGTAGTTTTTGTATGGAGAAGAATGGGCAAGAAACTCCACCGTTACTCTTGCTAACAAAACTGTATTAAAACTTACTGTTTTCGGAGAATTTTTAAACTTAAACAATGTAAACTAAAGTAACTGAAACAAGGGTAGAAATGTTATCCAAAATAAAACAAACACCTGTCAACTGTTGAAAACAAAATAAAGCCACGCACTGTAAACTGATGATCGTTCAAAAAGTTCGCCAAACTATTTCCAATTTGAGTCACCTTGTTGGAATAGTGAGAGCCATAAAACTTCATACGTCATCGTTTAGTGGCCGATCAGGGAGCGCGGTTCACGCGTCATTTGGCCCGCTCCCCCTACTTTGGGGGGAAACTTTTGCTTTTCATCGTTTTTGCGGCTCAATATTGTGTTTTACGAACGCTTGGCTAAATTTCTGAGGATCACCCTAGAACGATTTGATTTGGAGATGGATTGAATGGTATTCTTGAAAGCCCCTTTTCTGGGAGGGATACAAAGGTCGTTATTGTTAGAGCCATGGCCAAAACTTGAATGGGTTTATCCTATAAGTAGCTTATCCAATACCAGATTGAAGTTTGTGAAGGAAAATATAATATACAAAGAAACAATATTTTGGAAAGTCGACCTAAGGTTTGCACTGACATTTATAAAAACTGTTATATAATATTAAGCCCTTTTTCAGTATCTTCTTTCCCAATACCTTATTAAATGAAATTATCCAGCATAATCTGCCTATAATGTTCCCACTGCTGAGACACAGGCCTCCTCTCTTCAAGAGAGCCACCCGATGTCCTCACGATGTTTCCTTCACTGCTTTGAGAGCAGTGGTGAAGCGTCTGCCTACGTTCGAACAAACGATCCACGACTCGTCAGTCGGGTCCGTTACCACTGGGCCACCACTACTCTTGAAAAATCATTATTTCAAACATTGATAGATAGATACATCGTTTATTAAGTGCAACCAAAAGAAATAGCAAAACCCACAAAAGCGCAATTAAATGATAAAAAATACACACACACACATACTCACCCATTTTCGGTCTTTACACTAAAATTATATATAATGCTAGGCCAGTATAGTAATAAAGTGACCTTGACATGGAATGGCAGTAGGGTGTGATTGTGGAGCTATAGGTATCACAAACCATGCTCCACCTCCTATCCTGCTTTCTGTGTCCCCAAACATGCAGTCAAAGTGACCTCTGCACTGACACCGACGACGCCGTGGAAGTAGCAAAGTGTTGGAAAACAAGATTTAAAATACAGTCGTGGCAGTGAGACGAAGAAGATATATTATGCTCGTTACGTTCAAATTTTTATTTTTTACCAAAACATCACATCAAAAGACACTACTAAAACGAATGACGGATTTTCCTTGATCAACCTTCCAGACAAATCTCTAACATAATTAACACGGGCATTAACTCCATCAATAGAGTAACCTTCTTCCTTATTTATTATTAATCGTATCAGATCAATAGTAACGCATTGGGCAAACATATCGAGTGTCCCATTAGCGTTAAGGTCTCAAACAATGGAATCTGAGGGTCGGCTGTCGGGACCAATATTGTATCATGAGGATCAATAAATAGGATACGTTCTTGTTCGTACGAGTACAAGTACGTTTTACTGTGTTCTAGTTGTTATGTGGCTTTTGTTATATAGCTTGGTTTCGTATTTAATGGGTTTGTGGGTTAGAATTCATTTTTAATTAGGACTAATAAATTCACAGAATATTTTATTTTTAAGACGAAAATAGAGTTTCATTTTATATGTAATGGCAACTTGAAATTCTCCGAATTTTATTACTGAAAACAGCTTCAATCAAAATATAAATAGAACTTCCTCAAAAACAAGAGTTTTACAAGCAAATAAAAATATAAGTCATGAATAAACAAGCTCGAAAAAAAACATTCACAACACATACAACACTTGACGACCACGAGTTTATTTACTTTGAGTATGTTTCTATTAAAGTGAAATCAAGCGTAAAATCAAAAGCAAAGGATTTTGCTAAGCTCGAAGAACACTTACTTAGAGTTCCTCTGATAATTCACTTTGTGATAAAAACAAGGAACTAACGAAACGAAGTGAATTCTCCTTCCTTCTGGTCTGCTATTGATGGGAACTTTTCATGTGTTTAAGTTGGTTAACTGCGACCCCTTTATATTCTGCGGTGACTTTGGTAAAAACATGGTGCTTTTCTTTTGGCGTCAAACTTTAAAGTTGTGTTAACTTCTGTGTCAGTGGCTGCGGTTGAGAAAACGAGAAGTTAGCGGGTAAACTAGCCGTTTATCATTGTTACTTTTCAGTTACTGAACTAGACCAGTAACTGTGTTGCATATTTTCTATTAAATGACTCACTAAAACCTTGTACTTTTTGCTTTATGTCTCCTCTCTTGAATAATATGTAACATATTATAAACGATTGAGCAGTGGTGGCTGTGTAGTGACTTACGAGTCGTAGTCATAGATTCGTACCCAGACAGGTGCTTTACTCTGTGTGAATAATTTTATTACCACTGCTCTCAAAATGCTTAAGGCAAACGTCGTGAGGAAACCGGCATATCCTAAAACCAAAAACATGTGACATTTACCAACCCGCATTGGGCCCACGTGGTAGATTACAGCCCACTCCCTCTCGAAGACAGGGCGCCTGTATCCCAGCAGTCGGAACATTACAGGCAGTTTAATAAAAAAAAAAAAAAAAAAAACGATTAATGAAGGCGAAACTTTTAATTGACCATCAAAATGTCGTGTTGTAACTCACATTAAATAACTTTTGTATAGATTTTGTATAAAAACGATTTTCGAAATCACAAAAATACCTAATCCCCAAAATTGAGTCAAAGCAAACTGATGGTACGCCCAAAAATGGCGAACAATATCAAGAATCTTCTAGTTCCCGAGGTTGGCACACAACACCTAGGGCTAGGCAAACAAAATCTAATTTACAGACAAACCGTTTGTGGTCCCGGGGGCTCCAGCTAGCAAACAGGCCATCATTTATTCAGCCCCTATTTCTACCAGATATAAATCTTACAAGCTTTCATGAGTCACTTACGGTTCTTGAAAATATCTTTATTAAGTTATGGTGGGTGCCCTGTTGGTCTAGTGATCATAAGCGCTAATACTTAGCATCAGGTCCGCAGGTCGAGCTAAGTGTTACTGGATTTTTCCATTACGATATTCTCAGTAGCAGCCCTAGTGTTGTGCCTGTTGGTGTCACTAGGCTCGCCCCCTCTTACATAGGACTTAAACATAGTTATGTTTAAGTCCTATGTAAGAAATCACTTTTCACCAGTTGGTGAAAAGTGGGTGTACTAGCACACCTCTACCTTACCCTTCGGGGTTTACAGGCGTGATGTTATGTTTTGTAATGTATGGTGGTTTGATAATATTATAAATAAGTTTGCAACATAATGTTTATGATCATGTTTAGAATAAAGTCTAAATGTTACAATTATCATTTCAACCCAAGATAATTTACAATAACTCGAACCATTTTTAGAAGAGCCATATGAATTCTAGCGTTATAAACAATATATTGATGTCTGCTGCGTAGGTACATTTAGCTAAAATAGGCATAAATTAGAGTATATTCTAGAGTGTCCGTGACAGCTACATTACACACTACTAGTATGTACATACATTGTTGCTTAAAATAGATCTAATTAACGCTTTACCTTGAATAAATTTTCTTCAAATTGTAGGCTTCTATTTATAGCCCTGCCTTTGATGCCTCATCTTTGCTTCGTCATGAACAAAACGTGCCTATCCATCAATAAATACCGACCACTGACCGACCATTACATAACATACACAAGACACTCGACACGGCTCATAGAATCAATGCGAGAGAGAATCAATCCATTTGGCTACTACCCCCTTAAAGTATCTATAAACTGCTCTGTTACAAAACAGACGATTCATCCAGTGTGTGTGTGGATGTGAGAATGTCGGGTTTATTGTGGCTTAGATTGATTCTAGCTAACATATTCATCCGTCAATGGATGATATGTCTTGTGGTTCTTGAATAAGAATAATGCACTCTCATCTTAAACGTTATTTCTTTAAGTGAAATGAGAGAGGAATATAAAAACAAGCTTCTCCTATGAGGGGTTACAGATAAAATTACCAGGATTTGCAAACTGTAACAAACTGCATTTGCACACACACACACATTCATTTCACAAACCTGTAAATGTTGCTATGAAACTGCATACACTTTTGAATTACCTAACTTTACTTTAGTGCCAAACCAAAACACCAGCCAGCAGAGCAGTTGTAACGTCAAAACATTTAAAACTAACCTCTAATACCCACAATTTAAGACACTAGATCAGATTAAACTAAAGCAACACGTTGAAAATAGGGTTGTAAGGGAAACTCGGCTCCGCTTTTGCTAATGCGAAACTGCTGCGAGAGCTCGTACCTCCGCCTCTGAAGTTTTTAAAGACATGTATTTAATCAAACCTATAATAATTCACATTTTGCGCTCCTAAAAATATTATTGAACACTCTAATGATCTCTTTTTGTAAACCTCAAATAATTCCTATTTTGTGGTCCTAGAAATACTAAGTAGCCAAATAACTGCGACCAACTTGGATGTAGCTCTCGCCAGCCACTGCCGCGGTACAGCTGGCTTCGTTAGCTTGCTTTTTTTTTTCCGGGCTGTAAAATCCTCATAGATGTCCGACGCCCTGGGGAGGGCGGCGCTGTCTGTCAGACTCTTACTGACTAAAAACCACCCCGGTGTTCCATCTCACGCCTACGCCGGGGGTTGCGGGAACATATGATCCTTCCACAACCCCCGACTGGTCCGCCAACGCGGGCCTCCTCGGGTCAGGCGGGGAGGGAGGTGTTTGACTCCCCCCGCGACGTCTAAGAGGGGCGCGCGTGGAACACTACGCGCCGCCACCTCGGGTCCTGATATGTGGGGGGTGACGGACGTACCCGAGTCCGTCGCCCCTGGACCCATTTAGAGGGGCTGGAAGAGGGCGTTGTCTGCCCTCCGCCGATGCCCGGTGCACCTGCTGCGGGCCGGGTGAGTGGACGAGATCTCCCTCTCCCTTTCCGCAGCCTCCTTCTGCGAGACGACCGTTTCGCAGAAGGAAACCACCGCGTCCCAAGACTCTTCGCTTCCGACCATCGACTCGACCACGGCCGGCAGCGACAGGTCACTGCCTACTTCTGAGATGAGGGCAGAGAGATTCTCTGCCAGCGTATGCCGCGCCGTGTCCTCGCGGCAGTCGACGCAGTGGTGACATCAAGCGTCCGGCTCCCTGTTTATGGTCACAGCTGTAACCTAACCTAACCCATTTGTTCGGGATGCCCTAGCTTAGTTACTGTCACCAATTCGGCTAGCGCGTGACTGGTCACAGTTCCAACCTAACCTGTTTAATCGGGGTACCGTAGCTTAGTTTCTGTGACCAACTGAGAAATGGCCAGAGAGTAAAAAAAGAGGCTCAATTATTAAAAAAGTGTGCATCATTAGAAGAGCAATAAGTTTTTAGACAATCCGTACAAAGGGTGGACTCCTAACCAAGCGAAGACCCCTTAATTAATGTGGTGGTGACATAACACGAAGTATTAAGTATTTGTTCCCCTGTCACCACCGCCTTCAGATTCAGAACCAAGGGAGTAACTGCTTAATGGAGCCGGTTTAATTTATGAACTACTAAGATACTGCCTGAAAGATGACAAAGCAGCAAGTCTGTTTTAATTAGCAAGTCTGTGTTAATCTTTTTTTTTCACTTCAGCTTCCGCTAAGATGGCCTCCGTTACGTCCCTAGTAGAAAAGAGCTCCAAGTTTTAGTGGCAGTGACAAAGTTGCAGGTTTTACTACATTTTAACGTATCTTAGTGGCCGGGCCAACGGTTAGTGCGCCATAATGTGGGGAGATTCAATTAGGATACAAGTTATTTTGCGAAGTGAATAGTTTTGTAGTTTAAAGAGGCGATGAAGTAAGTTTGAATTCGAATGTGTGAACTTCTTCCTAAGACTACCATATCCTGCATCCTGCTTCATTTAAAAGATTTGTACCTTAACAAAGTATACACTGGCCAGTATCAGAAAATGCAAGAGCGATCTTAGCAAACTATCTAGAAACTTAATGCTAAATAGTGTGGATAGATACTCTACTACGGAGAGATCTACGAGCAACATAAAATGATTAATTTTTAGAAAACTAGGCAAAGTAACTTATATTATCCTTTGAGCCAAGTTCTCCTTAGGCGCTTGAAAGGCACTTACAAAGACGTTTCTTAAGAATTCTAGTAGCATCTCTTGAAAACTAGCATGTGTTGAAAATAACTATATTTCTTCCGTAAACGAAGGAATCTTTGAAGAGCTTTCAAATCGCTAAGCGTCTCTCTGTTACCTACATACTGGATGCGGGCGGTGCCTCGTGTAGTATATCCGTGCCGTGACTACTATTATTATATTCTGTAAAAATCTCACTGCGACAACATGGGTGAAGTGACCTCGAAATGAGTCATTCCATCTGATGCTAGGGATTACATACACTATTGACAGCTCACTTCATCATAGTTTTTGCAGTATAGACCGGCTGGTGTAGGTAATAAGACAAGTGAACCGAACTTGCATTCACTTAATTCATCATCAATTTATTTAGAGAACGACTAAAATGATTTTATAGGGTGCGTCTCATAACGTATAAGCTCATTTGGTCTAATTTCATTTTATTATCGTTCATAAGATATAATCAACGTGAGATATACCAACTGTTGATATAATTTCTTTACATATAACATTTATTTATTCTAAAACATAATTACTATAACGTTGTTTGATATAACGTTTATGTAATCGACAATCATTTGGTCTGACGTTTAATATGTATTATTGTTTATTTAATAGAAAATTATTAGGTCTAACGTTTAATATATATAAAAAACGTCATTATGGTTAACACCCCGACTCAGAGTACCCCGACTCGGATAGGTTAGGTTAGAAGGCTAAGGCGGGAGCGAAGCGGAGCGGAGATCCTGTCTTAGCCTTCGTAGTTATTTTTTTTAAACCACCCAGAAATAGGCGCCCCGCGCAGCAAGGCTCCGTCGACCTATCTTCATCATATTAGACCAAACAAGTTTTATATCTTTTGAGTGGTATGTGAAACGATTTTATATTGAATGTATGTTATCTTATAAAAATTAGTTATTTTAAAATTATATCAATCGTTCATTTTATTAACTAATCGCTATATTAAATAAAATTATAGGTTCCGTTATTATTATGTTGTTAATATAAGAGATTTTGTTGTTATATCATCTATTACTTACTCGAGTTTAATGATAAAGTCAGATTTGTAGTATATTAATAACAGCAATAAGTAGGTAGATTTCTCAACAAAAAATCGGGACACATTTTAGTGTAGACAAATAGTTGGTGTATTACAACGTAATAATTTATACGCAGCCTTTGTGGTATTCTGACATACAGAATATTATTATCTTAATCTATTGAAGATCTACACATCTCCGAATTTGTCATCAGCACATGCATATTTATTACACCTTCTTCTTATAAGTTTTTGTGTATTTTATTTTTATTTTATACGTCACTTGAGGTGCAAATAAACTTATTTAAAAAGTAGATCTATGTGACATGTTTGCTACTTCGTAAATCTTGCATACCCATTAAAATGAAAGCCACCAAAAAAAAAGGCCCAAAAACGTCATATACCTCATCAACAAAAACGCTCACCAATAAAAATATCATAAAAGAATTTTACTCCAGTGCCATAAGCAAGTGAAATAGCCTATCCGAACGCTCCACATACTCGGAGCAACAATAAACCCGACACTTTACTTGTGCTAGCCGGCCCGCATACCTCTTAGAAACTTCGTTTGCAAATCTACATAACATTGCAGACAGAGAGTAATCAAGAATACTTTCAGGCACTTATGTAACTTGTAAATACATGTTAAACGTGTTTTACTTTATATTCGTTTCCAACGGATATATTCCGGAAGCGGATATCTGATATTTTATTTAAGGGGAATGACTGAGGAAATGGAGGAGGAAAAGTGAATTTAAGTAGGTAGCTAAATTCTGTAATTTGTTCTGTTGTCATGGTATCGAATGTCACGGTACCTATCCTATTACATTTTTGTTGATTTTCAGGAAGCAATATCATACCTTATATATATGGTTTCATTTGGCCTGTAAAAAGTAAGTTTTTCCTTAAGGCGCCTGAGTTCGCCCGTAAAAAGTAATTATGAATGAAGGACTCGTCCTTCATTCATAATTATTTTTTATGGGCGAAGTAATAGGTACTACTCCCGGGCTTCTTCTTTCCTCTTCCAGGAATTATTTTAAAAACTTGCGCCGTAGACATACTAGCCACTATCCCAACTTACGCCTTCAAACAGTTTGGGCCTGGTTAGGTTAGGTTAGAACTTCAGGCACTTGATCAATTTGTATGTTCGGTTAACATTCGTTACCAGGCAGCCCATTCCACCTTACAAAAAAGAAGCAACAACCAAAAACAAAACAGAACTCATCACCACAAATCACTAAACGCATTTAACGCTAAACGTATCTAAATCTAGGACGAATAAAAGGCACAAGGCAGATGTGAGTGGAAACGTCGGAGCCACAATAGTACAGGCAACTAAAACTAATACTGGCCTTATTGGTGATGTTCTTCAGAAAGGTCAGATGCGGAGTACTCCCAACCGGCGGCGGCGTGCGTGAATGGCCAGATGAATGAACGTAAACGAGGCAAAAGGAGTATGTAAGGATCGCAGCAGTTGACGTTCTGCAGTTTCTGCCCACCCCCATGGGAAGAAGGCGTGAGATGTATCTAAAACATCATTCTGTCTCTGTCATCTTCAAACAATTGACCGAAATAGAATGATGTTTTAAATTTGTTTCAAGTTTATTGTTTGGTGGTGCAAGTGGACCCTAGTCTACATCCGACTCACACTAAACCTAATGATATAAACCGCCTCACAGCAAACAATAGGTAATTAAAACAAAATTAATAAGCTCAACTGACGCGAGCGCACCGCGTCATCGTGTCACTTCGGAATGTCATTACGTCACGTCCCAAAAACTAATCTGAGTAATATACAGCCAGATCTCCTATGATTTATTACGATTTCTATTGTTATTAAATTCAGGGTATAATTGGGATTATTATGGTAAGCTGTTGGATCGTTTTGAGACTATAGATTATGGTAGTCTATTGAAGGCTTTGAATTGTCTGGGAAACTCTTATCCTGGTGAATTGGTAACAGGTACGAGGGATCATTTCACAATGATAATACGGGTCTCCCTTGTTTCATCGAAAAGAAATTGCCAAATTATCACTTCCCAAAAAACGTTTCGCATAATTTCATTTGCCAAATTATTACGTAGCAAAAAATCTATTCACAAATAATCGTAACGCAAACCTAATGTTTGGCAAGTTAACGTTTAAACAATGACTTGTTTACCAACTAGTACTTTTACCAATTTTTATGTAGTCAAATATTTCAGTTGGAATAACTCATTTTACGCAAAATAAAATTTGCCAAATATTTAGTATAGTTTTCAATTAACCATTTCTATTCAGTCAATTGTTATAGTCTAACTAGTTCAGTCTCGGGTAGCCTGTTTTTTTTTCATTTTTTTTTCTATAATAATCTAGTCGTTTCTGGCACTCGCCGGCCGCTGCCCCGGGACCGCTCGCTTCGCTCGCTCGGCTCATGCGTAGGAGGTCAAGATTTTAACCTAACCTAAGAATGTTGTTTTTAATAATTAACCTCGTCTAACTAGTTTGGTTCTCGACAGCCTGCTAAAAATAATCTCTTTTTTTCCATATTTTTTTTCTATACAATCTAGTCGTTTCTGGCACTCGCCGGCCGCTGCCGCGGTACCGTTCGCTTCGGTCGCTCGGCTCGTGCGTAGGAGGTCAAAGTTTTAACCTAACCTACCCTAAGCATTTTTTTTTAAATAATTAACCTCGTCTATCTAGTTCGGTTCTCGACAGCCTGCTCAAAATAATCTCTTTTTTTTCCACATTTTTTTCTATACAATCTAGTCGTTTCTGGCACTCGCTGGCCGCTGCCGCGGCACCGCTCGTTACGCTCGCTCGGCTCGTGCGTAGGAGATCACAGTTTTAACCTAACCTAACAATTTTTTTTTTAATTAACTTCGTCTAACTAGTGCGGTTCTTGATAGCCTCCTAACAATAATCTCTTTTTGTCCTTATTTGTATTAAATAAATGATTATATTAAAATAAAATTGCATTTTTTTATTTAATAACGCCCAAAAATCTTATTTTTGTCTATATATTTGCCATAACAAATCATTTGATCAAACGTTTATTGTCTAAAGATTGTTTGCTGTAATAAATCATTTGATTAAAGACCAAATGCCTAAATGACAGTATCCTTGATAATATTCTGCTAAGTAAAAATTTGACCAAATGAAAAAGTGCGTACTAAAATTATTCCAAACATTGCATGGCATAAAAAAAGGTTACTAAAATTTGTTTCGGTAGTGAAATTTCGGCAAAATCTTTTGGGCAAAACGGCAGGATCCCGATAATACTTGACAGTCAGCAAGATTAATATTATTGTCGGCAATGAAACCCTATACTACGCCTTAAGGCGCAAGTAGTGGGAGCACTGCTACGCGTTTTCGTGAATCAGAAAAGTTTTCTAAGTTACTAACTAGAATTTAAGAAGATTTTGTGCAATAAAATGTTTATCTTATTCTAATTAGTTTTCTTGTTTAGTTTTGTTTATCAGTTTTCATATTTTGATCTAATAAGACTGATTAAAGTAGTGAATGATGATATGGTTAGAAAGGGGGTGACTGCGGAGATGGCGACTAATAGAGAAGTATGGAAGAACAAATAAATTGGGATAAGGGCAAGAGAATGATGAATGAAGGCTTTTGTAAGGTATTTTTTAGAATAACGCAAGGATTATCATATGTAATTACGTAACTTGAATAGTTATATTATGTAAATAATTTATTAATTATAAATGCTAAACTAAGTTTGTTTGTTACGTTTTCACACTAAAACGGCTGAACGGATTTGAATGAAATTTGGCACAAACATAGACCATGAGCTGAGTAAGGATATAGGCTGCTTTTTATCCTGGATCGCAGACGAAATCGCGGGCAACAGCTAGTAATTAAATATATGTTGCTCCATAACATCAGCTATCTGCTAGTGAAAGTCCTGTCAAAACCGGTCCAGCCGATTCGAAGATTAGCCGGAACAAACAGACAGACAGACAAAAAATTTAAAAAAATATTCTTTTTTATAAGTAGGTAGCTTATATATTTTCATACACATTTAGTAAAATCCGTTATTTTGATTTTACAAACAGACACTTCAATTTTAATTATTTGTATAGATAGGTATAACAGACGCCAGCACATCAAGCTACCCGAAACTGTCAAATTTTCCCAGTCAACCTTGAACCTTAATGCTTTAGCGATAAAGTTGAAAATCTATTAAAGAAATTTGACAGATTGTAGTAGATTCATGTGCTGTCGTCTGTACCTATTTAAAAATTAGCATCCCGTTGAACTGGAAGCCGACCCCAACATAGTTGGGAAAACGTTTGGCAGAAGTATTCTGTCCAATTCTATTTTTTTATACATACATAGCACTTCACTCGCGACTACGTCCGCGTGGATTTCGTACTTTCTCCTAAGTTTGTTAATCCATCCTTCAAAAGGTAGTTTTTTGAAAAAAAAGATTAAGATCTTATAATTTATTCAGAAAAGATCCAAGTTTATAAACGAAAGGAATAAAATTGTTCATATAAACTATATCCTCCCTTTTCACTGTTTTTTAAAAAATCGTTTGGTACGTTTCAATTGTTTGCCAAAAAGTTATTTATACCCAAAAGACTTCCCTGTAAAATTGACTACCTCTTTTTAGCCCGTCATGGGTAAATTTTCGCAAAACTTTGATACACATTATTCTTTACTTTCGATCCTAGGTATAAATACTGAGTTTCGAATAAATCGGACCGTGCGCAAAAATTCTTCCATACAAACTTTAAAACCCCCAAATACCCTTTCAGATTAGGTAGTTAAGAAAAACAAAAAATGGCAAACTTCATAATTTACTTAGATAAGTATTCGTGCCAAGTTTCAAGTTTATTAACTCAAAGAATAAGATTTTTAATACAAACAAAATCCCCCCGTTTCACCCTCTTAGGGTGGAATTTCGAAAAAACCCTTTCTTAGTGGATACCTACTCTTCACGAAAAACCCACCCTCCAAATTTCATGTCTCCAGGACCAGCGGTTTAGGCTGTGCGTTGATGTATCAGTGCTAATTGTGATCACCCATCCTAGTTGGAACCACGACCGGAGTTGCAGAACATGAGTTAGCATTACGACCACAAAGCCATCGAGCTTCTCACTCATTCCTCATTGTATTATATACTTCAATGATTAGGTAATACCTACGGAAAGTTTCAGCCAATTCAACTGATCGGTTATTCTATAACATTTTATACGAGTACCTATGTTATTGTTTAGATTGATATTACTTTTTTATTTATGAACCGATTGAAATGAAACAAACACTAAATTTTAAGTGGAGCAAATTAAAACGCATTAATGAAAATCGCATTCAAATCGGGTAACCCGTTTCTTAGATTAGCGTGCACAAACGTACAGACAAATAGACAAAAATTCTAAAAATCATTGTTTTGGGTTCTATTTCGTTCATAGAGCCCCCCTATAATAGTGTTTCTTATATATCTTCCATGTACAGACAGCGACCAGTTACGATTTTATTATATGTATTGATAACATTCCAACTGGATTCAATAGAATAGACAAATAGAAGTTATGAGGAGTTTTTGTTCTACGAAAAGCAAGCGTGGTATGTGCAATGCTCAGTTCTTTTCTGTATGAGACAATGCCTTTGAGCTTGAAGTGACGATATTAAGTACCGTAGTGTGTTGTTTACTTAGTGCTTTTAAAACACGTCCATTGTTGCCTGGCCACTTACACACCTAGGCATATGGGCTCCATACCATTCCTCGGTTGATTTTCTCCCAAACATTTTATGTTCTCTCATTACCGATCCAACCTACCTTCGTAAAAACAAAAGGTTCAAAGGAGATTAGATGTCAATTACATCAGTATTAATTGTCGGTGATTATTCTCGCATTGGCTTGCTCAGCTGTCGTCGCAAACGACTTCGATTATCACTGACAGATGCTGATTAAAACGTTTGGGAATTGACTAGCTGCGGAATGATCATAGTAATGATGATTTTGACACTTTACTGACTTAGAGGTACTTGGGAATATAACGCTTCTAATTGTGATCACAAATTGATATGGCTTTTGATTACCTCCTGCGCGTGTCTCGAATAAATTATTATTTTTCTTTCTTTCTTTTAACAACTTTGTTACGCCACTCTAGTAGAACAATTTCCATGAAAACTTCATGGAAATTGTTCTACTAGAGTGGCGTCGCGCCTGTCTACAGGAGCTTTTAGTGCTGCAAGACTTCGGTAGAAGTGGCAATACCTTTCTTTTTAGCTTTAACCTGTCTGAATATACTTCTTAGCCGGTTGAATGACGTTTACAGAAACAATTAAAAAGCCATTTTATCTCGCGTGGATCCACGTTATGCATATGCATACGAAGGGTTAAGGTCGATTTGAACCAAACGAGCGAATGCATAATTGCACATTATATCGCCACTTTGCCAAATTATTTTTGTGTGCTCAGGAATGAGGCATTCCTCCGTCACACTATCCATACTCAAATGTCCACCTCTTGGTTTGATTCAATGATTGTTTTATCTAACACTACTTTGACAGAATAGAGACAATCGGGTTGATTATTTTTTTAAATGTTGCTTATCCATCACACTTAATTCATCATCATAACCATCATAACTATCTGAAGCTTCCCAAAATATTGCCAGCAATGTGAACTACGTGCTCGACCAACGGAACGGATCGTAATCTAAAGACTAATCACACTTTTACGTCAACCATTGGTATTTATATCCACCCTTTACAGTGCACCACACTACACTCCATTAAGACATTCCAATTGACTTCCAAACCCAATATACACTTAAACTAAACGATGCCCCAAACAGTTTGCTCGGTATCAGTGTCCGAATCGATACCGATACCGAGTGGGGCAGTAATTAACGCGGACCAGTGTGTGGTCGCAGGCAGAATGTAATCACAACACGGCCGATAACTGTCAGTCTGATGTGTATGAGGACGGGCTGCTGAGATAGTAGGGAATATGATGAGATGAGGATGGGAATGAAAATGGAATGAAGTTGAATAGTGAACGGCTTCACCGTGAAGAGGATGGGCAGAAATCAAGCGTGCTCTACGCAATTTAATTGTGAATTTATTTATTTAATACTTCAAGCACAGATATATACAGAGGTGGACTTACTGCTACAGGCATTTTCTACCAGTCAAAATTTGGGTGATGCAGAGACAAACAATGGTAGGGGGAATCATATAACGCAGATGTATTTTTTATTGTTGATTGTTTGTTTGCAGATGTGGCAAAAATAGATCACATAATATTTCAGGATAGCTTGATCTATTTGAACATAGCAAACGATTTTTGTATCTGTTTTAAACTTTCATAGTATTAGGTACTGTCAGTGTAAACATTTTTCATTTCCAAATTCAACAAGTAGGTAATCTAGAAATAATTCAAAGGACATGGATAAAGTCTGGCCTAGTATAGCCAAAAAGTTTGAAATCCCACCACAGCTTTCGTTACTTAGGCAATCTGCAGGAAATAATTAAATTTAAAAAAATATTATTTTGTTGCACGATGATTTTGAAGTATTCGAGGAGATATTTATGTTGCCAGTTTTAGAAATTATTGTATTCATTTGAATATAATTATATATAATTGCAATAATTCAACTGCAGCCTCAATCGTTACACTCCTCTATCGTACACTTTATTCAAAAGTGACTACGTGACTTTATTATATATCAGCAATCCAAAATTCAGCTGATAATAATTTCAACAGCTGCACTAGAATGTAACACACATTCAAGCAAATCAAGATCAACGGTGAACCAGTAATGAACGCCACCATTTGGGTCGTGTTACAGGAATTTAATCACAACTACAAGCAATAACTGTCACCGTGATATATAGCAGCTGAATGTGACAGCTTATGGAGTACGGAGATGTTACTTAAATGGTGGAGTACTGGGTTAATTCTGTTTAGCTATTTTTGTTCAGAAATTGTTAAATGTTGTTGGGGTCGGTTCGATAAGGCTAAGAAAAAAATATTTTTAGTAAATGTATCGTGTGTAATTGTTTTTTTTTGTTTGTAACTCCATGGTTGCTCTAGTGGCCTTGAATGTAAATCTAAAAGTTTCCGTTCTCCTATCTCCTAGGATTCTAAATATTATAATAGGTTTATTAGATATATAGCCATTTGTTTACTAACTATTAACACTTTAAAACGGCTAAAAGTTTCCTGAAATTAGCCGTTTTCGAGTGTTAATAGTTGTTGAACAAATATATTAAGAATACTATAAATAGATGCCTACTTACGAAGGCCTTTAGACCTATCATATGTATTATTTATCAAATAAAAACGTTACCTAACTGAATCATACGAGTATAGGGTACAACATAATTTTTTCTAGATTTGTTATTTAAATGTATAGTGTAGGAGCTAGCGCACTTTTTAGAATTACGCCTAATACAGTAATTACGGCAGAATTGTGGCGGTCAGGTTAAGCTACGCTTGCCGCGGTTTGTCCGTGGATGGGTGACCATCTTTACATACCCTCTGTGCCTTGGAAAGCGCGTTAAGCTGTTGGTTCTGGCTGACATTCGTGGATCTTTGAGAGTCGTTACGGGTCGTTAGAAGCCCGAAAGTCTTAAACCCAGTCTTACCAAGTAACTGGGTTGTGGAGGTCGGTTAAGGCAGTCGCTCCAAAAAAAAAAATGTGTGCCAGCTGCATCCGGTTAGACTGGAAGCCGACCCCAACATAGTTGGGAAAAGGCTAGGCAAATTGACAGTAAATACGGGAGACCACGACCGTTCTATAGACCGCTCAGTATTATTGTGAAAAGTATTTGTTTCTTCATCAAACACCTGGAAAAATCTAGGAGAGTCAAGTGACATGTGAGTTACTGTGATTAATGAGCATCCTCGAGATTAACAGCGAGTCACTCCACTACGTGGTTGTGTGACACGAATGTAATCACAACTACAAGTAATAACCGTCGCGGTGACAAGCTCGAGTTACTGCACTGATTAATTGTTTGTCTTGTATTAAATAGCATTGTCACGTGGCTCGTTTGTTGTGGGGTTGATGTTGAAAGAAAATAGGTTCATTATTTGCACTTAACGTGACTTAAGGTGGAAAAATATGGGAGGCCTTTGCCCAACAGTGGGACAGTAAAGGAAAGAAAAAACGTGACGTATACATATAGGGTCAAATAAAATTAGCTAGCGAAACTCCGCAGATGTGATAGGTGTTAATATCTAAACACGACAAAATAAAAAATAAAATATTTTATGATAATATTTTCTTGGAACCTTAGATGGGTATGAATCAATATCTAAACAAAAAAAAAAACAGATTTTTAACAACTCATACCTACTTCAAGTACCAGCGGTCATTGACCCCAAAGAAAGGATCATCAATTTCTTTTTCGTTGTTTCATGTTTAGATATCGATAAAAATATTATAAATATAATATTTTTTCACGTCCGCGTAGTTTCGCTAGCTAATTTAATTTGACCCTATATAGAAAAGATTACAAGAAATCTTTCTTTTTCATGTTTGCTTTGTCATGTTTGACAATAAAGCTACACATAATAAAATTGACTACCAGAACTTTTGTTAAGTACTTGTTGACAGGCCTACAGTGCCTAATATATACCTATTAACACTAATATAGAAAAATTGTAAAAGCCAATAATTTTAAAAAGTGACCGTCGTGTTTCTTGCGGCTCTTCTCCATAGGATACGACCAATTGGACCCAAGTACAGAGCTTCTGACGTTTCATATGTGTCCATTTAGCCAATGTCATTTTGAATTTACGTTTTGTCTACCAGCAGAGAACATAATTTAGATACGAAATTAGTGAAAGAGGGAAGACATGAAAGTCATCTCCAAGCTTCGAGATAGGATACTCTACAATCTATATTGAAGTGATAAAAACTTTGAATAAGTTAGCTTCGTAGTTTATAATTATATCAGCATATCTCATAAAGTTTTTCTTTCTAATATTCCGTCCTAGTGACGGAAGTTTTCCGACTAAGTTTTATCTAGTTTGCAAGGTCTTATGATGTTTACTGGTGCGTAGAGAGGCACTCAAGAGTAGGATTTAAAAATATTTACAGTTTTCTTTGATGGAACATCTAGGTTAGAGTATTTTACATAACCATGGTTTCTCAACTTTCTACCTGTCGGGAACTCGGAACCGTCTAAGAGTTTTGGTTAATTTTGATCGTAACCTTTAAGTAGTGTAGAATACTTTCAATGATTTTTAATAATTGCAGTGTCGCTAGAGAATTAGTGATTTTCAACAAGTAAAAAAAAAATTAAAGTAAAAATTCATTTATTTTCCACACTAATCAAAACACAGTACTGACATTATTAGAATAGATGGAGTAGACTGGAGCCTAAACTAGTGCAGCCTTGTATTTCAGGACTCCAGGTTTTCCTCCCGCGGTGAGTGAGTTGGTACAATTAATTAATAAATGACAACTAGAGGTGCAATTAATATATGTTGTGTATGTTTGTGTGAGTGCGTGTGTGCGTTGTGAGTGTGTCTTATCAGGTTTAAATAATCTTTAACATTTTAGTCCTTTTTATGAATAAGGAATAAAAGCTTGTTTTTAAAAAGTTTTTTTTTCTTTTAATTTTTATTCTAGACCATGCCGGTTTCCTCACCATGTTTTCCTTCACTGTAGCGATCAAAACTCATTTCATCCCTGTATTACATAAAAAGTGGCCATTTCCCTCAGTCAGACAAAATAAAAGCAGTGCCAATATGCTAAAAATAAATCAAAAGTTTGCCTCGTCAAATCCGATATAAGCGAAAAGCATGGGCGGAACTTTTCACCGAAGCAGGTAACTAAATTAAAACTTCCTGGTTGACATTAAGTAGAAATACGGACGCTTCATAAAATGCTCAGCGTCTCAGTACCTTATTTACTGAGCATAAAAAAATAAGTACTCTTTACTACTCTTTGAGTGAATCGTAAGTTGAAAGTTAATTGGCATTTCAGTCAAAGCAAAATAATTACCTTGAAGACGCTTCAGAAAGTGGAGGCTTTTTAAGAGATGCGAACTGGTTTTTTCCAGTCTAGACGAATTTGTAGGGACTCTGCTAATTTGGGATCTTAATTTGAATTAGTTTAGGTCGTCATTTTTTTGGATTTTCATTTGATGTACACACATATTTTGTTGAAGTAATCTTATACTTAATTGATTTTATTTTCAATATTCGATTATGTTGGCTATATCATCGAATACTTCTACCTCGTTTCTATAGCGTAAACCTACGTATAGTAAAGGAAGCTATCATACCTTAATCACGGTATTCCAATTACAGTACTTATGCGGAGGATTCGAGCCCATCTCTAATAACAGGTAAATTATAATTACTACTAAACATAAGCATTATTAGCCTATAACATTCCCACTGCTAGGAGACAGGCCTTCACTCTGTGAAAAAGAGTGGGCCGTAATCCACCACGCGGGCCCAGTGTGGGTTGGCGGGTGTCACATGCTTTCGAATTTTTGGTTCTACGACGTTTCCTCACGATGTTTTCCTTCACCGTTTTGAGAGCAGTGGTGAAACAATTTACACAAAGTAAAGTGCCTGCTTGGGTTCGAACCCACCACCTACAACACGTAATTCTCGGCCTATACCACTGGGCCACCACTGCTCTAATTACCAATTACTTTAGGATAACCCACAACTGAAATCCGTAGAAACCGGACCGACCACGATATAAAACGCAACACCCAGAGCACACTCTCATCACTCAAATCAGAAAAACAAAACACGATCCTACTCACAACCAACATCCATATACGTAGCATACGCCACCAAAATCCCCGTCTCTAAACCAAACCGCAGCGCACCGACACAATAAGAAGAAGTGGTCAGCTGTAAAAACTCCCGAGTCCATTTAATTGAGTATGCAAAGCGGCTAGCGGATTCAGCGCCTTTGAAGTGCCCTCCCTTTATCTGACGTCAGTCTACCGTGCCGCGTATGCTATGTGTGTCATTGTTTTTTATACGCATTGGGAAGTGTATATGCATTGAGAGGGATTGTTATTGAATATTGAACAAGTTACAGTGGTAAATGGTAAATACAGTAGCGAATGTGAAGGTAAAGGATCCCCGAAATTATCAATTGCAATTGATTGTCAATCGCTTCAATTGCATTTGGTAGACGATCAATTCGCGCATTAATGTGTATCTATCACGTACATATTACCAAGTACAGTTGATCGTTTCGGGGACCCTTAATAATGCTTCCCATATGCAGCAAAAAGGTAAAGTGCAAAAATTTTAAAGAGGTAGATATAGTGACATTCCTTCGTAGTTTTATTTTTTTAAGGTTGAATCAAATTATTCAAGTTTTTCAATCTAAAGCCTGCTTGCATCATAAATCACCAAATACGTTTAGCGCTAAATTAACACTTTGTTGGACACTAAACGCCCCCAGGCGTACTGACAATTAAACTTCTATTTAAATATAAAGTTTTTTTTTATCAACCATTGACAAAGACAGAATTATGTTTTAAACATGTTTAGCATTAAACGCATGAAGTGATTTGTGGTGCAATTGGACCGTAATACAAGTTTGGACATAACCCATATCTAAGATAATAAATTACGATCTCCTCAAAATCTCATAAGGTAGGTATATTATTTGTTTCATTCCTCTCTGACATGTCTCGTTTTATTTCCTTCGTCTATTATTAACCAGTAACTCTCATGTTACAGAAGTAATCTAGCAATAAATTGAAACAAACCAAGATACATGTAGAGGGATACTCGTATGACAAAATTATTACGGTCCCTAATAGTTAGGCCAAAAGAATATAGCTCGTTTTACTGCGCAACTCGTAAAGTGTGAGAGAATAGTGGATAGGCTGGACAGCTGCTCATCCCTATTTTATGCACCATTGCAGTCTTTACGTCTCACCACGAAACTGAGAGGAGCAGAAGGTTTAATCTTGTAGGAGAGGTAAAAAGATTGTGAACACAGACACTATATTAAAATCTTTAACCACGATACTACTGCCGACCTGCAAGATTTGCTATCATCTAATTCATATCCATTTATTGAACTCCATATTGTAAAAAAGATGTTACAAAGGGCTTAAAGCTAGGTACAGACGCTAGCACACCAAGCTACTACAGTCTGTCAAATTTCGTTAATATATTTTCAACTTTATCGCTAAAGCATTAAGGTTCAAGGTTGATTGGGAAAATTTGACGGTTTCGGGTAGTTTGACCTGCTGGCGCCTGTACAAAAAGTATGCCCTGTAAGGACACGGCAAAAGGATAAAATTAAGATTACATAAAACAAAAGTAAAACTATCACAAATATAAAAAATAGTGCTTAAATCAATTTAACAATAACATTTCATTCGTGCAATTACAAAGCATAAATCTAAAGGCAAAGTATTTTAAAGAGCCTTGTTTGGATTTTTAAGAGGGTGCATTCTGAACGTCGCAAATAGCTGTAAAAATTGATTAATTTATTACTGACTACTACATAAATAGAAACCATCGTGACGAAACCGGTATGTCCTAGAACCAAAAAATCGAAGACATGTAACATCTACTAACCCGCACTGGGCCCACGTGGTAGATTTTGACCCACTCGCTCTCGAAGAGACGAGGCATGAGTCCCAGCAGTGGGAACATCATAGGCTTATTATGCAAATAGAATGATGAAATATTGCTCTATATCTCTATAGGCCGGCTGTCGAGTGAATGCATTCCTGACATCTGTCAGTGTAACAATTTTAGTACCGAAAAAAAACACATACCATAATATACGAGTACGTTTTGTTTGTATAAAACTGACAGGTGTCAAGAACGCATTCTCTCGTCGGCTGCACTGTAGTATTCCACATAAAACTGTCAGAATCTTAAAGCAGTGTACTGGATCTGATAATCTCAGTTCAATATTCGGTGGACCTTTTGCGTCTCCTTTCTGTTCATCCCCCACTGACAGTGCAAGTGTGACATATGGCGCCATTTGGGGCTGGTTACGAACCAAGTTAAACTTGTGAAAAAATAAAGTCGTCAGCTTGCGAGAACAGAAATAGGGAACATTTCCGTCTGGTTTATGCGTTATACTGTTCTATTTTCTTCTAGTTTTAAATATTTTGTGATGAAAATCCTGTTTCAGATTTTATTATCAGGCGCTGAGAAAGAAAATATGCTTTTGCCCTGAAAAAGCATCAACCACAGCCCGAATTCACCCACCGCTGAGTACAAGCCTCTCTTTTCTTGTGCCAATCTCCACGCTCCTATGCCAGCCTCATGCAGGTTCTACCCGCGATGGTAACAATATCGTCCGCCCACCTCGCTGCCAGATGACCGACACTTCGTTTTTCAGTCCTTGGAGGTCACTCGGTCTTTGCTTTAATCCACCTGCCATCATTGCGACTTGCCAGGTGTCCTGCCCATTTAAGTTCCATAACTCGTTTTCCGATATCGAAAACCTTCACACGTCTTCGGATCTCGACGTCTAGAACTCGCTCTATAAGCCTTATGTCAAGCATTGAACGCGCCATGGTCACAAAAAGGGTTAGGCTTGATTAAATTACCTGCCATGATCAGAAATAGTGAGAAACAAACACAATAAATAATGAATGCTATCTGCTACCTCATTATTTTCAGATCACCACGAAATTATTCGCACAACAAAAATACCTACAATTAATCGTTAGTAGAACATCACTAACTTCATACATATTTCATTAGACCTTTTTGTGAAGCAAGAATAAAGGGAAACATAATTATCTCGAATAAAAAAAAAGAATTATTTTCAGTACTCCCAACCGCAATGTTTTTTACAACGGCGTCACCCCTGCAAATTACAACCGTCGTAATGAAGATGTAAGGCTGGTTGCATACTTGTGATTATGCGACCAAAGTGTATGACATAATGTGGGATTTGTATTTTCACGCTAAGAGTTAGATCTCCAGACGGAATAATTTGGAAAGTAAAGAGTTATTTGTTTTGAGTAAGGGGTTTGTGAATATACACAAAACCTAATCATGAATGGGGATCTAAACAAAACAATAGTAGGTATCCCCAACTTTTAGGGTAGTTAACTAACTTCGAGCAAGTAATCACACATTTCTAAGACTTCTAATAATAGTCCTCCAGACCGTATTTCGGCCATTGCGGATTTCCCAATGGAAACTAGCCTTCGGCGCGGGAGATATTATAGTGACAAGTGTGTGCTAACACAGGAGCACTCTCTCTTCCCTCACTCTCATAGTCCAATGGGACAGCACTTAATCCGAAACGACCGGACAGAGATCAGGCTTTCTGAGGCTCGGGGGTATCACACCGCCAACTTCTAAACTCCGGGCTGGTACTAAGAAAAACCCAATAACACCCAATAACCCACCTGGTATTCGAACCCAGGAACCCACGCTCAGCAGTCGCGCTTGCGACCACGAGACCAACGGGGCAGTTCTACAACACCCAAGTTGATATCTTTCTAACAAAATCACCCACGTTTTTTTATTTGCGACTAAATCGCCGCTGTACAGCCAGCCTGCGCAATATTTCAACGCAGACTCTGAGAGACACTTAGTTATAATATTTAAGCATCGAAGGCGTAATTAAACAAGCAAAGTAAAGGCTTTATGGGTGCTCTGTAATTATTTATGCTGTGCAAATAATAGGGCTGTAAAGTTTTGTTTCAGTACCCGAGTTAGGGCTGACTCTTTTGTCAAACGCCGATGAACTGTAAAGATTGTGTTTCATTATTAGTAAGGGCAGTTCACAGCTCAAATTTTGAAGTTCCTTGTTAGTTTAGTTCGAATAAAACTCTAACAAGGTACCCACCTACCTCTTGAATAATTATTTTGATATAAGCCTTAAGGCACCAATTCAGGTCTTAATCTATATCTTTATACTAATAATAAAGCTGAAGAGTTTGTTTGTTTGAACGCGCTAATCTTTGAAAATACCAGATTTGAAAAAAAAAAATTTGCATTTGATAGCCCAATTCTTGAGGAAGGCTATTGGCTATTTGTTATCACGCTAGGACCGTTAGAAGCCAACGAAAAAAAAAAAGAGTCGGAAAGAACGCTTAACGAAGTAATAGCGCGGTGGACGATGCGATGCGACGGGGAACAAGACATTTCATGCGGACGAAGTCGCGGACAGAAGCTAGTGGTATTGTGTGAAGGTAGCGCCACTTTAAAGATAATTGCAACACTATGGGAGTTGTCAAAGTCAAAGTCAAATCATTTATTTCAAATACATAGGTACATAAAAGGCACTTATGAACGTCAAAAATAAAATTTAAATTAAATTGCCCCTTCCAAAAGGTAGTTTTCGTATGGAGAAGAATGGGTAAGAAACTCCACCGTTACTCTTTTAAAATGTTTTACAATATTTTTCATACATTAATTATATAATTATATGTGAAGACGATGCACCTAAAAATAAAAATTACTATATCACAATTAAATAGGTAAAAGAATTAAAATGGATAAATGAAACCATGACATATAAATTAACTTTGTGATAGATGCATGGTGCTCACATATTCACAAACATTCCAAAAGTAGACGATTTTCATAAATAAATAAGGAGTAATAAGTCCGGGTGTGACCCCAAGTAATTACAGAATGTAAATCAATGTTAAAGAAAAAAAAAAAAGAATAAATTATACAATTACATTAGCAACCAGTTTGATTTTGTCTAGACTCTAGAGATTGTCCTATGGAGCAGGACCAGCATGTTTCCAAGCATTCTTATCTTGGATATAATCCTCTAATTTGTAATATCCTTGCTTACAAAGCAAGGATATTACAAAGCGTTACTGATTTTATATGCACATATTGTACTAGCCTTAGCAAAAAACGGTAAAAAACAATGATGTTTCACAGCAGAAAATACTCTGACGCATTTTCATAGGGAAGGTAGATTTTTTTAAATAAAGAGTAGATAAATAAATATCGTTAAATAATTTAATGTTCAACCTAATCAGCTTCTCTAATTTACGATGTAGGATAATAATGAAGTGTAGTGGAAAATTACTTGGCTTGTTATCGGCGAACATGTTCCAGGTATGTACGCCTACAACGGTAATTGGAATAATTCTTGGAATTTCCTCCAGAATTTAGTTAATCTCATGCCTATTTTATTAGGAAACTTTTAAGTGAAGTTTAATGAAAGGAAATCGGTGGGGGTTGTTTTTTGGCCCTTACTGAGTTACATTAATCTAATAATGACGCCGATTCGCTGTTCACAAACTAAACTAAATTTAAGTTCAGTGCATATTTTTCTTTCTATTTCATTAAGAAAAGGGCAGAAAATAAATTTTAGTTTAGTCCTGTCAAATTAGTCAGCGCCTGACGTAAATTGACGTATTTTTAGTAGCCAATTTTTATATCACGTCTAAACTTGTCTATGGAGAACCTTAATTTGATAGGACGAAACTATTATTTATCTTCAGTCCTTTTCTTAATGAAACAGAAAGAAAAATATGCACTGAACTTAAATTTAATTTAGTTTGTGAACAAGGGAATCGGCGCCATTGTCAGTGATTTTTAGAGTCCTACGTTATTGTGGGTACGCTCACGTCTAATGCTAACCATAGTGCATTATGGTGCATCGTCTCTAAACACAATTATAAAATATACAAAATATTGTAAAACATTTTAAAAGAGTTACATGCCTGCATGTAGAGTTTCGTGCCCATTCTCATACGAAACTATCTTTTAGAAGGGGCAACTAGAATTAATTCAATTTTTTTGTAAATTTTGACGTTCAAAAGTGCCTTTTATGCGCCTATCTATACCTATACATAAATAAACAAATAAATAAAATTGAAGTATCTGTTTGTAATTTCAAAATAACAGCTTTTTACTAAATTCATATGAAAGATTATACGATAATTATAAGATTTTTTTTTTAATTTTTTTTTTTTGTTCAGGCTAATCTCCAAATCGGCTGGATCGATTTTGGCGAGACTTTCACTCGCAGATAGCTGATGTTAAAAGCAGTAACATAGGCTACTTGTTGTCCTGGTATCATTGCCGTGGGATAATTTCCAACAACACGCGGGTGAAGCCGCGGGCTAGTTTGATGTAAATTATTTGACTTTGACTTTAGACATGACGTAGGTGGTACCTAAACATCCCATTTCAACACTCTGATCCTACGTGGCTGGTAATTACGTGATTCTGCGAAATTTCCTGAAACCTTTGTTAATAAGTGCCTAATACTAAATTACAGGAATGAGGAGCTCGTACTAAGGAGTTTATAGCGTACCCAGAACTGTTTTCAGACGAATGTAGGGTAAATAGAAATCATGAAAACTAGAACTAAGCGACTTAATAGAAATTAATATAGAGACGGTACTTAACAAGTCGTAATTATGAATTTATTTTGTTAGTACTTAGTATTTATTTGGAGTTCGAGGAAGAGATGAGAGAACTGAGTATAATTATGTGTGTCATCACCCGCCTAGCCTACTTCTAACTATATATGTTGAGGTCAGCTTCCAGTCTAAACGGATGCAGCTGAATACCAGTATTTTATACGCAGTGACTGCCTATCTGACCTACACAACCCACACACCAGTTACTGGGTAATACGATACCCTTGGTAAGACTGGTTGTCAGGCTTTCGGGCTTCTGATGACCCATTACGTCTGTCAAAAATCCACGATTGACAGCCGGGACCCGGTCAAACGTGCTTTCAATTCACGAAGGGTTCCTGGTAAGTAAAGATGGTCATCCATCCACGGACCAACCGCGGCAAGCGTAGCTTAACCTGATTGATCGACCCGTGCGGCTGTCATTACCTAGCCACAAGCCCCTGAGAGTTTATATATGTATGTGTATGTAATTATGTATGTCATGATTGTAATCAATCTTCAAAAAATCTTTTTCATCTGAAACATCACGGTTTCATATAAATACATATTCGCACTTCAAGGCCTTTGGGACTACTTTCTTATACTTCGCTGAATAATAATATTCGGACATTTGACAAATTGTCTGACTGTCAAGACCGAGGTCTTGAAGATCTCGTGAAAGGAAACAAATTAGTTAGAAAGAAATAAGGTAACATAACATTAGGTCAGTACCTATATAATAAATAAACATTTATTTTTTCTCTTCCACAAAGGCGCCTTAAACAATGTTATTAAATATGAAGATTATAACTAATCTGAATAATCCTTTGTAAGAGTCTGTTATCTGCACTAGGAAAATCTGTCACACAGATTAACAACATCCCACAAAAGCCACTTATATAGATATAATTAAATATCCATTATTAAAATTGCAGCACAACATAGCCATTAACGGTCAAGCGATAGCCAGTTCAAATTCTGATACTCTTGAACTTTTTGATTGTTTTGAAACAGATTCTCGTACAACCATTAGTTGTTATTGAGAGATTAACGATTTAACGGCCATTATAATACTCACAACTAAAAGTGATGTTTACTATGTTAAATGCAACATGTATTCCAATACTACTTATTCTTCACATTTCTTTGTAATCCACTTCACAGATATCCTTGACATGTCTCGAGGCATGATTTTTATAGGTAGAAGAACTATTGTATACATTGATCGTACGGGAAATGGAATAGGTAAGGAGAGATCCCATACTCTTGCTAAAGCCACCATTAGATACTAAACAATCTATCTTTTAAAACCAATCCCATAAACCAACGACACCTACGGGACCCGATAGAACAATCCTATCTTCCATCTACCGACAACCACAGAATCACGTGATTGGATTCACCCGTAACTAAAACGTTCGCGTTCCCGTCCCGACTCCCAGAGGTAACGCGCGTTAATCGAATCCGTATCGTTGACCGAGCGCCGCCGCCCTGACCCACGGAAAGGCCAAGACTTTTTGTTTGACATTTTGCTAGCAAATCATTATGTTACCGTTGATATTAAAATTATTTTTGGGTCAGATTTTTATTTGATAGGCTATTTCACCTAGGGTCTTGGAGTGAGTCATAAGACTGGATTTCTGATAAGTAGGTATAGTGAAAGATTTCGCGCTAGTGGGTATTATTTTTTCGATAACATTAATGATTAATCTTATAGAACATATTTCTAGGCGTAATTGAAAAACCTTACGATAGCACAACTATGTTAAAAATAAGAAAAGGCGAAATACACACATCAAAAGTGTCTAGGGATCAAGTACGTTGTAGAGTGTCGCCGCAATTGAGGATTATTATTTTAACTTTTTTGGATCGTTATTGATTCTCTTTAGCTATTTTCACTATTTGAATAAAAATAATCCTTAAATTTTCATTAAAAATAGAAAATCAACTCAATCAGGAAGTCAATCAGGATTCCTATAAAAGTGTGTAATAGCGTTTTTACAAATCCATTACAATTTTTGCATCGGAACTGAAAAAAAATGTATTGATATGGAGCGACGACATCATTTGACAGGAGAAGAGATGATGAGTGCTGTTGGAATGTTGCAAGCTGATTCTAGGCAGCATACTGTGGCTGTCGCTCTTGGCACTACACTGAACGTCATAAGCCGCTTCTGGACACGCTATCGCATCACGGGTAGCGTGGCCGAACAACATGAAGGCCGATCTTGCATCACCACTCGCAGACAGGATCGGTACATCCAAAATACTGCTCGACGGAATCGTACCATGACCGCCATGGTGTTGGCTACGAGGCTCCACAGCTCTTCTGGCTTGCTGATAAGCGAACAAACCATCCGAAATCGTTTACGTGAAGTGGGTCTGCGTTCCCGATGGCCGCTGAGAGTTCCACCTATAGCACCCCGCAATAGTAGGGCCCGTTTACAATGGGCTCGCGAACACAGAAATTGGGAGGAAGAAGACTGGCGTTGTGTTTGCTTTTCCAATGAATCTCGTTTCGGTATGAGGAAGGATACAAGACGTACTCGAGTTTGGAAGACCTCTGGACGTCAAGAACGTTTGAAATTTTGTCAGGAAGATCATTCGTAAGGAGCAACAATAATGGTTTAGGCCGGTATTTGGATCGGTGGAAGAACCGATCTCATTTGGATCAGGGGCAACCTCAATGCTCAGATTTATGTGGAGAGGATTGTTTCAGACGTAATCATCCCTTTGTGAAGCGGGTTGGGTGATTATTTTCGACTAATGCACGATAATGCACGTCCACACATGGCTAGAGTCGTAACACGCACTCTTGCTGATGCTCACATCAACGTTCAGCCGTAGCCTGCTCAATAGCCAGACCTCAACCCAATTGAGCACGCATGGGATACGCTCCAAAGAAGAGCTCTGCCGAGTATGGATGCCGGGCATACCCCACAACAACTTTTTGACTTGTTAGAAAGAACGTGGTCGGCCATTCCTCAAAGTGATTTTGATGAACTGATTTTAAGCATGCCAAATCGCTGTGATTGTGTGATTTGTGTCAATGGTGGAAACACGGATTATTCTTCTTTTTATCTTCACAATAAAAATTTTAAAAATGCTCATTTTTGCCTTTTTTGCCATTTAATTGACGACATTAACTTAGGTTAATTTCTCACAATTTGCAAAAATTGCAATTTTTCTTAATTTTTACAAAATAAAGGGTTAAGTTGTTAACTTAAACATAGGAATTAAAGTAAGAAGCCAGTCTGGAAGACTAGATTTGGTAAATATTAATTGGATATTTTTTTATAGTTAATAATATACTTGATCCCTAGACACTTTTGATGTGTGTACCTATATCCTCATTTTTCTCGCAAATCTCGAGACATACAATATAAGAATTAAGTACAAAGTTTTCAATTGTTTTTCTTCTTACAAAAAAACCGTTAACGTTATGTAGCAAAGCATTTTTCTTCAGAAACACTTCACCTGTAAGTCTTGAAAAACCACGTCTTACAAAGCAATGAGCAATCAATTCGTCTTATGACTGCAATTGTTTCAGAAGTTCAATAAAATACCTTTCATTTTATAAATTGATGGCAGTCTCATTGAAATAATAAGAGTTATTGCGACTATCTAATAGAAGAGCAATCAGATTATTTATTAAATTGACGAGCTGGAATGTTGTGGTTTTTTATTTTGTGATTTGTACGAACTACAAAATTCACATGAAATCTCTTAATCACATTTTTTTTTAATTTATGTTGGTTAGTTAATTAGTTTATTCGTCGTTAATATAAATTCAATCATTTAAGACACGCAGTTTTCAATATACACCTAAACATGAATGCCTATCTCTTCCCAGAAAACAAAAATGTAAAAACGGTCTTGTAAAAATGAATTTCTGAAGGCCAATTCTCGTACTTACGACATTCACACCTGTATTCACAAACAGTACTTGTCTAGGTAAAGTAGCAATACTATGCGAAGTAAGGCATTTCTCAAAGCGTTCCATATGACAAGCCGTTAAATTCATAAATATTAAGGGACCCATAGTGCCGATCTCCACCCCAGTATTGTCTATAAATAGGTTTTTGGAACCCTGTGCCTGTGTTTTTGAATACGGGTAATAATGTCGAAAACTTGTCAAAAATGTAGGTAAATTAAAGGCATTTTTGACAGATTGTGACTGAGGTTAAAATACGAGCATTCATAAAAATACGGGAATTGTCCTTCTGGACATTAAAAGTCGTGTGACTAACGAATACTCGTAATTTTAAAACATACTAGACTTATAAAACTACATAGACTCAACACATAGAATTTCAACAAATAACCGTAAAAACAAAACCAAAACTAATTCCCGAAATAGCAACCGTCTAACAACAAGCAGTACATCGAAAACAAAACTCCGAACTAAAAGCATTACGTACAAATCACCTGTTTATTGGTTCGAAAAGATTCGATGCAAATGTACACACGGCAAAGTTTCCAAATAAAGTGGGGTCTCTAAGTCCCCCATAAGTCCCCGACGATAGATACGCAAATATTGTAATCGGATTGTGCATGTCATCTGAACATGTTGGGGGCTTGGGGGAGTCACTTGAGATTGATGCTCGTAAACGATGGGAAACTTGTAAGGAAGTTTTAATTTTGAACTTTTTGGTTGAAGGTCGATTCCATATCGATGATGTGTAATGGGTATATTTTGGGCATTAAGGGTGCTGTTTTTATCACTCATATTTGCTTCTGCTGGTTTAGATTAACAACAACAACAGCCTGTCATTATTGTAATGGTTGTTACTTAAATTAAGAACCCAACACAGCTTGAAAGTAAGTTTACCCTCTAATTTTAAATCCATGTAACTTGTCACTCAGTGCTGCCCCTCACGTACAAATTAAATGTTAAGCAATTCGTAAATTATTTAACGGGACCAGTCGTTCAGAATAATGTCCGGTTGTTATTGTTTGACGGCCACTTTCGTTGTTCGCAAGGCCGCTTCAAGTGTGCCTTTGAGATTGTACGGAATTGTATAGGCCTTGTATTCTTGAGAGAAATAATTCAAAGAGCCCAGAGGGGGAGGGGGAGGGACGTAATTCACGACCATTTCGTAAATGAATCTTCACAAACTTGGGACGAGTTTATAAAGGGATACGGAATATGATTGTTTTTTTTTTCTCTCGTGATCCTATTTCCTTTTCGATGATCTGTTAGGCTTGCAAATTATAAATTTCGTTTAATGCTTGGTGGGGTAGTAAGTTTAGAACGCGATGTTTCTGCCTGTAATGGGGAAAAGGAGGCTTTAAATAATAATCGCGCGCGAGCATTACATAACGTAAAGAGTTTTTGGATGAAATTCTAACAGCAATATGAATTTTGTGTGTTCATACTCGTGCCAATTAAGTTCCATTCATACGTATAAGATAAATCCTACTAATACTATAAACGTGAAAGTTTGTATGGATGGATGGATGTTTGTTACTCTTTCACGCAAAAACTACTGAACGGATTTGAATAAAATTTGGCACAGAGATGGTTTATAACCAGGATTAACATATAGGATACTTTTTATCCCGATAGTCTCACGGGATCGAAACTTATGCGGGTGAAACCGCGGGGCACAGCTAGTATTGAGATAAGAATGAGAAGTCATTTATCTCCCATTATTTGTGGATCTGAAAATAATTCATAAATAAATAATAAATAAAATTTATTTAGGTCCTTTTACAAAGTAATACATTTACAAACTTAATAAATACTTAGTACTCGTACGTAAGAACTTGGTACTAAGTTCTTAACAGATTGACTTAAATACTAATTTATATGCTAGTTTAATTTACACGTTTTTAATTACCTATGAAAGGTGTGTTGGTACTGACATTATAACTTGTGGCGACCTGCCTGAGCTAGGTTAATAAAAACTTGGGTTTCAGGCCATCCCCATACTAAGCGATAATCCATGGACTGTACACATAAAATTTCACTAGCCTACTATTAATAGTTTTTTTTTTATTTAGCTTACTCTGTCCCACTGCTGAGCAAAGGCCTCCCAAATCCTTCCCGGCATCCTTTTCTTGAGCCACCTCGATCCAACCCTAGCGATATTAGCAGTTATTTTGTTTTGTTTATTAAAACTTTATGCACAAGTAAAAAAAATACTGTGCTAAGTCGGACCTAATGCCTGATGCATTTTCTACCAGAAAAAAAGTCTATAAGTAGTAGTAGTCTATTAATTAGGTACTATTGTAATAATAGTAGGTACTTCGGCACTTTCCCTAAAGACCAAAATAACTTAAAATAAAACCGCAGGGAGAACCTACTTCACTAAAACCCTCGTCTCACTTGTCTTGGATCCCTTAGTTAAACAGGCTGAAACTTTCCGTTGAGTCTAGACTTTGAATAGGACACCATTGTGGGCTGAAATTATTTAGGTCTGAATTAAAGTAGCCTTTTTAAGCCCAAGTCTTGGTACTAAGGGCTTTGCAGTAATTACGTGTAATGATGCTGGCCCTGGCTTCGCGTCGGTCACTGGTCCAGTTGCGGAGGAGTCAGGATTATTCATACGTACAATAGAACTGAATTTATTATTATTTTCTTTCTAAAGCTAGTCTCAAGGTCAAATTAAGCTAGTGGAAAGGAAAGAGAAAACTTGCTAATGTTATTAAAAAAAGTTTGTGATATGGAGAAGTTAGTATATGAAAACCGGTTCGTTTGATATGAAAGTTATGCATTATTTTTACATTTACCGAAAGGGAATCTACAGATACAGATAGTATTAGGGATAAAGTATAAAATTGCCGATTTGTACTGAAAAATTTAAATTCGTTTTTTTTTAAATTTAACATTTTTATTTAATCAAAATAATTACCATTATTATCTATACATTGCTGCCATCTAATAGGAAGGTCATTTATGCCTTTGCGATAGAACTCTTGTGATCTAGATTCGATAAACTGTGTGAAAGCATTTTGTACTGCCTCCTGAGAAGAAAACTTTTTATCACGTAGAAAATTGTCCAAATCACGAAAAAAATGGTAGTCCGTTGGAGCAAGGTCTGGCGAATACGGAGGGTGGCGAATGGTTTCTAATTGCAGTTCCTGTAGAGTTCAAACGGTTTCTCGTGCTGTATGAGGTCTCGCGTTATTATGGAGCAATAATGGTGAAGATCGATTCATGAGTCGGGGCTGTTTCACTGCTAGTTTTGCTATCATTGTTCGGAGTTCGGCACAGTAGACATCTGCCGTTATTGCTTGACCAGATCGGAGAAAGCTATAGTGAATAACACCATGCTGAGATCACCAAACAGTTACCATTACCTTTTTATTGGTAAGCTTTGCTTTTCCATCACGAAAGCGTTTAAACCAAAATCGCACGGTGCGTTCATTAGCAGTCCCCTCTCCAAACGCAACATTGATATTGCGAGTTGTTTCTGCCGTGTTAGTTCCGCGTCGGAACTCGTATTCAAAATTAACTCGAACTTTCGAAGTATCCATCTTTCTTGTCTAAGCTGAATAAAAAAAAACAACTGAAAGTCGATAATTGGATGTTGCACATTTTTTAAAAGAAGAACTTCATAGGTACCATGTGAAAAAAGTTTCACTCAAAAATATCAAACCATGAAGGTTCTATGTCCATTCGAAGTACCTATTACAATGAAACGGCAATTTCATACTTTAACCCCTATTATTAACATGAATAGCACAATTTAACATATGAAATATTTAGACAGCGAGTTTTATATTGGCACAACGGACCTTGAAAGTTTTGCTGATGAAAAAGCAAAAATTTTTACTAAGGACTCCTTAAAAGAGGATATAAAATCGAAATAGAGACGTTGCAGTTTTGAAACAGAAGCCATATGCTACTGCATATGGCTTCTATTTCGACACCTCCAGCGCCAGACTAGCACTAGCACTGTTGTTGCTGTTGTGTTGTTGAATGCTTATACGTTACTACGTATAAGCATTAACAAACAACAGTGCTAGTCTGGTGACAGATGGTGAGCCTATCGCAAACCACAATTCTCCCCCACTCGACGCGTGAATTTCACACACATTTTGTTCATTTATTTTATTCGTAAAATGGTTGAAATGTCCCATTCTCTAAGTGAACAAGAGATAAGCAAGAAAGATAAAACTAATATTATTACAATGCAATTTGAAAAATTGATAATGCAAGCAGTAGGTACAGCAAGAATTATTTCTATAGATACATATAATAGTATAAGAGATAGCCGTACTTTTGGTAACTATCGCTAGGAAGGCTGATTCAGTATTTGGTGGGTGTAGCCTACACCCACCAAATACTGAATCCGCCTAAAGGGCCCTCTCTGGTGAGATGGTCTGCCCGCATGCGGCTGGCCAAATGACTATGTATCGACGCTCAAAGACGAGTTATGGTTACAAAAAATTATTGCTCACTAGGAAGACTGATACTAGTACGGCATTATGATATGAGTAGTACATGTGTGACCAGTAAAAAAATCGACGATATTATCAGCCGGTTTACTAGATGTGGCCGCTCAAAGACGTGTTATGGTTACAAAAAATTAACGATCACTAGGAAGACTGATACTAGTACGGCATTATGATATATCCAGTGAAACGGCCGATGAATATCATCAGTTTTTATGGAAAATACTCAGTTCATATTTTGGCTGCTGATACCAAAACTACAAACTTAGTATACAGGAATGTTTTATAAACATGTGGATGTTATTTTAGTAAATTGTGGCGTTTTACGATTTCCAAGCGAACGAAGTCGCAGGCAGAAGCTAGTTGGAAATAAATTTAAAATCGAAGAAACCATGTTTCATGAAGATAACAGCTATGATTATTAGAATTGGTTTGCAGTAAAGCATGATTCCAATCATAACAACATTGATTATTATAGTGATGTAGATAGCATTTCCCTTGATAAATATCTATAAGAGTAAAGGACCACATAACCTACATTCTACGAAGCTCTAACATTGAGATAAATATCGCCTATCAAATAAAACTGAAGCTAGTCATGCGAGGAAACAATGTGACGATAAAGTAGAAACAGAATAGCAAACATATTGTTTACCTTTATACTTCTGGAGTTGCCAAGTTATTTGCTTTAGCTACGGGAAACATTCGTGTTATGTACATAAGTAGTGCTTGTATGTGCCACGTTATTGTCATGTTGGATATGTTTTGTATAAATTCAAAAGAGTTTCAAAAAGGAAAGTAGTAACTCTTCAAAGTCAAATTTATTTATTTACAAGTAACAGTAACACATAGGAGTCACAGCCTCAATGAGCGACTATATATGATCAAATGACCGTCCGGGTTACCCTGGGTAGTTAGCACCTACAGGGTCACGGTTTACCACATAACATGAAATAAGAATCGGTTCAACAGACTTTAATTAATTCAAACCAGAAACTATAAGTATCTAGATATAGAGCCCGACCAAACACTCGCTATAGACCACAAACTAGCCCCACTTAAAGAAGAAAAGCATGACACTAACCAAAAAAAAGTAGAAACAACACAGAAATACACTATCTCAGAACTATGAAAGCAAAAACTGCAAGTACTAACCCCTCAGAAGTCTGTCTCCGTATTAAAGAATAGAATCACCATGCATAATAAGCAATAGGAACAAGAAACGAACATGCTTATGCTAATTTTAAGGTAACTTTTATTTTGTTGAGAACGGAAAAGGAATGTTAATTTTCTTCCAGTGGACTGTATTATCGCAATATGGCGAGTAAGATGTTGGAGATTTTAATTTAATGGACTTTCATGGTTATTATTTTGAGCAAAAAGAAAAGCTTGTGGTGTCACAGCATTTTTTTAAAGAATATTCTGATTTAGAACTGGTTTCTTCTCTTCTTCTTTGATTCTAAAGTTGAGTATGTAGCGGTATCTACAACGCCACATGCGAACAACGCGTCATACTGACGTCACGCAAATCCTGCATCTCGCAAGCAGAGTTTACCGCTCAATTAGCATAGATACAATTTCCCAACATCAATCGTTGGGCAATTGCCCGCCAGACACAACACCCGTCTGGTCGGAGGATCCTCCCTTTTCTATGGAGGATGAGTGAACTTTACATCCTGTTCCTCATACCTCTATACTGGTGACCCCGGACATGAACGTCAGCGCAGCCTTCGTGCAAACACTTCAGCGTGACGTCATCATCATCACTCCCGCAAGCTTTAGTGGCGAGTCACCCAGCCAGCCAGCATCCACGGCTTCAACGGGTATCCTGACCACCAGCATGCAGCGTCCGCGCATACCTGGTCATCACCCTCAGCCTCATCAGCAACCTCGGCACAGCACACTGCACTTTCGGCCGGTATATTCTACTCTTACGATTTCTGACAAAAGAACGTTGGCACTTTGGGAATCAATGTTACAACACCTACCTCTATCTATTTCTATGAATCGATATTTCTATGAGTTGTTACACCATTTCCTAGTACTAAATAATTAAAGTACGGCAATCAGTTTAAAGGAAAAGTCCTCCTTCACACAGACTTCCATGATAAACACCCAACGCATACGTCTCATCACCTTCCATCCACATCTACATGACACACATAACTATCTTGTCATACTCCCCTACCATTACCTTTCCTGCCATTTGCCTCTACTGTCATTTACCTCCCCTGTCATTTGCCAAACCGTTATCAGCGAACCACAACCGTATCTCAGCGTCACCAACCCGTGAAGGAGGCGGTCGGCAAAAATTGAGTAATTCACAAGGTCCTGCCGTGTCTCGGAAGACCCCAAATAGGCTTTTAGGAAAAAGGGTGAGCGTTTAATGGCGTGTTAATTTGGGAACCCGAGTGAGTTTTGCCCTGATAAGTGTGTGACAGTGGGTTCATTAGGATGTGCTATAGCTGTTCCTAAAGATGTAAGTATCGGTCTATGATGAATCTCGAAGTCTGTAACGGAATTTTGTAAAAAATGGTTCTCGCGTCGTCTGCATTGAGAATAGTCTGCGTTACATAATGAACTCGTTTTACAACTCCACGAAAAGCTTGATTTAATCGGAATTGTCCAGGTGACTCTCACGTTTCTTCGAAACTGTAAACGATATGCCCTTTGTTTGCGATAAGATGACAGGACGACAATTATAATCAAAGTGTTTTTTTAAAACAACGCTAAAAATTCCTGGATAAATTGTTGGATAATTGTTGTGGTTAATAAACGAAACAGCATGTTTACAGAGGACTGAGAATGAAGAACTTTGACAAAGAATTGATAGCTTCATAATATCAAAACGCATGAATTTGGATCGTCATAGTAAGTTGAATTCTTAAAATATTCGAATATATCATGAATCGCAATTCAGCCCTAGCAAGCCTTTATAAGGGACTTAAAATGAAATAAGTACCTACTTCCAGTACGTATTGTGATACAGCATTACTTTTGATACTCGTAACATAAGTAGTTGATGCTATTACAAGACCATCAACATTTCAAGTGATATAAAAGTTTTCCTCTACAAAGCCGCAACTGCTCAACTTTCAAGGTTTTATTGTGATATTACCAGCCGATTTCGTTCTAGAGTTAGATATAGTTGAGAATAGTATTGATTATTCTATTTGAGAACAGTGGTGCGGTGTGGTGGTGGCCCATTGGTAACGGCTGCGACTTACGACTTGTAGGTTCGAACCCTGACAGGCACTTTACTCTGTGTAAATTATTTCATCACCACTGCTCTCAAAAAAGGAAAAGGAAAACATCGTGAGAAAACCGGCAAGTCCTAGAATAAAAAAATTGAAGACATGTGCCATCTAACAACCCGCACTGGTCCCGCGTGGTGTATTACGGCCCACTCTCTCTCATCGAGCGGATGCCTGTATCCCAGCACTGGAAACATTATAGGCTGATTATTAATTATATTTGGGAAAATATTCGTATATCGTATATTTAATTGTTCTTATTATAATAATGGAATAATAATAATTTGATTGTTCATACTTTGAGGATGTCCCCACGATAAAAAAAAGGTGTACATAGATGTGCTCTTGTGAAACATGATAGGTAGCAATATAAATATTTTATTAAAGACTCTTTGAGAACATATCGTCCACATTAAATATTATTACAAAGGCAACATTTTCCTTTGGAAACAAAATTGTGTGTAGAAAAAAGCGTATTTTGTAAGACATGTCAGAATTTTATATTTCTCTTCATTTTCTTTTTATCATAGCTGAGTACTACACTATTACATGGTACTACTATATTGTTATGAATGTTAATGTCATAACTACCTACCATTTATAAATCACGTGTAAATATCAAATGACAATCGCGAATACACAAATAATGTGATTAATGCAACGTATGTAACAAAGGACCTAATTATGAACCTTGGGGAACACCATGCAAATAAGAGATACAATAGCGAAGTACAAATTAATCTAAAATCAAAACATTTAAAGATTTTTAATTATAAAGTGATAGAGTAATTCACAATAGAAAATACCAGCGAAAAAAATTTAGTTTTATGCAATACATATAACTAATAACTTTATTGAAAGCTTTTGAATAATTGCTGAATAAACAAGCACTCTTTTTTGATAGAATTTGTTGATATAACTAATACACATAGAACTATTATGCATGCCCATGTTTCATGGATACGTTTAGTTGGATGAAAGCAAAGATAGAACCGAATATTTATTCAGTAGATATATCTATGCACGGATGGTGAAAGCATATTAATTCACACTGTCACTATTGATAAAATATTGATGTATTAATTGACAGCTTATTAAAAACCATTGGTATTGATTAAAAGCTAACGAGCATTCATAAATGTCAATTTTAAAATGTTTCACGCCATTCTTGCTTTTTGTAAGAGGAAAACTAAGGTCCATTTTATTATGACGATAAGAAACGTTTATTAAATTTTCATCCCCTTTCATGATTAGGTGGTTATGTACTTTGTTCTTTGTATTTTCTCTGTTATCCTAAAAATAATTCTCACGTGGAGACCGCTATCTATTCACTATATACCCTTAGTTGCCTTTAACGATGCCTATGGGAACGAAAGGGTTTGCCTATTTTAGCTGAGGGCCTAACCAACACATAAATTCGAAACCAAACTCATGACGAGAACAAATTAGAATTAGAAAGTTATGTCATTTACAAAATTTCCTTCTCAAAAGTTAAAAGATGAGACTGTTTAATAAATTAATAATATTGTTCATTGGAAAGGCTATAATAAAAATTGGCTCCTGTTGTTCCGAATATTATAAAATTAATATAATAACTTAAAATTAGCCACAAACCAACTGAGTAAAAAATAACCATACTGTGTAAAATACACAGAATATATTTATAGAAGATAGTGTGGTTATCGAATAAAATTACATGTCCCAGACCTAAAATAACACAAATATGTATCATCAATGTAATCAGTATAACAGTTGATAAATAGATAAGGAAAAGTAGTTAAATTCTAAGCAACGGTTTTCTCATCTCCCAATGCACTAGATGCAATTAATTACCCTTTGCCTTTTACGTTTACGAAAACCTTTATTCAAAGAAATGTAACATTACTCATTAAAAGTAAACCCTCAAGAATGACATACAGACTTACCTACGTGATTTTATATAAAGCTATAGACCGTTTCCCTGTCATGGATGTTTACGTATAACAAGTCGACGTTGGAAAAGGCAAAGGGTTTGAGATCGTATCAGTTAACACGCGTTTGTCTGTCAACCTTATACGTGACAGGCCTGATATGTACGAACGTGTTTATTCAGACACATTTAACGTGTTAGCTAAAATGTAAGAAGAAATTGTTAAAGAAATATTTGATGTAATTCTCCTCCTAGTCCTATTATTAATTGAGGCCAAAACTTAACAAAAAATTTCGTAACGGTTACTTAAGAATTTACTAGCGTAATAAAATATTGTAAAAAGGAAAATACGAGTATAATGACGATCATGAATATAAATTTAGAAATCGTTACATTTATTTAAGTACCAATAAAAGCCGTAGTAACCGTAGAGCGCTATAAAAATAATAATTTAAAACGTGTAAGCAACTCACCTTTTAATAAAATATTCTAAAAAAAAACAAATAACCAAGTCCACTTTTTGTTCTAAAGTGACATTACCATACACAACACATGGGATCAAGTCAGAAAGTATTCGCACAACCGCATTCAAAATACGAAAACCGGCGCGACGAAGGGACGCAAAACGCCCACCCCTGGTGACATCCAGCGGCGTACTGCAGAATAAATAGGGTTGGGAACGTATGTAACATCCCGCATCAGAGATACCGCGCATGCGCGGGACGAACTCTGAAACGGGATGTCAGCTGACGGGCGGTAACTAAGGTCACTGTGTCACTGTGGGAAGGATTTTTTTTTTAAATAGCACCTAAGGATATAAAGAGCCCTAGCCGTGGAGGTGAGCGGAAACATGCCGACCGTGAAGATAAAATAGACGTATGGGCAGATAAAGGGACGGGTATGATGGGTTTGTATTGAGTCCTCGTTGATAGGGACGTAGTTACGTACAGGAAGTTTGATACAATTTTTAAAAGGTTTTATATTTTTATACGTTAGGAAATAGTCCACTTAATGGAAATGTAAAGTGATGACAGCTAGCTTCATCTTTCTGACTGACCGAGACTCTTTGACAATTCAAAAGTACCTGTAAATGGTTTAATTGAAACAAATGCTTGAAATATGACCGTTATATGAAGAGACGTCGAACGAGACTTGATGATGCGTTGTTGAATCTATGGTCAATTTAAAAATATTCTCAAGTAACTAAAATACTATCTTCACCTTCCTGAAAGCCGTAGTCCAGCCCACGGAACCACGCTTAATTCGACGATTGTGTTATTTCCTGAAAGAACTAATAACGTTGTCTGCAATGTAACGGATACTTCAGTACATTCCAAATATCAGTTAACCAACGTCAGAGCTACCTGATATTCGAGTTTCGGAGATGGAGTGGATGTGTCTATACTATTAGTTGGTGTGATGGACGATAGAAGCGTTATCAAATTACGGACAGCCCTGAGGCAATGGGTTAGGATTGAGAGAGTAGGTTTAGATCTCATAACGCTAAATAACTATGTTAGTACAGTGTGGGTCAGCGTATCCTTTCTTGTTCTTGTTCTCTAACATATAGTTATTCTAAGAGAACAAAATGTAGGAGAGATAATATTTATTAAAAGTAAATAGTAATAAAAGCTTATAGTTTTACTAGCTGTTGCCCGCGATTTCGTCTGCGATCCAAGATAAAAAGTAGCCTATGTCCTTGTCCGGGTCATGGTCTACCAATGTGCCAAATTTCAACCAAATCCGTTTAGCCGTTTTAGCGTGAAAGCGTAACGAACAAACGAATTAACTTTCGCATTTATAATATTAGTTAAGATTAGGATAGTTAGAATTGACAAGTGCGCTACAAACTTCATCTCGTTTGAGATTCACTAGTTTACCATTTAAAAAAACTAGTCATAGATTATTCAAATTAATTTATTAGTTGGGTACGTTTTGTTACTCGTATTTAACAAAATTACATTATTTGTACTTTAATTCACGTGTTATATAGTAGAAGCATTTATAATTATCAAACAAATGAAATGTGCATCGATTTGAATATTCATAATCAAAATCGCCCACTAACAATTCCACCAGCGATAGTTCCCAGAATTCTAATCAGGCAACATGCTGCACAATAACATACATACATTAATATTACATACAATTTTAACTAAGTATGTAAATACTTAGTTAAAATTTTAACAGTTCGTCAATGTTCGTGGAATAATGGATCTACTCGATAACTATCGGTAACATACCAAAATCAAAAGCCCGTATGGGTTGCGCTTTGCGTGTATTTCACAAGCGTGTTTTCGTGTATCTATGGACTAAAAAACTGATTTTAGTATTATATAATTGAAGTAGGTATATTTTATTCTAAAAAATTCGTAGTGATGCTGCCTACAGTAGGTTCAAACAGCAGTATACAAAACTTTGAAGCGACCACACAAGTTATCACCGCCAAACTCCTAAGGGCTACTAAGCACAAAACTAATAAAAGTATGTCGGACCTAAATTGGTACGCAAATAACATAGTTTCTAATTATCTTAAACAAGAGGTCCACGCTGTGGCAGTGCAAATGTGCAAACATACGGGTAAGAAGTCCCGATGGTACTATAAACTCAGCCCGGTTTACGATCGTCTCGCCGTGCTTAGCTATAATTAGAGTTGGGCCGCTGTCCCACTATGTATTCAATCACGGGATTTACTGCCGGGACCTGAGTCCTGGATACCGATGTGGGACTTCTGGCTTAGTCTTTAAGGGGTTTGGGACGTGCTTTGAGAGAGGAAGAAGTAATTTGGTCTTCGAAAAATGTGCAACCATTATAATGAAATATCAAGTTTTGCAGTGACAATCCAATTTCTCTTCCAATCGTAGATAATGACAAAGTTCTTCAAGTTCTATCATTGAGCCTACTTGCGATTAGAAACATGTTTAACTGTGGTCGGTTTTTGGAAACTACTATATTATACCGAAAGTTGGATGACACCAGAAGGAAAATTTCCTTTATTAAAAACGTTCTAAATCTAGTCGCAATCCAATCTCAGCGATAATCAATGTCAATAACTTGTCAAAAATTTAGGAAAATTAGAGGTATTTTTGACAGATTGAGATCAGACTTTGAACGTTCTTGAAATTAGGAGAATCGCCCCTCTGCTTTCGTATCTTCCATCAATTCTAACCAGGACTAGCTTTACGTCTCTAAGTTGCTTGTGCAGTTTGTTAACCGTAACGATACTGAGACGTCCTCTAAACGAGTGTACGATATTCTGTCCTAGTCTTACTAATGTAGCTCAGCTGGATTACTTTTGCTAAAATTATTTAAGATAATTCAATTTTCATCAGTTTTATCACACCAGTGCGGCGTTCCCACAAAACCTAATATCATTTCCTGAAATTACCTGTGCTAACACGAAAGTCACGTGTGCAGAGTAAAGAATTTTATATACCGAGCAATATGAGCAAAAATAATCTAAAACACTACGGAAGGAACTAAATTGGATGCTCCCGGACGAAAAGATCATAATATTCAGAATTTTTTTTCGAAGTCGTTACCTTCCTTGCTCAGGCTTATGTGAAATATTGTATTTTGAATGTATCATCTTGATCAATGTTTATCCATCATAAACCAAGAAGTTTTGCCGTCATGTTTTCCGATCCAACACACTAATACGTACACTAAAAGTTTTTAAGCTCCGCGCTAAATAAAAAATCAATCTGCCTAGCCTTTTCCCAACTATGTTGGTGTCGACCTCCAGTCTAACCGGAGTCAGCTGAATACCAGTACTTTACATGGAGCGACTGCCTGTCTGACCTCCACAACACAGTATTTGGGTAGCACGATACCCCTTGGCAAGGCCGGTTGTCAGACTTTTGGGCTTATGGCCCGTAACGACTGTCAACGATTTATGAATCACATCAGGGACCAACGGCTTAACGTAGTTTCCGAGACACGAAGGGGTTTCGAAATGTATTGGATGGTCACCCATCCAAAAGCCGACCGCGGCCACAGTAGCTTAACCTCCGACCGCACCTGTCGGCTGCTATCATTTAGCCGCGAGTTCCTCCGCACTAAATAAGCGACAAAAAAAAGGTACGGAGCCGAAACACAAGCGGCGCGAATTGAATTTCGAATATTCGGCAGCCATCTTTGTTTTGTTTGTGCACAATCTCTGTCCAGCGGTGGCCGTTATGAAATTTTTCATTAAGCCCAGTGTCAACTAGTGCCGCCTTTACTGTTTCTCCTGCCGTCGGGTGGGGCACCATTGTTCGAGGGGAGGATTCCTCCATCCCTCGTATTGTAGAAGAATTCTCTGAACTCGGTGTAGAAATGAGCGTAACGGAAAATATTGTGGATTCTAACACCGGAGGGTTTCTAGGAAATGTTTATTGGATTAAATAATCGTATTGCTGTTACAATGAATATTGTTGAAAGCTCAGGGATTTTGTTATATGAGGGAAGGGATAAGTCTGGTAAAAATCTATTTTGGAATAAAATGATCGCAAATTGCATAGAACCTCCTTGTTCACAGCTCTTTTAAAGGACTAAATTAAATGTTCAGCCCGTACAGCCGGTTAGTTTTTTTTTGACAGCCATTAAAGAAAAAGAACTGAACACGTTTTTGCAAAGATGGAGAAAAGTGAATTTCGTATCGCGATTAGACATTATTTTTGCGCAAAAAAAACTATAACGGAAACGAAACAAACACTTGATAAATCTTATGGGGGACTCTGCTCCGTCGATTAAAATGATTCAAAAGTGATCCAACGGTTTTCGGTGTGGTCGTACAAGCACAAGTGATGCTGTGCGTCCAGGACGCCCAGTTGAGGTCACTACTCCACAGAAGATCGCTAAAATCCACGATATAGTGTTGAACGACCGAAAAGTAAAAGTGAGGGTGATAGTCGAGATAGTAGGAATCTCAGACGATCGTGTTCGCAATATCTTAAACCAATATTTAGATATGAAGAAGCGATCCGCGCGATGGGTGCCGCGTTTACTGACTGCTGATCAAAAACGCATGCGTGTGACCACTTCGGAGGAAGGTTTGGCGTTGTTTCAACAGGATAAACCGATTTTTCGCATCGTTTTATAACAGTAGACGAAACATGGATCCACCAACATACCCCAGAAACCAAGCAACAATCTAAACAGTGGATTGCTACCGGCGAGCCAGCTCCAAATAAGGCCAAAGCAGTTTTATCGGCCAATAAAGTGATGGCTACAGTTTTTTGGGATGCACGTGGAGTAATTCATATTGACTACCTAGAGAAGGGTAAAACGATTAATGGCGCATATTATGCCAATTTATTGGACCAATTTGACAAAATTTTACGTGAAAAACGACCGCATTTGGCTAAGAAGAAAATCCTCTTCCACCAAGATAACGCACGAGTGCACACCTGCGCGATTGCCAAACTTCATGAGTTGCGCTATGAGTTGCTTTCTCACCCACCTTATTCGCCACATTTAGCCCCTTGCGACTATTTTCTAGTTCCGAATTTAAAAAAATGGCTTGGTGGGAAAAGATTTGGCTCCAACGAAGAGATCATGCACGAAACCAATGCCTATTTCGAAGGGTTACCTAAATCGTACTTTATGGAAGGGATCGAAAAGTTAGAGAATCGCTGGATGAAGTGCATTGAGTTACATGGAAACTACGTTGAAAAATAAATCATAATAATTAAAGAAAACTGACTCCTTGTTTAATTTTTACTAGACTTATCAGTCCGCCTTCGTATATTGAGGAAAATTAAGTTAATTTTTAGAAAGTTTTCGGAAAAACCGGGACCGTTACGTTCACGATGAAAAATGAGACAGGAAAAACAATGAGAAATAAAACGCTATTTTTGGACTCAAATCATGGACCAACAAACAGGCAGACCACCCATTTTGATTGATATCCAAGTTAAAGACCTGAAGTTAACAGCGGTGCTTGATGACTTTCAACAACACTATATAAGGGGCATTTCATTTGATCCTTGTTTCCCTGTCTTCCTTCCTTGGGCATTTCGCGTGCAGTGGGGTGCGACCTCTAATATCGTTAGCGCGAGTTTTCATTAGCACGCCGTTGGCGCAGCGTTTAGTGCTCGTTACGCGTCATAGTGGACAACACGCTTTATTGTTATTATTTTTACCGTCAAACGAGATTGGATGGTATCCGTAATATTTGGGCTTACATTGTTTGGCTTCCTAATTTTCATTGCTATGAATTTTTTTGTCACATTTTTTTAAATTTGATTTTTTGTGAATTGTGTTCAGCCTAAAATCACATTTTTTTTATTCAAAATCCTTTAAACATAATAATACCATGAACAATAACTCATTTATTTAATGTTGATGATAATGATGATTATTGATGATTTTATTGTGTCTAGATTGCTAGACGTAGGTCACGACTTGGTCGAATGTAGGCACAGTAAATTGCCTTTATAACATTCAATTACCAACCCAATTTTGGTTTTCGTCGTCGGTTTTCGGCAATTTCCGTTTTCGTCTGAAAAAAATTAAATAATGGACCGGCAAATATTTTTATTCAATTCATTTATTCAGAGAGTATCGATGGCCACAACAACTAAAGGCACAACAACTGAGGAATTACTTTTTCTCGCATTTAATATCGAAGGTTTGATTTCATCATCATCTGCCTAGCCTTTTCCCATCTATGTTAGGGTAGGCTTCCAGTCTAACCGGATGCAGCTAAATACCAGTATTTTACATGGAGCGACTGCCTATCTGACCTTCACAACCCAGTTACTAGGTAATACGATACCCCTTAGTAAGACTGGTTGTCAGACTTTCGGGCTTCTGACGACCCGTAACTACTGTCAAAGATCCACGAATGACAGCCGGGACCAACGGCTTAACATGCTTTCCGAGTCACCGATGGGTCTTGGTACCTATGTGAAGACGGCCATCCACGGACCAACCGCGGCAAGCGCAGCTTAACCTGCTCGGCCCGTGCGGCTGTTGTTATTACTTAGCCACAAGCCCCTCGTAGGTTCGATTAATTATTAATATGTATTACTTCGAGACGAGTACAAAGTGTCGATATCCGCTTTATGTTTAAACTGTTAGATATCATAATTTGAAAGATTTACACTGCATTTAAATAATAAATGATTTATTTTCTGTAAGTAGGTTTGCAAACACGTCAATCTTTTCTTTACTTTAACCAAACCAAATGTAATCGCTGCCAACAATATGAGTGTACATTAATTAATAGTGCAATTACTAAAAACTTTGTCCCACCGAAGCCAACACCTTTCTCTTGACAAATTCAGCCCGTACAACTCGACCGAGGTGCGTCAGCTAGAGGCAGGCAATCACTTAGCAGCTCATAAAACTTGCTTCATTTCGACCGGCTGAGTGACAAGTTGCTACTTCCCTCACAATTACATAAGTTGAACCGCTACCCTTAGTTGTCGCTTACATACTTACAGCTAACTTTGAAAGGGTTTCTAAAGGTTTTGCAAACAAAGATGGTATTGATTTTAGATTATTATTGGAACTTACATCGAAGAAAAAGTACCTACAGAACTTGATTTCGTCATATTTTATACCGATGTTTAAGGAGAGTGGAGAATAAAGGAGCTTTCAATTTATTCTATTTAATTTTTCTTTTTTTTTTATTTTTTTTTTTATTTCTTTTTTTAATAATATTTTTTTTTTTTAGGATTGGTCCACACTAGCTCAAGACAGAGAGGCAAGGAAAGGAGAAACGGCGGCCTTTGCCCAGCGGTGGGGCAACATAGGCTAAAATATAATACTAATAATAAAGCTGAAGAGTTTGTTTGTTTGAACGCGCTAATCTCTCGACTAGCAGATCGAAATTGAAAACAAAAATTGCATTTGATAGCCCAGTTCTTGAGAAAGGTTATTAAACATCACAATGTGGCGCTTAGGAACCGAGAAAACATAAGAAAGTTAGGAAGAACTGTAAGCCACAGGCGCGGACAGGTGATGCGATGCGACGCGGTGGGTGGGGGGCAAGACATTTCACGCGGACGAAGTCGCGCGCAGAAGATAGTAAATAATAAATATACAGTTTTTATACTTTGCAAATGATTTCAGGGAATACAAAAAATCTTTTAAACCCAGTAGCATTCTCAAAAACACAAAACCACACAATCCTAATTACTTATTCCAAACACTACTCCAGCTAGTCTACACAGAACACAAAAAACTGTCGCCAAAAAAAATAAAAGGGTGCATCTTCACTGCACCACTAAAGCAGCATCACAGTCGAGAACAAATTATACGAATTGGAAAAAGAACCGGTCGGAACTGGTTGATACCGGACAAAGGCGCCAGGCGAGGCTAATCGAACATGAATGGAATGGAAAATTTCTGCATGCCTTTGTTGTTCTTCCCTTGCTCGGTGGAACTCGTTTTCTTTCAGCGCATCCGACGCTGTTAGTGTATTTGGGCGATCTATTGGAAAAAACGTAAAAAAAACTGCTGAATTTATTAAGGATAGTCTTTTGCAGAGTTCTCTCTTTTATATATTTTTTCTGTTTCTACTCTCGTATTGCAGTGTCGGTGTTTCGGATCTATTATGTTACTCGCCATTTGTTTTAGAGCAATTTAGTTCAAAATTGATTTGGGAATAAAAACAAAACGTGAAATGTATGTTCTGATTAAATTCTTGCTTGCGGTAAAACTATACAAACTGTAAAAGTAAACAGAATTACACTTGGAAACAAGCAATGGGCAATTACGATTAATGCTATGGGTTAGTGTCATAGTTTTACTCTTTTTAGCAGTACTTTGGCCGAAATTACAATTTTATTTAATCATTGAGATAATGAGCGTAATTTTATGTATTTATGTTTATTTTATTGTCCATTTCATGAAATGGGTTCTAAGATCGTCCTAGACCATTTTATTGTCTACGGACTTAGAATACGTTTTGTAATAGGTACGCAGCCATCTTAGTAGGCAATACGGTACAATGCTTAAAAGCAATACCATAAAATGTATTAAGTCTATAACAGTTTATAGTACAGTTGTTTTCATTTTATTGGAAAGATTATCTTTGTTAATATTTGATGAAAGTCTGTACTTATAACAATTTTAGGAAACGTAGCCAAAGTAAGTAAACAACATGAAGTAACAATTGCCTGTACAGAAACTGACTTAGCTTGTCATGGCCGTCAGTAGAAATAATATATCTATTTTCTTTCTTTAGAAAAAAACGTTGCCCCACACTAGGAATTTCTCCTGTATCGTGGGTGCGTTTACAAACATTTAAACTCACATACACAAACAGCCAGACCCGGAACAACTACTTGTAGGCCATACAAATATTTGTTCCGTGCGGGAATCGAACCCGCGACACGCAGCCCAGCAGTCAATCGCTTAACCACTGCGCCAATCGTGCCGTCATTTTGGTGTGGCTTAATCTATTCCGTTCTAAGGGCTGATTTTGGCAGTCAAATATACATTTTATCCGTGAAATAAAATTAACGTCTGAAAGTTTTTGAACGGAAAAATAAAAAAAAAATGCATTAAATTAACAGGATTAGACTTATATTAGTAATGAAAGTATGGTCGAATTTGCTGTCAGTGCCTTTCAATCACAAAATCGAAAATAAACAAAAAAATAATAAGTCCCTTGTCTAACACTTGCAAAGATCTTAAGAAAAATACTCGAGCACACGTTCACACTATGCAAGTCAAAGCGTTCGCACTCGCCGTACACAAATCACACGTGCAGGCTGCAACTCTAACAAGCCGCCCTTACGTTACAGCGCAGTGAGAAGAGGCCCCTTATGTGGCAAATCGTCGCCTTACTGTTGAGGTCACAAAAGAGATGTTTACAGAAGATCTACATTACAGCCATCAAGTTTACTTACCCAAAGATGCTGTAGAAATACAAATATCGCCGTCGTATTTTCAGTGACGCTAGATGAAGAACGACGCGTAGGCTCGAGAAAGATCGAAGGCGTGGACAGCGTAGGTTAGTAAGAAAAACAAAAAAGATGAAAGACGATTTCTTACATCTTTTTTCTTCAACAGCATCAGCTACAGAAGAATATAGCTACAGCTCTTTGGCACACATCGATTTCCGCACAACCTTACGAACTTCGGGGATCACGAACATTCTGAAAGATTCCGAAGAATTGAAATGATGAGGGTAATATACCTACTTAGTCTTGTCGGAATATTATGAAGATGAAGAATGTGGAAAACCTGTGTACGGACTGAACCTTTTCTAGAGCTTTTATGCAATGTTCGCGGTTGGAAATAATGAGCCGTGCTCCCAACAGTTAATGGCTTAAGTGTCAGCGTGAAGGACGCACAAACATGTATAGTTTTACAGTCACCTGCAATTCTCACGCTCATTTCCACCGTCTTGAGCTCCACACATGCTCGTCTGCTTATTATTTTAATTTGGGGCTATTTTCTTCTCAGACGTAAAGGTCCCGATGTAGAGGTTATATTGCACACTATACAAAGCGGCGGCGCTACAACGGCGACATTAATTTAACACCCCGTGTGTAGCGACATTGTTACGGCTAGTGGCCAGTAATCATAAAAATTATAAGAGCATAAAATAATTCGTAATTTAAAAACTAACCAACATAGGGCTCTCTCTGTTTCCTCTGCCTATCTACTCTTTGCACGTTATTCGTTTTAATTTCTTATTTACAGTTCTATAAGTACAGGTTGCTCCAAGATGCTATTTTAGAAAATTGATAATAAATAGGTAATAACGTTTAATGAAATTAAAATGTAAGCGGCACGCTGTAGATTTTTCGGTAACTTCCAATAATTTAGATTTGTGCAATTTTGGACGGATTTATTAAATTAGAAGGCTACTTACGTTTTACGGTAATCAAAAGTTCGCCTTTAACTTCACAACTTTCCAAAAAGTACTTACTAGTAATAGACGAACTATAACACATTGTGTGGTTCATCAAACAACGTTGTTACCACACTAAAACAATATTGTTGAAATCCTTGTCAAGAATGTTCTTCAAAGTTTGAAACATGTCTAATTATGAAATCTGAGCTTCAATATTCATTTTATAGAGCTTCACCCATAGCATAGAACCTTTCCTACTTAGGGAGGGAGGCTCGCTTTCCCATCCCCATTTCTCCGTATAAATCAACAATAGTAATTCATTAACCCGGCCAGAGGGGGCCACTAGGCGCCATTCACGGCCAGGCTGGTCTATCGATGGCACTCGTGGCCCAACCTGTGCGGAACAAAACGCCTTTGTCACTGACACGGCGTCCACTATACGTGGAAGCGTGAAAGTGATCGTTTCTTTGAGTAATTTAGGTCAATATGCCATGGCATCCTTTGCTTGTGTAAGCTTGGGTAAAATAGAACAAAATCCGAGAATGTCATAAAAGGCGACCAAAACATTGCATAAAGCACCCAACATTGTTATGATCGGTGCCTTGTGCAATTTCATTGCAAACAATCTATATTGTTCCCACTGCTGGGAATCAGAGGTCTTCTCGGTGAAAAGAAGTTGGTCATAATCCACCACACGGAGCCAACATGGGTTTGTGGATAACATAAGGTACAAGCGGGGTAATTGCGTAACTCACTAACAGTAGGAATGGCTTTCATGTTGACAGATTAACAACATTCATTGCGTTATTTTCGTTGATGAGCAGACAAATTATTCGAACTTATGAAGCAATAGATATCAATTAAAATTATTCATAGTGTGGTACGTAATTAGGGTGCAGGGCCTAGTGCATCTTACTAATAATTTAAATTGGTGTAACCACACCTTATATTATGTTTTGCCTTTGATAGGCTCGATGGATGGCACTAGTTTCAGCGCACCTTTGTGGAACAAAACACGTTTGTCAGTGGCCCCGAACGCCGTCCATTGTAAATGGGGCATGGGCTCTGAAAGTGAGTGGCTCCTATGGCCGAGATCTTTGTTTTTTGATTCTGTTTAGTTTTGTTCAGGTCTTTTGAAGTAGTATTTTTGATAGTTCCTTTGCGATTTCTTTTACCTAGTAATTTTAAACGTCAATTATTTTTAGGGTTCCGTACATCAAAATGAAAAATGGAACGCTTATAGGATTACTTCGTTAGACAGACGGACGTCTGTCTGTCAGTCTGTCAAGACCTTTTAGGAACGCATGCAGGTATCAAGTTCAAATTAAATACGTAGGTCTACGGTCTCTTGGAACTCAAGCTTCTAAGTCAACGCAATAAAAAATACGCCCATTTATGTGACATATTTTGATAATCGCATATAAATCAAAACCTATATATATATCCTGTTGACCTAGAATTATGAAATTTGGCAAGGAGCAAGGGACTCACAGCACAACGAAAGGAAAAAAATCGTTAATTTGTAATTTTATCACAGAATATTTTTTTTTTTTGCGATTACAAACCTACATTTACAGTAGGAGAATTGGCCGTGACGTATATCGATATTTTCAGCTACAATGTTAAGTTTGTTTTTGGGATAATTTCCTCCCAACTACGTAGTCCGACACGCACTTCGACGGTTTTTTTTAAATAGTATAGCATAACGCCCCAGCCAATAGTATAGCATATAGGTGTCCGCAATTCTACGTCCAGGCGCGTAATTTTCGTACGGAGAAGCTTACCTAACATAGTTAAGTACTTGTGTTAGCAAGAAAGCGCTTTATGCCTTCAAAATACCAGGTTGTCATAATTTGGTAGGAGCTCATAGATGTGTTAGTTAGAAAACGGTTTATGCCTTCGCAGTACCAGGCTGTTTATATTCTTGCCCTGAATAATAACATCATCGAAGTATATCCCGAAAATGTATATACAAGCCAAACATACATCGTGATCAATCTGGTGTGGAGTGGCGCAATTTACATAGAAATAGGTAGCAGATGCGAGTCCAATGGAGTTAGTGAAGTGCTCTCCAACGCCATGCGGGGGATGCAGCCACCGGCAGCTAACGTCTTCGCAAACTGGTGAAACGTATTCGCCAGAGCCAACTAGGTCATAAATGAAGTACCTATGAATATTATTATAACTTACTGGAGGAGAAATAGATTTTGGAAGTGGCAAAAAAGAAGTTTGATGGAAATGATTTTGACTTTTTAAAGTTGGTAGAGGATACGCTAACAAGAGAGCTACCAGCCAGAAAAAAAGCAAAGGCAGAGTAAAGCAATATGCTCAAATAATTAGCTAAGATCAATCTATATCAGTGTTATGTATGTAGCTAATTAATACATAAGGCCTTGCCAATGGAGCGGTGAAGAAAAGCGATGAGGACAATATGAGTGTAGTCAATTTTTCTCATTTCTTTTTCTCCACCCACAACAGGCGATGGCAGCTAAATACGTCCATGGATATACTCGTATACAACATGTCCCGCAATTCCCGCACGCGACCAGACAGCCCAATTAGAAATTTATGTTATAATCATAAAACTTACACTGAATTTTTATTATTATGTAAAAATGCATTGTTTTTTTAATAAATTAGTTACACTGATTGTGGGAGAAAATTATGGTCACATTACAAATCTACGCATGCACACAGTCGCACTCGTATAAGGGTCGCGTATAGGGGTTACTGGTACTTCATCTATTTGGGTTTGTTTTGACTGTACAGCAGAAGTGTGACAGTAATTTACGTAGTTTTAATTATTTTGGGATAAAATATTACTTGTATTTAAAAATTACAGAAATCAATTCAATAAACGAATCTGAACAAACTACTTTCATAATGTGCACTAATTGAGTTATACATTGTACAGGATTTTTCAATTATTTTTATTATGACACTCAAAAATATCTGAACCTAAAAACAGCAGGACACCAAAGTGAATTCTTGAAGAAACCCGCCCTGGGTACAGCTCCACTGATGTATACCTCCATTACAATGTACATACAAAATGTAGCTATTGACCCAGTTCGCAGCAGGGCTGCCATGCACTGCATTACATGTCACTCGGGTTAAGCGCACTTTAATTAGCTACCAAGGTTTTGGCGAAATATTTTTTAAGTGTTGTTGTAGCGCCATTTGCGTAAACGACGGAAATTGCACAATTGTGGCCTTTTGGTTACAGTGCGGGTAACAACACTGGCTATGTTTTTTTGGAAATAAACTTTTGTTACAATGTATGATTTTGTATGACATTTGAATAGTACTCATCGGGATCATCCTGGCTTGAGGTCAGATAGGCAGTCGCTCCGTTTAAAATACTGGTAGTCAGCTACTGGGAAAAGACTAAGCAGATGGTGACAATGGTGATTTTATCTTTTGCAAACTCCTTACAGAACCATGGTTCAAAATTCATTGTTTTTGCGACTTCTAAAGCATTGTCATAATCAAGAAATATTCCAGGCCATGGTAGCCCTGCGCGCATCACAATTCCGCAGTACTCGTGGCGAGATATCGAGAGGTTCGGCATCGAGTGATCGCCGACCGCTCGAGTTTGTTCGATACTCCTGCTGCTGCAAATTGTTCCCAACTACTTGATACCTAAGTTTTTGTCGAGAACACACGAGTGGCCGAGACTATTGGTATTTGAGAATGTGAATAGTCAAATAAAAATGTGGACTAAAAATGTATATTTGTGTTGAACCATGTTTGATGTTTGTTCAAGAAACTGTTGATTATACAAAATATTTCTGCTGTTTTATGAAACCATATTATAACTATTATCATGAGTAATTATTGAAGCAGTTTCGTTAATTACATACCTTGAGTCATCAGAGAACAATCCGCACTTCGTACGATTTACCCCAATGCAATGTTGCAAAGAATTATAATCATTAATATTTCAAAATTAATGAAAAACCCGATGACAATTTTACCCCTGAGCCCTTTGCAGTGTAAGCAGAAATACAAAACCCGACAAAGCTACGTCTAAGGCCCTTAACGACATCGCCTGATCAAACCAATTATACTCGTTAATTATCAGCATTTGTTCCAGTTGTTAGGAGCCGTATTATTTTTATTATTTTTTCGTACTCAGTTGTATCGGCAAGTTCCGATCCATAAAACAATGCAGTGATTCTATTACGCTAGTAATTTCATTAATTTCAGTTCTGAGAATGGAAGACAAACGGAGCGAGTTCACTAATTAAAAACGAATTCTAGAATATAAAATAATATATTACACGATACGATTCTCTGGTATGAATGTTGGGTCCAATTTTGTTTGTTTCTGAATTCATCAAAATAACTTTAGCCACAGAACCTAACACCGAAACAACTCAATACACAATAAACAATTCAATACATTACAATCAAAGTGGAAATACGGCTAAAAACACGAAACTAACTTTTATCAACGTTTAGCGCACGCCCGACTTTTGTTCTTACTTACTTTGCAAACTGTTGCGTTCCGTTCGCTGCACCAACATGGCGGAATTTTGTTGGAAATAACTGAAAGAGTAAATGAAAAGAGTATTTCCATATATTATACATGATAGAATTAAGGTTTTTATAACTTTGGCAGGGCCTATCAGAGGTGAGAGAGTATGTCGAGTAACTATTATTGTTGGACAAGTCTGTTATTATATCAATGTTCGCTAACAATTACCACAATATACAATTGTAACAATGGTTCATACCATTGTGTTTTTTTTTTGTTAGCCTATACTGTCCTGCTGCTGTGCAAAGGCCTCCCCCAAATCCTTCCAGGAACTCTTTCCCTGCGCCACCTTGAACCAGCCCTCGCGGTACGCGTCCAGGTTATCAGCGGTGGCTTTTAATTTATAATTTAAAAAAAATAAAATTGTTGATTGTCGTTATAATTGAAGATACTACGTTAATATATTGTATGTATTTGCTTAGTTCCTTTAGTATCAATTAAGCATCAAGTTTTTCTCAAAAAACTGCAGCACTTTCCTCTCAAAACAACATAAATTTAGATAGTCCCTTAACAACTCAAACAGCCCGTTTCACAAAAGATCTACGCGAAAAAATCGCCTTTTATACACAACGAGTGAATTAAAAATGAATTCAAAATAGTCCGCGTTGTCACATTTAGCGGGAAATTAAATACTTTCAACGGCCGACCGACTCAACTTTAGATAGAAAAAGTTGTTCGGGGGTGAGAGCGGGTGAGAGTGATAAACACAATTAAGGTGCCTTCTCACTCGATCGGGCTGAAACTTTTTAAATTCCCTACATCTAACCTTCAGGACCCCACCTTTATTAATCAGGAACTCAATTAAATATCTTTTTCACGCCAGTCTGAGTACATTTTTGTTTACTTAAAGGGGATGTCCGGTATGGAGCGAGATTTGCATATTTTGATGAGGGCTGAACAAATACAGGCCGAATGAGTTGCTACGCTCGGAGAGAAGTGAAAAAGGAAAGTTTTGAAGGCCGCGGAGTATTTGGTTAAACATTCGTAACTAAGTGTATCAACAATATTTTGCTTTCGATTCGTAAAAGGAAATATCTAATAATATTATGTTATAAGCAAAATGTTTGTATTTAGATGATGTTATGATTGTTATTTTCTAAAGACCAATAATATTTTCCATATATTTGCTTGCCCTAAATATGATATAATGAATGTAGGTTTAAGTATCAGTCCTATTACCCAAAAAATAAAGGAAAAATATGAAGGTCCTACCTAACTTATCTCCATATAACATGAGGAAAAGTATGCGAGGTTTTCCTAACATTAGGATTATAACACCTTTTCCTGGTAGCACCTGTTAGAAACAAGGGAACGTATATGGGGTATAAAAACTGTTACACGGATCCAAGGACCGTTGAAGTTAATCACTGTTTTTAACACACTTTAAAAAATGGTTACCAGGAAGACGACGAGTTTTAACGAAATCTTTTTTGACAGTGTCTTAATCGGTTGAGAAACGTAAGTTTTGGGGCCCAAAAATAATTTGGAAGCATGTCTTTAGTTCAAAACATGTTATAAAGGTAGAAATATCTGTTGTTACTTTGGAGGTATGAGGAACAGGGTGTAAAGTTCACTCATCCTCCATAGAAAAGGGAGGATCCTCCGACCAGACGGGTGTTGAGTTTGGCGGGCAATTGCCCCACGACTGACATCGGTAAGTTTGTATGTATGCTAATTGCGCGGTAAACTCTGCTTGCGAGATGCAGGATTTGCGTGACGTCAGTATGACGCGTTGTTCGCATGTGGCGTTGTATATACCGCTACATAACCATATAAATGTAAAAAAACATTTTACCATTGACATTATAAAGTCATTAATAGTACACATGTCAATAATTTGCACAAAAGTGTGCAATGACCGCTCTTAGCGATAAGACCGCCCATTGTGTCACCCTTTGTAAAATTTCAATATTCAATAAAAAAAAAGAGTATTATATCCTATTCAATCTCAAAACTCAAACTATTTATTTCAAATAAACCAATTACAAGCACTTTTGAATTGTCAAGGTCGGTCAGTCAAAAAGATGAAGCTAGTTGCCCATTCCAAAGCGTAGTAGGTACCTATGGAGAAGAACGGGCCAGAAACTCCATGGACACTCTTTTAAATCATAATAATATTGTTACAAAGTATTGGTTACATTATTCATGTTCAAAATTATGCATGTGAGAACGATGCAGAACGTTAAAAGCGACCGTAATGAAAAGATAAAAAAAAAACAATTCAAATATTAAATTAAATTAAAATAAGCCATGGCAGCAAAGAGTTGACCAGTCCCTACTGACGGCGCCCGTTCACGAACATGACGCATAGATGTGCTAATCTATCATTCAGCTCAACCATTTTGAAGGGAGCTAAATGATCCAACACATGTGCCACCATCAGCGAGACATTAGAGTGAGCATGACATACTCTCATCCGCCAAGGCACATTCAAGTCAATGAAAGACGTACCCAGTAAATGGTAGCTTTATAGTATGTAACATAGTACTCACATACGTTCTATGCAATTATACAATACTAGGAGATTGAATTTATATAATGCAAACATAGTATTTTAGAATCTTCAGCAGCTCCAACAGTATGTAGGTAGGGTAGGCGTATGTGAAGTATTTTCAAATGCTAATCAATTTATTTATGCGTCCTGTGGAGCAGGACCAGCGTTTAGCCAAGCATTTTTGTCAGCGATGTAATCCCTCAACTTATAATATGCTTGGCTGCATAGTGTGCGTTTTATGCAAGATTTGAATTTCGTTTCATTGAGTTGGAGTATGTGGGGAGGTATTTTATTGGAACATTTTAAACAGTACCCCATTAATGAAGAGTCTACTTTAGCCAGTCTGAAACCTGGTGCACATGGACATGCAATGTTGTCATATCGTGGCGTGGCTTAATAGATTTCGCCAGACATCTCACGTTAGTCGTATTTAATTCACTCACTCCAAAATTCTATCAGAAGGATCAGTCTGCAGTCTGCATGTCTGACACATTTGCCTTGAGGCACTCCATTTGATTCGATTTTCCATTCCATGGAGCCTGTTATGCATGCCGGACACCCTTTTTTTTTTTTTTGGGTGGGGAATCATCAAATAACCCCTCCCGCTCTGGGCGGAGCAGAAGGGAGTGTCAGACTTTTACTGACTAAAACCCACCCGTGTTCCTTCAGTTGCCTGTGCCAGGGGCCACAGTATCTCTTTCGAACAACCCGCAGCCCCGGCGGCATCGGCCCTAATGGACCCCGTCAGTTCGTGCTGACAGCTCTTTGAGGCGCGCGTGGAACACAACGCGCCGTCGACCCGGGCCTGGTCCTTACCGGGCGGCGAGCTGCCCATAGCCGCCCGCAAGCCCGCGCCTATGGTGGCCGAGAGTCGGCTGTTGACTCCCGTCCAGGGCGTCTCCTGCGGCGGCTACGCCGGACACCCTTAGATCAATGTATAAGACCGGGCGGGGTGAAATTGGATTGGCTGGCTAATTTCATGAGTGCTAATCGAGAGTTGATCGAAGACGAGAGTGTGGAAGGGCACTTCGGTTCGCTTCGTGCAACCTCGGCTTGCCTCAGGCGACTTCCGGTGTACACACATTATATAAACAGACAAGAAAAAAAGAACAAATAAGTACAAAGGTGAAAAATAGGTACAAAGGTGATGCTTATTATGCTATTTTAAAATATTTTTTATTTTGCTTGTCACTCGTGTAATTAGAACAGCCTGACAGAGCCATGTTTCTGGAGCTTTTGTGGGTGTGATGAGAAGTGGGCGTCTTTGTAACCATGACGCACTAAAATTAGTTTTGAGCCTGACAGCCTAATCTTGTAATCGAATTTCCACCCACTTGATGTTTAATAAATAAGTGGAAACGCGCTTTCATAACAATATATCGGGTGTAAGAAGACCCATCACGTAGCCGTTATCTACGCATTCTGTACCTACATCAAACTAAGTAAGACAATTGAGCAAAAAAGATTGCTGGGAAACGGCTTTTATTTTTGGTGTAAATGACATGACGGGAGAACTCGGACAATATCGAACTTGTAACATGACGGGAGAACTCGGACAATGTCGAACTTGTAACATGACGGGAGGACTCGGACAATATCGAACTTGTAACATGACGGGAGAACCCGGACAATATCGAACTTGTAACATGACGGGAGAACTCGGACAATATCGAACTTGCAACATGACGGGGGAACTCAGACAATATCGAACTTGTAACATGACGGGAGAACTCGGACAATATCGAACTTGTAACATGACGGGAGAACTCGGACAATATCGAACTTGTAACATGACGGGAGAACTCGGACAATATCGAACTTGCAACATGACGGGGGAACTCAGACAATGTCGAACTTGTAACATGACGGGAGAACTCGGACAATATCGAACTTGTAACAAGACGGGAGAACTCGGACAATATCGAACTTGTAACAAGATGGGAGAACTCGGACAATATCGAACTTGTAACATAACGGGAGAACTCGGACAATATCGAACTTGTAACATGACGGGAGAACTCGGACAATATCGAACTTGCAACATGACGGGGGAACTCAGACAATATCGAACTTGAAACATGACGGGAGAACTCGGACAATATCGAACTTGTAACAAGACGGGAGAACTCGGACAATATCGAACTTGTAACATAACGGGAGAACTCCGACAATATCGAACGTGTAACCCGCTCACAGCCACTCCGCTAGCATCATCTGCCTAGCCTTTTCCCAACTATGTTGGGGTCGGCTTTCAGTCTTTGTCAACCGGATGCAGCTGAGTACCAGTATTTTACATGGAGCGACTGCTTATCTGACCTCCACAACCGAGTTACTGGGTAATACGAAACTCCTTGGTAAGACTGGTTGTCAGACTTTCGGGCTTCTGACGACCCGTAACGACTGTCAAAGATTCACGAATGACAGCCGGGTCACCAACTGCTTAACGCTTTCCGAGGCACGGAGAGGTCTTGGTATGTAAAGATGGTCACCCATCCACGGACCAACCGCGGCAAGCGTTGCTTAACCTGATCGATCGACTCGTGCGGCTGTTATTACTTAGCCACAAGCCCCTCACACAGCTACTCCATTATGTTTGAAGAAACTTACTCTGCTCATGGCTCTTTAGAAATATTGATAGATTGGTTACACCAAAAATTTAAAATACCTATAAATTAAGGCTTTTATGCCCAAGTCAGTTAGATGAAAATCATTTGCTAAGGAAAGGCACATATTACAAGTACGCACTATGCTTATAAAACTCGTTGCTTATCAAGATTCTACAAGATAACCGCGGTTCATACTGTCTAGATCCCGTATTCCTAGCAGACCTGCTCCACCGACGTACTCCAGGGAACCCAAACACAGCCGGGTTTTAATGAAAGAATCCATTTTGTAGTGACCCCGCGTTATAAATGCGTGCTATTTAGGCGACGCAGCCACACAGGCCGCTCCTCGCAAACGTCGGTTACACAGGTTTTAATAAACGAATTTTTTGCTGGCTTTGGTTGGGCTAATGTAATTTTTTTGTAACCACGATGTTTTGTTGTTTTCAAAGGTAGGTTGAATGTCGGTTCTTTTGATTGCTGAAAATATGCAGATCTTAAAAATGGTACCTACAGTGTTGTCATGGACTACCTTTTTTTTGTTGTCCCGCTGCTGGGCAAAGGTCTCCTCCATAGTTTTCCAATAAGATAAGATATTTATTTTTTGTAAAACATGAGTAGGTATGTACTACAATAGTTTTGTATGGTCTTAAAGTAACAATCGGGAACAGGATCTACAATTTTCTTTGTGTTTGGTCTTCTGGGGCCATTTGGTCAGGAACCAGTCCAAATCGTCACGCCAGTGTTTCTTAGGCCTGTCTCGGTGACGACACCCGTCTTTAGGCACCCACGGTCTGACGATCCATGGGGTCTTCTCCCTTAGCATGAAATTCGTCGTTTCGCCGAAGTTACGGGTTTCCTATTTCGTATCACTTACGGACTTATGGTCGTTCGGGGCCCGAACTAAGAATGATAGACCACATGACGAGACAGCCGTCTGAAAAACTGTTTTTTTTTTTTTTTTGTGGATGGGAAATCTGGGTGGAGCAGAAGGGTGTGTCAGACTCTTACTGACTAAAACCCACCCGTGTTCCTTCCTTAGCCCTTTATGTACCAGGGCAGCGGTAACCCTTTCGGACGATCCCGCTACCCCGGCAGGCTTCGGCCCTGTCGGGCCCCGTCAACTACGCTGACATCTCTCTGAGGCGCACGTGGAACACTTACGCGCCGTCCGGCACGGGCCTGGTCCTGATCGGACGGAGAGCTACCCATTGCTCTCCGCCCGCAGGCCCGCGCCTACGGTGGCCGGGAGTCGTCACGCGGCTCCCGACGCCCGGAGCGTCTCCCTCGGCGGCTGAGGCGTGAGGATCTCTCCCTCGCCCATCCCGCCACCTCCTTCGCTAGCATGACTGCTTCGCAGAAGGAGGTGACCGCCTCCCACTCCCTCTCGCCCCGGACCATGGCTTGCACCAGGGCCGAGCGCGAGAGGTCGCCGCCGCTGCCGATCGCCTCTACGAGGACACGGCGGTGCTCTGCCCAAGCGGGGCAGACCTCCACCGTATGCTCCACCGTGTCCTCTGGGCGATCCTCGCAGTGGTGACACCCGGGCGTCTCCTCCCGCCTGATTATGTGCAGGAACCTCCCGAAACATCCGTGTCCGGAGAGGACCTGCGTCAGGCGGTAGGTGAGAGCGCCGTGACGCCTCTCTAGCCACTCCTCAAAGAGGGGTCTTACCGCCGCTATCGTGGCGAGCCCTGCGCTGGGTTGCGATAGTCGCGCCTTCCATTCCGCCATGAGATCGCGCCGGAGGTCCGTCCGCTCCGCCGCGATTTGCCGCGGGTGCAGAGTTTCCCCCCGACGTAGTGCCTCCGCGCGCCAGTCATACAGGCGCGCGAGGACTATCGCCTCCAGATCCCATGGCGGCAGTCCGGCAAGGAGGCCTGCTGCCTCGCCCGAGATCGTGCGGTACCCCCTTATCAGCCTTTTGGGGCGCGTTCAGATAGTGTGCGGCTCGGAGCCGCAGTGAACGCGCCCACACCGGGGCCCCATAAAGGGCCATGGACCGCACGACCCCCGCGTAAAGCCTCCGGTAGGAGGCGTTTGGCCCCCTCAGGTTGGGCAGGAGCCGCTTTAAGGCGGCCCCGGCCCGTTCCAGTTTGGGGGCCAAACGTCGAAAGTGTTCGACGAAGTTCCACCGGCTGTCGAGGACGAGACCCAGGTATCTCATCGTTGTCTCGACGCCGATGTGAACCCCTCCTACCATCAGTTGGGATCCCGAAGGTGGCCCGTACCGGGGCCCATGAAAGGACATGGCCTCGGACTTGTGCAATGCCACCTCGAGACCCAACTGCCGGATCCTTTCCACGACTATCGCAACCCCGCGTGTCATCGCGTCGGCCGCCGCCTGATGCGACCTCCCCTGCGCCAGGACCAGCGTGTCGTCAGCGTAGCAAACTACGCTGACGCCATCAGGGAGGTCGGCCCGCAGCACCCAGTCGTAACCGATGTCCCACAGGAGCGGACCCAGAACCGATCCCTGTGGGACACCGCACGACATCTCTCGCCGGTTCCAATTCCCGTCGCGACCGGGGTAGATGACGGCTCTGTCCGTCAAATACGCCCCGACTATTCGACGGAGGTAAGTCGGCACCCGGTGATACCGGAGTGCCTCCCCTATGCAGCTCCAGGGCAGGGTGTTGAACGCGTTGGCGATGTCGAGTGACACCGCCACGACCACCCCACCCCGGGACACCGCGTCCCCCGTCGTGAGGGCTCTCACGCGCATGATGGCGTCCACCGTCGAGCGCCCCTTGCGGAAGCCAAACTGGCACCCCGCAAGATCCGGCCCCGTCCTCACCAGGTGCCCGACGAGGCGGCCCGCAATCACTCTCTCAAAGAGCTTGCCGACCTCGTCGAGCAGCACTATGGGCCGGTATGCGGACGGAGAGTCCGCAGGGCGCCCTGGCTTCTGAATGAGGACCAGCTTCCCCGTCTTCCAACGGAGTGGAAACTGGCCTCTCTCCATGCATGCGCTTAAGAGCGCCTCCAGTCGAGGCCCGAGAGCCCTCGAGGCCAGGACCCAGGCTTTACCCGGCAAGCCGTCGGGTCCCGGGGCGGTATTTTTGGCCTTCAGCCTGCCTACCGCCGCTCTCAGATCTACCCCGGTCACTTCAGGGGTGTCGTCGTCGTCGTCCGTGTGGTCCGCTTCGGGCACCGCAAGTGGCGGAGCCATAGGCGGGGGAGTATGCTCCCCCCGTGAAGGGAACAGAGCGCTCACCACTTCCTCCACCAGCTGGGGTCGGAGACTCTGCGTCAGCGGGGCCCAGGTGCGGAGTTTATTCCGCACCATTCTGTAAGGGCGCCCCCATGGATCTCGGTTCAGAGTCTCCAACATCTCCTCGCGGGCCGTATCCTAGGCCCGCTTGACAGCCTCTTGGAGGGTGGTCTTCGCCGCTCTGTACCCCTCGTACAACTCCACCTCCGTGGCTTCCGCATCCGGAGGGCGGATGCGGAGCCTGCGGTGCCTGGTGTACCGATGTCGCGCGTCGACGCACGCCTTGCGTAGCGCCCCAACATCCTGCGACCACCAGTACACCTGACGTCGGGCGCGTCCTGGCCGGACTCGGGGCATTGCCACGTCACAGATCTCGGACATGGCCTCCCGGAACCACTCCGCCTCATCGTCAATGTCAGCAGGCCTGTCCGGTGAAAACACCCAGGCCTGCACGATCGAGGCTTCCAGGAGAAGCTCCCGGTCCAGCTGCTTCAGCGCCCACCGTGGACCACTCGGGGCCTGTTGGACCAGCGCGCTAGAGGTCTGGGTGGAGACATCAAACCGGATATATCGATGATCGGAGTATGTCTCCACCTCCTCCATGACGCGCCAGTCAATGACACGTTGTGACAGAGCGGGGCTGGCGAACAAGATGTCCACTACCGACTCGCCCCGCATCCGCACACACGTAGGAACAGAACCCCGATTTAGGACGACCAGGCCTGTTTCCAGAGCCCAGTCCTCCGCCATCCTGCCCCGCACATCCGTGCAACGGGAACCCCAGGCCAAATTCTTGGCGTTGAAGTCCCCGAGCACTAGCACGGAGAAGGCGTGGTTTCTGGCGACGACGACACTCAACTCTGTTAAAGAGTTCTGGAACTCGGCGAGAGTTCGGCTCGGAGAGAAGTATACTCCCACTACTACAATCTCTCCGAACCGTGCTGCTACGCACCCCTGTCCCCTCGTGACACCTTCGAGGGACGGGGTACCGGCGGCAGCTGACGAAATTATGGCCACTGAGCCGTTCAGGTCCTCCACCCAGTCATCCCTGGGCGGGACAAAGTACGGCTCAGCGACCACGGCGATGTTAATCGACCACTGCGCCATGCTCTGGAGCAACAGGTCCTGAGCGCAGGCGCAGTGGTTGATGTTCGCCTGGAGAAGGCGTAGTGGAGGAGTTATTACTCCTCCATTTCAGCCCCCTCCCGGGCCCCCTCGGCAGTGGTGGCGGCGGCGGCGGCGGCGGCGGCGGCGGCGGCGGTGGTGGCGGCGGCGGCGGCGGCGGTGGCGGTGGTGGCGACAGTGGCGGCGACGGTGGTGGTGGCGACGACGGCGGAGGGCCTGCCTTTCCTCCTGGCTTCGGCGGGTGGAGCGCAGGACTTGCTCCCCGCCCGGTGATCGGCCGGCTTGCCAGCAGCCGCACATGCGACGCAGTGCGGCGCGGCGTTGCACGAGCCGGCCGTATGTCCGGGCTTGCCGCAGCGGAAGCACAGAGTGCTGCGGTCCTCTAAGGTGCACTGGACGCTCACGTGGTGCCCCACGAGGCATCGATAGCACCTTAGAGGTCTGGGCTCCAGCAGCTTGACCTGCGCTGACACCCAGCCCACCAGGAGCCTTCCGCCCTCCACTATCTTCCTCGCCGCCGTCACGGGACAGCTAACCGTTATGGTTCGCATACCCGTGAAGTCAGGACGTAGGGTGCCCGCCTTCACCTGGTCGGTCAGACACCCGCCCGTCCTGACGACGGCGGCTACCACCTCGGCCCCCGTCACCGAGTCATCCAGGCCCACAATGCGCATATCCGCGCACTTGACGGGCCTGGAGACTCGAGCCTCGTCCGCATTGAGGGACGCCTTTAGCTTTTCAGCCAGGGCGTCAGCGGTGGGGCCACTCGTCGCACCGGGGACCTCCAGCATGCGGGCACCAGTGGCGGTCACCCTATGCCGGAGGCCTCCGGTGATCCCCAGCTCCTGGAGATCCACCGTCGCTCTCGCTTTGGCGAGCACGTCGCCGTAGGTCACCCCCCTCTTGACCGCGTCCGGCTGTAGTGTAATGACTACAGCCGCGGTCTTGGGGGAGCGAAGCCTAGCCGCAACGGCTCGCTCCTTGCGGCGCCTCCTCTGCGCCTTTTTCCTGGCCGCTTTGGCCGCCTTCTTCTTCTCCCCGACCACCTGCCACTCGGCGTTGGTCGTGGGAGATTTGTTTGGGGGAGGCGTAGGCTCTGGGGCCTTCCCCTCCCCAGCCGTTCTGCTCTTTTTCTGGGCTGGCACCGCGGGTTTGGCGGCAGGCGCCGATTTCGCCGGCGCCGAGGCTCCACCAGCCGACGTCGGTTTCGCCGGCGCCGGGGCTCCTCTAGCCGACGCTGGTTTGGCCGGCGCCTGGGCCCGGCCAGACGGCCCGGGTTTAGGGGCGGCCGCGGCCGCGTACGAGGCCGCCTTAGGCCCTGGGGCCGTCCTACCCGCCAAGGGGGGGCGCAGAACAATACCCTCCAGGACGGCGAACCGCGCCTGGAAGGTCGCCAGCTCCTGCCGAACCAGGTTCAGGACCTGGTTCTCCACCGGCACGGGCTGGCTTGGTGGTGGGGTGTTCTGCGCTGTGCCGGCCGCTCGCATCCCGGCCAGGTCCGCTCGGAGCTCCTCGTTCTCCTTTCGGAGGAGCTCCATGGCAGCCGTCAAGCGGGCCACCTCCGCCCGCATTTCGGACATGCCGTCCGGCGGAGGCCCGAGGTGGATGGCCTCCGCTGCCGCCAAGATGGAGGCCTTGGCCGAGACTATGGCCCTGTTTTTCGAAGTCTGTAACTTCTTCAGGGCCACGTCCCGGATCGCGGCCTCCACGACCTCCGCCGCAAACCTCTTTTTGCGGTCCGCATCAGGGCCGCCAACCTCCGCCGCCTCGTCACTTGAGGTCTCTGATGCGGACGCGCGACCAGAACCCCCCTCCTTTGCGGGCTCCTCCGCTTTTTCTGCGGCCTCCCGAGCAGTGAGCCCCCTCCCTGCGCCTCGCTCTCGGGCTCCTCCCCGCCTGCTGGTGGGGATTTTTCTGGCCGAAGCCAGCTCCCCGTCAGAGGACGACCCCTGGCCGTCCACTGACCTTGGCCGCTTGCTCTGTGCCTTTCTCTTGGCAGCGGCCGTCTTCTGGTCACGGCGAGGGCTCACTGAGCCTCCCGTGCTCGCTCCTCCAGATGCAGCGTCGGACTCCGACACCGCATCACTCCTCCCTTCGTCTCTTGTGGTTTGGGTTTTTTTTTTAAATTTATCCATTTTGTTCCCACGAGTATAAAACTTTAGGTACCTGCTCAAATTCTGTGGTTCGCACTAGTGACTAAATCAAGCTACCCATTAGCCAAGCTTACTACCTCCCTCACGGTGCGCCGCCGCTTGGAGGTTTGGGGAATTTTTTATAGAGGTTAATCTTCCTCGCGGTCCGGGCGGTTAAGCCAAGACCCTCGACCCCCGTCAAAAGTCAGAGACATGACCTTGACAATCTTCGGGGCTACGATATTAACGGTGGCAGGAGGGGGGGGATTATCCCCTCCTGCCTGCCCGGCGGCAGGGTAAGTGCACACCAGGCCCGCTCTTACTCCACACAGTAGCCGCTCTGCTCCTCATAGCGGCTTGTGTGGAGCGTTCCTCTTGGCAGAACATTAGCATGCGGGCAGTGAGATCTCATTGGGAAAAAATCCCACTGAGAAATAGCTGCCCGCACCCCAGGATGCACCGGCCCGAAAACTGGTCTTCCCCCCGGACGTATCCAGAAGGGAACTCCAGTCCCCAGGCACACGTGGAGGTTTTCTGCCCTGGCACCCCAGAATTTCTGACCTTTAAAAGTTCCTCGTCTTAAAATAGATGACATTCATAGAAGTAGAGACTTTACACTTTAGTTTTATGAACCGACATAAAACCTAAATTGTAAATTATAAGCATTTCTTACGAGACTTAATTTTTTTGCATATTATTTTAAAAGCGCAAATTATTCTATACAGGACTGTCTATTGTTCTACTAAACTTAATTACCTTACTTTATTACCGTACCTTAATTTATTACCTGACGTCCTCTTTAATTACTCCTAACTATTAAAATAAAGATGAACCCCATGTATATAACGTTTGATGAGGCCTATGAAACTATGAAACTATGAAACTAACGTTTTTATAAAAACTTAGGCCTTCTAATTGAATTTCGGCGAAGGTTCGAACAGAGTTGTCTTCTTGGAAAACCTATATGCCTACATTCTCAGACATCATTATAAATTAATCTTCAAATTCCTGTCAATTATAATTTTGGTGTTAATTATAACCTTGGTAACACACCGATACCCATCTCCCGCAGTGGATCTGCATAACTATTCACAACCATCCGACAGGCTATCGTATCGAAAATTACACATTTCGATAGCCTGTTTTGCCTTGCAAACAGCAAACAGCTGTCGGAAGAATAGTGGTCATCTATTTGGTTTATACTGCCAAAATTTTCGGGTTTTGGACTTGTGAACATCGTTTAGAGTTTCGAGGACTCCTACGATAGCATTGATTGATGTTCGATACGGTACAAAAGCGTATCGAATGGTTGTGAATAGCTATGCTGGTTCGATAAGCTTAAAGTGTCTGCAAACTGAGACAATGGTTTCGGCTTTATGGATTGCAGGCTTGATTCTTACAATAATAATAATACCAGTTGTCCCATTGTTACTGTTACTGCCCCACTGCAGGGCAAAAACCTCTCCTCATACACATAAAGCATCAATATACTATTGATCACCACGCTTGCTCAGGACAGGTTGGCGATTTCAAACTTAAAATAACTGTAAGTCCACGTTTCCTCACGATATTTACCTTCACCGATGTCAATGATGTCCAAAATAAACTAAGCTGTAACACCTTTCCTAAAAACATGTTTGTATATGCTGTTGGTGTTTTTTAATAAATAAATAAACTTATAAAGTATACTATAAGCAAAACTATAAGCAAAACTCATTGTTGGTAGTGGGGGTACCCACCGATTCCTTTAAAAGAGCGCTCCATCGAGTGCAGACTCCGGAGGACAGTCTGTGGTCGTACCGCAAGCTTGTCCGTACTGCGCAAATAAGTTTGCTCCCGCGCGGATCGCATAATTGTCGTGTTTCTCTTGTGTTTGCATTAGGTGCCTACTAGTGCAAACACAGGGGGAGCCCCAGTGAGTGTTCGGCGGATAACCGCCGCTGCGATCGCGGAGGACCACACCCTCCGTGATGCCCAAACCCGGCAACCGCGGCTCGTTGGGCCGCGATGCCAGGTCCCCGGAGCCCCGTCCGACGTTGGACCGGGCGACTTCGTTGCCGAACATCGGCGACGCGTCGTCCGGTGCGCCGCCGGCCGGGCCAGCAGCCCAACCGAAGAAAACTCCAGTGAAGGAGGAGAAGGTAAGGAGAGAGATGGGATCGGGAGCCGTAGCAGCTGCCGGCCCACCGACGACATTGGCGCCTGCGCGCGTTGCGCCAGCGCCGTCGTCGAGCCGGCAGCATGCGGTACCCATCCGCCCCGCAGCGTTCCGCCCGGTGCCTATACAGGCGCCGGGGCCTGCCGCAAACAAAGGCCGCGCGCAGCGAGCGAGCGACACAATGGCGCCTTCCGCCCGCGTCCCTGCCCCCGCTCGCACCGCGCCCGCCGTCCGAGCGGCGCCGTCTGGGCGCTCGACCGTGGCGAGCGCACGCTCTGCCGCGCCGCCCCCGCGTGCCGCCTCACCGGCCCCGCGTGCTGCCGCGCCGCATGTGCCGCCTGCGCTGCACGCGCACACCCCCGCGCCACCCGCGCGTACCCGCGCACCTCCGGCGCGCACTACCGCGCCGGTATCGAGCCTCGCGTCCCCGCCTGCGCCCTTCGGGGCCGCGGCTGCCGGGGCGCCGAAGGCCCAAGCAGGGCCAGCTCCGCGCAAGGTTACACCCAGCCCCCGCCTCTCGCTGGCGGGGCCGACGGTGACCGAGCGGGAGCGGCCAGCCAGCGCCGGAGCCATTATTTGGCCGGCGCTGTCGACGCCACAGGCGCCCGCCTCGCCGGCGCCCCCCCGGGCCTCCGCCTTCGACTCGCCCGCGATGCTGTCGGCATGCTCCTCACACGCAGGGTCGAGCATGTCGCTGGCGTCGATGGACTCGGCCGCGTCCGGTCGCGATGACGTGTCTTTAGACACGACGCCGCGATCCGGGCGACGGCCCATCGAGGGAGGAGCGGAGTCCGCACCACCTGTGCCGGCCTCGCCGACGCCGCCGCTGGGGTTCGACTTTGAGTTCCAACTCGGGGCCAGACCCCAGCGACGTCGGCGGAGCACCGACGACTCAGCGGAGGAGGAGGCGAAGCGATATTGCCTCGACCCGCCGCGGCCGCAGCGCGAACGCGCGCCGCGCGGTCGGGCCGCGCCGACTTCGCCCACCTTCGCTGACGCGGCGCGCCGCACGCCGCCGGCGCGCCGCACACCGCCGCGATCACCAACACCGCAACCATCGACCTCGGGGGTAAGTGCTTCCACCTTACCCCCCGCCCCCGATGCGCGATCTGATACGCAGCATGCTGCCGTCCCCGGCGCCGCTTCCAAGCAAAAGCCGGGGAAAAAATTAAGATTCCCACCGCTGGTGGTAGAGAGGCTGCCGAACTGGGCCGCCCATTTCCGGGCCCTCAGCGCCAAGCTGGGCCGGCCTCCCAACGCTCGTCCTTACGGGAGTGGAGTTCGCTTCACTCCCGAGTCGGAGGACGAGTACAGGCTGGTCCAGCGCTACCTGACGGGCCTGGAGAAGGATAGCGGCGTATCGTGGTTCGCCTACTCGCTGCCGGCGGACAAGAACCTCAAGATCGCCATTCGGGGGCTACCGGCGGATACGGACCCGAAGGAGATTGAGGAGGAGCTCCGGACGCTGGGATACCAACCGGAGTACGTCCGCCATATAAAAGGGGCGGCTGGAAGACCCGGTTGCGTGTTCCACGCGATCCTCAAGAAGACGCCAGACGTCCGGGCCATATACGACACCACTGTGTTTATGTACATGCGTGGTGTCAAGATAGAGGCCTGGCGTGGCAAACGTGGGCCCGCTCAGTGCCACAGGTGCCAGCGTTTTCGTCACAGCTCGCACATGTGTCACCGACCGCTCGCTTGCGTGAGATGCGGGGGCGAGCATGCGGCACGCGACTGTCCAAGACCGCGGGAGGAGCCGGCCACCTGCGCAAACTGCGGGGGCCCGCACCCCGCGTGTAACATAAAGTGCCCCGTGTTTCAGAGAGAGATCAGAAACAAGCGAGCGGGGACCGCCGCCATTACGGCCACCACAAGTGGCCGACCACAAGCGGCCCAACCAAGGGAGACGCCACTGGAGGCCGAACAAGGCACGACGCTTATGGCGGCGGCCAACGAGCCCACAGAAAGGACCCAAGCCTCCTCCTCCTCCCGGCGGAGGAAGAAGGGACGAGGGGGGAAAGGACGGGGTAAGAATCCCCCCCCCCCAGCGACCCAGGAAGATATCTCAACGGCCGCCCCTGCCTTAGACAGGGCACAGGTCGTGGATAAACTACCTACTAGCGCCGGCACAGCGCCGCGGCAACAGGCTGAGCTAAAACAGCTCGCAGAAGCCAGCCGCGGCGCCCCCGGCGCGAACAAAGCAACAAGAAGCCAACCCGAGCAAAAGAAATTCACGACCTGTGCCATCCAGCTCTTGATGGACCTCATCAAGGCCATAAGGCAGGGACAGGATGTGGAGACGGTCATCCTGGACGGTCTGGCCACGCTACTGACGTTGTACCATGGCTAGACCGTTAAGGGTGATCCATTGGAACGCCAGCGGCCTTAGAGATAGGGTCGCCCCCCTCCGCCATCTCCTTCGGGAAACAACCACGAGACTCCAAGGAGCCGACATCGAGTGGTCTCCCCCGGTCAAGTACCTGGGGACTACCACCGATCGTCGGCTCCCGACGGGGCCGCACGTCCGCTCGGTCGCCGCACTGGGCAGGGTCGCCCGCCACCCGCTCAAACCGGTGCTCTCGTCCCGTATCCCGGCGTGCGTGGGGTTGGGCCTGTACAAGCTGTACATACGCCCAACCCTGACGTACGCCGCCCCGGCATGGTTCGCCCTCACGAGCGAGTCGAGCCGAAGACGCCCCGCGCGCAACAAACTCTTGCGTTGCGGACCAAACTGACGCTCCTCGCTACGTGAGGAATCGACACCATCCAGGGCGGCCTCGGGATCGAGAGCCCGGATGAGTTAGTGGCGCCTCGCGAAGGAAACGTTCGCACGTGCCGACGCACTGACCTGGCCACACGCCCAGGACACTGCGCCCTGGCACGTGCGTCCTCCACCCGAGCGAAACCCTTGCCCCGCGACTTGGTAGCGGACGGCGACCCCACAATACCGGACTGACACCTCTAGTGAGCCGCATCCACGCTACACGCGGCTCATTAGACTCAACTGTACTCCACACACATTACATACACTCGCTGCGTGGCGTGTTCTAAGTTAATATAGGCACGTTACGCAGCGAACGCAGACAACCACAACTACACAGACGCTAGATTCACACGCGTAGGCGCAGCGCGGGCCGCGATACGCGCAGACACTGGGCGGTGTTACACAAAACAATACCGCCCACACACACATACGACTGCTCCTTAGCCCGGAACGTAACCGGCTGGCTCTGGATACGGGACGGGCGGGAGCAATACACCCATATTCTGTAGGAGCGCCGAGTCGGCACCTCTGTCGCTGGTCGTCCTCCGCTGGGCCTCCCCCAGGTAACTGGGGGTCTCACCTGGCGGGGACTGACCGCCGAGGTGTCGTGAAGAAAGCGGCGCCGTGAGTCGGCGCCGCGGCGCACCTACAGAACTTACACACAGCAACTACTCACACGGGCGCGCGCAACTCACGCGCGCCCGGAAGGCTACTAGCCAGTGCGCATACACCATGAGAGGCCCGTATTTACGGGCCGCCGTATAGCGTCCGCGGTCAGGGGGCATAGCCCCGGTACCGCTCGCCTCGCCCCCTTGCGGGGGCGACGCGATCTCTCGACAGTGCAGACTCCTTTTTGTTGCTGAACCGTCGAACGGTAAAGGTGTCGGTACCTACGCTATTTTACAGTGAGTTCGTTCCATAATTTGTTTTACTGGTATTTTTGTGTTGATTTAGTGATTTACTGTTTTGAATATTAACGGTTGTTTGTGATTGCTCGAATTTTGAGGTTAAATTGAATTATTGTTAAAATTAAGACTATTTTTGAATAAATTAGTTTTAGGTTGTTTGTAATTGTGTTTTTTTTTAAATGTTTTTCACTTCTGATCGCTAAAATCAGAAGTGGGATAGAACTTAATTGCTCACAAAATCATTACTAGCCTTGATACTTACACAAACAGCCGTTATATTTCAAAAATAAGAATGCAACGTTCGTCAAGATCACGTGAAAAGCTTGTTAGGACCCCGCCTCGCTCTGGGGCTGGGTGTAGCCATCGCAGTGAATCACGACAGGACCATAGGCATGGTTCACACACACCTCACGATAAGATACGTTCGCGCCGTGATAGAACTCGTTCGCGGTCACGTCGTAGTAGAACTCGTTCGCACTCGCGTCGTAACAGGATTCACTCGCATTCACGAAACGATAGAACTCGTTCACGGTCGCGTCGCAGTCGCTCGCGTAGTGGTAACGGTCATAGCTCAGCTAAAGGGTCCCGAACGGTCAATTCACATCGTCGTCGTCGCGGTAGATCTCGATCCAACCCTCATGATACTTCCGTGAAAAGTGTGCTAAGCTCTATTATGTTTCGATTGACTGCTATTGAGAAAAACACCGTTAATGGTTCAAATGTAACGCCGTCAATAATTCATGACAGTACACCCCCATTACCTAAAAATTATGTTTCCACGGCTCAAGCGCTTGTTGATGCGTTAGGGATATTAATAAAAAACAAGTCTAGCAATTATTATGTTTCAAATTTTGATCCAGCTGTAAATAACTTTGAGGTATGGTGTACCGAAGTGAACAGGGCTAGGCAGGTGAATCATTGGGATGATCTCGAGTGCTTCTCAAGAGTGGCCCACTGTTTGAAAGGTGACGCAAAAACCTGGCTAAACGAATGGGCTACAAATGATCGCTCATGGTCCAATTTTGTTAAGGAATTTAAGTCGTTGTGTCCACAAAAGATTGATTATGCGCAAACTCTTCATGAAGTTATAAACACCACGTCCGATAAGTTTTCGTCATACGCAGAGTATGCGCGTCGTTCACTGTTGCGACTACGTGTAGTTAAAGGATTAAGCGAGGAACTTATGGTTCAAATAGTGATTCACGGTATTAGTGATGTACAAGTACGCGCAGCAACTATCAAAGCTGACCTAACGACAGAAAATCTAGTTTCCTTCTTAGCTACTTATGTAAAGCCTATTCGTAAGTTTGACAATCGTAACTCTGATAAGTCTGCATCATCCAATAATACGAATAAAAGGCGTCACTTTAACGGTCCTAGTAGACCTGAAAATAAATGTTTTACTTGTGGCCAAACGGGGCATTTTAAAGATAAGTGTCCCAAGAAGCATAACGCTAATAATGATAAAGCCGATAACAATAATAATGCTAAAACCGTCTGTTCTTTCTGTAAGAAGCCAGGGCACAAGGAAAGTGACTGCTTTGCTAAGGCTCGATCTGGATCTCCGAGCAACAATAGCAATCAACGTAAAGTTAACTTATGTAGTGAACGTTCAAACGCGAAGGATAACAACGATATAATTACAGCTTTAATGCAAAGTATACCGGTTGACATCCTTATAGATAGTGGTGCACTCAATGTATCCTTAATATCGTCAGCAGTAGTAAATTACTTTTCCGGACCGCGTAAACAAATTAAATGTTCATTAAAAGGAATAAGCAATAAAGAGATCGTTGCTCGCGAATACGTCACGTTAACCGTCGAGTTTAGTAATATTGCACTTGAAGTAGATTTTGTCGTGGTGCCTGCGTCGTGTATGAATACGTCAATTATTATAGGAACGGATGTACTAAATCGCGACGGTGTGACGTTTATTCGTACAAAACACGGACAGTACCTGACACACACTTCAGATAAAGTACTAAAAGTAAACGCTGTGAGTGTTAATGAGTGTAACAAAATAAATACACCTCTCGAAGGTGCGGAACTTGTTAAATTGATGACTATGTTAGGTAATTTCTCTCCGTTTTTAATATCCGGTACAGCCACCACTACCGTGAATACTGGCAAGATGCACATCAACTTAACAAGTGACATACCTGTGGCGTACCATCCGTATCGCCTGTCATATCAAGAGAAACTAAAGGTTCGCGAGATATGTCAGGATCTGTTAGATAAAAAGATTATAAGGGAGTCAGATTCTGAGTATGCAAGCCCGGTCATTTTGGTCAAGAAAAAGGATGGCTCAGACAGAATGTGCGTGGACTTCCGTGCACTAAATTGCATTACCGTCAGGGATAGGTACCCCCTACCCTTAATCGATGACCACATTGATCGGCTTGGGGGCTCGAAATTCTTTACGTCTTTGGATATGGCGTCGGGCTTCCATCAAATTCCTATTGATGAAAGCTCAATCCATAAAACAGGCTTCGTAACTACGGAAGCCCACTATGAATATCTAAAAATGCCGTATGGTTTATGTAATTCTCCCACCGTATACCAGCGTATCATCAATAATACCTTGCGTAAATTTATAGAAGCAGGGAGTGTTCTGGTGTATATTGATGATGTGCTGATCTTGAGCTTGACAGTCGAAGATGGTGTCAACTTGTTACGTGACGTCTTGAAAACTTTGACGGAGGCCGGGTTCTCTATTAACGAGCGCAAGTGCTTTTTTCTTACCACTAAGGTAGAGTACTTAGGTCGCGTCATTAGTCACGGTCAGGTTAGACCGAGTCCGCACAAAATCGAGGCACTAGTTAACGCACCTATCCCTACTAACGTCAAACAAGTGCGCCAGTTCTTAGGACTTGCGGGTTACTTCCGGCGTTATATCAAAGGTTATGCCACAAAAACCGCATGTATCTCGCGTCTCACAAAGAAAGACGTAAAATTTGAATGGGGTCCTGATCAAGACCAAGTCCGGCAGGATGTCATAGATCGGTTAACTAGCGAACCCATACTTGCGATTTTTGACCCGAACCTTCCTACAGAACTGCACACTGACGCCAGCAGTGTAGGATACGGTGCTGTACTTATGCAAGTACATGCGGATGGTGGTAAACGGGTAATAGCCTATTTTAGTAAAGTCACTCAGGGCGCGGAGGCGAAATACCATTCGTATGAACTGGAAACGTTGGCGGTCGTCAAGGCACTGCAAAACTTTCGTCATTACTTGATCGGGATAACTTTTAAAGTCGTGACTGACTGCAATGCCTTGAAGGCCACCGAACGTAAGAAAGATCTCCTTCCACGGGTTGCACGCTGGTGGATTTATCTGCAAGAGTTCAATTTTACAATTGAATATCGAAAGGGCGTGATGATGAGTCACGCGGATTATCTAAGCAGGAACCCACCAACGTTGCAAGTCAATAACATCGATAGACCGTTGAATTGGGCACAATTGGCCCAGTCAGCTGATTCCGAGACTGTCAATCTCATCCAACAACTGAGGGATGGTCTCCTGGACTCTAGTCGGTACGTATGTCAGAACGATGTGCTCTATTACCGCTATTCACCTGTCGGTGAGGAGTCACGTTTATTATGTTACATCCCTAAAGGGCACCGGCTTAGTTTATTGCGCGTTTTTCACGACGAGCACGAGCACATCGGAGCTGATAAAGCCTATGACCTTATTTTGAAACATTTCTGGTTCCCTGGCCTGAAACAATTTGTTAAAAAGTATACTTCCCATTGCTTAATTTGCATTTCCAAGAAGCGTGTTCCAAGGGCGCCTCGTCAGCCCATTACGTCATGGGTAAAGTCAGACGTTCCCTTCGACACTGTTCATGTTGATGCATTAGGACCTTTACCCGAATGTAACGGATATAAGTTTGTATTTGTTTTAGTGGACTCTTTCACTAAATTTTGTTTACTCTACCCTATGTACAGACAAGATGCGTGCGAATTGAAACGAGTTTTCAATAGCGTTATATCCTTATTTGGGACACCCAAACTGATAGTTTGTGACCGTGGGCGCATGTTTGAGGCGTCAGCTTTTACCAGATGGGTATCTGAAATGGGTTGCGAAATCCATTACATAACGCCCGAAATGCATCATTCCAATGGACAAGTCGAGCGTTATGTAAGGACTGTCCTTAATATGATTCGGGTCGAGAGTAGTAATAAAAATTCCACCTGGTCTGATAGTTTATGTAAAATTCAATTAGTTCTTAATGTTACAAAACAAAAAACCACGCAATACTCAGCTTTGTACCTGTTAATCGGTACTAACGCGACCACTCCTGTGATTCGTGCGCTGATCCGTGACGTTGCTGTCGAAAACTCCAGCCCAAATCGAGAAGCCATGAGGGAACTCAGCAGGAGCTTCGCTAAAGGATCTCTTGACAAAAATCAAGATAGTCAAGATGTCCGGGTAAATCGTCAAAGACACCCGCCAAGAGTTTTCCAGGTCAACGATCAGGTGTTCGTCATAAAGTATTCTCAGTCCACTGGAAAGCTCGACCCTGGTATGAGGGGTCCATACCGTGTGACTAAAGCATTACCAAGTGATCGTTACGAGCTGAAGTTGTTAAGTGGAGCCAGAGGCAAAACGACTCAGGCCGCAGCTCAGTACATGGTACCATGGAAAGGCGAGTGGTGTCCTGAGAGCTGTGCTGCATTTTTTGAAAGTAAGTTGCAACCCAACCTTTTAATGTCTTTTTATGTTCTAGCAACGCGTATGTTGTGTATGCGTGCGAGTGGATGTGAGCCATGTGCTCGCCTTACTGGCTGGAACGAGTGATTGGTGCAGCCCGGTCGCAGCGCGCTCGTAAGGGAGTGCCTGGCTGCGGAAGTCGTGTACTATGTATGCGCATTGGGCGTTGTCCCGGAAGTCGTGTACTATGTATGCGCATTGGGCGTTGTCCCGGAAGTCGTGTACTATGTATGCGCATTGGGTGTTGTCCCGGAAGTCGTGTACTATGTATGCGCATTGGGTGTTGTCCCGGAAGTCGTGTACTATGTATGCGCATCGGGTGTGGTCCCGGAAGTCGTGTTCAATGAACACGCATCAGGCGTTGTCCTGGCAGGCGCAGTCCTGGTTGACACGTTTTTTAACGTGGGAACTTGTACAAGTTCAAGTATGAGTATGAGTGAGATATGATGTGTGAAGATGTATGCACACATATGAAAGCGAAGTGCTTTAGTTTGGGTTGCGAAAGTGTATTTTTGTATGAGGGCCTTGTTTGTGTGACGAATGACAGAATAGGCAAAGGTGTGAATCGTCACGCATAATTAACCACTTGTCTCTCACACAGATTGCAATGACGACAACCCTGACGATGCTGGTGAGCCTTCAGGTGCTCCTGCTGATCCCGCCGGTGCTCCGAGTACAGACGGGACCGAAGACGAAGACGCCGACGAAACCCTCGCCGTACCTACCAGTGCTTCTGAAGAAGAAGCCCCGGGTGCAGCCGAGGACGGCGCACGATCAGGAGAGGCCGTATAAGCAAAACTATAAGCAAAACTCATTGTTGGTAGTGGGGGTACCCACCGATTCCTTTAAAAGAGCGCTCCATCGAGTGCAGACTCCTTTTTGTTGCTGAACCGTCGAACGGTAAAGGTGTCGGTACCTACGCTATTTTACAGTGAGTTCGTTCCATAATTTGTTTTACTGGTATTTTTGTGTTGATTTAGTGATTTACTGTTTTGAATATTAACGGTTGTTTGTGATTGCTCGAATTTTGAGGTTAAATTGAATTATTGTTAAAATTAAGACTATTTTTGAATAAATTAGTTTTAGGTTGTTTGTAATTGTGTTTTTTTTAAATGTTTTTCACTTCTGATCGCTAAAAATACATATAAAATAAAAAAGTCACTTTGGTACTTTCCGGGATTTGAACCCACAACATGAGGCATGAGAGGCGAGGTTTGAACCACTGGGCCATCACGTCATTCTTACAAATAGATTGATATTTGATGAATAAAGCTTTAGACAATGCAAAATCCTTGTCATTTACAAAAAACTAAGGTTTTAGGTTATTCTATGATATTACGTTGATAAACTTACGGTAGATATCAAAAAAAGTGTAAATATAAAATCAAATGGTTTTTCTTTTATATTTACACTTTGAGTTGATAACTGCTACAGTTCCTGGTTGAAACTAGACGGTTATATCCTACATTAATTAGCATTAGCTTTTAACTTTAACATTTTTCCTTTACGATCTAACTACATAAAAAAAATCCTGCAAAGACGGATAAAGAGATTCTTCTCCGAACAAGTGTTAGTCCTAGTTTATTTTCGTCAACTAATCAAAATTAATTAGAGAGCAGATTTACTGCCCGAAGACTCAATTATTGTGCTTTCAGAGATCATGGGAAATTCCTTTCGATGTTTCTAACCTGTGCGTATTGCCACAGACATATACTGCATTCGCGATTTACTTGCCAAAAATGTAAACAAATATGAGTTTATGGAAAAATAACTTTCATTCCTAGTACAACACAATAAATTTCAGTTTACGCTACAACTTCAAACATTTTTATAGCTTTTTAATAGTGCTAGTCACTCTGAAATCAACTTAATTACCATTAAAATATAGTTGATATTTGTTTAACATCAATTTGAAACATAAATTTGAATAGACATTAGATCCAGGGGGCTAAGCTCCCAGTATGACGACATCTATAAGTACTCGAAATGTTTTTTTTTTCTGCTCGTGAGGAACAGAACAAAGTCAGCTTAAAAAACATCCAACACATGACGCCCAGTTGTTTTCAAACCCGGGATTAAAATGTATGGGTCCGAGGAATTTTTAATTTCACCCTCTAGCTGTAGCCCGGACACGGCCAGAAATGTCCGGACACACCGCCTGTCCGACGTTCGCGTTGCCTTCTTATATTAGGAACACTTGAAGTGTGCCTGATTTGTTTGTATTGGATTTATGTAAAACAGCGTGAAATGGAAAGGTCAATGACTGATGTAGGTAGGTACGTAAGTTTGAAGCATTATTATATTTTTCTTTTAGCGATTGTTTCACTACTAAAATAAACAAAGCTCTACTTTTAAAATCTTATGCCTAAACGAAATATGGCACCTCATAACTGTAGGTACAAAGAACTTATCTATATATATTCAATAAAAAAAAAATACTTAGCCTAAACTCTCCCACTTCCGAGCAAAGGCCTCCACCAAACCCTCCCAGGCATAATATCATTTCATTCAAATAACAGATTCTATTCTAAATAATATTTAGTTTTTACTTTTAAAAACTAGGCAGGCCCATTACTTACTAAAATCACTTAGTAGACACCAAAAATAAAACACTCTCGCGCAATTTAGCGTGCCGCGAGGATGTCAAGGGGTGACAGACGTCATGCCCCTAATCCCCTGTCCGTCACGCGGGTTAACGCGCTAGCACTGGGTAAAAGCTATAGCTGTCTGTACTTACCTATATGGACACATTCAGTATTCATGATGGACGAGAATAAAAGGAAGGTAGACGGAAATTTGACGGGTGAAAATGACAATTAGAAGTGACCTAGTTATGTATTTTGATTGCTATGTGTGCATAGGTAAAATGAAACTTTTAGACGAAACTCTACATCAGACTGTACACAAGTCTCAATTTAGCAACTTGGAGAAGGAACCATCCTTCTCCAAGTTGCTAAATTGAGACTTGTGTACATCATCATTGTCTGACTACCTTTTCCGACCCCAACATAGTTAATGTTGGGGTCGGCTTCCAATATAACCGGATGCAGCTGAATACCAGTATTTTATATGGAGCGACTACGTATCGGACCACCACAACCCACGTTACTAGATGCTGGCTGGTGGTTACTGAGTAATACAATATAGGGTATCTTTTATAAGAAAGAAACCTTACCTTGCAAACTGGAGGCTTCTAAAGACCTTTAAAATTGATTTCATTATTAAAATAACCTGAATACAAAACTCTGCTTGCGAAGCCCAAAAGAATCGAGTTTCAAGATATCTTTGTTATTATAAAAGCTTATGTACTCACGAATGTAATTGTATTTCACCCGAACAAAAGAAACCACTCGGAGTTTATAACAGTGAGAATATTTAAAATCATTACCTTCAGGAAGGTTCAAGGTTTACACTGTATTGTTAAAGGGAAGAATTATCTAAATTGAATACAATGAGCTGGAAAAGGGTCAAGTGAAGAAGGTATACCTACTTCTTGAATTATGAAATAGACTGGCATGGTGCCGTTTTGAAAAGATTTCCTAGCCAGCACTGTCGAAGATTTTTATTAATTTTATTTGTAACCTTTACAATATTTAACACAACTAACTATTTACACTAGGTACTAAATTAAATGATTAATACTAACTAAACAAATAACTACAAAAACAAAAGGACACTTAGACGTCGTCCGCATCGCTGTCATCAGGAAAGGTGCCTGGAGGACGTTGAGCAGCATTGCCACGTTGAATGGCATCGGTCACGGTATCTCTTTCGAACAACCCGCGGCCCTGGCAGGCATCGGCCCTAGCGGACCCCGTCAGTTCGTGCTGACATCTCTTTGAGGCGCGCGTGGAACACAACGCGCCGTCGACCCGGGCCTGGTCCTTACCGGGCGGCGAGCTGCCCATTGCTCGCCGCCAGCTAGCCCGCGCCTACGGTGGCTGGAAGTCGGCTGTGATTCCCGTCCAGGGCGTCTCCTGCGGTGACTAGGGGCGTGAGGGCGCAGTGATTGCCTCTCCCTCACGCGCTCCGCCTCCTCCTTCGCGAGCATTACTGCTTCGCAGAAGGAGGTGACGGCTTCCCATGCACTCTCGCTCCGTACCATGGCCTGGACCAGGGCCGGACGCAAGAGATCGCCGGCGCCAATCGCCGCCACGAGGACACGGCGGTGCTCCGCCTAAGCCGGGCAGAACTCCACCGTATGCTCCACCATGTCCTCCGGGCGATCCACACAGTGGTGACATCCTGGCGTTTCCTCCCGCCTTATCCTGATCAGGAACCTCCCGAAACAACCGTGTCCGGTGAGGACCTGCGTCAGGCGGAAGGTGAGGGCGCCGTGGCGCCTCTCTAGCCACTCCTCAAAGAGGGGACTTATCGCCGTAATTGTGGCATGCCCAGCACTGGGCGGCGACAATCGCACTCTCCATGCCGCTATGAGATCCCGCCGGAGCTCTGTCCGCTGTACCGTGATTTCTCGCGGCAACGGAGTTACGTTCCAGCGTTTTGCCTCCTCTCGCCACTCCCATATGTGGGCGAGAACTTTGGCCTTCAGATCCCATGGCGGCAATCCGGCAAGGAGGCTCGCCGCCTCAGCGGAGAACGTGCGGTATCCTCGGACCAGCCGGACAGCCATGACCCTTTGGGACGCGTTCAACCGGCGGGCTGGTCGTCGCCTCAGAAAACGCGACCATACCGGTGCCCCGTAAAGGGCCATAGACCGCACGACCCCCGCATAGAGCCTCCGGCAGTAGGCGTTTGGTCCCCCTAGATTGGGCCGGAGCCGCCTCAAGCCAGCCCCGGCCCGCTCCAGTCTGGGAGCCAAACGTCGGCAGTGTTCCACGAAGTTCCACCGGCTGTCGAGGACGAGTCCCAGGTACTTCATCGTCAGCTTGACGCTGATGTGAACTCCTCCCACCGTTATTTGTGAACCCGACGGTGGCGCGTCAAAACACATGGCCTTAGACTTGTGCAATGCCACCTCGAGTCACAATTGCCGGATCCTCTCGACGATTGTCGCAACCCCGCGTGTCGCTGCTTCGGCCGCCACCTGGTGCGACCTCCCCTGCGTCAGGACCAGCGTGTCGTCAGCGTAGCAAACCACGCTGACGCCGCTAGGGAGGTCGGCGCGCAGCACCCAGTCGTACCCGATATCCCACAGATGCGGCACCAGGACCGATCCCTGTGGGACACCGCACGATATCTCTCGCCGGTTTCACTCTCCCTGGTAACCGGGGTACATGACGGCCCTGTCCGTCAAATAAGCCTTGACAATGCGACAGGGGTAGGTCGGCATCCAGTGATACCGGAGTCCCTCCCTGATGCAACTCCAGGGCAGGGTATTGAAGGCATTGGCGATGTCTAAAGACACCGCCAGAACAACCCCACCTCGGGCCATAGCATCCCCCGTCGTGAGGGCTCGCACGCGCATGATGGCGTCCAACGTAGAGCGCCCCCTGCGGAAACCAAACTGGCTTTCCCCCAGATCCGGCCCCACCCGCACCAGCTGCCCGACAAGGCGGTCTGCCATGACTCTTTCAAAGAGCTTGCCCACCTCGTCGAGCAGCACGATGGGCCGGTAAGCAGACGGAGAGTCCGCAGGGCTCTAGAAATGACCTAGGAAGATAATTAGGTCTGCCTCGTCCACACCTAATTACAAGAATATTCAGACAACTTAGATCAGGAAATACAATAGTGCGATGCGTAGCCGAAGAAGGAACCCTATGACCACGAAAAACAAACATAATAAAATCTGGTTGCATTTTTATGAAGTGCTTCGACACTTCATAAAATGAAACCGGATTTTATTAAAAACCCTGATTTATTTTGACAAATCAGTGTATTTTGTTTCAATTGACAAGCTTTAGTGACGGGTATCAGCACAAATACAGGTAAAGCCTTCCTATTGGTCGGCTGATGTTTTAAACGCTGTCCATAGAATGGAGGATTACCTTGTTACACGTGACACGGTGCCCCTGGCGGAAGCCGTCTGAAAGGGGTTACATTTATCATATTCTTTTTGGTGAACTGCACTTTATATTCGGTTCCGGTATGGTCGATTATACATAGTAAAATTAATAAACTTAGAAAATGTTACCTGGAGAGAAGTCGTACGAATAAAAAGTAGGTAATATATACATATTATAAATTAAAGTCGCTTTTCCTGTCGGTCTGTATGATCGCGTTGTTCTTTTAAATTGCGCTACGGATTTTAATGTTGTTTTCACCATCATTTAGAAGGGACATGGCTAATATTTATGTATGGACGTCGGCATAGTTATCAAATTTAATGTACACCAATGGTTCTTGGTGTTTTATATTCGTGAATTAATTCCACATTTAATTGCTTTAAATAAAAAAAACTCAAAGAATTACAACAGATTAGACGTAAACAGTTTCATTAAACCTTTTAATCAGATCGTTGGCAATAAGTGATTATGAGTTTGCTATCAAAAAAACTTAAGGCGCTTTAAAATAGCGAACATTTGTGAATTATTACCGTTAACTGATTTGGTTTTAGTATTACTAGGCATTTAAACAAAGTACTTAATGGCCACCTAAATTAAGGATTTATAACTGTATATTGATTAACATTCATTAAAATGGGTAATAGTCTCAAAAATGTGTCAATAATAACAAAGTATATTCGAAACTAATGTTTTTCTTTAAAGTTCATTGGTTATCCTTATATATTTTTTACTAGCTGCGCCCCGCGGTTTCACCCGTATAAGTTTCGATCCCGTTGGAATATAGGGATAAACGTATCCTATATTTTAATCCTGGTTATAAACCATCTGAGTGCCAAATTTCATCCAAATCCGTTCAATAGTTTTTGCGTGAAAGAGTAACAACCATCCATGGTGCATGGCGCTTCTCGCCATCAAACGTAAAAGTTTGGCGAGTGTAGAATTATGTAACCACCACTGTATTAAAATATCAGTAAATAAATTAATTTAAATTAAATAAATCCATCCATCCGTACAAACTTTCACGTTTATAATATTAGTAGTTTAATTACCAATTAACAAGGGATTTTTTTTTCTATTTTTATCATACAATATATTTACCTACTATGTTTGTGTATACGGAATGTACTTTTTGTCCATATCTTTTATACTGGAAGGTTTATAATTATAATACAACTTAAAATAAAAAAATCTAGTATTTTGTTAAGTCGTTAAATCCGTCCGAAACAGGGGCGCGTCCGCTAGTATATGTAATTAATTTGGTACATATGGTCCTCGGGTTATAAACGCAGTAATGAACAAATAGACGTATGCTTTGAATTTCGGAAAGTGTTTAGTACTAGCCTAAATTTTTTCTATTCCCAACTGTGGAAATCTCCTGTGTGAGGAGAGGCCTCGCACTGACAAAGGCCTCTTCTCCTACAAAGAAGAAATGAGCAGTGACACTTGCTCACTACGTGTTGAGAGAACTCAAGGCAAACAAACAAAATCTTGAAAACTCCCCTTAAACCAATAAATCTTCATCAGATTACGTAAACACGACACCCTAATACAAGTATTTTGATTGTACAGTCAGCGTCAAAAACATGTATCAAAGATACATGTTTTTGTCGACAAGAATTCATTTGATTGTCTGCACTTTGTGTTCAATAATACTGAATCACATTAAATAAAAACAAAATAGGTTTATTTGTTACAGAAACACGCGCATACAAAAAGATGAGTTAACTCGAATAATAATAAGAAAAAATACATATGTAAAACAACATACTCGTAGTTATAAATAATCACGAGCACAGAACAGAAATAGTCTTCAGCTACAAACAATTAAGAACCCAATGTCTAAGTAATATAATTTAATACAATTCATATTATGGAATAAAGGTTACATACATAAACTCACACCGTCTTTCCATGAGAGTAGGCAGACACTACAGAACGCCACCTGCTGCAATCCTTACGTACTCCTTTTGCTTCGTTTACGTTCATATGTACATCTGGTCATACACGCACACCTGTTGCGAGTACTACGCAGCTGACCTTTCGTAAGAACATCACCAATAAGGTCAATATATGTCCTTCTATGGCGTCCCGTCTCGGCGTTTCCACTCACATCTGCCTTGTAAATACTTTTTGTCAGTCAAATTTCATTCATACTATGATAAATGATTTATTTGCTGTAAGTAGGTTTGTTTATGTTTATATGGTAAATATATTTTATCTTTTTCCGTCGGATATAGTTTAAGTTTTGTAAGAAACCGATGGATGTTTTTGAATAACATTTAGTTTAATTAATAGAAAACAGATAGTTCATTTATCAAATTAAATTTCATTATAAAAAATTCACCGGTTTCTTACTAAACTTCAACTATATCCGACGACCCTGGTTACTTATCTCCTTCGGCGACTGTACAGGTGAAAAAATAAGCAAAAGAATCATAGGGCATCAAAAAATTCGTCCGCATCGCTGTCAACAGGAACAGTGCCCAAAAGGCTGGAAGCATTGCCACGTTGTATGGCGATGCTAATTCTTTGGCCAAGAAACAGGGAAGCCCTCTGGTCACGTGAAGAGTCGACTAACCGCTTGGCGATATCTCGAAAAACCAAGTGGGCACTCGGACCCCATGGCCCTAGTGTTTCAACCCCAAACGGCTCGAACATATAACTCCCAATTAGGTTGGAATATTTTCCCCATTTGAGGTTTTCTGCACCAGCAGTAGCCGCTCCAGCACAGTCCACCGTGCTAGGAAGATGGGATGGCGCAAGGGTGTCGACACATGTTGCATCCTACACCAAAGGTCTGCCTTACTTCCAGGGCATTATGGTCATTCCGTCTGGTCTCTTCTCATCGTCGCGTGCCAGGCCGTTGAGTTCTAAAACAGCTGGCACCCCGGCAGTGACGAGACCATGACGGATGACGTTATTAATGCTGGCGTGCCGTGCTATCCGGCCTGCACTCCTACTGCATGATATGCCATGGTGTCCGAGGCAGTCGACAGCTTCACCGCACTGACAGCGATGCGGAGCCCCGCAAGGAGCACCCAAACGCAGACAGGTGGCGAGCCGGAAGAAGTAGGTTTGTACAAACACTTTTACACGTCAATCATATTTTTTTAAACTAGATGAGTTCGGCCTCTCAACATGACCAAAACCATCTAAGCATAGTCTTTTCAATCTTTGGAACGAAGGTTGTAGCCAATTAAATTATATTTCGTCGATGCATACATTTCTTTGAGGCTGACTGTACAGACAAAAAAATAAAACCTTTAAAATTGCTGTGTCGATGTAAACAGTTCCTAAATATTAGAAGAAAATTGCTTTTTTCAAAATACGTTGAATGTTCAAACAGGCTTCGTAGCAATTTTAATATATAGGTACGCTGATTGTATGCTTACGTGAACCGGATCATATTACCTATCGCGTTCAATTAAATTTACAATTTGAAATTAATAGAATTTCCAGCGATATCGAATTGAAACTGATATTCAATACTGAGGTTAGACTGAAATCCAATATGGTTAGTAAAAATGTTTTTACCGAAGTTGATAATTCAGAGCACTTTCAAAAATATTGTTAATGGAAATAAGACAAGTGAGAGTCAAGAAGCACAAACTCGTTAGTTTACTAATTCTTGACAACTTTTTTTTTGTGCTGATAAAAAAATTGCAGTAAATGTAAGGACCTAAGGACGTATCAGTGATTAATATACATAATTTGTATATTTCTTTGATTGAATTGATTGAAAATGTCCTATCTAAGAGAGCCAAGTGATCTGTAACTCAAGACCCTCCTATCACAGACACCTTTTTCTATTTCAGATTGTGCATTATATTAATCAGTGCCAGTGTAATATAATAATAGATTATTACCAATTTATTCGTCGGTACACAAAGCGTTTTATTCGTGTCAATAAACATGTTGTCATTGGACTTGTGGCTAAGTAATAATAGCCGCACGGGGCGATTGATCAGGTTAAGCTACGCTTGCCGCGGTTGGTCCGTGGATGAGTGACCATCTTCACATACCAAGACCCCTCCATGCCTCGGAAAGCACGTTAAGCTGTTGGTCCCGGCTGTCATTCGTGGATCTTTGACAGTCGATACGGATCGTCAGAAGCCTGAAAGACTGGTTAGGCTGGAAGCCGACCCCAATATAGTTGGGAAGAGGCTAGGCAGGTGATGATGAAACCTCTTGTCACTGATTTATTGGACGGCTACTATTGGCGCATATCAGAGGGGCAATTCTGGTAAATTTATGAACGTTCACAGTCTGATCTCAGTCTAAATCTGTCAAAAATACGACAAATTTCCCTACATTTTGACAAGTTTTTGACATTTGTTTGTCGCTGAGATGAGACTGCGACTAGATTTTTAAATTGCGAAAATTGACCTGTTGGTATCGTGTGCCTATTAAAGACTCAAAAAAAACAAATCTTTAATAGGCACACGACTTTATAATCAATCTTTACGTAATAAAACCTCCCGGCAACCATTTTTAGTCAATGTGATCCAGGATCACCGGTGTGAGATCAGGTGGTGTGCTCCCACAATATAACTAAAGTAAACCAAAAATGTCAGTGATTAAAGTGTCTCAGCAATTAATTACGCGTATAATCTCATGTATATTGGAGATTAGTGACGTCACCGTCGCCCGTGTCGCGATGCGACAGCTCACAGTGGATTACAGCCAGTCGAGATACAAGCATTAAAATATACTTTATTATAATGGTTTTGGATATGTTGGCAGAACACTCTCGAAACATTACATACCATCGCGCCTGTTTATCTCTAAGGGTAAGGCAGAGGTTTCCAATTGTACATAGTACCTACACCAACACTCCGCCAGGTATGTTTAAGTCCCATGTAATAAGGGGCGAGCCTGTTGCCATTAACCGGGCACGTATCCAGGCTCCGGACTGCTGCTGAGAAAAACGAAATAATACTGGTCGGTGGTGGAAAAAGGAATCCACTGCTAGTCCAACGAGGGAGTCGTCAGCAACAGTGGTCAGCATATCTAGTTTTCATTCTTTTTGTTGTTTGCCATGACAGAGACTCAAAATGTTATGCATCTATTCCACGTTCAGTACTCCAACATTGTGTGTTTGTAACAGCTAGGTTAATTGCATAACAGCAAACATTTGCATTGGCTACAAACACGTACGACGCTACACACAAATATCAGAGAAATTCTAACCTTACATGAAGCTTTAACAAGCATTTATCTTGCAATTAACAAGGTAAACCAAACCGGTAATCCAACATCATCCTCTCATAGAAACTAAATTGAATGTCTTAACCAACAGTTCGGTACAACACTAATGAGTGCCAAAAGCGTTCCAATAATTGCCAGATTGCCAGCAGGCCGAATGGTGTTGCCAATAATTATGGCATGCCAGTATCAAAGTCTATTAAGGCCAGACGGGTTGAACGTACAAACATCGATTTGTTTTGCAAACACCGTTCCTGGTTCGATTTGGAGGTGCTAATGGTAAAAAGGAAAAATGAAAATGGTCTTTTTATGTTTATTTTTGAAGAGATGGATGGAAAAGTCATAAGCTTAGCTGCAGGTAAGAAAATATTAGCCTAGCCTTTCTTAAGGTTGCAGTCGACATGCAGTCTGTTCGAAGTTTTTTTTATTTATAAAGAACATAATTAATTAGCTAACAGTTTTTTTATTACTTTGACTACCAACTACCAAGCTAACATGCACATGGTCATGTCTCGTTTCGTCGTTTGATACGTAATTGGATGACAAAATTGTGTCGCGCTGCGTATCTTAGGGGTACTACACAAATGTTCGAATCGGAATGATTCGGTACAGCCGGGCGGCAAAATTGAATATATGTAGATACCTATAATATGATCGGGAAAAAGCTGCTCGGCTTCACTTGGTTTGTGCCGAGCTGTCCCGAACATGATTAAGCGAGAGTAGAAGCTGAACGAAGTCTGTCGCAAATATGTGCAGTAATTGTGCGGGACGGATTTTTTGTTTAATCGAATGTGCCGACCCATACATAATTATGTAGTATGTGTAGAATAAGGGAATCTATGCTGGCCTCGACAACCTAGTTACTGGGCAATACCAAAAAACTTGGACAAGACTATCTTTCATATCTTATCGTACTGATACACATTCACATCATCCAATACGTGCAACTATGACGTCACTGCAATCGCATTGCATCATGCGCACGCATAACATAACATTACGTATTCCGCGAAGTTTTAGGCAGAAGCGTATAGTATTTTTATCTCACGAAACGACGCGCGCTTTACTTGTGGTTACCAAGTGTACAAATACGCTGTGAATGTGTGTGTTAGCGCGGGAGCTCTCGGTACCATCCGAGACAATGGCGAAGTCGGAAGTGTATGTGTGTGTTATGCACTATTCGTCTTCACGCACACATTCACAGCGTGTTTGTACACTTCGTTACAACAAGTAAAACGCACACCGCTTTATGAAATTAAAAATACTGTACCTATAGTACACCCGCACATCGTTAGTTATGTTTAAGTCCCATGTACATAATAGGGGGCGAGCCTTTTGCCGTCCGGGCGCAAATCCATACAGTCGCAGAATAAAACAAGCCTGCTTGATTGGACGCCGGCGACCGACCGCTATCGAATATTATCGCTAACTAGCTTCTGATACGGATTGCATTGAGATCATTTTTATTATAGGTATCAGAGGTTGTTTTTGCCTGATTGAATAAACATGAGACTACAACAAAACTTATGCGGCCTTATTATAAAACAAGGTTTATATTTAGACCTGCCGATAGATTCTGTAAAAATTCACAGTGAAAAGTTAGGTGAAGTGAGCTTAAGAGTAAGCTGCCAATAGTGTCAATCTAGGGATCGACACTATTGGCAGCTCACTCTAAGCTCACTCATCAGGTGGAATGACAGCTCACTTCACCTAAGTTTTCACGGGGAATTTTTTACAGAATACACTGGTTGAATGAATTAATTAGTAGTATATTTATTTGCAAGAATATAGGTAGCTAACATAAGTTCTTAAGATCTATGGGTTTCACTATATTCGGCATTCCTGCCGTGCAAATATTTAGCTTTTACATCTTGGTTATACTTATCGCATGCATGGCTGTTATTAAGTACATGGTACTTGTTGAAAGGCCTACGTTGTCCTCCCGTACCTACTGTAATTTGAAAACATTGTAAAATTTTTAAAAGAGTAACCGTGGAGTCTCTTAACGGCTCTTCTCCATAGGAAACGACCAATTGGAACCGTGTACCCAGCTTCTGACGTATCATAAGTGCCCATGTAGGTTTATGTGAAATAAAATATTTTGATTTTGACCATCGAGCCATATTTTTATTTGGATCTCATTCCGACAAAGCTAAAGTTCGAATTATAAAAATTGGCGTTAAAAATGAGTCTAAGTTGTAAGTTTAGTATTAAGAACTTTACCTTGCTCGGAACAAGTTCAAAATACAATAACAGAAGGTATAAGCTTGGACTAAAGCTAGAATTCGTTTTGTAATAATCTACGGTGAAAAGTGATTCTAGTATTGAACTTAGTTTGAATAAATTTTAAGGGTTCTGTACAAAAAGGGTGCCAACGGAAAGGGTGCTAAACCTCCGTTGTCCGTCCGTCCGTCCGTCTGGCTCTCAGCGGGCTTTATCTCATGAACCGTAATAGGTAGGCAGTCGAAATTTTCACAGACTATGTATTTCTATTGCTGCTATAACAACAAATAATAAAAATAAAATAAAGTTAACTAAGTTATTTTAACCATACACGAAACGGGTTTTTTTTTGGCTTTTTTGCCTTGTGGTACAGAGCCCTTCGTGTGTTAGTCCAAATCGCACTTGGCCGGTTTTAGTGTCTCTTCACTGTAACTCAACCGGTTGACAACATGAAGACTAGATTTGTGTCACAAAATTCTAAAGAGACATATATAAGAGATAAACTCAAAGGATAGCCTTGTATTTTAATACATTTATGATGAAAGATTTTTTCTCCTTCCCGAGACACAACTTAAATAGATCAACGTTTTTCCTAGAACTACGTCGACCTAGAACCGACCCAACAAATATTAAACGTAAGAAAATAATTTTCAACATCTCAGAAAAAGCCGACATTCACTTAAGAACTCTATCAAAAACTCCACACTAGCAACTTGTGTCCTGGCAACACTAATAATATCCTCGTTACTGAGGCAAATCGAATCACTGCAAACGAAACTTTTCGCTTAAACTCCTTGTACGGTGTACACTAGGTCCAATCTTATTTACATGCATTACCCATGCAGATTAGTTGCCAACTTGCACACGACTCAAAGAAAAACTTGCTGGCTCCCTAAAGTAATTTTAAAGTTGACTTCGGACAAATTTCTAATGAAGTACCTACTGCGGAGTTTCATTCCGATGTGTATGTAGAAGTGCATTTTACATTAGGTGTGCAACAGCAATATCACTTAATAAAGAAGGAGGTAGGAGTTGGATAACTTGTAAGGAATTGATTGCGTTTCCTGCAATATAAAGGTGAAGTTGAAAATATTACGTAAACTATTGTTGGTAAAGGAAATTACTTTGAAAGTGTAGAAACCCAAAACACGAAATATTACATTTTCATTGGCTCAAATTGGTTATTTTACCATTTGCCAAGTTTCGAGAACGCCTAACAGGTCCTTTGAAAAAACTCTGAAAGCCTATTAGAAACTTTCCTAAAGGATGAAAACTGAAAGGGTCTGCGACTTTAGAATATTAGTTGGCATAAATGCTGAACATTTTCTTTAGTCGGCTAACTTTTCAATACCACTTTCCTAAGCACGATTAGTCACAACGATCTTAAATACTACTCTTTAGTCACTGCCCCGATTAAGGATCTTATTCTTATTTCTCATGCAAAAACCCAGACCAACTTATCCATATTCCTAACACAACACTTCAACAAACTTCATTAATATATTGTTAGAATGCTGCCTATCCCCGCTGTGAGAGCGACAGTGTGAGGCGAAGGCCGGTCACGGCGCGGTGACGGACGTTTCCATTAGACCCTTTGTTCGGCCGACGTTTATTGTCCGAACCTATCGCATTTTATTGCCATAGATTGGGATTTTTCTGCCACCATGTTTTGTGGGTACAAGCACGAATATAGCTGTTACAGCCTTGTCAAACTCGATTTGTATAGACTAGGTTTTTCGGTTATTTTTGTTAGTTTATTTTTAGGGATTTTTCGGAAGTACGAAGTTGGTTGAAATTTGAAGAGAATGATAATTGAAAAAAAAACTCTTGGATTAACATACATCATTTTTTTATTAATAAAAATAACTCCATCAAATAATTAAAATAATAATAGTCTCAACAAAAATAAAACTAATCAATCGATTCTTAGCGGATTACGCTACGACAGCGTGGCTGATTGCATGGCGTAGCGTCCTGTCCTAGCCAGCAGTCGTAGCAGGCACATGATCCACTTTACTTCACTAATAAACTCTTTCTATTATGGATTCTAAGAAAAGTTCGAGCTACTTGAAAAATGAGATATATTAACAAGCTATTTGCTCAATATTCCTAGAATAATTTAATTAAGTAAACATGCCTTTAAAAACAGAATGTTCTTTTAAAAAGCAACTTCTTCTTCAAACTGTATTATATCAGTGTGGGGTACCTGTACAGTCACGAGCATAATTATGTACACTTGGGTTTATTCAAAAATTTGCAATGTGTCGTATTTCATTGTTGTTTTCGTTATTTCACGCAAAAATCGCTATTGAAAGTTTTGTTTAGTTTTTCCAATTGTTGACACATTAGTGCTCATGACTGTAACTGCAACAAATATTACCGGTTGCAGCATATATGTCCAGTAACACTTTACTGCAGGTTAGTACCTATTCTGTGTCCGATAAACTGTGATACCAGAGAGATTTCTGAAAAGTATACTATGATGACTACTTTGATAACTACTATACTTAAACCTGTTTTAAGTATATTGAAACCCGTGACACTTGTGCCTATAATGACATAGACCTTGCCTTCTATTACGTGGGACTTGGCTGTTCTATAGGTATACAGTGTGGCGATTAGGTCATCACATTAATTGAAACCACGTATTCTTTAAACATACACAATTAAAATAATTAATAACAATTAACATTCTAGTCGTGTGGGACCTATTTTTCTTTTGGGATGTAATTGGTTAAACTTAATTTATGATAATTTGGTAACAGTACCGCAAAGTTTGTGTTGAATTGTTGATACCATCGCCCCGCGCATGTCTCGTGCCATTATCAAGGGTCGTTTATTTCGTGCCAATTTTTAAGCTATTTTGTTTGATAAACAGTTTTCTATTTTTAGTAAAAATCAGACTGATAACAACTTGTAACAACTGCTGTACTGTTTAATGTGATAACCTAATCGCCGCACTGTATACCACTGCCTACCCCTTCCGAGGACACAAGCATGATGCAATGTAGTCTATCCCTTCAGTGTAAGATATTCCAATAATTGAATAAGTAGTGCATGCAGATTGTAAACGGCTTGTCCTGAACTAGTTAAGAGTTCAAGTTGGTAACGCGTCGTGTATTGTGTGTATGTACAGTAGGTATTCGTGTCCTGCAACTGTTAATGCATTAAAGCCGTATTGGCGCAGACGGCCGCAGGCTGCGCCGGCCGGCTAAACTTTTTTGAAGTTTACGTTGGGTCGGGCTTATGAAATTAAAGTGTATCTAACGGATAAATAAATCTAAGGAAAATTATAGAAATTGTTCTCAGGCAAGTAAATAGATTGTCATTATGGTTTGCCGCTCTTAGTCACATCAAATTAAGGTATTCATATTTTTTGTATAAATAAAATAAGTAACTAAAGTTAGAGAAAATTAACTTCCAATCTAGCCAATCGCAAGTTTTTTAACAATAATTTAACGGTTCCCGTTAAATTATTGTTTATATTTATAAATATCTGCAAAAAAAAACTGTTATGTGGTAAAAGTTTATTTAAAAAGCCGATTTAAGACATGTTTTTACCACATCACAAATTCTAATCACCTCAGTACAAAACCTAGAATAACAATGAATATAACGTAAAGTAAAAATGACAATATTATTTCAGGAGCCATCCGGTTGCCGTCCGTTCGCCGTCCGGCGTCCGGTCGAGGCGCGGTTAATCTCATGAATATTCACCTCACCGCTGATCCCGGTAAACCGGACCGCGCGCCCGGCTCATGTATAATAGACCTTAAATGCTGTGACCAAAGGATCTTGATACTTGAGTTAAAGGAAAATTTATTTGACGTGTGGTTTGTGCTAAGGAACAAAGATAGGGGGGGGGGGGGGGGTAAGGTTTTAATAGGCAATTAAGGGCTGCTAATGATATGAAGAAATTAAACCTCTAATGATTTCGAGAAACAAAAGCTGAATTAAGAAATTCTAGTTGAGCTGAATAAGTACGAGTTTAATGTTTGGTAAGATACATGAGCCTTCGTTACATACATACAATGAAAACTAAAATAGTTTTAGAACTAGAATAGACTGTGAATGAAAAGTCTTCAAAATGCGAGTGTGTTTTGTGTTTGTCCAATATTTAAGTAATTTTTTAACAAAGTTCTACTCATAGGCAGGTATTTATAAGGCTTACTATACGTCTTGAGGTTATTGTTACCTCACAAACAGTAGATACCATAAAGTAAGTAAATAGAAGTGTTTAAAAACTGTAATGCAAGGACCTTCATAAATCATAATCTCACCGATCAAGATCTCTCAATCAGGCTATATTTAAATGTTACCGCACCGCTAATGTATACGTGCTATGATGATAATTGATACGCGGCAAATTTTGAGCCGCCGCCGAATATAAGCACCGCCTAATATAAAGCTGAAATATTTGGTGACATTGTTTCATTAGCTGCTGCGGTGTACCGAGGTCGGTTTATAAATCAGTTATACGCAAACTAGCTGGTTAGGGATCATGGTATTAGATAGATAATTATTATGGGTAGCTGGAAATTGTTAGAGATGGTCCAATAAATCAGGAGCTGTTGATAAACAGTACATTATGGTTTAATTTCCCGAAGGGGTTGGTAGATGGTTTATTATTGTAGGTATTATCACAAATAGCTAGAAGCTAGCTAGGGATTTCACTCCTTATTGCACTAAACCGCCTGTTTCTTAGTATATTCGTATCGTAACGCAAAATAACAAGGTTTTAATGATTAAAGACAATGCTTCTGCTAGTAGCGATTATACATGTATAAAGAAAATCCAAGATGGCGGCTGCGAAAACTTTCAGATTTTTCGTCATGGGTGTAGTTCTCGTGGTTTTTTAGGGTGCTTGAGCCGATAGCGAGCTTAAATTATTAGTATTAAAAACGCGTATTAAATTTACACTTTCTCCCTCTCTCTCTCTCTCTTTCTATTATATACGTGTGAGTGCGTGCGTTACGTAGTAACTATTCAGTAATCTGTGGCGTGCGTGCGAGTATCGCAAAAGGAACTTCGGACCGGGGTCCCCCGACGCACACTTTTTTACCACGGCATGAGCTGTTAGTTCCTGCCGATACAAGAGAAGTACCTAGAGGAATGATTAAAAATCATTTTTTTATATTTTAATCAACTCTCCAGCATAACTCAGTTTCACATTTCAGATTCCCAGTCCACCGTGAAAATTAAACTGATCTTTGACTTTATAGCCTGGTCCTTAACTCCGGCCATTACAAAAGGCATTCTCTAATTCGGCATCAACACCGTCTTTACGACTATAGCGCCAATTCCACAATGTTTACTACAGCCATTGACATCACTTCTCCTAATTCCATTAACTATTGCAAGACCTCTTTTTATTGCTATTGCTATGATAAGTAATTGAGGAGTGAGTTTCTTTGATTGTGATTTTGGTAACTTACCTACTATGTGTAATCATCATCGTCATTTCAGGCGAAAGAAGTCCACTGCTGGACCTATGTCCAGCAGTGGACCTTCCTGCAGTGGCCTTTCGCCTCGAACCGGTCGAAGTGGCGGTGCTTGGGCAAGGCACTTTCCGCATCCCGCGGATTCCTGCGGCCTTCACCAGGTCATCGATCCACTTTGTGGGAGGTCTTCCAACGCTTCGTCTTCCGCGCGGTCGCCACTCCAGATCCTTTCTGTGATCAACGTGCCCTGCCCACTGCTGTGTGTTACAACATACTTAATCGATATAAAGTATAGGAACGGGTTTTGTGAATTTGGTTGAAAAGTCAAAGTTAGTTTTGGACATGCTACTCGTATGAGATAAATTAAAGTCAGTGACGTAATACTTTTTAAATAAGGATAGTTGCGAGGCGATTTTTTTTTTCCAACGTTCTAAGTATTGGTAAGATCTATCCAAGGTTTAGATGTTACATGTTAGGCAACGTTAGATTTACAAACAAACCATCAACAACAGAATCTTTTCTAAAAGAACTTATAAGTGGTATTGGCCGCGACGTTAGGTCGTGGTGGAGCAAAATGAAATTAAGTATAGCGGACTGTATAACAAGTATAATGATTAGAGACATAAAATTACAACGGTCGGTTGAAACATGTAAACAAGTGATATAAAGACGCGCAAGCGCAGCCGTGCACCAAGAAGAGCAACAGCTGACTGTTGTGGCGGTGTGGTGCGGGGGCCCGCGCTCGGCCGTCGGCCGGCTGACTCCCCGCTGTCCCCGCACCCCTCGTTCACTGCCGCCAGCGCGCGGCGATGTTGAGTGGAGCGCGAGCGGTCTCAACATACTCCCCCCGTTGAAGAATCTTCAACAGAAGAAACCGGCAGGTATATACTTATACGTATACTTCCTAAGATAACGACTTGACTACACAGGGAACCACAAAAAAGGTGTCATGACACCACAAAAAAGCCTATTTTCATCCTTCCTTTCACTACAACCAACATAAAACCAGAACCTCCGTTTCAGCACTTAGTAAACAAACCGGTTTCCTTCACAAATCCTATATTTCCATAATAAGTTTAATGCCCTATTCACGTAGTATTCCCGTCAATAGGCGTCCATTGATTTAGCAATTAACGCGTCCATTTGGTATTCATAAGGGATTGCTTTTAAAAGAATATAAAGCTTTGAAAGCGCTTAATGAATCATCGCTCGATACTAATTGGAGGGAATTGGGCGGATACTGTTATGATAAGAATGTAGGTTTGTTGTATTTTATTTAACACGTATTTAATGTTTTAAAGGAAAAGTTTATTTTGCTAGTGCTTAACTTGCAAACAAAGCAATTCTGTGTTTTTGTAATACTGATCTCAGTAATTATGAATAAATGCTATAATAATTTGTAAGGAGCTTGTGGCTAAGTAATAACAGCCGCACGTGTAACTTGATCAGGTTAAGCTATGCTTGCCGGGGTTGGTACGTGGATGGGTGACCATCTTTAAATACCAAGACCCCTCCGTGCCTCGGAAAGCACGTTAAGTAGTTGGTCCCGGTTGTCATTCTGTCAGGGTGGATTTCTGACAGTAGTTAAGAAGCCCGAAAGTCTGACAACCAGTCTTACCAAGGGTATGGTATTACCCAGGAACTGGGTTGTGGAGATCAGATAGGCAGTCGCTCCATGTAAATACTAGTATTCAGCTGCATCTAGTTAGACTGGGTAAGACTTCATCGTTCCAGTTATTAATATTTTTTTCAAATTACAATAAAACGATTTCGTTTCGAAAATGGTTATCTTTAGAAACTCTTAACTTAACAAGTATTTTATTATCAGAAACAATAATCTGTATCTCAAACGCCAATTCCCATCGCAAAAAACAGGTGTACCAACCAAACGAAAGGAAAATATTTCAAGGAAAACTTTCCGCGTTATCTCTTACATCCTGATCCACCGTTTACCAGATAAACCCTAAGTATTGCCTGAATAAAGAGCCTCTCCCACTAATCTCTTTATCAGAAGGGGGATGCGAGGCGAGTCTTTAGCTGAGCCGTGTAGATGTTGTTTTTTGTAAAGATAAGCGTGTTTTTTGGAATACGACATCGAATTGATGGGGTGAAATAAGAAAGGGGTGGTGCTAGACTCATTTTTATGGGAAAATTGTAGTAGAAATGAGGTTTTCCAAAAAAAAATAACATCGCTCAAAAAGTTTTCATGGTTTTTTTTAATTTCCTTTCAGCAACTAAACGTTTGATTTAATTTGATTTGAACTGAGGGGGGCAATTTTCGTAATTTTAAGAACGTTCACAATCTGAGGGGCAATTCTTGTAATTTTAAGACCGTTCACAGTCTGATCTCAGTCTCAAACTGACAAAAATACTTCTAATTTCCCTATATTTTGATAAGTTTTTGACATTTTGTTTGTCGCTGAGATGAGACTGCGACTAGATTTTGAACGTTATAAACTACGAGAATTGGCCTTCTGATCTCAGTCTCAATCTGTCAAAAAAAACCTCTAATTTCCCTACATTTTGACAAGTTTTTGACATTTGTTTGTCGCTGAAATGAGACTGCGACTAGATTTTGAACGTTTTAAATTACGAGAATTGGCCTTCTGATATGACACAACGCGTCAATGATGCCTTTCATCCAATGAGCCTAGCACGAACGCGCGGACTAAACGTAACGTAAATGCGATGGATTTTAAAATGGTATATCCGCGTTTCGCACACATTGACTAAGGCGCATCACACACTACAACGCGCCACGCAACGGGGCGCGGGAAACGGAGAGTTAGCTTTTGTATAGACGATAATTATGTCAAAAGAGTTATTACATATCTATGTAGCTTGTCCCATAAATTAAAGCCTAATGCTAAGTATAGAATAGTTTTATTTTCGATTTAAAAATCGTTCGAATTTATGTTACGTTCACATCGTGTTCGTGCTTAGGGCCTCTGACTCAGACTATACGCCATTTTGCTTTTAAAACATTTCGAAAATACGTTCACAGTTTTACACTCCAAAACACAAATGAAACACGTAACTCCTAAAATACTGCGTAATGATTAACTCAAAAGTAATAAAAGTGCCGCCATTTTAAAGCGTTCTTTTACGATTCTACCCTCATCTCCTGCGTAAAGTCAGTGCGCTTATAAAAATAAATCGACAGGTCTTTGAGGCTCGCGAAGTGTATCGGTGTAACGGTGTACGTGGCAGGAATGTTGAGCGACTATTCGCTTGTAAATTACCTTCCAAATGGAGTATAGGTAGGACCCGTGGGCGGGTTTGAAAAAATTATATGAAAATATTTAATTTTTTTGTCGTTTGAAAATTTGCAAGTTGTGCGTATCTCAATATCCAACGTATTAGAGCTATAGTCTTTTAAGAGTCTAGCTCTTAAAAGACTATAGCATACTCTAATACTCTTTATGATGTGCACCATACCACAGAACACATAATAGCACAAAAAGGTATTTGGGTTCTTATTTATTTATTACTTCAAGCACAGAAATATACAGAGGCGGATTTAATATCATAGGAATTTTTCACAAGTCAACCTTTGTGTGATACAGAGACAAAAGTGACAAAACAACAGTTCATAAAGGGTCAGTACTTCGGGTATTCAAAATGTTACAGATAACATCCCGATTCAGTAAACCAACTGGATAGTAATTACGTTACCCCCTAAATAATGTACCAGTAAACATTTACCGTACAGGACAGGACAGGTACCCGTGGGTACACCTCCTAAAAACATTTTAAATATTTTAAAAAAAACCTATAATAACACACCCGTGTCTAACAACCAATCACCTCGGAGACACGCGACATCTAAGCTCTATAACCTAATTCTTAAAGCAAACAAACACACACATCCACCATAACACACGAACACACCCACGTATAAATTATGCACGTACACTAGAGGCACCGCAACATCAGTCACACGTCGACCCGACTCAGCCCTTAAATATCCGCACGCACGCTCATATCCGCAAATATTCGGACATATCCGCGACACACGGACTTTGGAATTAGGTTGCGGTTACGCCTTCGCTCCGTGATTCGTCCTTCATTACTGCCCTTTTGGAAGTACGCTAGATATTTGTATTGTTTTGGAAGTTGTATGTGTAGTGGTGTAGTCTGTTTATTTTATGGAATGATTTGTCAATTTTGACTACCGACTTGCCATGTTCGGCTGAAAGTCAGATATAATACAGAAGGAAGTCTGATTTCGATTTAAATCACTAAAACGACTACGAGTTGGCCATATTGATAATGCTCAATCTCCTAAGAACATAGACTTTATTTTTATAGATCTTTTTTTATATACCCTATGTAGATTGCTAATTACAACCCTCCAGAGATAAATACAAAAATATTGATTAAGTTACAACAACATAGTTTTACTTAAGGGGTGTAAGGGGGAGCGCACAACAACCAGACTCCCCAAACGTCAACCTCACCTGCACGCGGTGCACCCTGCTTAGGGATTGCAATTAGATTGCGTCAACGAGGTTAGATATCCAGGATAACTTAATTTTCCATTACTAAAGAGTAAATTAAAACAATACATATACACAAGCAACTTTATTACGACAAATTATAAAAAGAGAAAACTTATATTTTGAAGATAGAGATCAACATTAATAATCTATATTGTAACATTAAATATAATATGACAATTAACCTTAACTGATATCACAGTATTCACAGTAGGTCCTTAGCATAACACAATACAACAATCACAGACTCCTAGTAAAGTAACTATTCTTTATAATATTTTTTTTTTTTTTTTTAACTATTAATCAGTTATTTATGGTTTGAAAAAACGATCTTAGAAAACAAATTGTGTTGATGGTGTCATCTGCCAGTCGACTTCTAATAGAGCTACAAATGTAGCCTGCGGCCGAGAAGGCTCTCTCAGCCTCCACGCTTGTCGGCTTAATTGTCAGCAAGTAATAATGAATAGCAGACAATAAAATTATTCTTCTCGAACTCCTTCACTTTCAAACGCAGTCATTTCCTTTTTGAGTATTTTTTTAAAATCCTTTTTTGTTTTTGTTTTTGCGGTATAAGACGCCACTTCTTGCTGAATCTGTAATTGTAATTCCTCCTGTAACGACAAATCTTTTTTCGGTGATTGTGAATCTAAGTTCTTATCTACTATGTCTTCCACGAGTTCCACGCTATCGTTAGAGTTATTATGTTTGTTTAATGTCTCCAAGATGTTTGTCATTTCCAGTCGCATGTCTTTTTTCTTTGCTAGGTTTGAATCTTTTTGATATTTCTTTGGATTCTATAAGTATATCAAGATTCCTGTTACTACAGTGCGACGTTCTTTAATTCTCGCATGTTCATCATTTCATTACATTGGCGGCGAAACGGTTGAATTTTACTTCGTAGGCATCGTACTTATACAGCATAACACAAGTATTTATTTACATTTGACGAAGCAGCTACACAACACAACAAACGCTGTTAACTCGACCGAGTCGTTCGCGAAACATCAAACGAGTCGTACGCACAAGTACCTACCACGCCTTTTAAGGTGCCTCACACATTCAAAGGCGCGGTTATTTTGCCAAATTATGCAATCACCGGGTCCGATACCGGATCCGGAATATTGGTACCGGATCCGATAAGTGTACGAAGAGGATGACGGGGGCTCGTTCGCTCGCTCCGCTCGCTCACTTGAGCCGCCGTCATCCCCTTCGAACCTAACCTGTCCGAGTCGGGGTGCCCCAATTCCCCAGCTCGCTTCGCTCGCTCTTGCATCCTAAGTTCTCATTGCCTTTTTACTAAATCGAGATGTGTTAGACCTTGGGGCACCCCGACTCTTGGAAAAAGTGACTCAGAATCCTAATTTTAGTAGTTTATTCGAAGTATTGAAATAGTTGTACCTAAGAATATTATGCAAAAAGAAGGGATCCCATAATTAACACCTAAAATGTTAGACACTATACACAGTTTTATAGAATATTGCTCCAATGAAATTTGTAGGCACTACACATTGTAGGTAGAACAGATTATTTTTTTATTTTTCTAAGTAGACGGTGGTGTCGTAAAACTATTGTGTCACTAAGTGTATTATTGCAAAGTTGGTATGTAATCCTTTAAATATGTACTGTAAATTGAAGTTACAAAATGGAAAATACAGTGCGTACAGTACGTGATGGTTCAAGAAATAAAACACCAAACCATTGAAATAGATAAACTTGATGTCGGAACATCACATACCAAAACATACCAAAAAAAAAGAAAAATACACGGTCAAACACAATAGGATTGAAAAAATTATTAGTAAAAAAGATGAATATATGTACTTCGAAACTTGCATATTTACAAGCGATTGCTAAAAATATACACCTAAAATAAAAATACATAGTTAAGTTACATAATGTTATGTATAGTAAATCATTGACGTGGAAATCCAAATTAAATACGTAAAAATAACTCAAATTTGTTTCCGTTATTTCTATTAATTGTATGCCTAAATATTATTATGCTAATAATCATAAGGCCTAGTAACGTTATGCGAATTAAATTTATGCCAAAACAAATTAGCCTTCAAGATAACTATGCCAACAAAAAATATGGCAAAGTATTATTATGGCAAAACAAATTATGCCAAAAATTGTTATGCCAAAGTATATTAGGAAAAAGAATATTATGCGAAAACAAGGGATCCCGAGAATGCTAAGAGGGATGTGTGGTGTTACACGAATGGATAGAATAAGAAATTAGTACATATGAGGAAGTCTGAAAGTGGCACCGGTAACTGAAAAGTTGTGTGGAAATCAGTTGTCATAGTATGGGCATGTGTTACGGAGAAATGAGTAAAATGTCGTGAGGAGAGTTTTGAGTATGAAGGTCGATAGCTACAAGAGTAGGGGAAGACCAAAGAAACGAGATGGTGACTAATAGAGAAGTATGGAAGAAAAGGACATGTTGCGCCGACCACAGATAAATTGGGATAAGGAGAATGATGAACATAGTCTTACTTACTTTGTTAATGTTAGGTTAATTTAAGTTTAGTTACGAATGCAGTACCAGTAAGGTGTTTGAAAAGTTGATGCTCAATCAAATGTTACGTCACTTTAATAAAAATTACATCTTTCATGAACACCAGTACGGCTTCACCAAAGGGCGTTGTACCACTGACGCCGGTGTTACCCTAATGAAGAACATTTTTAACGCCTGGGAAGAAGCACAAGATGCTATTGGAATCTTTTGCGATCTCTCTAAGGCGTTCGATTGCGTAAAACATGAAACACTTCTGATGAAACTCGAGCACTATGGGATTAGGAAAACAGCACTTGACTTGTTAAGATCATACCTGAAAGATAGAAAGGTTAAAATCCAAGTAAATGGCGTAAACTCATTGGGTTCTGAAATGACAATGGGCGTTCCTCAAGGTTCGATATTGGGTCCATTCCTCTTTTTAGTTTATATTAATGATTTACCCCAATTACTTCAAAATCAACCGAAGATGGTGTTATTTGCAGATGACACATCATTGATCTTTAAAATAGACCGACGGTCACAAAATCTTGACGACGTGAATAACTCTATTCTTCAGGTCCAAGATTGGTTTACGGTTAATAATTTAGTACTTAATGAAAAAAAAACAAAATGCATTAGATTTAAATTACCTAATGTTAGAAGTAGCGAATGTGACATCGTATTGAATGGCCAAAAATTAGAATTTGTTAATCAGACAGTTTTCCTAGGAATCACGCTAGACGAGAAATTACAATGGGGACCTCATATAACATCTATTGCGGGGCGGCTAAGCTCGGCCGCATATGCTGTTAGAAAGATAAGACAATTAACAGACGAAGAAACCGCGCGCTTGGTCTATTTTAGTTACTTCCACAGTATTATGTCATATGGCATTTTACTGTGGGGCCGGGCTGCTGACATTGAATCCATTTTTATTTTGCAAAAGAGAGCTGTCAGAGCCATTTACAATCTACGTCGCCGCGAATCTCTTAGGGAACTATTTAAAAGGATTAATATTATGACGGTACCTTGCCAATTCATTTATGAAAATATTATGTATGTAAGAAAAAATCACCATCTTTTTAATAAAATAAGTGATAGACATAATTTTAATACTAGAAATAAAGATAAATTAGATCAACCTTTTTTCAGATTATCTAAAGTTCATACATCTTTTATGGGGTACTGTGTTAAATGTTACAACAAAATACCTTGTGAAATATTGCAATTAAATGAAAGAAAATTTAAAACTTATATTAAAATTACACTTTGTAAGCAAGGATATTACAAATTAGAGGATTATATCCAAGATAAGAATGCTTGGAAACATGCTGGTCTTGCTCCATAGGACAATCTCTAGAGTCTAGACAAAATCAAACTGGTTGCTAATGTAATTGTATAATTTATTCTTTTTTTTTTTTTTGACATTGATTTACATTCTGTAATTACTTGGGGTCACACCCGGACTTATTACTCCTTATTTATTTATGAAAATCGTCTACGTTTGGATTGTTTGTGAATATGTGAGCACCATGTATCTATCACATAGTTGATCTATATGTCATGGTTACATTTATCCATTTTAATTCTTTTACCTATTGTGGTATAGTAAGTTTATTTTTGGGTGCATCGTCTTCACATATAATTATATAAATAATGTATGCAATATATTGTAAAACATTTTAAAAGAGTAACGGTGGAGTTTCTTGCCCATTCTTCTCCATACGAAAACTACCTTTTGGAAGGGGCGACTAGAATCAATTTTATTCTAATTTTATTTTTGACGTTCAAAAGTGCCTTTTATGTGCCTATTTGAAATAAATGATTTGACTTTGACTTTGACTTTGACCACACTATGTCAGAAGAAATTAACTTAACCCGTTTAGAAGAACTTGGATGATCATGAAATCCTACATTTCATGTTGCTTATGACTATACTGATTTCACACCTTAACCGTTTCACCTAAGTTCTCAAGGTGAGATGGTTATAGCATAGATCAGCATCCTAATTGCGTAACAAACTATCAATCTCAATCTGAATCTTTTGGAAGGATATTATTAATCCATTGCTTCATATGTTCGAAAAATTTGAATGCTCAACAACGTTAATAACGCAATGAATGTGTGTCAAAATGAAGGCCATAGCTACTAATAGTATTGTAGCGGTAGGTATCTACAACGCCACATGCGAACAACGCGTCATACTGACGTCACGCAAATCCTCCATCACGCAAGCAGAGTTTACCGCGCAATTAGCATATATACAAACTTCCCGAAATCAGTCGTTGGTCAATTGCCCGCCAGACACAACACCCGTCTGGTCGGAGGATCCTCCCTTTTCGATAGAGGATGAGTGGACTTGACACCCTGTTCCTCATACCTCTATAGTATGTTACGCAATTACCCCGTGGCTGATAATAAGGATTGATACTAATGACAACCCACTTCAAGCTCGCTTCACCTAAGTTTTCACGGTGAGATGTTTACAGAATAAGTCATAGTCTGAAGTCACAGATAGCTGAAGTCTACCACTTTTAAACAATGTGCCTAACTGAACCCGGCGAAGTCATTAATCTAGTGGAATTGGACTGTCTCAAACACAATTGCCTTTTAAAGTCAAAGAATTGAATTTCCAAATAAAAAATCCTTTGTTTGTGCAGCATAGCAATTTGCAGTGATCTAATGCATGTGTTTACATAATTGCTGGAATCGTAATTAATGAAACTGTTACATAACAGATGAAGAGGTATTATAATAGTATCACACGAGTGTTTTAATACCTAGGTATATAGTTTGATACCATATTCACGGTATCTAACTGCTTAAAACTTTTTCAAAAATACGATAAATAATATCGTAGTTATGGTGCCAAAATCCATCATTCCACCCGCGGTACGCACAACAGCAGCTCCCGTGGAGTCCCACCACAGATAAAATAATTGAAAACTGTACTTTAATAGAAAAAAGTTATTTTAAAGCATTATTTTGTTAGAGAAAGTGCGTTTTAATAAACTTTTTTATTTCACGTGGACAAAAAAAAAACATTAAGGTACTATTTTGATTTCATTTTATAAACTTTACGATAAGAGTGTATATAGATAACGGAATTAAAGGCTTTACATTGAATTAATATTATCTAACTATTGTGATATGAATAGATGAATAATAATTTTCGTTTTTCATTCCAGGTGGTATAAACAAAATCACTATAAATTGCAAAATACCTATGTGTTACTAGCCAACAGGCACACAACCACTTGAATTAGTTACATTACTTGCAAATTGACAGAAAACCACTTCTTTCCTGTGGCCCAGAGCTATCGTGAATTCGTGAACTGTTGAGGTACAGATCTACTTCTTTCGTGTTGGCACAAGCTCAAACCCTGGTCAAGAGATAAGCCTGTCAGTAATTAAATAGCGAGGCTAACTACTTAGGTTGTTCGAGACATGCTTCAGTGTCGTCACTCAAGGAGACTTTCTTTAAAGATCCTTTTTATATCTACCACGCGTGTATGACCAGAGGGCCTAGGCAAGTGGACATCGCTTCCAAAGAATTTCGTATTTCTTACTTCGTGGTATTTCTTCAACGACTTATTGTCCTGGGTTGGATTCCCGGATCGGACGAAGTAATATTGGGCTGTTTCATGTGGAATATTTCAGTAACAGTCTGGAGTCTGGATTTTTGTCCAGTTTTTTTTTATGCCTAGTTCTTTGCGGAAAACTGGCGTGTTGTTATGTTATGTTTTTTTTTTCCTTTTATAAAGTATCACAATTAGTGACACTTTATTTACACTACAACTAGCCTATTAGCTAATAAGTAATTTAAATATAACTTAAGCTGCTAACTAACTATATAATTAAGAAATCGTTCAATAACGTCTTTCTTATTCACTATAAGTTATGGGGAAGACACTTGTTTCACGTGTTCTTTATAAGATTCAGCGCGTTATTATTATTATTTTATTTGACAACATTGGTCCAATGGCTAATACAACAATAACTTATCAACTAAGGGTTAGTAATATTAATTAATTAAATTACATTAAATCAAATCAAAATCGAAATAAACAAATTCTATTTATCCTGCCGCACGAGCAACCGGACAGCATGTTTTAACATTGGTGCATCATGTTTTCGGCTAGGGTTTTCAGTATGCTGTTGGTGCTAGTCCTTATTCTGCTTATTAAGGGGTATTTTTCCTCCGACTGGCAAAGAAGTCGTCGATTCGCGCTACAGCAAACATGCCAGACGCGCTGCAGAATCGGGGCAACCTCAACAGCACCCTGAAACCATTATTATATTGCACCCGCAGGGCATCTAGTGCCCTCTGCGTGTAGTTGACCCACAAACTACCCGTGTAGAACACTTGACAGTACGCTTTAAACAGAGTTGTCTTCACCTCGTTACTACAACGAGCGAATCTGTGAGCCAACATGTTGCATCTGGCTGCTAGAGCCCTGCGTTCACGTTCAATGTCTACCTGAACCCTGAGGTCCTCGGTGACATAGTGCCCCAAGTATTTAAATTGGGTGACCCTCTTAAGTGGTCGCCCATTGAGGGATATAGAGGGCTCGTATTTTAAATGTTTCCCGGGAGCAACAAAGATCAGATATTCACTCTTCATCTCATTATACCACAGGCCGTGGGTTGCCGCATACCTTTCACAGACGCTCAAGATCTCCCTAATTGAGCCAGCCGTTGGACCCAGCAGCACCATGTCGTCAGCGTAGCTTAAATTGTTGACGCTCGTGCCATCAATTTTGCACCCAACTGGTCTGCTGCTGAGTTCAACAATCAACTCATTCACATACAGGTTGAAGAGCTTAGGTGAGGTTAACCCCCCTCCGCGCCGTGCCCTCATCTCAGAAGTAGGCAGTGACCTGTCGCTGCCGGCCGTGATCGAGGCGATGGTCGGCAGCGAAGAGTCCTGGGACGCGGCCTCCTTCTGCGAGACGACTGTTTCGCAGAAGGAGGCTGCGGAAAGGGAGAGGGAGATCTCGTCCACTCACCCAGCCCGCAGCAGGCGCACCGGGCGTCGGCGGAGGGCGGACAACGCCCTCTTCCAGCCCCCCTAAATGGGTCCAGGGGCGACGGACTAGGGGACGTCCGTTGCCCCCCACACATCAGGATCCGAGGTGGCGGCGCGTAGTGTTCCACGCGCGCCCCTCTTAGACGTCGCGGGGGGAGTCTAACACCTCACTCCCCCCCCTGACCCGAGGAGGCCCGCGGGGCCGCGGGCCGGCACCAGTCGGGGATTGCGGAAGGATCGTACGTTCCCGCGACCCCCGGCGTAGGTGTGAGTGGTATTTAGCCGGTAAGAGTCCGGCATGCCCCTCTGCCTTCCCCAGGGCGGAGGATGTCCATGAGGATTTTCCCCCCGAGACCAAAAAAAAAAAAAAGGTTAACCCCCCCTGTCTAACCCCACACTCCAACCTGCACGCTTCAGACAGAGCATCTCCCCAGCGAACTTGGTTCAGCAGGTTAGAGTACCAGTAATGGAAAAAACCCGTCAACTCAGGTGGTGCCCCCGCTCCCTCTAGTTTATCCCAAAGGACATCATATGACACAAGGTCAAATGCCTTTGAGAGATCAAGGAAGCAGGCATACACCGGAGTACCCCTCTCCTTATAGTATTGGACCGTCTGCTTTAGACAGAGGATAGCACTCTCAGTGGAAAGCCTAGGCCGAAACCCAAACTGTGCGTCATGTAATGTTATCCATTTGTCAAGTTCCTTGTCAAGCAGACCGTCCAACACTTTAGCCATTCGTTTTAACTAACTCAGCTACATGCTTGGCAGAAAAACGGATCGGTTTATAATAACGACTAGTCTCATCATCGATCACCTCTTGAGCCGGTCGAAGTGGGGATGATACCATAAATCGGTTATTCTTCGGTATTCCGGTGTACTACATTCCCCTACACTCACAGGGCGGCCCGGTCTAACCTTCAACTTATTGGTCGACTTCCAGAACTCGGAAAAATTTTTAGACGCTCTGTGCGATGTTATGTTATGCGACATAAACTTTTCGGTAGCTTATGTGAATCCAATCCCTCGGCAGTCAGATGTATGAACGCGAACGAAACAATACTCGTTTAACATGACGCCTTCTGCAGTTTCTGCCTACTCCCGTAGGGAAAAGTGTGCATACTTCACACTTTCACTCTTATCAATTAAGGACATACAAGACCATCTACTCGTACCTAATCAATGAAGGGCCACCTGCACTCGTCGTGGTATCGTCCCGCGTCTGCTGCTGTTCGACAAAGTTATTACGTGCGTAATTCGGCCAAACAGCCACTAACGGCAGTAATAACTGCGCGTCTCCAATAAGTGCCGGCCGAACGTCGGGTCCAATGGTGTGCGGTGATAGTTATTAGCGACAGCGATTGGATAGGAAAACATGGCCTGTATAATTTGTTATTAGTAGTCAATTACGTATATCCGGTACATTATAAATGTCGACTAAGGTCGGGTTGTTTCACGTCCACTTGACGGACGCTTGTACGTCAAAAATGGCGCTAACTATCGTCAAACAAAAAGAACCGTTATTTAAAATTACAATTACAAAATTATGGCTTTGACATACGTATGCTACGTTAACCAACCGCTTGGAGCAACCGGCCCTAAGAGCCAATACTTATAGTTTCATCATTCCTTTTTAGCGCTCTGCTACGACAGGTAGGCTTATGAACAGATACTAGCTGAAATCATTATTTTAAACACTACTACTTGATCCCCAGTTTTATTACAACTGGGGCTCAATAAAACTGGGGAGTATTGCTTAGGGCGCTTTTCGAAAATATTCATGTTTCAACACACGGATTTAGAAGTTAATACCATGATAATTTTAACTTTGAACCGTAACCGATTGCTACATTATTAACTGTAACAGATATAATGTCTGTAAAAGATGCCACCCAAATCTCAGACCATTTTCTCGTTTTTATTTTAGTGTGTGTCTTATACAATTTCATATTGTATAAGAACACTGTATCAGTTAACTGTAGTTTTCCTGAATCTTCTTTTTCTTCTTTGGCCTCACCTTTTCCTGTTACGCGGGGTTGGCTTCCCCCCAACATGCGACGCCATTTATTTCGATCTTGTGCGTCATCTTCCTTAAGTCCCATCTCCCTCAAGGATACTACTACGAAGGTCCATAAGGACATTGTGGACCTTCGTAGTAGTTTTCTAAATAAAATAAATATCGCTGTCGCAACATCTCATGACTTGTCCCTCACACATGCAAGCAACACTAAATCATCGAAGACTTAGTAGATCGCCCACTAATTGTTAGGAGCGACGCGGACTTATTGAGTCCGCCATAATAACTAGTGTTTATTGGATTACTGCCCAATATTGTTGCCATGTTCCTATTCTGTGGTCATCGGACATAAATGATGACTAGAGGGTGTTGAAAGGGACTCGGACGTGCTGAATGAAATATAATAACTTTATTAGATTACTGTCCAATATTTTTACTATGTTGTTCGACTATGTGGTATTGGATGTTAATGTGGGGTGACGGAACCGTCTACGAAGTGAATGTTTGTCGTATGTTCAATGAAGCGAAACGCTGCAGTGATAATAGCTGGATGGAATAATAATATAATTCTAATTGGGACTGAAATGGGTTTGTTATTATTATTCATAGCCACACAAAACATTGTCTCATTGCCATCAGTAGTATTTTATCACTGGAAAATGGAAAACCCTCTTAGCACCTGGAATAGCAATAATTCAGAATGTTTTTCTTCAGATAGAATAGAAGTTAATCATTGCCTCCAGGTTCTCTCCAGTCTGCTCCAGGATGTACACTAATTGCTACTAGGTCACGTATCTCCACCACATCCATAGTCATAACAATATTATTGATCAGATTACTACTTGATATTGGTCCTGAGTCGTCCTTAGTGTCTAAAGTGACGTAACAACGAAGGGTGGCTTCTATTCCATCGAAGTATATCTTATTTTCTTTGTGTAGGAGTCTCTAGTGTATTGTTTTAATGTTTTCTTTATTTTGACGAATTTATATTTACTCAGTGGTCGTCACATCAATATGTAGGTCTGCTAAGCGCGTTAATTGCAACTATTTTTCTTTTCGTAAAAGTATTCGTTTTGGTATTGCTTCATGTTTGAGAAAAAGTTTCACTGTGATGATTTTAATGTGCTGCTAGGGAGTTTATTGCGCCACTTTTTCTTCCCAGCGAAAGCACTAGGAAGTGGTGAAGGGCGGGCGTTTTGGGGGACTGTCTGAAAGTGCTGATTCTCAGCCTAATTTGACTAAATGAGTTTTGATTTTAAAATTCATTTTTAACAGTTAAGCCAGTGAGTGAAATGAAAATGAATATATTTGTAGAATTTGTGATCGTCATAGATTAAAAGAGCTGTTCACTAAGTACACGCCATGAGACAGAACTTAACTTTTCCAACACAATGTCGAAAGAGAGAACTTTAATAAAAACAAGTGAGTAAGACAAACTGTGCAATATTAAACACCCTTATCACAATCACACAATGATTCATTTGCATCGCTCTCCTAAATTATCGTTGTCTGAACCAGAGTTTCAAATAGGCCAATAGCATTCAAGTATAGTATAGTACCAGTTTGTTCTTAATTATCGTTGTCTTTACTAGTGATCTAAACAGCTAATGCTATTGGACTGTGATCGTAAAGTACACAAATACTATTAAAATCATCCCAGCTGCACAAGAAGTTAATACTCGCTTTCACCACCACTTGACATCTACTCGCTCAAGATTACGACGAGGTAAGGCTGCCTCTCCATTGGAGCGGTGAGCGATTCCACAACATTCAAATATCCGCTCTGTTTCAGCAGATATAGCTGTAATTATTACTTTCATTAATCTTCGAACGCGGTAAAATTGATACCTGTCGGCCTATCCTGGAAAAAGCCACTGAAAATTTAGGTGAACTGAGCTGTCATTCCAGCTGATGGTAGGGATTGACACTATTGACAACTTACTTCAAGCTCACTTCACCTAAGTTTTCACGGTGAGATTATTACAGAGTGCATCGGCCGTAGTTTCGACATGACTGGGGTGTCCACTCACTTCAATTTGAACGGACACTCCGCTATATTGCTTCCTCACTCTTCTCTGCTTTCTCGCCCGCCTTCAATGAACAGGCAACCTTAATACAAGTCCCTAAGGCGATGTTATTTATTGGATTAATACGAGATTGTAACTATATTGTGAGATGCCCGAGATTTGTATTGACACTCACTAATATTGACAAGTTACGTTACTAAACAGCTTAGCAAGTCTCAGAAATTGTTGCAAGGACTCGAAGATTTAAGTATTATATGTTTAATAATTTCTTGACAGACTTTGTTATTCATTGGTCTGAGTCTAAAATTCAATAGCTATAAAAGGAGATGGAAAACGGTGGGCCCAAATGTAATAAGTTGAGATATGAACTAAAAAATTTGTAATATTTTTTTATCTTAGAATATGAAGAATTACCTCAATTTTCAATCTAGAAGCGGAAAATATGAAAATGATAGTTTTCGTGAGATTATCGATTGAGTAATCGATTACACAGTTACGAAAATAAAACGTCTGCACTAAATAATTAACTCAAAGTAATTAAATGCACTATATATACTTATATGCAATATAGTGCTTTTAATTACAGTCATATTAATAAATAAAATATCAATTAATTACTGCAAAACCAATATTACTGATAATCGATTTCATATCGATTTAAAAAAAATCAGTCTTCTATTTCTAGTCTATTTATATCACTGGCATGACAGCTGACTGACATTGACACTAGACAGTTGCCGACTGCTCTTGCTTGCTCACTCGTTTCGTGTTTTCCGATGCGTTTTGAGTGCTTTCCCGATTATTCTTCATTTAACACGACCACTGCTTTGTATTTTACGGATTCCGACCCTGCCTACCTTGTACGACCCGTGCTATTATACTGGACACCAAAGATCGCCCACACGTTTGACTTGGAATGGTTATTTTGGATTTTAACGCCGGCTTGTGGATTGGATATTGTTCAAACTATGGATCGTTGTGTGAATTGTGGAATAACAACTGGTCACTGCAATTCACTGGGCCGAGGACCCTTACACGATGATCCAATACCTCCTGTTTACTTAGGGGTGGCATACAATCCCAGGGGGTCTACTCCGAAGTAGTATCGGCCGAATGTTCGGCCGTTTCCTGCTACGAAGTTGCTATTTGGTTCGGTCGGTTCCGATCCTACACTCTTTCGAATATTGACTATAGTCCCGACCCAACTGAGCCGATCCGAACTTATTTCACATTTTACAATAATATTCGGTTCGGCCATGTGTCGGTCCGATCCGAACATTCGCACTTTGCACTTCGGAGTAGGCCCCCTTGATATAAGTCGAAAAACTTATTTTATTTATATTTTAGTCGACGGCTCTCGTAGGGAGACGAACTGTAGGCTGCTGGGCTCATATAATGTGCATTATATCGTACCATAGCTGGGCTAGGTACCAATATTAAAATATAGTACCACCTGCACAATTCCTAGACGACATTTTAATTATAATAGAAGACGAATATAAAACTAGTTTAATTGATTTTTTATTTCATTTTAGACATCCTTTCCATAACTCCATACCTTTTTCCTACCTATTACTTGAAGTCATTGACGTTCATTCATATGATTTTTCAAACATTTTCTACTAAATATAATAAGTATTAGTGCAAAAGATAATAAAATATGTTTTGCACTTCAGGAATCAGCTGTTAGAGATTGTAACATAACCTCACTTTTACTTAATCTCTTATATCTCTGTTCTCAGATTGACAAAATCCGCAGAATTTTCAGTGAAAGATTGATAATATCTAGGCTATTAATTGACACTACTTTCATCTTTTTACACCCAGGCCTTTACACTTAGCCAATGAGTGTTTCATATCTGAAACACTAATTGGCTAAGTCTGGATCTCAGCCTGGACTCAGTATAAAAAATCCTATAAATAGACATCTCTTTTTATAGGGTTTTTATACTGAGTTAACCAATGACTTTATATTCATTACAGTTTCTTCAGAATCCTAAAGTTTATGTTGTTATGTTTATGGCATTTTTTCAGTTAGTACTGTGTATGTGTGTAATCACGTCCACATCAGAGATTTACTCTAAGATTCGGTCCCTGTGTTATCAAGGTCAGTGACAACACAAATTATATGGAAACTTTGAGCCAGGCTGACTGTGTCACGCTACGACCACGCGATACATACATTTGTCACGCCTAATGCGCTCTGCACCTCTCCTAGGGTTGGTAAACGTAAAGAAAAGGACGTAAGCAAACAATTCCAACTGTTTCTCCTTTCAAAGTCAAAGTCAAAGTCAAATCATTTATTTCAAATAGGCACATAAAAGGCACTTTTGAACGATAAAATAAAATTAAAATAAAATAGATTCTAGTCGCCCCTTCCAAAAGGTAGTTTTCGTATGGAGAAGAATGGGCAAGAAACTCCACCGTTACTCTTTTAAAATGTTTTACAATATTTTGCATACATTATTTATATAATTATATGTGAAGACGATGCACCTAAAAATAAAATTACTATACCACAATATGTAAAAGAATTAAAATGGATAAATGAAACCATGACATATAGATTAACTATGTGATAGATACATGGTGCTCACATATTCACAAAAATTTCAAAAGTAGACGATTTTTATAAATAAATAAGGAGTAATAAGTCCGGGTGTGACCCCAAGTAATTACAGAATGTAAATCAATGTCAAAGGAAAAAAAAAAAGAATAAATTATACAATTACATTAGCAACAAGTTTGATTTTGTCTAGACTAGAGATTGTCCTATGGAGCAGGACCAGCATGTTTCCAAGCATTCTTATCTTGGATATAATCCTCTAATTTGTAATATCCTTGCTTACAAAGTGTAATTTTAATATAAGTTTTAAATTTTCTTTCATTTAATTGCAATATTTCACAAGGTATTTTGTTGTAACATTTAACACAGTACCCCATAAAAGATGTATGTACTTTAGATAATCTGAAAAAAGGTTGATCTAATTTATCTTTATTTCTCGTATTAAAATTATGTCTATCACTTATTTTATTAAAAAGATGTTGATTTTTTCTTACATACATAATATTTTCATAAATGAATTGGCAAGGTACCGTCATAATATTAACCCTTTTAAATAGTTCCCTAAGAGATTCGCGGCGACGTAGATTGTAAATGGCTCTAACAGCTCTCTTTTGCAAAATAAAAATGGATTCAATGTCAGCAGCCTGACCCCACAGTAAAATGCCATATGACATAATACTGTGGAAGTAAGTAAAATAGACCAAACGCGCGGTTTCTTCATCTGTTAACTGTCTTATCTTTCTAACAGCATATGCGGCCGAGCTTAGCCGCCCCGCAATAGATGTTATATGAGGTCCCCATTGTAATTTCTCGTCTAGCGTGATTCCTAGGAAAACTGTCTGATTAACAAATTCTAATTTTTGGCCATTCAATATGATGTTACATTCGCTACTTCTAACATTAGGTAATTTAAATCTAATGCATTTTGTTTTTTTTTTCATAAAGTACTAAATTATTTACCGTAAACCGATCTTGGACCTGAAGAATAGAGTTATTCACGTCGTCAAGATTTTGTGACCGTCGGTCTATTTTAAAGATCAATGATAACTGCAAATAAAACCGTCTTCGGTTGATTTTGAAGTAATTGGGGTAAATCATTAATATAAACTAAAAAGAGAAATGGGCCCAATATCGAATCTTGAGGAACGCCCATTGTCATTTCAGACCCCAATGAGTTCACGCCATTTACTTGGACTTTAACCTTTCTATCTTTCAGGTATGATCTTAACAAGTCAAGTGCTGTTTTACTAATCCCATAGTGCTCGAGTTTCATCAGAAGTGTTTCGTGGTTTACGCAATCGAATGCCTTAGAGAGATCGCAAAAGATTCCAATAGCATCTTGTGCTTCTTCCCAGGCGTTAAAAATGTTCTTCATTAGGGTAACACAGTGGTACAACGCCCTTTGGTGAAGCCGTACTGGTGTTCATGAAATATGTAATTTTTATTAAAGTGACGTAACATTTGATTGAGCATCAACTTTTCAAACACCTTACTGAAAACTGGCAGAATTGACACAGGTCTATAATTGTTGGAATCTTTACTATCACCGGATTTGAACAATGGTACTACTTTACTATGTTTCATAAGATCCGGAAAGACTCCTTGGTCAACACTGGTGTTAAAATATATGAAAGCTAAATAGGGCGCAATAGTTTCGATGAGAGATATACATACTTTTACAGACATACCCCAGAGATCTTCTGTTGATTTCATTTTAAGATCTTTAAAAGCTCTTATAACAGCTTGGGGGTTTGTATGCTGAAACCTAAGCTCCGAAGGGCATGCCTTTACATTCCTTTTAAGTAAGGCAGCAGAAAGCGTGGGGGAAGAATTTAAAGCTTCAGTAGTTTTAAGGGGAATTTTAGCAAAGAAGTTTTCAAACTCCTGAGCTATTTCTACATCTGAATTGATGGGGCCATGTGCAGTCTCTAAATTAAGTTCACTATTTCGCTGTTTTTTCCTACCTGTTTCATTATTTATTATTTGCCAGGTAGTTTTTATTTTATCATCAGCTGATTTTATTTTATTGCTTATATAAAGAGCTTTAGCTCTTTGGCACACCCTTTTAAAAGTTTTTGAATATTTTGCAACATACTGATGAAAATTTGTATTTTTCATATGTTGCTTTAAGCCATAAAGTTCAAAAAGTTTTTCCCTGCTTTTACGAATACCTGGAGTAGCCCAGTCCAGTCACTGAATAAAAACTTTTTGTAAATACTTTTAGTTTTCAGTGAAAAAGTGTCACAAAATTGCAAGTTTAATAGTGAAAAGAACTCGGCGTAGAACTCATTGGGGTCATCTATATTATTAAAACTCTGATCACATAATTTACTGGCCAAAGAATTATTTAATTTCTCTAAATTTTTACATGTGATTGGCCTAAACCTTATTTCATTTTTTTGTAAAGGCATATAGGAGCTAAATGTTATTATTTGTCCACTGTGATCAGATGGCAACTTATCTACAATTCGTTTGTGTATGTAATCGCTTTATCATTCATATCATCATTTAACAAACATATTGAAGATTACTAAGAAATCCGAAGATTTTGCACGATGAAGCAATACTTACCAGTCGATTTAATATTTTTAAGAAAAATATAAACTTACTGAGAACAAAATTTTGGGAAGAATTCTTCTTCATAATTCAAGCTTAGGTTTTACCTACGTATGAAAAACCTACAATTTGTTCGTGACATTCGTTCTCGTTTAAAGTTTTTTGTGATCTTTTATCTGCGATCGGCTTTCTAGCCACAATAAGATGGGGTATTCGTTTGGGATTGTTTTTGTGGTATTCCATATTTCCATTCCATTCCAACTGTGACTGTCTGTCATTTACTCCTATTTAATAACAAAATATCTTATTCTAAATTCTTATTTTAACATTTTCCCACGATATCGGCCCTCTTAGAAACGCATTAAATATCAATTTTATGGTCTGACAGCTCGACATGTTACCCTAATCAATAACAAAACATCCTAATTCTTTAAAATAGTAAAACAATATTGAAACTCTTAGAAACCCATTCCATTTATATTTTATAGGAAACAGACCGGCAATTATGGCTAGTCATCAATAGAAAGCGATACTTTACGTCACTTAAGATGCAATATATTGTACGAATTCTAAGAATGCTCAGACCCTTACATGCAATAGCGAATACGAGTCCCGCATATGGTTACGATTAGTTAGGCCGGATGACGAGCGACGGTACCTGGGCGACCCTTTTTGAGAAGAGGGCTGGGTGCTTTCACGTGGTGATTTTAGAACGTAGGAATGAGAACGAAGAGGCGAAGGCAGTCGGAGTCGAACTGTTTTAGGATACGGACTTCCTAGTCCACGCTAGTTAAGTTAGGAGATTAGGGAATGCCAAGAGGCTATGTCCGAGTGGGCTGTCGCGAAATAGCGAGCAATAGTTATTAAATTAAATATAGTTGGGTTGAAACCCAGACTATACTAATCTAGTATTTAAAGTAGTTTGTGAGACGGTTGGTTTGAGACCACGAAGGTGAGCGGATGGCGTAGGCTGGCAGAGTTAGAACTTAGGGCAGTAGCATTGAACCTGTGTGTCTGTTGAGAGATCGAGTGCGGGAGTGTTATTTAATACGTTAAATAATAAGTGTGTTGTTTTAGACTAGGTTATATTAGCATACTATTAATTTAAGTAGCGTGCACGGCGCGTGAATCGCAGTGAGCGTGTTTGTGAACGATCTGGTGAGTGTTGACTATCATATCCCTCCTTGTTCCTTTCTCTGACGTTATCGAGGTAACATACACATGCGTTTGGTCGTAGGGACTCGGGGAAAGCCCGCTATAAGGTGTGACACTTGACAACATACTGTAGACAAATGTTCTACCAATAGACTGTAGACAACCACAATAAAGACATGACGCTTAGGGCAGTCACACCGCTTATGGAAGGTTGAACCGAACTCGCAACTCGTTAGGGCCGATTTCTATTATAGTGCTTCCTTGTAGTCTGTTGTTTACGAACACAAACCAACCAAACGTTATTGATGGCTACCTTTTCCCTATGGACAGACTAACTGCAGGATACTTTGCATTGCTCTTGATATACGCACACTTCCGTGCGGGAGCGGGGTAGCATTTACCAAGCACCCTCAACTGGAATGTTACTCATTCTAAGGAACGCTAGGGATTGTGTCTTGTTAAATCACACCCGGCCCCCGAGGCCTTTTACTGATAAAAAATATAATATTTAGCGAGACACATAATTTGGATACCCAGATAGAAAGGCTCCGTTGCTACATAAATAGGCAGACAAGAATGGACGCACGGCTGCTGATTACACTGGAAACATCCTCTAAATTGGGTAGATTAAGGAAGTTCGAGGTGACGATTTAAAATAACCACTTCGGCGTATAGCAAGCAAGGCAATCGTAAGGAATCCTGCAACCGACTGACGATGCGGTACGCTTGTGCTAGTTTTGTATTGTCTTAGTAAAGGGTGAGTAGCCTGTTATAAGGGGTTATTACTACCTTACGCGTTCAGCACTTCTGGAAACTTGTCTCGCTCAATGGTAGAGGCACTTCGCAGTCCTTTACCTTAGGATTGAGTAAGACATGCTTGAGTATAGGGAGCGTGTGCCGCTGGAACCGCAGCAGGTCCTCTCTAGGCCTATGCACGTTAGGACTGGTGGTACGAGCACGACGTAACAGCTGTTGTAAAGCGGCCCTACGCCTCTGGGGTGGGTTACTTGATTATTGCAAGAACATTCAGTAACGTAGCTCAAAACAATGTACTCTCCAACGCAAGCGTTACGTGTCAATTACCCCTTTTGTATTCCTCTTATCTCTTGTAACTTTCATAATCAAAAGAAAAGTAGATCTCCTTTCCTTAATCATCTTATGTATGGATTCCCAACCCTATTTTATATTGCAATTGTTTTCTTATATCCCTCCTTGCTTCCCAGCTTTCTAAGTCGGGGCAAAGCAAACGCTTCTTGGTAATTCCTTACAATAGGTGGAAGGGTGTCCAGTCTGGAGCCGAGCCCTACAGAGCAGCACGGAGGAGGGGTGGTGTTCTCCGCCGCAAGGGGGACCTGACCCATTTTCCTGATATTTCCACATAATTAGGAAAAACGAAAATTGTATCAGCCTAGGGTAGTTTAGGAACACTCACACAACATTCACATTATGTGGTAAAAATAGTGTGCTCTAAATCTCTGACGCGACTATTAATTCCTTCGAAACCAGCATTCTTCAAGAACTCAGTAGTGGTAATCTAACTTCTTTAACAAAACCTTACAAACAGTTTCCCTCACAAGAAAATCCTTCTTACAACTCCCAGGTAAAGAATGTAACTACAAATAGGTACAAATAGTGGCACCCCTAACTACATACAAATCGTCGGTCCGATACGATCGGAGCGGATACAATTAATTACGCGAACAATAGACGCCGTCGTGAAAACTACTGATGACGATCGCGTGAACAATCCCTTGTATGCGGGTGTCGAATAACTTGCTGTTTCACGCTTTCATGTAATTTGGGGGTGGGCGTTGACGTACGGAGTTTTTTTTGTGGTAATATTGAAGGTTCAATCTACGGATTATATATTAAGTTTTATTTATGCAATATATTAGAGACTTAGGGCTGATTTTTCAATAGTCAAGGGGGGCTTCTCCTCACACAACAGTCGCAACTCATAACGCAGACATAACTTCTCACATAACATATGGAATTAGCATTGACAACCACGCCTGCTTTAATGACTGGTCGCTATTATTCCCATCACAACAGAGTAAATGAAATTAATGGAACAAATACAACAATCTGCTTACAAGCCCCCTGCGACCCTAACAGGCTGACTTCTTTCATCACTGTATATGCACAACAAAGACCGACAAATAATACCTATCACTCATTCACGCGTCTCTCACAACTCACCTACACCCCAGTTACATTCCTCCAACTCGAAGAATGAGAATACCATCGGCGTTTACGAAGTGCTCAATAAACAGACCATTCCAGAGTATTCCCAGTTATTGTGCTGCCTTTTATCAAGAGATACGGCCGTGTACGAAGCTCGCTTGGGAAATAAAATAAAGAAATACGCGTGCACGCGACAGTACGGGCCCCGACATAAATATTAGAGTCGATACGGACTTTTATGAGACTTAAGCTTATGAAAATATATGTCTTGAGATGTATTGTGATTCTGTTTTTGAGTTCTTGGTATTCATTTGCAGGTTTTTGTTGGGTTTTTCTCGGTATTGGTGGTGAGGGCGTTGGAGTTATTTACTTGTTACATGCAGGATCTGTGATCTTTTGTATTACGTGACTCATTGAGAGAAAAATCCGGTTTTTAAATAATTAAATTAGATATTTGTATTCATAACTTTATTTGCGTTTCATAATGTTAAATATTCTTCAACACATTTCAAAGTATCGTAAAAAGCTTCATAAAATACAAATACTAGTTCCATACTGCTAAAGAAAACAGTTTTGCATATTTTATCACCCCATAAAAAATAAATATTTTCCCATCAAGCAGAACCCAAATCCATAAAACGATGAAATCAGCGTTATAAAAGTGAAACAATCAATAAAAGTATAAAATTGAATTTAATACCGCCGACCGTCGCGTTTGAGCGCCATTATCCAAATGACCAAAAACAATGAAACATGAGCTTAAGTGTGCGTGAAAGAGACGGAATGATTACCCCGCTCTTTTTCGCCAGTTTATCGTTTAATCAGGATTCGGTTTGAGTGCACACATAAATGTTTAGTGCCTGTATGTGTGTCTATTTACGTTAACAATAGTCGTATAATGTTCGATCATTGGCAATGCTCATAAAAGGTCATTGGTATTTTTGCTTCCTGATTTCAGCTTCGTCGTGAAATAAAAATGTTTCTGTGTAAACTTCTGTTAGATACATTTATTTTTTTGTGGATATTACCTATTTATTTCAATTTCCAAGATAATAATATATGGATAGATGTTTATACACATATTTATGTATGATGTACATATTCTTATTACTATTGTAAGACTGTTAGCTTAAATTATGTAAATATGTAGTTATATACATTCTCTCAACTGCCCCGAATAACTGAATATCCAATAGCTGTAAATAACAAACAAGTAAATATTGGCTCAAGTGTCAAATATTCCGCTCGGATTAATATCCTGTTACCTGCTGCATAAAACATTACATTCATGATACTGCAATGTGTTTCATTTCCCGTTATCTAGTATGTACAAAAAAATAACACATTCATGATTTTAGGTACTATTCTGATTATTATCAGTTTTAGGTACAATTCTGATTATTATCAGTTTTATGTACAATTCTGATTATTATTAGTTTTACCAGTGAATTTCTCAGTATCAGCGCGGAGGCTGTATTTGTGCCCGGTTGATGGCAATAGGCTCGCCCCCATTACATGTGACTTAAGCATAACTGGCAGAATGTGGGTGTGCCTAGCCTTCGGGGATTACTGGGGTGACGTTATGTTTAATTTCCTTTACTAGATTCTAGTAGGTACACATTCACGATTTTAAAATTCTGATTCCAGTAAAAAGGTAATAAGTTTCTTTAAAGGAGCTTGCGGTAGGAGTAAACTTCGAGAAATCGCATCTAACGAAAAAGCGTTATTCGATTTTTTTTTTGGTCGTTCGTCGTGTGTGTAGGGAGAGGGAGCTAGTTTTCATGGTTTTCAAGGACACTGAAGCCGAAAGTCAGGTCGAAATGAAAATCCATGATGGCAGCTACAAAAAATTTCAAAGTTTTCGTCATGGGTATCTGAAAATCCAAGACGGTGGCTCAAATATTTTCAAATTTTCGTAGCCGCTATCTTGGATTTTCCTTTTGAACTTCGTTCTTGCCGGGGGTCCCCCGACCTTGTTTTTTTTTATTTAGATCGGCCTGAAGATCTACTATGGTACAATATAATGTCAAGATTTCGAGCAGAAGCACTTGCTTCTGCTTGAACTTGCCTGACCGATAAATGCTCTGCTGACTTAAGCAGAGCATTTATCGGTCAGGGGTTAAAAAACATTTTATTTTTTTTATACTCCCGAAGTAATGGATGATTGAAGGTGGCTGAACATGTAACTTGAAGGCATGCAATTACTGCTGCCTGCGATTACTGCCTGTCTTTTATCACTGCTCTCCTGACTGATAATAAATAATTAATGATAATTTTCGTTATTTGAGTCAATAATGGAAGATGTCCTAGCGAAACTTGCAGCCAACAACAAAGCCGCAATTATTTGTGGTGATTTTAATATTAATATTTTGGAAAATAATTCAAATAGCAGCAGATTATTAAGCCTTTTCAAATCCTTCAATTTATCTAATGTTTGTACTACACCGACTAGAGTAACTCCAACTTCTGCTACTTGTATCGATAATGTCTTTTGCGATTATGATTACTTAGATAAAGCCATCGTAAATTATCTGCCGTCTGATCGTAGTGGACAAACGGTAACTTTTAAGTTTAAAACACCTTTGCAAAAAGTGCAAATACTATTTAGGCCAATAACAACTAGTAAACTAAAAAGATTCAATAGTACCCTAAATAATAAGTTACATGATCTGGGCCATAATATGGATGATGCAAATAAATTGTACGAGGATTTCTTTTTGGTTGTGCACACTCAATTCAATAAAACTTTTGAAAAGAAAAGAAAAAATATTTGCCCTAATTTTATATTTAGTGACTGGGCAACTAGAGGTATTAGGATAAGTAGGGAAAGACTTTTTGAGCTTAATCCTTACATAAATACAGAAAGTTTCAACAAGTATGTTGCTACATATTCAAATTTTTTTTGAAATACCTGCAAGATAGCCAAAGCCCTGTACATTAGCAACAAAATCAAATCAGCAGAAAACAAAATAAAAACAGTTTGGAAAATTATAAATAACGAAACTAGTGGGAATAAAAAACGAAACACTGATTACACATTGGAGTCTTCACATGGTGCCATATGCTCTAATTTAGAAGTAGCTCAAGAATTTGTAAATTTCTTTACTAATATACCATCAAAAGCGACGGAAGCCTTAAATTCCACACCGGACGTATCACTTGAGTTACTAAGAGTGAACGTTCCAGGCTGCCCGGTTGAGTTTCAATTTAAACATATAAACCCTATGATAGTTATAAAAACTTTTCGACAAATCAAAATCAAATTGACCGAAGATCTATGGGGAATGTCTATCAAAGTTTGTACATCCATAACGAGACTATATCGCCATACTTAGCTTTAGTGTTTAACTTGTGTGTAGATCAAGGAGTCTTCCCAGATTTAATGAAATATAGTAAGGTTATTCCACTTTTTAAATCTGGGGACAGCAAAGACACCAATAATTATAGACCAGTATCCGTGTTGCCAGTATTCAGCAAAGTATTCGAAAAGGTAATGCTCAATCAAATGCTTAATGATTTTAACAACAACAAAATCTTACACGATCAGCAATATGGCTTCACCAAAGGACGTTGTATGACTGACACCGGTGTCACTTTATTAAAACACATATTTACAGCGTGGGAGGAAGCTCAAGATGCCATAGGAATCTTTTGTGACCTCTCCAAGGCATTTGATTTCGTTCATCACAAAACTTTACTCTTGAAACTTGAGCATTACGGACTAGGTAAACTTGCGCTCAGTTTAGTAAAATCTTATCTACATGATAGACAGCAAAAAGTTCAAATAAATGGTGTCAATTCACTTGGTTTACAAGTAAAAATGGGTGTTCCAGAAGGCTCGATATTAGGTCCTTTCCTCTTTTTAGTATACATAAATGACCTGCCCCATTTATTAAAAAGCCAACCACAAATGGTGTTATTTTCTGACGATACTTCCTTAATTTTTAAGAATAAATAGACGTGCATCAAATCTTGACGACGTAAATAACGCCCTACTGCACTGCAAGTGCAAAATTGGTCCACTGCTAATAATTTAGTATTAAATGGGAAAAAAACTAAATGCATAAGATTTGCTTTATCGAATGTTAAAAGTAGTGATTGTGACATAGTATTGAATAAAGAGAAACTAGAATTCGTCGATAAAACTGTTTTCCTGGGGATAACGCTGGACTCAAGGATGCAATGGGGTCCTCATATAACATCTCTTGCAGGACGGCTAAGTTCAACAGCATATGCTGTAAGAACAATCCGTCAACTTACTAATGTAGATACCGCGAGGCTAGTCTATTTCAGTTATTTTCGTAGTATCATGTCTTACGGTATTTTACTATGGGGACGGGCTGCAGATATCGACTCTATTTTTATTCTGCAGAAATGAGCCATCTGAGCAATATATGGCCTCCGCAGGCGCGATTCTCTAAGGGAACTGTTTAAAGATATTAATATCATGACGGTACCTTGTCAATATATCTATGAAAACATCATGTAGGTACGTAAGGAAAAATTTAAATCTTTTCAGTAAAAAAGGTGACAGACACACCTATAGAACTAGAAATAGGGACCAATTAGTTCAACCAGGTTTCAGACTGGCTAAAGTAGACTCTTCCTTCATGGGGTACTGTTTAAAATGTTACAATAAAATACCACCCCACATACTACAACTCAATGAAACGATTTCGTTTTGAATTCTAAATTAAATTTGAATTTTCAAATCTTCCATAAAACGCACACTATGCAGCCAAGCATATTATAAGTTGGGGGATTACATCGCTGACAAAAATGCTTGGCTAAACGCTGGTCCTGCTCCACAGGACGCATAAATAAACTGATTAGCATTTGAAAATACTTCACACACGCCTACCTATACTGTTGGAGCTGCTGAAGATTTTAAAATACTATTTTTGCATTATATAAATTCAATCTCCCAGTATCGTATAATTGCATAGAACATATGTGAGTACTATGTACATACTATAAAGCTACCATTTACTGGGTACGTCTTTCATTGACTTGAATGTGCCTTGGCGGATGAGAGTATGTCATGCTCACTCTACTGTCTCGCTGATGGTGGCACATGTGTTGGATCATTTAGCTCCCTTCAAAATGGTTGAGCTGAATGGTGCTAATCTATGCGTCATGTTCGTGAACGGGCGCCGTCAGTAGGGACTGGTCAACTCTTTGCTGCCATGGCTTATTTTAATTTAATTTAATATTTGAATTGTTTTTTTTTATCTTTTCATTACGGACGCTTTTAACGTTCTGCATCGTTCTCACATGCATAATTTTGAACATGAATGATGTAACCAATACTCTGTAACAATATTATTATGATCTAAAAGAGTGTCCATGGAGTTTCTTGTCCGTTCTTCTCCATAGGTACTTACTACGCTTTGGAATGGGCAACTAGCTTCATATTTTTGACTGATCGACCTTGACAATTCAGTTTGAGTTTTGAGTTTGAATGATAATAATGGTAAAATCAATAAAGCCGGATTTACACGGTGCGATTTAAGTTAAAGCAACAGTAAAAGTTGAACCTATTAACAATGTTTAGACGATGCAGATCATTTGTTACTTCAATTTAATTGTATGCCACAGGCAAGAAATTTGCTTCGTGAAAATGGAGCTTAAAACTACAAAAACACACTAAAAGCAAATAATAAACCAGAGGAGCTTTGCAAGAATCTCCGTGTTATAAGTCTTTGTTACGGCATCTATTGAATATTTCACCGCGGGGCGCGAAGCTATCACAATAAAAAAACTTGACAGAGATGGGTTCCGCAGTTAGGTTGAATATTTACACATGCACAGTATCAGTTTTATTAGACCAGTCTAAACGGATGCAAATATCAATATTTTCTCATTTCCCAACTATTTTGGGCATCCAGATCCCCCCAACAAAGTAGCGAAATGTTTAGGCAGATTGATTGCACAGTAGGTATCGATTTTACCGCAAAAAAGGTTTGTCTCGAAAAAACTATGAAAAACAAAGTTCTTACTGCAGTTGTAACCGAAAACATCCCATATCTCACAAACTATTGATTTAATTATAAAAGTCACTTAGAAACATCATCATATTTTTCATTATGGGATCCAACGATAGCACACACTCTAAGGTGCATTGAATTTTTTTTTCATCTCTCGTTTGCATATGTACATGTGGAGTGCCACACCTAATTGTTTTTTGTAAGTTCACTACACACTATTGTTTAGCGATGCACCTTCATCTAATTTTCATCGATATAGTGCAAATAATAGTTTGGAGATCTAGGTACGCCTACATCCAGACAGACGAACATAACGAAATTAGAAAGATTTCGTATTTGCCATTTGGCTACGGAACCCTAAAAAGTGAAGAGTGTCCCGAGGGCGAGCAATTTGCCTACTTAGTTCACACATAAGGAAAGAAAACGTAACACTGTGTTAAATAATGTATGGAGCGATTCTTTTGGAACGAACAGGCGCTTCGAAGTTACTTTGTAATCTTTTATTCTTGTTCTTACGTTTATTAGATTGTGCTGGCTTTATGATGGTCTGAAAGCGTGTATTTGCAGTATACCAACAGTCGGTATAATTAACTTTACAACTGTTTTATCAAAGAACGTCTTCTTTTTTAAGTAAAATATTCCGTCCTGAAAGATTTTCTAACATCGAAATGAGTATGTGCCTGTGCTCATTGGTGGACTTTAACGCCACATCGCAGCGACAAAATGTGGGCCAGCAGTTGGTTACATGTGAATAGTGTCGCTGCTACTTCTTGCAGTTGCAAATATTGAACATTAAGTTAGCCTAAATTCGATTTCAGTACCTAATATATTTTCTGAATGCACACTTGCAACTGTGTCATATAAGTAGGTACATTAAGTACATAAAATATTCATATTTTACTGAATCCAAATTCCATTCGATATTTCCGGCCGTCAATAGTTAAAATACTGAAACTATTGAGTCCACCGAAAGCGCTGGAACTGAACAGAAATAGAATATTCTATTCAACTTAACTTGCTCGGATGCAACTACTGTATCATGCAGACAGATATGTGCAACATTTTTTGAGATACATAATAGTATAGTGTATTAAAAGAAAAATAGTTACTGATGTTGGTGATCTAAGAAAAGATCAGTTTTCTGTAAAAAAAAATAGTAATTTGAAAGCAGAATCAGCGTCAGTCAGCATTTAAAGCAAGAGCTTCGTAGCTGTGCTTACATTATTTACAATACAGTTCACATTATCACCTTGGCATTCTATCTGTATATATCTTCATCAAGATTTCTGTCTTAGCCTTCGGGGAGACTATAAGAAAAAAACAGTTAAGATTTAAAGATTTTCCATCTTTCACGAAAGATAAACAAGAACTTTTTTTAAATCAGGTGCAAATGACGTGAAAATAATTACGCCGACGATGAAACCGGGTCATCATGACCCATATTTTATCGAGTAATTATCATGAAATTTAAGAAGTTATCTAATTTTTAATAATTATTATTATACAAGAGTTTTTTGCATATGTAGTAAAAAAGAAATAAATCCAAATATTTTATAATTCAAACTTTTACTACCTTTCCTAATAGCGCATGCAAAATCAACTCTGAAAACATAACATTTATATTTTTTAAATTTTTGTCAAATTATTCTAAATAATAATATAAATTAATAATTGTACGTAATAGAGAACAAACAAACTTCTTATCAAAATAATAGTAAACTAGTAAATCAGTGTTCCACTTCCTCATTCAGAGACATAGACCTACTGCTATTATGGCAGTACGGAATCAAATGATCTGGGCACATGTAAATCTGGCATGCATTACAAGTATTAGATGTCTTCTTATCTCTTTGAGATGGTCATATTTGACATCTTCTGTGAGTTCCTGGCACCTTCGGGGGACCTTCCTAAAAACTAAAAAAAAAATATTCCTAAAGTTATCGGATGATTGAAAAATCAGCCCTTAGTTTTCTAGTCTAGTTTTGTTTATTAGTTTTCATATTTTGATCTAATAAGGGCTGATTTTTCCAACGCCAGATAATTTTATCCGAAGAGTAATTTAGAATTTTTGACAATTCTTCCACACAAAATCTGTCAGACGTCAATTTTATTCCACGAATAAAAATTATCTGTCGATTGAAAAATCAGCCCTAAGACTGATTAACGTATGTACGTTGTAGCGGGATCGTCCGAAAGGGTTACCGCTGCCCTGGTACATAAAGGGCTAAGGAAGGAACACGGGTGGGTTTTAGTCAGTAAGAATCTGACACTCCCTTCTGCTCCACCCAGAGCGGGCGGGGTCATTTCATGATTTCCCATCCTCAAAAAAAAAAAAAAAAACGTATGTACGTTTGCAAGGTATTTTTGAATAATGTAAGGAATGTCGGATATAATTATACGTAACTTGAAAAGGTGAATTTTAGATTATGTAAATATTTGAAAAGGTCAAAATTAATGCCGCAATTACAAATAAATACAAAAAATGTCCCTTGTTACGCGCATTACTATTAAGTAAAGCGCTGACACAAGGGCACGAGGCACAACGCGTGCGCATCATCGACCCAGTTGCTACGAGGGGAAATTGCTGACACAGAACACGAGGCCCGAAGACACCGTCTACGTGACCGAGCCCGCGCACTTCGTATCCACCATCGATCGAGTCAATTTGATTTTCCAATAATTGTAATTTCTTTTATTAAAATAAATTAGTTTGTAATAAATTCGGGTTTTTTGAGTCCTCCGGCAGTAGCCTACGTAATTCCCTTTTCTCCTTAAAAAGTACTGAATTAAAATGTTTACAACGCCTGTCCCAGCCGATGTCTTAACGGGCTCCCAGAGTTTGACAGTTTAAACGACGGCTCTGAAATCGAGACGGTGTTTTTACACTCGCTACCCATCGATGGCTGAATGCATTAATTTCTCCATGCACTCCATTATCGCTTGTTACAGTCCTGTTGAATTAGGGCTGTCAAACGATAGTTATAAATATTTAAATTAATGTTTTGCAATTCAGAGTAAAAATTCTGTCGTTGTTGTTTTATTTTTGTTTTCTGCCGACTGTTATGCCGGAGCAAATAACGTAGGCATGAAAATAGTAAAGTTAAAACTGGCTGATTATTAATTCAGAGCGAATGTAAGGATGAAGAGTTTATATTGAAGGTTAATGTTACAATACTAAATATGTGTGTAGGAAAAGAATATCGCATGACTGTAAAAGCAACCTTTGAAGGCAAATGGTTGAATGCTAATAATTTTTACTGCATAAAAGAATTTGCTGACGGGAAACATTTTGTGATGTAACCTATATTATTTGCATGCTATGATATAAGCAAAACATGTTTGCTCTATAATATATTTTAAAACAAATTTATACAGGCTGATTTTTTAAAGACCAGCCAAATTTAAGGATGTGGTACAGACCATCAAACTGAACAACTTTCTCCATAGGAAAAATAGCGTAATCACGAAAATTTTATCAACTGTCCCATAGAAAACATCAATACCACTCGACCTAAATGTATGGGACGGCTGAATTTTTATTCGCGATTACGATGTTGGTCCCATGGAGAAAGTTGTTCAGTTTGATGGTCTGTACCACATCCTTAAATTTGGCTGGTCTTTAAAAAAGCAGCCTGTATACCATGTTTTATGAAAATAAATATTATTTCTATTTCTATCTTTTACTCGTCATGTGAACCCCTATAGAGAGCAAATAATAACCACTATACTTGTTGGCGCTAGAAGTTATAATAATTTGCTTTTCCAAGAGTCAGGAGTGCCATAGACTACAGGACTACACACATGTTCGGATGGGCACATTCAATTCGGCGGTATTAGTTGAATAAAAAAGCCGACCTGAAGCAATTACCACACATAGTCTGCTTTCATTCGATTCGTAACGACCAGCAATCTTCGTTCGTCATGTACCGTTGCTCAAACATGCTCGGGTTGGTTTGGCACAATTCAAGGCCGAGCGGCTTTATCGCGAACAAAAATCTATACGATTTTGCCGAAAATATAGAGTATCAATGTGTATGGCTGAATCAATGGATGGACTTTGTGCAGAAAGGGGTGGCTACCGAGGTATCGACTAATTGAGAAGTATGGAAGAAAAAGACATGATGCGCCGACCACGAATAAATAGGGATACGGGCTGGAGAGTGAGGATGACGAATCGATTCCTCCGCGCGGCTGTGCGAACCATGCCGAGCTGAATATGTCTGTAGCATCCCTAACTAAGAGAATAAGGACATTGTGAAATGCCGTACATTTGCCAGATTTTCAATCTGCACACCGGAAGGCAAAATGACACTATGTAATTTGCTTTTACATTTGTATGCAAATAAAGGGGAACCGTTAACGGCCGCGAAACATAAAACAAAATAGGCTATTAACAACCCATATGGGGTAGAACTGGGTGAAGCCATAAACATTACAACCGGTAGTTTTTCACGAACCACTCGTAAATGTCAACGAAGCGCTAAAACCATTGTTAATTATAGACCGGCGAATTGTAAAACTTTCCATAACTTAAAGCTAGGAAAACGTAGTCGCGGTTACTGTTCCTGTACCCTGTATTTAGGTACTTATGAAGCCATAATCTTACATGAACATTTAACAAGACTCAGAACTGAAACCTGCCATGTGATGCAAAAAGTAACATTTTTACTTTGGTTTTCTGTTTTTTCTTTAGCACGGGCAATAGGACAACTTCCTTCTGGTTAAAATATTTAGTATCTAAAAATCCTAATCGAGTGTGGTCACTTAGCTGAAAAACATAAAAAATATAACTTTCATCTTAAGAATTAGATTAATTCATTCCATGATAAGAAGTCCCAATACCTCGCTGACTACGTAGAGACGTAACTTGTGGCTCTTTATATGCCACGTAGATAAAAAGGTTTAAAAAAAATTACCAATGTCAGTAGGAAAATATTAAAGAAAATTCTGGAATGTTGAAAAGAGCGTCCATGTTTTATTCCATTACCAACCTCATATACTATCCATAAATCACATAAAGTAATAAAAAACTGATTAACAATAAAATGGAGCAGGCGGCCGATAGCATCGCAGTTTATTGTCAAAATGATTGATTCACTGGGGGAGTAATAAAATTAATTTAACCCTTTTTGATTCGGGACGCAGTTGTCGAGTGGGCTCCGGATTAACGCAACACCGTGGACGCTATACGTTAATCATTATTACTACTGACATACGCACTTATGTATGTACTACCTTATGAAGCGCAATAATAAAGTTTTGGCTCAAATTCTACAGGCACTGTTTTACCGTATAACTTTCTTGAGAAAAGTTCATGTTTATGGTTTCTGAATTTCCCAACTTGCTTCAAAATTCCTTTGGATAAAAATGAGGACATCGTTACGAAAATAGACCTTTCCAAGCAAGGAAAATGACTCCAATGAAACTCCTAGGACATGCTCAATTCCATGGAGCGACCAGGCTGGCTGATAAAAGATCAAGGTACTTATCTCTTATTGCTAAGGTAAGAACAGCTGTTTGATAAAGCTTTGACGACATTTGGAGAGGAAGCTGTTCATTTCTGTCATGCCCACTTAAATGTCTCACTGATGGTGGCGCGTGTGTCCGATCATTCGATTCCCTACAAAATGGTTGAGCTGGATGGTGCTGATCTACGCGTCGTGTTCGTGAACGGGCCCCGTTGATTGAGACTGGTCATATCTTAGCTGCCAGGGCTTATTTTTAATCTTAATTTTGATTTGTTTTTTTTTTACTTTTTTCTCATATACGAGTATGTAGATGCAACAAAAATCTACCCAGAATTTTGCAATGGCGTGATTTTAAAAAATGTTCTTGGATGTTCTTGCTCGTTCTTCTCCATAGAGATCTACATTTTGGAATGGGCAACTAGCTTCAACTTTCTAGTCAGAAAACTCACACTGAATTGTCAAAGAGTCGTTCAGTTAGTCAACTGAACATTTCAGACAATTCAGTGTGAGTTTAGGTTCTAATAGTGGGCCTATACAGACTGAAGATGATGAAAAGTGAATAGATAAATTGCCACTTGTAGAAACATTGCAAGGACCTTACGTAAAAGCTTTGCTTCAAACTTAACAAAGTAAAGAGCTTATTATAAAATTAAAATATGAAATTGGAGCTTGAAAGAACACTTTAAAAGTAATTGAAGATTATCCTTACTCAAATAGCAGTTCTCAACTCAAGTAAATTATATCTTTGTATAAGCATAGTAAAATACCTTTTCTTTTATTTTTGTTATTGAAAAATGCGACGTATTCAGAGTTTAAATCAATTATGTCCAGATAGTTAGCTCCACAGATGTTCTGAAAAGCTTCGAGATTTATTCTATCTAGATTTTAATGGGTCTAGCCTATTATGGATATGATTGCCTTTTTCTTGAATTCTTTTGTAACAAACTTGAAAGTGAAATTCTCTGTTATTTTATCGCTCTTGCTTTTATTGAACAGAGGGTTTTAATGAAGCGAATTGAATTAGGAATGGTACATAAATTACATTTTCTTGGAGCTACTTATCAATGACTACATCTATTAGCACCAGAATGCTTTAAATCGAGCCGTGTGAAGGTGAAATGAAAAGATAACTTGACAATGGAAGTTTCGTAACCAGGCTCCAGACCAACTGGTACTTAAAAGTCAAAGTCAAATCATTTATTTCAAATAGGCACATAAAAGGCACTTTTGAACGTCAAAAATAAAATTAAGATAAAATTTATTCTAGTCGCCCCTTCCAAAAGGTAGTTTTCGTATGGAGAAGAATGGGCAAGAAACTCCACCGTTACTCTTTTAAACTGTTTTACAATATTTTACATACATTATTTATATAATTATATGTGAAGACGATGCACCTAAAAATAAAATTACTATACCACAATAGGTAAAAGAATTAAAATGGATAAATAAAACCATGACATATAGATTAATTATGTGATAGATACATGGTGCTCACACATTCACAAACATTCCAAAATCCAAAATAAATAAATAAGGAGTAATAAGTCCGGGTGTGACCCCAAGTAATTACTGAATGTAAATCAATGTCAAAGAAAAAAAAAAAATTATGTACAATTACATTAGCAACCAGTTTGATTTTGTCTAGACTCTAGAAATTGTCCTATGGAGCAGGACCAGCATGTTTCCAAGCATTCTTATCTTGGATATAATCCTCTAATTTGTAATATCCTTGCTTACAAAGTGTAATTTTAATATAAGTTTTAAATTTTCTTTCATTTAATTGCAATATTTCACAAGGTATTTTGTTGTAACTTTTAACATAGTACCCCATAAAAGATGTATGTACTTTAGACAATCTGAAAAAAGGTTGATCTAATTTATCTTTATTTCTAGTATTAAAATTATGTCTATCACTTATTTTATTAAAAAGATGTTGATTTTTTCTTACATACATAATATTTTCATAAATGAATTGGCAAGGTACCGTCATAATATTAATCCTTTTAAATAGTTCCCTAAAAGATTCGCGGCGACGTAGATTGTAAATGGCTCTGACAGCTCTCTTTTGCAAAATAAAAATGGATTCAATGTCAGCAGCCCGACCCCACAGTAAGATGCCATATGACATAATACTGTGGAAGTAACTAAAATAGACCAAACGCGCGGTAAAAAATCGAAATACTTAGAAAATACCCTGGCCCATAATGACATGTCATGTCGTGGCATGTGTGTTGTATTTGGTCAAGTTATGCCGAAATCAGACATAATTTTTTTTGTGTATCTTTGCCTTTCATTTGGCATCTTTCACACGAAGTAAAACGACTAAACACTAATCAAAATTAAAATAGCGGCCGAGTGCGAGTCAGACTCGCACACGAAGAGTTTCGTACCAGCGGACAATATTTAACACTACATATTTTTTTTAATACTTTAGTAAAAAAAATACAAGAGGGGATAAAACACGTTTCGTATATGCGCCCTTAAATTTTTTACTTTATTTTATTGTTATAATTTGTTGTTATAGCGACATAAATAAATCTGCTATTTTTAAACGTCAAAAATATAGTCAAGTCACACTCTGTGTTTCAAGTACCTACCTATTATGGTTTAAAGATACAGCCTCGTGACAGACGAATGGACATCGGAGCCTCAGTAATGGGAACTGTTGGCACTCTTTGGGTACGGAACCCTAAAAATGAATTCAAAAGTGGATCGATCTAACGATGTAGGATTTCCGGACTCAGCATCTTTCACTCGCTTACCGAATAATCGAAAAAAAATGAAAGGAGCGGATGGACATTCATTCCTTTACAGGGAGCCAGGGAGCCAGGGTGCGAGGGACAACGACTTTTTCAATAACCGACGGAAACTTTCAACGGTTCAGAATCATGTACTGAATTGTTAACAGGCTGCGCGTCCATGCCTGCCACCCTGTTTATAATTTTGTAGATGTCGTGTGAACGTGGAATGAAACAAAACTGAACCTTCTGACATCGACTTTAGTTCTAATTTATGCCGTCTCATTGAAGATCTATTTTAAAACCAGCTTAGAAGTTTATAACTGACAAAGTTATGAACAATCACGTCAAAACGTTCCTGCCAATGTACAATTTTTGACCTGCTTTCATTTTTCCAGATCGTTCTGGGCCCCATCCCTGCTAATCCTCTTAGGCCTGGCCATCGCGCTGGTGCTGATGACCGTGAAGCGTTACCATGAGAATCCCACGTACATGGTGAAGATCGACAGGGCCCTCAGAGTCAAGAAGTTCCCTGCCGTGGTGCTGTGTCCTGAGGTCAACTTCGTCGAGGAGAAAATGAATGACTTTTTGGCTAACGTGTATGAGTAATTTCTTATCGCTTCTTTTGCTGAAGTTTCTACAGCCGTTTTACAGTAGCTTACTATATAAAAACTTTTTTTATAAAAAAACCGACTTCCACAAAATCACTACAAACTGAAAAATAACTTTAATTTCGGCAGTCAGTGTCAAAAAACGAAAATAGTGTTTTTTTGGAAGTCGGTTGTTTTTTTTTTATAAAGTCTCAAGGTCAACTTCGCCGAGGAGAAAATGGATGACTTTTTGGCTAAAGTGTATGAGTATAATTTCTTATCGCTTCTTATGCTTGTGAAGAGCGTTACGACGCATATTGAATAATTCGCATTACGACCAATGATGGTTACCGTCATAAATACGCGAAATGACCAATCGCTAAATGACCAATACGCTAAATGACCCACACGTGAAATGACAGGTGAAACGACCAACTAATACAATCCGTAGCCTACAGTTGTCCACTGTTGGACAATAGAATTGATACAGCCCGAAAATCTGACAACCATCGTATTACCCAGTAACTGGGTTGTGGAGGTCAGATAGGCAGTCGCTCTATGTAAAATTCTGGTATTCAGCTGCATCCGGTTAGACTGGAAGCCGACCCCAACATAATTGGGAAATGATACCTAGTAAATAAAATAAAAAACTATAATTTCTATGGTAATGATAAATGATTTTATTTTGTAAGTAGGTTTGTGCAAACACTTTTACACGTCAATCATATTTAAAAAACTAGATGAGGTCGGCGTTTCCTATCTGACTAGTCTGAGAAGAAAGTCCGAAACAAACTCAGAGCTCACAGCCTCTTTTAAAGTCTAGACATAATCTTGGTCAGTTCATGTGAAGACCATGTAGATCGATGTCTAAGATGGTCTTTTGAGGAAAGAACCACACAGATTGAGAGGACGTCTGTCCAGTCAGTGCTCGCATTTGTCAGAAATCGTGCAGCTCAAATCAAAACTTAAGGAGCTCAACGATTCGACAAAAAATACCAAAGAAAGGACATTTGGGTAGGCCACATTAATTACTCAAACTGCCAGACCATGACAAAACTAACAGAACTGAAAGAAAAAATACAAAAAAAATACCCACATAGTCTTCACATCTATACATATAATAAAACAGTAACGAAAGAAAAACTGTACATTGAGAATTTTCGAGAAAAAATTAGTGGCTTTTGTTAGAAAAACGTAACTGATGACAAAAAGTGACTTTTTAGAATTTTTGTCTGTTTGTCAGTTTGTCTGTTTGTCTGTGTGTATGGTACGGCTTCACGGCAAAACTACTGGATAGATTGAATTGAAATTCAGCAAAAATGTTCTTTGTAAACCAAGGAAAACTTTAGGCTACATATTATCACGCCGTATGTAAGCAATATTGATTTTAAAAGGTTTTTGTTCGTAATTGAATGCATAAAATAATTGAATGCACAAAATGACATGTTATTTATTTAGTTAATAACTAGCTTCTGCCCGCGACTTCGTACGCGGATCCTGTTGCTTATGCCAGCGACAACGGGGTCGTCAAAATCGAAGATCTGCAACGTCTGATATCGAATTCTAAGAGCCCGGAGACGGGAAAACAGCGTGATGCGCGAGACGATTCGAGACGTTCCAGATCTTTCATTTTTGTAAGTCGACTAAACAACTTTTGCTAAGACGTCATTCCTATATATGTTATAGTGTTGCTGGGCTTTGGAGTTCCACAACAGGTGTTCCAGATCTTCAAATTTATTCTTACAGCAGAAAATGCTCTTCACGTCGTGGAATATTTTTTGCTATGGCACCATTTTTATATCTCTTATACTTTAGCTGGTCTGTTGCGGTTCTGCATCAGGTGTTCCATTTTCCAAAATAAATTATAGCCTATACATATAGGCTGGGAACATAATAATCACGCTATTTTTATAAAGGAGCGGGGCAGTAATATTATAAATTGCAAGGGAACAGCTATTCAACAATATGTCTAATGCACTATTGCGAACAGAAAAGCAGTAGAGGCGGTAAACAGGACTTTGTAGGACATTCGCAGGAACCAGCAAATGATGGGTGGCGTTACAGTTCTGTTTAGCGGCGATTTCCGACAAACGCTGTCTGTGGTGACGCGAAGAACTAGGGCTGATGAGGTGAATGCTTCGTTGAAATGCTCTTTCTTATGGCCACATATTCATAAGTTGCGCTTAACGATGAATATGAGAGCACAGCTTGGCGGGAATGTACACGCCCAAGAATTTTCTGATGTTCTCTTAAAATTGGGTGAGGGAACGCTACCAGTAGACGGTGGCCAGGTGGTTCTACCTAAGATACTTGGAAGAGTGGTGTCCACTTTAGAAGATTTGATTCGCCTGGTGTACGGGGACATCAATAGGATACTGCACCAAGATAATTCTAAGGAGTGTAAACGAGCCATTTTAACACCCAGAAACGACCAAGCTTCAGCGATCAAAAAATGCATTCTCGCGGAAATTGAGGGAAATGAAGTGATCTACACTTCATTAAACACTGTTGTCGACCAAGATGACGCCACACATTACCCCGTAGAATTTCTCAATTCCCTCAGTGCAAGTGGACTAACAGCGCACACCATTAAGCTAAAGGTCAGTGTCCCAATTATGCTTCTTCGGAATTTCACTCCACCGAAACTGTGCAATGGGACCCGGTTCAAAGTCGTCTCGCTGCAGAGAAATATCATTGAGGCGGAAATTCTATCGGGTTGTGTTGTCGGCGAGACAGTGTTTATACCACGTATACCACTGATTCCCCACAATTACCCCTTTCAATTCAAGCGCGTGCAGTTTCCTGTGAGCGTGTGCTTCGCCATGACAATAAATAAGTCGCAGGGGCAGACACTAAAGGCTGCGGGTGTCGACCTCAGGACGAGCTGCTTCTCACACGGATAACTGTACGTCGCTTGCTCCCGCGTCACCAGTCCTGACTCGCTGTACATATTGAATGAGACCGAGGGAAAAACAACGAACGTTGTTTACACAGAAGTGTTACAGTAAATTATAACACTTCTGTTATTTGACGTCTCCTAAATTTCCTTATTAACCTGACGTCTAACTTTCAAATTTTGAGTTTACTAAGCCAAATAGTTTTTGAGGGATCTAAGCTATAGTATAGTATGTGACACATCTTTTGAGTGTTTCTGTAAATCAACAAACTATCACTATCTATTATTATTAAAATTAAAATAGAATAAAAAAAATACTTATGCGATATGTGGGCAAAGCCACGGGTACAGCTATAGTTTATAAAGATTTTTTTTAAAGTTATTTTGCAATATTATTGTTAATTCAGTGTACCCTTGGGATCCACTGCGGAATTACGGGAAGAAAAGTTTTTTGTTGTATAGATATTAAGTCTGGGCAACATATAGGCTATAATTTATTTTGGAAAATGGAACACCTGATGCAGAACCGCAACAGACCAGCTAAAGTATAAGAGATATAAAAATGGTGCCATAGCAAAAAATATTCCACGACGTGAAGAGCATTTTCTGCTGTGAGAATAAATTTGAAGATCTGGAACACCTGTTGTGGAACTCCAAAGCCCAGCAACACTATAACATATATAGGAATGACGTCTTAGCAAAAGTTGTTTAGTCTGATGGGCATTTCCTGTTGACTTACAAAAATGAAAGATCTGGAACGTCTCGAATCGTCTCGCGCATCACGCTGTTTTCCCGTCTCCGGGCTCTTAGAATTCGACATCAGACGTTTCAGATCTTCGATTTTGACGACCCCGTTGTCGCTGGCATAAGCAACAGGATCCGCGTACGAAGTCGCGGACAGAAGCTAGTTCATAATAATAATAAAATGATAGAAACTAAACTTATTAATACGGCCATCAATACTGCTGAGCGTGCCCGTTTGTTCTCACTAGTAAATATATAAAAATATTATAACAACATTCAGAAACTACATTTACACGCCGACACTATTGCTCAAATGCATTAACATGCAGATAAATTGGTGTTGGGCATTTTTTAGAAAATTTGCGGTAAATATATTTGATCACGTGACGGTCGAACAATTGAGAAAAAAAATCTCACTAGTTCGACGATCGAACTAATGAATCGAACTACTGAGAACATACCATAGGCACTATGTTGGGTGACACCACATTCCAGCTCGCTACATGTTTGCGTCTGGGTGCTCCTTGCGGAGCTCCACATCGCTGTCAATGCGGTGAAGCTGTCGACTGCCTCGGACACCATGGCCTATCCTGCAGCAAGAGCGCAAAACGCTCTTGTCACTCCTTGCGTACCTAACTGAAAGACTTTTACTCCTATGCGTATATTTGATATTGGTCATATGCGTAATAAGAAGATTGGTCAATATGAGTAATTGAGATTGGTCATTTTGCGTATTGGTTATTTTGCGTATTGGTTATTTTGCGTGTTGGTCATTTCGCGTTTTGGTCTTTCTGCGTTATTTTCATCAATACATATTGGTCATTATGCGTCTAAACCGTGAAGAGTCGTGAAGTTTCTTTAGCCTTTTTATAGTAGCTTACTACATAAAAACTTTTTTATGAAAAAAAACCACCGACTTCCAAAAAACACTACAAACTGAAAAATAACTTTAATTTAGGAAGACGGTGTCAAAAAACGAAAATACTGTTTTTTTTTTTATATAGTTATTTTTCGTTAGTTTTTTTATAGTTAGTAGTTATTTTTCACTTTTAGTTGTAAGTACCTACTACCCCACACAAATTCATGTATACTTCCAAGATTAGAGGTGAAAAATAAAAACTTTTTCAAAAAATTATGCAAATCCGACAATACAACGTGTTTTTCTTTATATCCCATAACTCTAGGGGCTCATTGTACTCATCATTATGAACAACTTTTATTAAGGGACCAATCCCGAAATCGCGTCACAAAAACCTGGTGTTCCCTACATTTTGACGAGTTATACGAATATAAATGTAGGGAACAGCAGATTTTTTTTTCGCGCTTTCAGGTTTGGTCCCATAGTAAAAGTTGTTTATAATGATGAGTACAATGACCCTATAAAGTTATGGGATATCAAAAAAAAACACGTTGTATATGACGGAGTTATGCCCGAACATACATAAAAATATATATACACATATATGTATGTAAACATCCGAATTGAGAACCTATTCCTTTTTAAAAGGCGGTTAAAAACCGTTTTGCCTTAGATAATAGCGTACAAAGTAAAAGTTGCGCATGTAACATAGGCAACTGAAAGAAATACCTCTCTTTCAACTAGGAGCAGTGGTTGCCCAGTGGTCACGGCCGCGACTTACGACTTACCGGGTTTACTTCGTGTAAATTATTTCATCACTACTGCTCTCAAAAACGGTGAAGGAAAACATAATGAGGACCGGCCATATCCTAAAACCAAAAAGTCGAAAACATGTGACATTTACTAACCCGCACTGGGCCCGCGTGGCAGAGTATGGCCCGCTCCCCCTCACCGGCAAAAGGCCTCTGTCCCAGCAGTGAGAACATTGTAGGCTGATTAAGCTAAATGGACTGACACACATTAAAAAAAGTAGGTACCTTACTGAAATACTCGTACTGTTAGTTTATTGGCTCAGCAATTGATTCTTACGCACGCACAAACTAACTCGAATTATTAATTTTGTCCCAATTTGGCAATAATCCTGATATTTTTCTCGAGTGTTCGATATACCTAGCAGCGAGTAAGGATTGGCCAACTAACTTTTTATACAAAGCTCAGAACAATGCCCACTGATGCTGTCACTCTTTTGCGACGCCTACGCATAATGTTGGTTTAGTATCTTAAATGGATCTCAGAAGTAGGCAGTGACCTGTCGCTGCCGGCCGTGGTCGAGTCGATGGTCGGCAGCGAAGAGTCTTGGGACGCGGTGGTTTCCTTCTGCGAAACAGTCGTCTCACAGAAGGAGGCTGCGGAAAGGGAGAGGGAGATCTCGTCCACTCACCCGGCCCGCAGCAGGCGCACCGGGCGTCGGCGGAGGGCGGACAACGCCCTCTTCCAGCCCCCCTAAATGGGTCCAGGGGCGACGGACTCGGGGACGTCCGTTGCCCCCCACACATCAGGACCCGAGGTGGCGGCGCGTAGTGTTCCACGCGCGCCCCTCTTAGACGTCGCGGGGGGAGTCTAACACCTCACTCCCCCCCCTGACCCGAGGAGGCCCGCGGTGGCGGGCCGGCACCAGTCGGGGGTTGCGGAAGGATCGTACGTTCCCGCGACCCCCGGCGTAGGTGTGAGATGGAACACCGGGGTGGTTTTTAGCCGGTAAGAGTCCGGCATGCCCCTCTGCCTTCCCCAGGGCGGAGGATGTCCATGAGGATTTTCCCCCCGAGACCAAAAAAAAAAAAAAGTATCTTAAATGGATACAAAACGTATGAAAACTGTTGCTTTCACGATCGCCTCCTGTAACAGAAAATAAATAAAAATAGTTTATTGCTCAGGTAATACAGTAAGCAGATGCACAGGCTAACACAAGTATATTGATGTGTAAATATGCGTATAAACTGAAACTTTAAATTATGATCACCCCAACATCCGTTTTTATCTAACTTATATGTTTTTAGCCAATACCCTCCGGGCATGAACTCGAGCAGAATGCGAGAAATCCTGCCACAGCTAGCCGCGTTCTATTCCCTCGACGTGGTGTACAATCTGCAGGACCTGCTGCGCATCGAACAGCTCCTGGACTTCAATGGTATAGACGTGGAGACTGCTGGGGAGCTCCTCACAGCTACGTGTGAAGAGACTGCAATCAGGTAAGAAATCATTTCTATTTGCTCTGCTTGTTTTTACTACAGTATGAAACACTTTTCTTAAATGAGACAACGTTCACCGGTTCCTGATAACGACTTGCACTATGCCACTGCTGAGCAGAGCCACCTGGGGTCCCTTGACTTTTAGAAGTTTCCTACATATTGAACAAATGAGCGTGCTATGAAATATTTCTGGGCAACTTCTAACACAAGACCTGCCGAAAACTTAGGTGAAGAGAGGATGAAGTGAGCTGTCAATAGTGTCATTCCCTAGCATCAGCGGTGGTATTCTGTAAAAATCTCACCGTGAAAACTTAGGTGAAGTGACCGTTCATTCCTTCCGATGCTATGGATTTACACTATTGACAGCTCACTTTAAGCTCACTTCACCTAAGTTTTCACGGTGAGATTTTTACAGAACAGCACTACATGTAGAAAGACAGCACACTTGATCACTTCACATAAGTTGTCACGGTGACATTTTTACAGAATATACCGGCTGTTGTCTTGCGAATTAGCGATGTTTTGGCAAGGCCTATGTCTACCAGTGACTTCTTCCAGCTGACGATAATAATATAACAATAATTTATCAATATTAAACCACAGGTGCCGTTGGAGCCACACTATGGTAAACTGTTCAGATTTATTCCGAATGGAATTTACTGGGGACGGGTTCTGCTGCGTTTTCAACGGAAGATCCTTGAAACGGTGAGGTGGTAACGGTAATAGTTTAAAAGGCTTTTCTGGAAAAATGTGTGAAGGTTTTTCGAGAAAAGCCTTTTGAACTATTATAGGGAGCCCACTCTTGCATAAAATAAGTTTAATCGAAGAGTTAAGGAATAATTTGCATTAGTAATTTTTGAAATTTCATGTATTTATTTTACTTGGCAATTGCTAATGAGACATTAATTGCACAGCCATAACTAATAAAAAGAAAATACCAAATAGAATATGCTTTTACAAACAAGTATTTACTTACAAGATAATCTTGAAAGTTCCCGTACACTCCAAGAAGACTATCTGCACGATTTAAACTTACGAATATTACATTAATATCTTCAATTTAGTTTCCTCTTGCTTAAATATTAACTTTCCAGAAGTTGCGTGTAACAAGTCGGTAACTTCGCAAAGTAAGTTACTGGAACGCACATGTACAGAAAGTTAAACATTCCTACTAATTGTGGAGATACGGGGTTCAAGCAAATAGTACTTACTAAGACAGTTTTTCAAACACTGCTTAATTTTAGTTGCAGACATATATAGGACTTAAAAAAAAGGTTTTAGAGTTTAATTCTTAGAATGTTGATTAATGTTCTTAGGTAATAATTTAACTCCACTTTTAATAACTTTGATTTTTTATTTTTTAGTCGGTTTATACAAATAATTATCAAATCTTCTTACATGATTGTATGCTGCCCAGAGAAATGGAAATACATGGAACAGACATAGAGGCAACCCAACCGAACCAACACAAGTACACGAGCTGGATCGGCTTCAGCAGTGGTCTGATGATAGCTGTCAATCAGAGCCAGACACCCACCATCATTGACCTTTCCTATAAATGGGTGAGTATGATGTATATTTACCTAAAAGTCAAGTATTTGACGCAGATTCATCTTACTTTGAAGTTCCTTGCGATAGGTTAGATTCAATATGTCCGAAAATTGACAGAACCGTAAAAGTGATTTACCTGAAGTGGTTGAACAATCCAAGCTAAATGAAGGAGTTACTCTTATTTATAAATTAGCAGCTGAATTGGAGCTGTAGATCGACTTAAATGGCGTGCAATTGGATGGGCCAATGTCCAGCAGTGGAGATTTAAAGATTGATGATGATAATAGAAATATGACCAAAAACTGCAAGGATCTTCTCAATGCGTGTCAAACAGTTACAGTAAAAGGGAATATTGTCATGACCCTCACAGGTGGCGATACTGACCAGCCAGCACTTTGTAGACGTGTCAATGAATGGTACAGCTCTCAACCCTGGTTCCGAGCAGTGGCTTGCCTTCAACAGCATTGGCTACCAAATAGGGGTCGGAGCGAGGTCACTCAGACCAGCACTGAGGAAGTGTAAAATGTCCACCGACAAGCCACGGTACTTCCCGATTTATAGCAGGTAAGTGTTGCGGGTTCTTACCAGAATTGTGGTAAGATGTTTCTTTAGGCAATATAATTGTTCTTGTTATGCATAATAATAGAAGTAAAATAAAAAACTATGGCTGAATTATTGAAATTGATGATAAGCTAACAAAGGGGGTAGACACTGAGATGACGGCTGATAGAGATTTGTATGAAAGAAATAGGCTTGCTGCGCCAAACTTGGGCAAAGGTAGGCAAATGATGAATGTACACGTGATGTAGATAAACGTTCATAGTGTTATGTAGATTCTAGAAATATTATATACTTTCAGAAAATACTGTACATTAGAACAAGAGATGGCACACACTTTGGACAAATGTAAGTGTGTCCGAGCGAATCATCCGAAACCACCTGGTGCCTGTCGATGTCGAGCGGTCATGCTGCAGTGTTCCATCCAGTCCTTGGGTAACAACATACTTACTTAAATCTATTACTACAGGCTTGAAGCTTTGGCCAAATTGAGGCGAATCCCGCGTTGGCTGAGACGCGACTACCCGCGCCGATTGTATTAATTAATGATTTAGGACCCGATCACACGTACCACAACCACACCACATCGCAGCGACAAAATGTGGGCAACCAGTGGTTATGTTACGTGTGTATAGTGGCGCTGCAGCTTCTTGCAGTTGCGTTGTGGTAACTATAACATGGTGCGTGTATGTGGTTGCGTTGTTGCTAGTAGTTGCTTACTCCGGCTTTCTGTGTTTGCGTTGTGGCCGGCCACTAGTGCGCGCTCGCGCTGGTGGTCGCGCTGTGGTATCGCCCACACGGTTGACTTAACGGCCAAAAGATCTATTCAATTTCATACAAATTAGCGCCCGTCCAAATGTTGTCGTTGTGGTGTGGTTGTGGTGTGGACAGGCCATAGGAAGTGACGCGCCTATTCGCGCATTTCGTCCAAGATTTGATCGTATTTATTTAAGTACTAGCTGCGCCCCGCGGTTTTACCCGCATAAGTTTCGATCCCGTGGAAAAATTGGGATAAAAAGTATCCTATGTGTTAATCCTGGTTATAAACTATCTGTGTGCCAAATTTCATACAAATCCTTGTAGTGGTTTTTGCGTGAAAGAGTAACAAACATCCATCCCTCCATCCATCCATATAAGCTTTCGCATTTATAATATTAGTAGGATATTCCCAATAGGTACCTATCAGTTATTTCTACTTTTATTTCCAGTCGGGTATGCTAGCTCGGTCCACTCCTGTCCTATGACGTGTGACAATGAGAAGACCTCCGTTGTAACATCCAGTTTCCAGCTCGATGACTCCGTGAAGACTGTGGAACCGTTCTAGTAAGTATTTTACATGTTCCGATCGATCTGATTCTCACACTGTGGCTGTTGATTCGGCTACAGTCGTTCCGCATCTTGTACAGATCTAAAGATAGATTAACCGTGTTTGGACGCTTTTACTCTGCTTGAAACCTCAGCCATTTTTATTTATTTGAGGTATATTATTTACTAGCTGCGCCCCGCGGTTTTACCCGCATAAGTTTCGAACCCGTGGGAATATCGGGATAAAACGTATGCTTCATGTTAATCCTGGTTATAAGCCATCTGTGTGCCAAATTTCAGGTTAGTATTTTTTGCGTGAAAGAGTAACAAAAATCCATCCATTCATCCATCCATCCATATAAACTTTCGGATTTATAATATTATTAGTAAAAGTAAATTAGTATAGTAGGATATGGAAGGAAGACACGCGGGCTCTTGAAAGATGGAAGGAGTCGAGTGGAGGGAGGCCTTTGTCCGACTTTTGAGTGGGACAGTGTAGGCTAGTAAAAAACACTTTTTATCCGTATTCATAAAATTTGTATTTTTTTTTAATACATGTCTATGCTGTAATAATGTTTTTGGTTACCACAGCAGGGATTTGGATTTCAAGAGAGTTAGCGTGGTAAGAATCTTCATTCAGAGTCGCAGGCGGCCGACCCACGAGCGCTGGTCATACTTCTCCTATTTCGATTTGTTCTGTAAGTTTTAATTTATATCTTCATAATATTTTGTAAATAGCCGACATTTTAGTAGATATTTTTTAGTAGATCAACGTTCCAATCCACATGGCAATAAAAATACCACTGTGTCGGCGTCTGACAAGTAGTCTCACCAAGTATCGTATTCCCGAATAACTGGGTTTTAAGGTCAGACAGGCAGTCGCTCCACGTGAAAAAGTGTTATTCATCTGTATCCCGATAGACTGGATGCCGACCCCAACATAGTTACGAAAAGGCTATGCAGATGATAACGATGGAGATAATACTCGTATTGTTTTTTGTTGCAGCTCAAATAGGTGGAATGTTCGGCGTGTTCTTCGGTTGCAGTATCCTCACGTTGTTGGGGTTGCTGCAACTCGCCTGGCTCGTTATAGCGAAGCAGTGGCAGAAACAAAAATAAACAATCTTTCGCGTATTTAGTAAAACCACGCTTTTTAATATTGAGAGCAGCTCAGATTATTGAACAAGCCTAGTTATAATGTTAAACTATGGGACATAATACCTACTACATCTATTGATCATGTGACGTCGTTGAACTAATTTTGAACACGTTTTACTAAGCACTATTTTGGAAACAGTAGCGCACCTAATCTAGAAACGTTTGATGGTTTACTATATTAATAAAAACACAAAAACAGGAAGAAAAATTCGTTTATTTGGATTTAAAAAAAAACATCTGAAAACTATGAAAAGAGAAATAAAAACAATGCTTATAATGCCCATAGGACCTCAGCTGAGAATTATTTTATTTTTTTATTAAAGGAACAGCAAACAGTTATATTATAAGAACTTACAACTAATTTAACAAAAACAATTTTAGTAGATAATAACTATATGACGGAGATCCGTCATCAGGAGGTTGATACATCGTTGGAGTTCCAAAATAATAATCGCCAACCTTTGGTTTGCACTTGTAATTACTATTCACAATCTCAGAACACAAAATAATCTAGAATGCCTAAGATCTAGATAGATTAGAAATTAGGAACGCGGGAAGTTTAGTGCGGAGTAACAGCCATTCAGCCAACCACTCAATCCGCCGGTTCCATCAAAAAGTGCGCGCTCTACCGTCCCACACGGTGTCCTGGCGTTCCTCCTTTCTTCCAGGTTAGCCAACCTAACTGTCAGTCTACCATCGTTCAAAAACTAATTCGTTCATACGTTCGGTATTGCCATTACTCCACACTAACCATCCCCAAGTTATTACTTGACGTTCCTAAACGAACGACTAACTGTCATTCGACTTAGTTTCTTAGTAACATTCCTTTAGAGGAAGATAGATGGCGTTAATTTAAATTGAGGTTAGATACGCGATGTGTGCGTTGACGCTCCGACATATATATATAACAATTTTAGTAGATAATAACTATGTAAGACTAGACCGTAAAACATCCCGTAACAGAGTAATTTGGGGCGAGAGGGATAGCGATCAAATAAGTGTGTACTATGATGTATGTAATAGTAAGTTAAAGCTGATTATACCCTCAGGAATTTGGTTTGTGCAGTGATGGACACTGTAATATTACTGAACATAAGGTAATTCTTGACAAGATGTATGAAAGTATTGTTACCATTTTGTCAGAAGCCGCGGTACAGAGCCAAGTGGAAAATCGGACTCATAGACATGTTGGCCGCGTTGTTGGGTGGAACAAGCACGTGGGAGGCGCCCACGAGAGGGCGAGGCTTAAATATCAGATATGGGTATGGCACAATAAACCAACTTCTGGCGATGTCTACAACGACATGTGCCTGACACGAAAGGTATTTAAAAGCAAACTTGTGTGGTGTCAGACTCACCAAGAACAAATTAAGCTTGATATAGCTTATCTCCGTAAAGTCAATAATTTTCAGAAGTTCTGGAAGGCTACCAAAAAGTTTGATATTAAGCCTGGCCTTCCTGTGAGTGTCGGTGGTGCTGATCAGCCGGACATCATAGCCAACATGTTTATGGACCACTTTAAAGTGGAATCACCGCTGGGCTCTCCGTTGCGACTGCTCGATGACGGATGCTGTCGTGATTCTGATCTGGTTCGTTTTTCAGCCAAGCAGGTGTCAAGCACCATTAAGAAAATGACGAGAGGGAAGTCGCCGGGTCACGATGGTTTAAGCATTGAGCACTTGCAGCATGCCGGTCCTCACTTGGCTAGAGTGCTCGCTATGTTTTACTTGCTGTGTATGTGTCACTCGTACCTTCCCTGTGATCTCTTGCAAACTATTGTCGTGCCTATTGTTAAGAATAAAACGGGTGACGTTTCTGATAAATGTAATTATCGACCCATCTCCCTGGCCACTATTATCGCAAAGGTACCCGACAGTCTGCTAGACACACGGTTGGAAAGCTTCTTAAAATTACACGACGCACAGTTTGGGTTTCGTAATGATCTTGGCACTGAAAGTGCGATTCTCAGCCTCAAACATACGGTGCAATACTACACGAAACGTCGAACACCAGTGTATGCTTGCTTTTTAGATCCCTTTCTCCCGTGCCTTTGACCTTGTATCTTACGACGTTATGTGGGAGAAGTTGCGGGAGAGAAAAGTGCCAGCGGAACTGTTGCGTATCTTCCAGTATTGGTATTACAACCAGACAAACAGTGTGAGATGGGCCCATGGGCTGTCTGTGTCATATGGGCTGGAGTGCGGGGTGAGACAGGGAGGGATAACGTCACCAAAACTGTTTAACCTCTGTATAAACGATCTAATCGTTGATCTCAGCAGCAAGAAAATCGGATATCGTATCGATGACGTCAGTGTCAATAACATCAGCTACGCTGACGATATGGTGCTGCTGAGCCCTACGGTTAGGGGGCTTAGAGAGCTGCTTACATGTTGCGAGGGCTATGCTCGAGAGCATGGCCTAGTTTATAATGTAAAGAAATGCGAGTTCTTGGTCTTTAAGGCTGGCGGTGCTAAATGTCCTGAGTATGTGCCCCTGATTAAACTAAATGGGAATGACATATTGCGAGTGTACCAATTCAAGTACTTGGGGCATTATGTAACCGAGGACCTTGATGACCAAGTGGATATTGAGAGGGAACGTAGGGCACTGGCAGTCCGATGTAACATGTTGGCTCGTAGGTTTGCACGCTGTAGCAAGGCAGTCAAAATAACGCTTTTTAAAGCTTATTGCCAAGTGTTTTACACGTGCAGCCTGTGGACCAACTATACTCAGCGGGGTATCAGCGCCCTACGGGTCCAATATAATAACGGGTTCAGGATGTTGATGGGGCTGCCCCGTTTCTGCAGTGCATCAGGTATGTTTGCACAAGCACACGTCGATGGCTTCCACGCCATCGTCAGACAGAAATCTGCCTCTTTGCTCTGCAGAGTGCGGGGGTGCTCCAACTCCATCCTGAAGACCGAAGTGCGAGTCTCCGTTATTAGGTGATGTTGTTCGAAGATGTATTTCGAACAACAGCCTTGTTTCCAAATAGATAATAAGTTTACTAACATAGGTATAAGTTATCTTTTTTGTTTTACTAACCCATATGGATGCTGCTTATCCGAATTAAAAATTATTTTATTTTTTTATTTATTTATAATATAACCAACAACGCTGTCCACAGATAGACCTAATAGTTTAGATGTCAACACTAGGTATACCACGAGGAGGGGCCCGTGGCAAAATAATAACAGCCGCACAGGTCGATCGATCAGGTTAAGCTACGCTTGCCGCGGTTGGTCTGTGGATGGGTGACCATCTTTACATACCAAGACCCCTCCGTGCCTCGGAAAGCACGTTAAGTGGTTGGTCCTGGCTGTCATTCGTGGATCTTTGACAGTCGTTACTGGTAGTCAGAAGCCCGAAAGCCTGACAACCAGTCTTATCAATGGGTATCGCGTTACCCAGTAACTGGGTTGTGGAAGTCAGATGGGCAGTCGCTCCATGTAAAATACTGGTAAACAGCTGCATCCGGTTAGACTGGAAGCCGACTCCAACAAAGTTGGGAAAAGGCTAGGCAGATGATGACTTGGTTCCATCTGCCGTTGATTTTCAGCTGCAGCCCACGAGTGCGATATGCACAAAAAAGCAAAAAGTCAAAAGCGCAAAACAAGCAAGCGTAAAGCTCTCTATAATTTACATATTCTGCTAATCTTCCTTTGAAAATAAAGCCATAAGCATTAATAATGCCTCTCGTGGTCGTGTCAGACACGAAATAAATTTGGTTCAGAAATAAACGGCTTGTAGTTCACAGTGTGTTCACAGAACTTCATGTGTGGTCACCACAACATTAATCTTCCGATAATATGAATTTATATTATTCGCTGTTTCGTATTGTTGCCTCATATATTATGCTGTGTTGCATACATTTTGAGGGGCATTGAAAAAAATGTTTTCATATTAGAAGTTCAAAAATCTTTTGATATGCTATTTCACTACAACTATAATTTCTAGGCTTGTTATTGAAAACTAAACAGGACACTAACTTAAGATCGTCCGTCAGGTTTATGAAGAGCACTATATAGTCTTTGGTAGATTTTAATAAACCCTCATAATATTTAGATAAATATTGTTTCACAAACTGCTGCTTTGTTATAAAATTATGCTCGTGCTGTATTCTTGGAGTAATTTAAATAAATAATTGCGAAAACATAAAAATATTGTGAAATATACTGTAACTGGAAAATATTATTTGTGAAATGAACGAAAGGAAGAAAAGAAGAAAGGAAAATAGGTTTATTTAGCACAGAAACACGAAATAAATACGAAATAGCTTTACTAAAAAGTTTATGGAGTTTCCTGCCGTTTTTCTGACCTAATATCTATAACCTGTACAACTAGTATCTGACCTATCATAACAACCTGCGAAAAATATTTTTATAATATCACCAGCCATATAGGTAAAACTCATTAAAATTAAACGCAAAAAAGCCTTTAAACCTTTGATAAAAGGTACGAAAAGTGATCGAAAGTATGTGTAACACGGAAAGTTTCGCGCCGCTCCAAATTGTCAGCGACAACCCTAATGAATAAAGTTAACCATCAGATTGGGAACTCGCACCGTTTAATTAAAATACTCCAGATTATACTCAAACTTAACTATTCCAATGGATTCTGGGTACGTGGAGTTTTTGGGAAAGGCAGGTGTCTGTCTACCTAAGTGCTATTTTGGTTTTTAATGACGAATTAAAACACGCAGATGTTTTTGACATAGAACAGACCTGCTGTGATTGTCAAGATTCCTACCTATTGTGACAGCGCACTTACCTAGCACGAGCTCGGGAAATAAACGTAACATAAATTCAAACGATTTTTAACCGAAAGTATGTACAAATATCCTACAGCATTTTGCGACTAGTACGATTAGTATCACCTATAGTTATGAATAAAATCTTAATACTGAGTAAATATAATGTGTGAAACGAGTATTTTCGATTTTAAAATCGATAGATTTTACATAACCTACGTTTAGGTTAGGGGAGCCCAGAGGGTTTTTAAGCAAGCATATTCGGGACGAAAAGTTGAACGTTTTTCCAAATCTGAGTTTTCAAAGTCAGTCAGATTTAGGGCAGTCCACAAGTTTACTTATGTCATTATGGGTTAGGCTGCATACGATCATACCAAAACCAACGGCTCTGTAGATAACTTTATTTTTGGTCCATTTCCAAATCTTGCCCACGGGGCTCCTATCTGAAAGTTTTCAAATATATTTTCGGTGTTCTCTTATTCAAAAACCCTACTCCGCGCGTCCGTGCTAAGCCCACCGATACAATGCATTCCAGAAAAAGATGGAGTGAACGAAATAGAAGCAAGTAAGTAAATAAACCAAAGTGTGCAGTGAACATCCAATGAAGATATCTATAGCTATTCTTGTCGTATACATAAAAATCACAAAAGCAAAACGAAGCAACAAAAACATGCCAGTTCATCCACGATTCCCAATCCATTCAACATTTTGAAAAGTCACTCCGTATCCGGAACCTATTGCTCGCACAAATCAAATTATATTTTAGCTAAATCACGCCGGAGCAATATATTGCGTTCTCCTCGCCTTGCATCTTGTATCGCATCGCCGATTGAAACCTTTTGTAGCTCGTATGGATTCGAGGCAATGTACAGTTACGAGCACCAATATGTCAACACTTGGCAAATTTCAATTGCGATTTTTTCGTGAAATAACGAACGCAACGATGAAATACGACACATTACATAAACCTAAGGGTTCTAAAATGCTATGTTCGTAACAACATAAAATTTCATTAAAAAACCAAGGAGTAAATCGCTTTTGAATAAAGCCGAGTGAATACATACTTTTGCTCGTGACTGTACGAGTAAGACATGTGAATTACGGTATGAGATTGGCGAATAACAAGTTTAATAACTCTAACTAACTTAACACAAAACTTAACTAATATAATTGGTTTGCTTCTAGTGTAAACGAGTCTTTAGGTTTCAAACGCAAAACAAAGATAACGAGTCACCGCACGACGACCGCATCAACGCGCCGTACGGCGGTAGACAACACAAAACTTTTAAAAACTTGTAACAATTACCTTCTTATATTCGTAATGTTAACACTACTACAAGCTCCTACTAATAGCGGGATTGTCCGAAAGGGTTACCGCTGCCCTGGTACGTAAAGGGCTAAGGAAGGAACACGGGTGGGTTTATCCTGGACAGCAAAAATGTAATAAATTAAGTAATTTTAGTGTTTATTTCTGTACAAGTGATTTGTAATCTTTAGAAATAAATGAATTCAAACCGTCAATATTGTGAAGGGTTTGATTTCGGTTGCTACTCGCTCGCGGTTGAGGACTTTTGACAAGACCAGCTTATAGAACAAGTGTTTGTTCTTTTTTCATTCTGAATGATTACAAAATAACGAAAAAGGAAGAAACTATGTTTAATTGCCGTAAGCATGACGTAGGGAAAGAACACAAACACAAACACAAACAAAAATAACAAGTTGGGGAAAAATATGCGAAAAAAGAAACAAGAAAAAGATATGGAATAAGAATATTGAACTGATTTATTATTGTAATACAATATAGTAAACTGCTCATGAGCCATAATATCGCCAATATGGATCGACCAGACTTTTTCATTTCTTTAATTTAAAGTTTTTCTTGACGCTGGCCTTTGGATTTTAATCTCAGTGTGTAGCCGTTTAAAACAAAGTACTACCTAAATTGAAAAACCTTGTCATAATTTAGTTACCACCAAAAATAAACGCATCCCACTCAAGGTTAGGTACCAAAAACATTAGACGCTCAGCGAAACCAACGCTAAAAAATAGCAGAACAAACAAGACAGACTCAAAGGGCTCGTATTTAATGCCACGCATATTACCCTAAAAAAATAACCGCTGCTTCCGTATATAAAGATTGCAGGAGCGCGCACGGAAGTGCGGGGCCAAGTTCATGCAAAAATTATACAGTGGCCCCCGTAGCTCGAGGCCCGAGCATAAATTGTTCGTAAGTGAGCCTGCTCCTTTTAAAGCTTATTGTTTTTACCTTGCCACGAATGTTTCCCTTATTGGTGTAAAATATTTGCCTGCTTCGCATTGTGGCGGCCCCGGCCTACCTTTTTGTGCGGTATTTTGTCGTGTGTGCAAAAATCTGGGTCTTGCGTAACGTTGTTTACTTTAGAAATATGATAGGATATAAAAAGATGGCGGTATGCACGTGTAATTTTTGTGAGTTAGCTGAGGTGGAAGAGGCTTTTGTTAATGTAAATGGCGTGGTTTTAGATGGTAGGACGTTTTTTTCTTTTTATAGCGTGGGTATTAGTGTAGGTAAGTGGAAAAATGAAACCCATAGAACCTTGTCTAACAAAGGTATCTACGGGTTTAATTTTAGTTGTAAGGTCAGGGTGGCATAAAGTAATGCTGTTTTACCGACACTTCTACAAACGCTGTAACTCGACTGTAACGAGCATAATTTCAAGTAGACGGTTACGCCCCATAGACGGAATATGACGGAATATGTATGACATAATAAGCGACTTGATGTTTTGTTTAAAATAGAAAAAGTGTATTTCATGTCGTAGATACAGCTGATACTATCCTTAATAAGAAAGGCTTATGAGCTAAAGAACGAACAAATCTATCTTCGAACAACTACACATAAAAGATAGACCATCCACGTTCTGTTACTAAAGGATTATCGGTTTCTTTGTTCACATTGCCCGTCGGTATCCAGATAATCGTTAACAGTTGATGGTGATTGGCAATAGTTGGGAAATTGCCTAGCGGCCGGTCACCTAACCGCTGGTGAGACACTTCACAGGTCACTTTTAACCGCCCTGAGAGAAGCAGAGAACCGAACGAAGTGAAAGAATATCGTACATAAAGGCACGGAGGTCTTTCAGGGACACCACCTTCAGTAATGAAGTGCCCGACCAAGGAGAGAGATGACCGTTATTTAAGAACTTGAATGGTTGTAGGTACGGTAACACATTCAACTTCGTAGTAGGCCTCCAGGGCCGAACAAAACCATTTACAATTTCCAGTAAGTAAGTATATGTATACCTACTTATCTAATTTAATAACAAAAAGCAGCAAACCATATAAAATCTAAGCCCGGAACTTTGCCATCCCGACTTGTCCCATAGTTTCGCAAGACTTAACTTGAAGAATAATTTGTTTCACAAACTCGCCGACTCAAGAATGTACGGCCATGAATTCCGCGGAATATATCGCTGAAGTTATAATATCAACCCGGTTGGACCCGACGCGAATAATAATATTATAAGGATGGGACGAACTGGTTGCGGATGCGTATTTAATAAAATGGTCATTTGATAAAGGGGTTTTGTTTTGGTGGTAAATGGTGTTTTAGGGATTCGGACGAAAACATCTAAAGTTAAAATTGTAGGCATATCTCGCCTCGTATCTTTTTATTCATAAAACTGCTACATTCTTGTGAAGAGCCACGTTTAACCTGCCCAATAACTCATCCTGTTATTATTAATGGCAATCATGTCATTTGGTTTAAATAGGTTTTAATTTTTATTTATGTTATATATAGATTATTTTATATTTTGTGAATGTGAGAACGTTATAGGCCTTGTAGACTGAAGATTTATAGACCATTTTCTATTGTATTAAGTATTTGGTACTTGTTGACAGGCTTACACTGGCCTCCCATACCAAAAAAATGTAAAAGCTAATTATTTTTAAAAGAGTAATCGTGGAGTTTCTTAGCGGCTCTACTACATAGTCAACAATCACCATGAAATATTTTATTTCACATAAAACTCCAAGGTTTATTAAAATATGATTTTGATTTAATTTTTACAAATCTCGAGTTTGTACTTTTTGAACATAGCTAGGTATTAGGGTTTCTTAAACTATCCTTGCTTGTCTAGTGTACTCTCAAACGCCTGACTGTCAGACAAGATTATACAGGAAGGCAGCAGCAACATCTCACAATGTTCAATCCCATCACTAAAGCTCTAAGGAGTCCCGAATAGACTACACTACAAATCCTGACCTGCCTCACTACCCGGAGTTCAAAACTTTTTCGTACAAAAATGCGCGCATCGTATTCCAACCATAAATAAATGGATCCCACAGTATATCCACCATTCCACCAACTGAATTTATACAGAACGACTTTGGGAAATCGTTTTCCGTCTTGTTACCGAAACTGGGGAAGTTTTTTTAGACTGTGGCTTCATTAAGGTGTAAATCGACTTTCAAAGAATATTTTTTCGCCTCGATATGTTTGAACATAGATCAATGAAGGTAGAAACGGGTTTTTCGTTCTTTTATATTGATTGACTTTGGAACTCGTATGTTAAATTCGATTTGCATGAGGCAATTGAAATTATTAGAATGGGTGATTTATTAGTAGCTTTTATGAAAATAAATTTTATGTTGTAGTGTTTTTTAAAACGCCTGCTAATTTTCTATGAGTATTGGTATGCGTTTAAAATCGGTAAAGATAAAGATAAAGATACTTTATTTGTTAAACATGCGTTTACATACAAATCAAGCATGCATCTTAAATATAGGTTTAAAGTCCTTACATGTTTTGCCCGACCAGGCGTACAAACTGTTTTTTTTTTTTTTATAACAAAAATAGAATTAATTCAATGAACCAAAGACTAAAGACTGGTTCACTAACATTCATTAATAAATTTTTATGCGAATATTAATACTATAGGAATAATAATATAAAAATAATAATATAAAAATTCTAGCATGTCAAAAGGTATCTGTCAAAAAGTCATTTATATTATAATAACACTTGTCTGTTCATAAATTTCGAATCTTATTTTTAAATTGATTTGTTGTCATAGCTTTGAATGACTGTGGTATTTTGTTGTAAATTTTTTGGTGTTAATAAAACTTTTGTGCTTTCGAATAGTAGTGTGTTCTTATGGACTTATTATAGAATCTGTATGAAAAGTAAACTCAGTGTAAAAAGTTTGTAAAGGTAAGTTAGCCTAAGAACTTGTTCTGTACATGGTTGTACACCATTAGAATAAGATCCCCATTAGAATGTTATTGTATACATTTTGTGTTATTATGTTAATAATAAAGACTTTTAAAATCAAATTCAAATCAGTATTCTATGATTGAATTATGAATATGAAGATTAAAGCTGCTGTAAAATGAAAATAAATTCAAAAGTAAGTTATTCCATTAGAAGAGTACCTACAAATGCCTTATCAAAGTAAAATCATGCTTGGTCCCCGTTAACATCCCTCTACGTGGGATAAAAGTTGTCAATTCGTACACATGAAAACTGTAATACTCGTACTTACATCACAACAACAAATATTCACAGACAAAACAAACAAATAGGCATGAACGCTGAAATTCAACAAAAGATATTTCCGGAGCGTTATGACTAAAACATTTATTTTCAATCGTAAAACATCTATTTTTCGCAAACATTCGATGTCAATGAAAATCAAAATTTGAACATAGTCCGGAGAATTTGCAAACACGTCGAGTTCTCATACATAAATAATGTTACAACACTTACAACTACATCAGACGAGCTCTCTCGATCGACTAGTTGAACCTTGCTGCTATTTCTGGAGCAGTCTACTTTTACATGCTTTTAGCTGAACACAGTCGTGTGAAATATTTTAAAATAAATTGGAATGAATTTTTTTTTAAAGATAAATCCGTCCTGCCAGCTACTAACTGCCTCGCTCGGGTGCCAAATTAATATCAATCAACCGTTAACTTTAATAGAACAGCATATTGGAACACATTCAGTCAAAAATATAGCAGCTCAAGAACAATTTTGTTGACATGAACACTGCTGACGTAGGTATTGTGACGGGGTCGTTCAATAAAAGGCTTATTTAGTATTCAACGTGTAATTATTTAAATCAGAGTTAATCTATATCATTTTACATGATGACGCGCACTGACAGCTCTTCAGGCTGAATCTCTATTATTTTTTTGATCTCCTAAATACGAAATAGTGTTTGTCTCATAATCCTATTATGCCATCAACTTATAAATAATCGCGAAGGCAGTATACTGCTCAGTGAAAGTTAATGATTAATTATTATTAAGTTTGTTGACGAAGACATGTGACATCTTCCAACCCGCACTGAGCCCACGAGGTAGATTACAGTCCACTCCCTCTCGAAGAGAGGAGGCCTGTGTCCCAGCAGTGGGAATATTATAGGCTGATTATGTAAGTACTGCTGTACAGCATCCATCTGTGGAGAGACTGAAAACATTCAGCGATCGGAAATAAATCTGCAAAGCATGCTACTTATGACAATTTCCTCTTTGACCTGTCACTGTGGTACCCATTCAAGGTAGCAGTCAGTTGAAGACCTACGATCTGCGAGTAGCTATTAGTGTTAAATTTTGTATTAACACAAACAAACATAAAGTTATTAATAGTAAGTAGCATTCGGTGTCGGCGGCAAGGCGGTGACATCTAATAGAATATTCTATAATACAAGGAGGCGTATTCAGTGCTACTGTAGGTACCTAGTACTATCTGTAATGTAGGAAACTTACATTATCTTTGAAAATGATACTAAAAGTTTTTGTGAAATTCCGCCGGTTTTAGAGCAAAAGCGACTTTATTTTCACGTGGAAGTGACGACGTCATGTAACCATCAATGTATTCCACTCTGGGGATCCAAGAGCCGAAGTCTTTTTCGGCTTTCCCTAGGCGACGAATTTTCGTGATAATTTCCACTTGAACACTATTCTTAGACTGTATTTTCTCTTTCCAGTTTCCACATTAATATCGAAGAGTAACCTCAAAAAAAAAATGCAAAATTATAGTTTTTATGTTGAAATTCAAAATTTTTTGTCATTAAGGGATTTTTTTCTAGTATACATAGATCCCGACCTAGTTTCCAACGTCGCCTCCTACAAGCATTTACATTAATTCCATTAACAAACCAGAAATGCAATCACCAAACAACCATAAACTGATCCTCTAACAGTCTAATCACAGGGAATCCGGCCGAAATCAGGCAGCTCCCTAATCCGACCTAGGCAATCATCATACAGCCACTGAATATGTTATCAGCAAATATTTATGAGTTCCCTTTGTAGGCTGTGGTTAATTATGAACGAGAGTAATTGACGCAACCGTGTGCTCCTGAATTAGTGAGAACTGGGCTGGTTATAGGTGCCTATAGGAGTGAAGGTATTTTTTTGGAGAGGAGAGGAGGTATTGTAATCTAAAACTTCCAACCATAATCTTTGGCACTTGAATGACAGCGACAGTGAAAATTTGAGAAACGGTTGACGAAATTGTAAAACCTAAACTGAACTGAACCTAAACTTTGGGCGGTTCATTGAGTTCAAAGCCAAGATGGCAGCTAGGAAACTTGGCGTTCTTGCAAAGGTCCGGCAGTACTTCACACCGGGACAGCTTCTAATGTTATACAAAGCGCAGGTCCGATCGTGTGTAGAGTACTGCAGCCACATATGGGCTGGTGCTGCAAAATGCCATCTAGAGGCGTGCAAAGAGGCTAATTGGTGATCCAGATTTGGTTAAGAACAATCTACAAAGCCTGGAGCACAGGCGTATGGTAGCCAGCCTTTCGGTATTCTACAGGATGCATTCTGAAGAGTGTGCGCGGGAATTACATGACTTAATTCCGCCATCACCGTTCTATCATCGGACAACCCGTCGTACGGCGAGTGTCCAACCTTACGTTGTTGACACCGCCGCGATTCGGACGAAGCGTTTTGCCTCGTCGTTTATACCGCGTACTTCGAAGGACTGGAACAATTTGCCTGCAGCGGTCTTCCCGTCCGATTATAATTTAAGTGTCTTCAAGGCTATAGTGAATAGGCTCATAATAATTTACCATCAACGATTGCATCACTGCTTTCCATCAGACGGGATCGCAGTCAAGCACTAGATTATGTCATTAAAAAAAAAATGTATTGAAAAAATAAGGTCAAAATTATCCTGTACAACCACAGGGGGCCTAAAAAGGCCACTTTGGCAAACTCATAATAGGATAACAATATGAATCATATTAAAAATCGTAAAATGGTCACAAACTGTCAATAATTCATAATATGATCTGTGTGCAATTCATATCACAATGAAATAACATTTAAACTAGAAATAAAAAATTAAAAAACCAATTTGATTAATAAAAACTGTAATGAAAAATTTACCGATAAAATTACGGTTTTTATTTTTTTCATGCGGCAATGTTTACACCAAATATGAAATGAAATTTTACGAAAATTAGAGGAATTGCTAATGCTCTGCTGGGAATTCAGGAAATGAATAGCTTTTAGAGGTATTGCTTAAAGTGGCCTTTTTAGGCCCCCAGACTTTAAAATTTATTTTACCTCCGATTTTGCATCACTATCATAGTGATCTTTATTCTCATTCCAATAAGGTTGCTGTTACGTTGCAACCTAACAGCGGACGGACTGTATATGTAATCTTTTTCTTGATTCTATTGTTTATGTCACCACTAACGAAGGTGATATTGCCACAGATTAAATAAATATTGGGGGCAAAGTTTATTACGTCATAGAATCAGATGTTTACATGTAATCAAGATTTTATTTATAGTTTGACCGAAACTGCTGTACCGCGCCTTAGCGCCTTAGGAATGCGCGGCGAGGCGGGGGCCGGGACGCCATGAGCGATGACGAATGAGCGGCCTGCACTGCCCCCTCCGTCTCGCCGCGCACATACCGGTGGCGCGGTGCAGCGGTTTTTGTCAAACAATAGTTCACTGTATTGTTCAATGTTATTATTTTTGATGTGTGAATAAAACGGGTTTTTTAATCTTTCATGTTATTATTATACTAGCTTCTGCCCGCGACTTCGTACGCGGATCTTGTTGCTTATGCCAGCGACAACGGGGTCGTCAAAATCGAAGATCTGAAACGTCTGATGTCGAATTCTAAGAGCCCGGGGACGGGAAAACAGCGTGATGCGCGAGACGATTCAAGACGTTCCAGATCTTTCATTTTTGTAAGTCAACAGGAAATGCCCATCAGACTTAACCAACTTTTGCTAAGACGTCATTCCTATATATGTTATAGTGTCGCTGGGCTTTGGAGTTCCACAACAGGTGTTCCAGATCTTCAAATTTATTCTCACAGCAGAAAATGCTCTTCACGTGAAATATTTTTTGCTATGGCACCATTTTTATATCTCTTATACTTTAGCTGGTCTGTTGCGGTTCTGCATCAGGTGTTCCATTTTCTAAAATAAATTATAGCCTATATGTTGCCCAGACTTAATACCTATACAACAAAAATTTTTCTTCCCGTAATTCCGCAGTGGATCCCAAGGGTACACTGAATTAACAATAATATTGCAAATAACTTTAAAAAATATCTTTATAAACTATAGCTGTACCCGTGGCTTTGCCCACGTATCGCATAAGTATTTTTTTAATTCAATTTTAATTTTAATAATAGTTAGTGATAGTTTGTTGATTTACAGAAACAGTCAAAAGATGCGGCCCATACTATACTATAGCTTAGATCCCTCCAAACCTATTTGGCTTAGTAAACTCAAAATTTGAAAGTTATGTAGTTAATTTACTGGTAAGAGACGTCAGGTTAATAAGGAAATTTAGGAGACGTCGAATATCAGAACTGTTATAATTTACTGTAACACTTCTGTGTAAACAACGTTCGTTGTTTTTCCCTCGGTCTCATTCAATATGTACAGCGAGTCAGGACTGGTGACGCGGGAGCAAGCGATGTACAGTTGTCCGTGTGAGAAGCAGCTCGTCCTGAGGTCGACACCCGCAGCCTTCAGTGTCTGCCGCTGCGACTTATTTATTGTCATGGCGAAGCACACGATCACATGAAACTGCACGCGCTTGATTTGAAAGGGGTACTTGTGGGGAATCAGTTGTATACGTGGTATAAACACTGTCTCGCCGACACCACAACCCGTTAGAATTTCCGCCTCAATGATATTTCCCCATTGCACAGTTTCGGCGGAGTGAGATTCCGAAGAAGCATAATTGGGACACCGACCTTTAGCTTAATGGTGTGCGCTGGTAGTCCACTTGCACTGAGGGAATTGAGAAATTCTACGGGGTAATGTGTGGCGTCATCTTGATCGACAACAGTGTTTATTGAAGTGTAGATCACTTCATTTCCCTCAATTTCCGCGAGAATGCATTCATTGAACGCTGAAGCTTGGTCGTTTCTGGGTGTTAAAATGGCCCGTTTTCACATCCAAGAATTATCTTGGTGCGGTATCCTATTGATGTCCCCGTACACCAGGCGAATCAAATCTTCTAAGGTGGACACCGCTCTCCCAAGTATCTCAGGATGAACCACCTGGCCCCAGCGTCTACTGGTAGCGTTCCCTCACCCAATTTTGCGTGTACATTCCCGCCAAGCTGTGTTCTCATATTCATCGTTAAGCGCAACCTATGAATATGTGGCCATAAGAAAGAGCATTTCAACGAAGCATTCACCTCATCAGCCCTAGTTCCTCGCGTCACCACAGGCCGCGTTTGTCGGAAATCGACGCTAAACAGAACTGTAACGCCACCCATCATTTACTGGTTCCTGCGGATATCCTGCAAAGTCTTGTTTACCGCCTCTACTGCTTTTCTGTTCGCCATAGTGCATTCATCCCACACGATTAAAGAGCAATCTTTAAGCACGCGCCCATTCGCTGTTGCGTGACACTCCACAAACAGGTGTTTCATTACTCTCTAAATCTATGGTAATCTTAAACATTGCGTGCGCTGTTTTGCCACCAGGAAGCAGTGTTGCGGCGATTCCTGACGATGCTACTGCAATGGCAATCTTGCCTTGCCTCCTGACCTCTGCGAGAATGCCAGCGGTGACAAATTTTTCCCTGTTCCACCAGGAGCATCCAAGAAAAACATTTTACCTTGGCCGAGCCCAACGCTTTCAAGGATGGTGTCGAAAATTTGCTTTTGCTCTGAGGTAAACTTAGAGACATGGTCATTGACGACGGTACTCATAGCTCTTGAATCAATTACCTACAACAAATGTGCTTGGTAAGATATAACTCAGAACCAAAAGTTTGACTTGACTTCATGATAGTGTAGCTTGTTGTACCACCAATCAATCTGTTTAGTAATATTGTTGTGAAACTCTCCATACAATTAGATAGGACATGTAAAGTTCTCAGATTTCATAACAGTATCGTTCCTAATGCACATAAAAAATGCAAAAACTATAAAAAAGAATTTTACGATTTTTTATTAAAACAATATTATAGGATTTGAACTCGCACCATTTAGTGCGGTAAACGGTCGCTTGACCTTGCCGCTAAATTCCCCGTTGACATATTGTTGAAATAACTGTTCCCTTGCAATTTATAATATTACTGCCCCGCTCCTTTATAAAAATAGCGTGATTATTATGTTCCCAGAGTTAAATTACTATTAACTAAATAAATAACATGTCATTTTGTGCATTCAATTATTTTGTGCATTCAATTACGAACAAAAACCTTTTAAAATCAATATTGCTTACCTCCCATAACATACGGCGTGATAATATGTAGCCTAAAGCCTTCCTTGGTTTACAAAGAACATTTTTGCTGAATTTCAATTCAATCTATCCAGTAGTTTTGGCGTGAAGCCGTACCATACACACAGACAAACAGACAAACAGACAAAGAGACAAAAATTCTAAAAATTCACTTTTTGTCATCAGTTACGTTTTTCTAACAAAAGCCACTTATTTTTTCTCGAAAATTCTCAATGTACAGTTTTTCTTTCGTTACTGTTTGATTATATATATAGATAGATGAATAATATAATGATCTGATATTGTTTTGTTAACACAGCAAATGTTTGGTGTTCTATATGTAGTTGAATTTGATACTAGTTATGTACCCGTGACGTAGATCACCTATTTAAATATCTAAGAACCTCAGTACCTTGCGTCTTTCAAAACCTACCTAAAAAAATGTCTAAAATTGTCGTGTTGGTTCCTTAAAACTAATTTCTCTACCTCAAACAACGTCACATTGGTCCATCTTAACAGATCACCCAGTACATTTTGATATACTTTTTATTTCCCCGGCTGCCGGCAGGTTGCCGTCCTGGCACAGGAAAATAGAAAAACGCCAATTTTCTAACTGTCCTGTAATTCTGCTTACCCCAAAACACCCTTTAAATTCAAACTGCTAACTAGTCAAGCGAACTAAGTTATGCAGCTTTGAGTCGGCCCTGTTTTGATTTAATTTGACTACACATGCCGTACTGTTTGTTTAACGCAAGTGTTCTGGGTTCCATCCAGCCTGAAATGTACCCAGCTAAACAGATATAGGTAGTACCCGGATAATACACATTACTATGGCTCATCGAGTTGAAGAACACACAGGTATGAGTGGCAGTCTGTTTGCTCTACAATGGCGCCGATTCCCTTGTTGACAAACTAAACTTTTAAGTTCAGTGCATCTTTTTCTTTCTATTTCATTAAGAAAAGGATAGAAGATAAATGTTAGTTTAGTCCTGTCTGTCTGCAAACACAACGATCTGTCTGTCTGCAAACACTAGCCACAACGTCACTACTAACGACAGCGCAACGACAAGCAGTTGCAGCGACACTGTTCACACGTCACCACTGCTTGCCCACATTTAGTCGCTGCGATGTGGTGTGCTTGTGGTAATGTGAAGGGCCCTAAGGTATACTCATTCTATCCTACTTACTACTATCCTACTAATATTATAAACGTGAAAGTTTGTATGGATGGATGGATGGATGTTTGTTACTCTTTCACACAAAAATTGCTGAACGGATTTGGATGAAATTTGGCACACAGGTGGTATATAATCAGTATTAACATATAGGATACTTTTTATCCCGATATTCCCTTGAGATTGAAACTTATGCGGGTGAAACCGCGGGGCGCAGCTAGTAGTACAGTACTTATAAGTAAGAACTAAGCATTCCAATTAAGACAGAACCCTCATTCAGAATCTATTCAAAAGGAATATTTTAGCGACCCTTTTCTTCAAAAAAAATTGTTTAACAGCTCTATTTTTTAAAACCCCAATTAGCAAAGACAATAAAGGCTGAAGAAAATTCTAGCACTTGCTTATGAAAAGAAAAAGTGGCCTATTTTTTTATTCTACGAAGAACTTAGAGGTTGCGTATAAAGGCTTCCGAGTAAATTAATTAGAGGGTAGGGCGGAGGGGGAGGGGCGGGTATTAACCCTTAAAAACCCGACAGCACCGCTTACGGGTGAAGATAACATGTGGAAGGAGGTATTGTGGGAGAATTAGGTGGGTAAGGCAATTAGTGTAACGTTTCCATCTGATCGGGGGCTTAAGAATTTAAAATTTACTGTTAAAACGTATGGTGTTTAACTTATCAATAATGCGAATATACAAAAAACGTTCAGTTAAGTACAGTCACGGGCAACAATATACCTTACACTGACGCAAGATGCAAAAGTGATTTTTGGTTAGATATTTTATGGTGTTACGGACATGGTAGATATAACCAAAACCATACTTTTATGAATTACTTAGGTCATTTTCAAAGTTGCAATTGTTATTTCACGAAAAAAACGCTTCTGAAGTTTGTGTAACTGTAAGGTATTTTCTTTGCTATTTTACAAGAATGATAGATATTACCAAAAAAAACATATACTATCTAAGAATTATATTATCTAAGAAAATACGGTACAGTATTGGCCACGTAGCCTGGATCTAGTGGTCCATCTCTACCACACGCTGACTTCCTAATACTTCGCTGGCCGCCTCAAGTTTGAACGAGCCCGTCCGAATGGCTGTGACCATACCTTTCATGTTTACAATAAAAAGCCCTATTTATCCACTATCAGAGATACAACATAATATAAAGAAACAAAATAACTTATTAGCGCCTAGTAAGATGCATTTAATTTTTACTATAATCATGTTTATACAGTTTGGAAAAAAGCCCAAGGGAAACATAAATCTTTTCGTTATAGAAATGCAAACAACAGTTTGGAAATTGAGAGGGAATTACACTAGAGTCCGGCCGTCGAGACAATGTGATCTTGACACCTGTCAGTTTCATACAAACGAATATGTGTTTTGCGAATTTGATCTTTATTAGCTAAGTACTGAAATTGTCGCACTGACAGGTGTCAGGAATTACGCATTATATTTTTCATTTCAATTTCATTATACAACGCGGCCGGACTGTAGCTAGTAATATCAAAGTGTCTTCTTTTCACCTAGAAAAATATGAAACCTTGATCTCACCATGTAAATGAGAATTAAACAGGCTCCTACATCAAAGACTTCATTTCAGACTTGACTTCATCGCGTAGCTCCATTTCTTCACTCAGAACGTCCCGCGACCCACACACTTTATGGTGACCACCCAGCAGTCCAACATTCTAGTCACGCGTCGCCCCGAATTGAAAGGTGGCGAAGATTGAATAAAGATGGCGTCCGCGCCCTCATCAAATCATCCAGCCGGAGTTGGAAACGAATAAAAACTGATTTCGCTATCACGCTTAAGTTTGTGCGTATGTATCGTGTTGTCCCAGCGGGACGCTGAGGTGTTGAAAGATTTTTGTGAGGTTTTTGTCAACGTTACAATAGGCTTCAGTGTTCAGTTATGTAACTCTCGAAAAATGTGTACAAGTAGAAAACACTCACAATTTTCTGAAAACGCTCAAATTAATAAAGATAGTGTTGTTAATATTTGTATGGTTTAAAAAACAAGTAAGTACCTACCTCATAGAAACTGAAATCTTTACATCTATACAAATAAAAAAAATGAAGTATCCGTTTGTAATGTCAAAGTAAAAGATTTTTACTAGATGCATATGAAACACACCGTACTTATAGCAAAAAAAACTTTTATTTTTGTCTGTCTTGTCTGTCTGTCTGTTTGCTCCGGATAATCTCCGAAACGGTTGGGCCAATTTTTAAGGGACTTTCACTGGCAGATAGCTGATGTTATAAGGAACTTCAGCTACTTTTATTTTAGAAAAAGAATTAAGGTTCAGCGCAAAAAAATTAAAACCAAGTAATCTGATTTTGCTTCGGACATGCACGCGAACGAAGTCGCGGGCACCGCCAGTACTAAATAGAATAATGTTGGAAGGTACCGATGTTTATTTGACCATTATGATTGTAAAGTTCTGAATAAACAGAACAATATTAATACTGCTAATATACGAGTAAGTACATTGTTAACTCAATCCAAATGACGTGCTTGAGATTATTGATTTGTTTTAGGGCAGATTTTTCAATCATCTGATAACTTGATATTAAACTGTGATTTGACACCTAGGTACTTTTTATTCTAAGAAGGAGGAGAGGGGAAAACTTATCTATATCGCAATTCGGGTTATTGATAGGAACAATACGTCGGGTCAGGTTAGGAAGAGGGTTACATTCGGAACAAATATTATAATTTTTTTCAAGTTCCTAACCTAACCCGCGGCCGGGTTAGGATTTCGGGTCAGGTTCGGAATAAACCAAATTGATATGAGGAATATTTTTGAAATCTTGACAGTTGCTTCATACAAAAACTGTCTAACGTCAATTTTATTCCTCGAATAAAAGTTATCTGACGATGGAAAAGTCAGCCCTTAGGCAACAAAACGATACTAACAAGTAACAAGCAACAAGCATAGCAACAAGTTCAAGTACACATCATTATTAATTACAATACACAGTCTTCAATACCACAATCATTATCATCTTTACAACATTATGTAAATAATTGACTTTTCCCACAATTCTACCAATTAGGGTTCATACTGTTGGTGCAGTAATAAATCATGCATCGTTTGGTCTATTGTTACGTGAAATAAAGACTTGGTAAATATTAGAAACTTATAAGGTGCGCACATAAGGGTGGCTCCCCAGTCTCAAGTCCAGATTGTACGGCGACATGAAGATCTTAGCACGTCTCGTTGGTATTTTCTTTTACAATTTAATATAAATAAAGAATCAAATATTAAATAGGTTTGATTTTCATGAAATTGTTTCGTTTTAGTAATTTACTTACAAAAAATATTAGAGTATCCTACTTTTCCGATTGTATTGCTTGTGTTAATCAAATTGTTGTACAAATATAGATATCATATTTTATTTACAGGCCTGCTGATTCTGGCTTCAAGCCTTCAACCATAAGTAATCTGGGCTGACTCCGATGCAGCTGCAGCCGCAGCTGCGGCCGCATCAGCAGCATCTGAGCGAGATGGCGCTGCCACCGCCACCGCCGTAGCCACCGCTACCGCTACCAGCACGTCCTCCGCACACATTCCTTGCGAATGCGAATGCATCTACAAGCCAGTGTGCGGCTGCGACGGCAGGACCTACTCCAACGAGTGCGTGCTCCAGTGCATCAGTGCGCATAGAGTCGAAAACAACTTCGACCCCGTCCATATCATAGCCTATATACGTTGCTGGCTCACACCATCTCTGCATGACTACGCATGTATAACCTTTTGATATTATTTTATTTTATTCTAGCCTGTAACCTACATAATTATAAGCTCGTTACTTACTACTACTCTAATCAAATACTCATAACAAACACAAATACATCAAACACAAGTTATTACTATTACCACAATACACAACAATGTAATACCTACTCGTACAATATGAACCGCACAACACAAACACAATACAACTTACCTACACACACTTTACTAGTCTCACCACATAAATGTCTAGCAAACTATACACACTATAATAATCAAGAACATAAACCTTATAAACCTTCTTACCATGTAGCAATATACACTTATCTTACTAATTATAAACAGTTACCAATTATCTAAATGTCGGAAGTAAGCCCCGACGCTCCTCCCCTTTCAGATTACTTTCATTGAAAAATGACTAATAACATTAGAAATCTTATTGAAAATATTGACCAGTTCACCCTATCATTCTCTCATACGTGCACCCCAGAGTAGACACAATCTGTCATCAACCATCCTAACAACTACCTTAAACTTCTGTCACAAAATATACGTTCAATTAACTGTAACTTTTCAAACCTACAGATTCTCTTACAACGTACTCTGGGAAACAATAAAGCGAGTCACCTATACCAAAAAACCTAGTAATGCGTCTACACAACTATTAACCACCTCATCCTTACAAATAGAATGCTGTGACAAAGTTAACTCCTTTTTCGTCAGTGTCGGGAAAAACCTTGCTGATAATATCAGAACAACTGCCCTACAACGAACTGCAACTTCTTATACGGTACACAAAATTACACCCACCTCATCTTTCGTCCTATAACATACCGACGATGACGAAATCGTCCATAGGGAGTATATTTCAACTATATACTACCTATGGACCAACGCTGCTACTGGATGAGATGGTATATCGCTCTATATCCTAAAAAAATACTCCACCCTACTGGCACACATTATATGCCATATATTTAACCTTTGTTTCGACACTGCTGTCTTCCCTACTTCTTTGAAAAAGGCAATTATTTATCCAATTTTCAAGGGAGGGGATGGGACTTTACCAAATAATTACCGACCCATAGCAGTCCTAAGTGCGTTATCTAAGGTACTCGAACGTTTAATTAATAAGAGTTAATTACTTGGAATACTATAAGCTAATATCATCTCATCAATTCGGCTTTCGCAGAAACTTATCAATACCACGTGATTAGTTAGTTAACTAATCACGTGGTACAAAGTATTAAAAAAGTCCTAACCATATTCTAAGATCTCGCAAAAGCGTTCGACACGGTTCCCGTCTCTACTCTCTTATCAAGACTTGAAGGAGTGGGTGTCAGAGGTGTTCAATTGGATATGTTCAAGAGCTACCTAACAGACCGATCGCAATTTTTCAGTATAAATAATAACAATAGTAATGAACTTCCTATTTATTACGGTTTGTCCCAGGGAAGTATACCAGGGCCGACCCTTTTTCTAATCTTCATCATTGAGCTATGCGACCTTAATATCCAGAATGGTAACATAATATCATTCGCGGATGATACAGCGATAACTGTTGTGGCTGAAACGTGGACTCAACTAGAGCGCACTTCGCATTCAACACAGCACTAAACTGGCTCAATGATCACACACTTCCACTCAACACTTCCAAAACCCACTTCCTTACATGTTCAATTAGTGCAGCCTCTCAACCACGCATCCCAATAACCATAATAGCTCACTCTTGCAGTAATCAATCCCAAACTCCTTGCAACTGTCCATCACTAACCTCCGTAGACCAAATAAAATATCTGGCTGTGACTTTGGACAAAATTCTAAGCTTTAAGTCCCATATAAACATTCTCACAAGCAGGGTCAGGAAACTCATATTCATATTTAAAACACTTCAGAAAATTGCTAATAAAACTTATACGCAATGTCTATTTTGCCTTGTGCCAATCTATTGTCAGTTATTGCATTTCATGTTGGGGTGGCGCTGCTAAAACGATCTTAAAACCATTGGAAATAGCACATAGAGCAGTATTAAAAGTTGCTACCTTTCGCCCCATCATATTCCCTACTAATGAATTATACCGTAAATGGAATATTCTAAACGTAAGACAACAGTTTATCATGCAAGCAGTTCTCCTACAGCACCAAAGAACGCCATGTAGGACAATCGATAAACATAGAAAAGACTTAATTTGTACTGTCCCACGTGCACGTTCCACTTTCATTAAAAGATTCTTTTATTTCCTTGGCCCTTCTTAGTAAATTAATAGAAAGTAAAAAAGTAAAATAGAAAAGTTTTCTTGTTTTGTTGTTATTGGGATAACTAGAAACGAAATAGGAGTCTCATAATGTTTTATAATCCAGTATTGTGCTACATGTTACTGCTATCGGTATTTACTGAACTTCAGGAGGAACTCCCCAGCGACGCTAAGTTGAAGCCATGTAAGCGATAGCAATAAACTGTCATGTTTTATAATGCGGGCTCGTACACGATGTTATACTCGTACGAACACTGCACTCACCCACTCTCCTATGAGCTTGGTTTACGATCACATACACTATTTAATATTTCTCTACTCTCTACTGTAATCTACTGTTATGAGCCTTCGCTGAAACTAACTCCATTTGGTACCGATACAATTTTAACAGAATTTAGGAGAGGCGTAGTCTAGCGTAGTGACATATCTCGGGACCCTTGGGTCCCGGACCTTTGGAAGGCGTACGAGGGGCCGAAGCCAACTCGCAGAGGCCCGTTAGTCGTTTTCAATGAAATGAGGCACCAACCGACGATTATTCCTGTTTGCACTATGCAAGTGCACCCATTTTTGTTTTTTAACGTGGAGAAATGCTCATGCATTTACACTACCACGGGGACATAGTGCAGTTATGTGGGACTCTAACCCACTAAAACTCCACGATGTCCTCCTCTGCCGCTTACGGAGGGAACACGGGCACGCGTTAGCACTAATCCGTGAACCCGCCACGGCTGTCCGTCACCGGACCCTCCTCTGGGGAGTACTCCCCATCACTAGCGCACCAGAACACATAGCACGCCGTCACCACCCCAGGGACCAAACCAGCACATGGGCGCCAGACGACCCCGTGTCTGGGCACCCTTGATCCCAGTACAACGGGTCAGGTCATTGGCCAGTGCACCCAAGGACAACCCCGGTTGGTGTAGGACTATTGCAAGATATGGAAACAAAATATTGGGTTATGAGTTTGGGTGGCTAAAGTGAACTGGTTATCTAGGACTATGGAAAAACTATAGCCTCTGCCTGATCAATGTTCTATATAAATTACACAGATATAATGGCAAGGGATGACTTGCACACGCAATAATGGGACCCCGAAAACGGTCGCTAGCACATAGTGTCGTAGCGACAAGGGGGAAACATGTTCTGAGGTGCTTATGAGGAGTGGAGAGGTATTCCACGGCTATCATGACAATCCTGGAAGTACGGTCAAGATCCCTACCAGTATCTTACTGGAATACTTCCTTCCTCCGAGCACGTTTGCTTTTGCGAATCTCCACTCAAGCCGGCCGATAAAAGTAAGAAAGAGGTGGGAGCTCTGTTCCTCGTCATTGTTCACTCCAGCCGGCCAATAAAGGCAAGCCAGAGGTGAGGAACAAGACTTCTCCCGGGAGATAGGGTCCGTGGGGTCGCTACTGCCCAACAGTTCGCCACATGCTGCCCTGCGGGTTTCTGTATCTCTCTTGGTATGGCTCCTCACCCTAGACCTGGTCCGGCAAAGTAAACTCTTCCGGCACAAGCCTAGAGTTCAGAGCACGCAAGCCCCACCATGACGTCAACGTAGAGATACGGCGGTGGGGTTATTATTATTAATAATAACACTATGAGACGACGTCCTCATAATGTTTTGTTTACTTTAAATTCGAGGTGAAAGAATTTTTTTTCTTGCACCTCGAACAATTCAAACAGCAAAACAACTGCGAAAATATAAAAGTAAGATAAAAAACTACTATTTTCTCAAAGGCTCTGATTCCTTTAACAAACAATTCTTTGAATTTCCTTTCATCTTTATTCCTGGAAAGGAATTAAATACGAGAGCTACAACGTCTCAACACAATACGTAGATGCATTCATACACATATCATACATAGACTCACGCCTTGTTCCCACGGAGGTTGGCAAAAACTACAAAACGCCACCTGCTACATTACTTACATACTCTTTTGCTTCGTTTACGTTCAGACATCTGGTCATACGCACGTCGGTTGCGAGTGCTATGCACCAGACCTTTCTGAAGAACATCACCAATAAGGTCAGTGTCCTTCTAGGACGTCCCCTCCCGGCATTCCCACTCACATCTGCCTTGTAAGTAGCTTTTGTTATTCGCCTCTCATTCATCTTCGTGGAAGTCCCTGAACCGTCTCCAGACCCAAGTGGGTAAACGTACCTAACTCCAACTTGATAGAGCGGGGCTACTTGGACGGAACGGCAGTGGAGCTATGTCTAAAACTATGCCTATCCTGCTCTCCATGTACCTAAACATGCAGTCAAAGTGACCTTTGCTCTGTCACCGGTGACGCCGAGGAAGTGGTGAAGTTTTAGGCTTACAAGATCTAAAATACTGTCGTTCCAGCGACATGAAGAAGGAGATTCATCCTCTCAACATGACCAAACCATGCAAGTATACTCTAATACGTAGATATAGCCGCACTAGTCGTACACCTTAGTACAGCCTTGTCTACCTAGTACAGGGGGCCTAAAAAGGCCACTTTAAGCAATACCTCTAAAAGTTATTCATTTCCTGAATTCCCAGCAGATCATTAGCAATTCCTCTAATTTTCGTAAAATTTCATTTCATATTTGGTGTAAACATTGCCGCATGAAAAAAATAAAAACCGTAATTTTATCGGTAAATTTTTCATTACAGTTTTTATTAATCAAATTGGTTTTTTAATTTTTTATTTCTACAGTTTAAATGTTATTTCATTGTGATATGAATTGCACACAGATCATATTATGAATTATTGACAGTTTGTGACCATTTTACGATTTTTAATATGATTCATATTGTTATCCTATTATGATTCTGCCAAAGTGGCCTTTTTAGGCCCCCTGTACTCCAGCTTCGTAGAAACACACAGCTGCACTAACTAGCAGACGTCACGCAGATAGGTCAAGTTAGCCAGTGAGATATTGTACGGCAACCTTGTTACGTAAGTAAACGTTGTGTCTTGAGCTTCAAGAGTTTTTAAGTTATTATGATACCTACGGACTATCAAAGCTTTTGTAAAAAAATATAATGACTGAGTACAACAACATTGGTGACCATCGACCGGTCATTTTGGTCAAGATTTGAACAGAATCTTATGCCTGTGAAATAGGTCTTTAAAAATGCTAAAAAACAATTGTTTACATAAAAGGCTATTCATTATTAAAACCTAGGTTGCGACGTAGATACGACGTAGGTTATCTTATTTGCATTACATTACCTACCTATTTGTCGATCTTGTTCGTTATCTACTCGTGAAACTTCTGAAATAGATGAGGAAAATTGGGTTTTCCTGGTCTTTTAATCATTTATATTCATAAAAACGAAACGTTTTGCTAAAAGTGAATTTAATTTGTGTTGAGGAAAAAAAATTGTCGATAATATGAATAATAAAAAAAATACACGATTCGTTTTTAATCAGTTTTACTTGATGTTCATAAAAATCCACATAATTATATAAGAAACTTACCTACATACCAAGTAGGTCAGGTAACCTAATGTAAAATTAAAAAGTTCCACTACTATGCATCATTTATGATATAGAACTTATGTAGCAAAATAAAACAATAGCCACAACGGCGACTCAGTGAAAACCATGGAAAAAAATCCACGGAAAAGCTCAATTCTAGCTCCATAGTACAGCATTTACAGTAGCACAACAATTTAAAATAGTTCATAACGTAAAGTAAATAGAGCACACACGCGCACTCAATTTTTAATATACTTCATGTTGCATTCACGCTATTGGGTAGCGTAGGTCTGCGCTCCTTAAACCAAAATATACTAAGCAAATATTACATGGTTTTTTTAAATACATTTCATCCCTTGTTCACATTAGGACAGATTCGCTTTAAGACAGATTCGCTTTACGGCAGAAGTACAGTGAACTCGATACATCTATATCGAGTTCACTGTATTTATTAATAGATAAAATAATAAACAAGTAACAAAACTTCTATTTATTATTTATCTTGGGATACATACCTATTTATCTTCTATTCAGTCTGCACAAGTGTTCTACACATTCCGGAACTGAAATTTCGCTTCGCAGTGCATTAGTAACAATCATGTAAATTTTATGTTTCTCCGTTAACTTTAAAATACGCCATTTTCCTTTACAATAGGTTTCTACCCTTTTTTAATTTTTATCTTGATATTTAGCTTCATTTTTAATTAATTGTATGAACTGATACAATTCCAGTATCAAAGGAATGTTGTTTATAAACCGGCCTTCAACTGGGTAATTAGTTCTGAATACTTCTTTATAGCAACTAAATGTATCAGTGTAGTAATTAATCTCATCCCTTGCTTTGAGAAATAGTCTCTGAATGCTGAATATTCTTCAGAATGGTTCACTGATTCTTGAATAGCTAAGATACCTTCAGGGATCAAAATCGGTGGTAACAATGCCAATTGCATATACATTTGTGTAATACTGTCTCCACCATCGAATTTCTTCAGACCTAGATTTTGGCTTTTTTTTTAGAGCGTTTTCCAATAGTGGTAAAAGCAACCGGTAACTTCGGCATCTAAGGCTTTAACTGCTTGAATGACTGCTAACTCGTAATCACATCAGCTATACTACTCTATATTTACTGAAAAATGATCCCGCAATATAGTAAATAGTCTTTCGTAAGTAGCTTGTGTTTTTTTAGGTGAGAGTATATAAATTAAGTTTTGAGAGTATATTAATTAATATATTCTACGTGGAGACCATTTCAACACGACTGTACAATTTCTGCCGTAATGTTGAAAAAACATAATCTGGTTACCTATTAACAAATCGCGTCACATCAAGTCTTTTCTTCTTTGGACTCGCCCTTTCTTACGAATATACCGCGTACAGTTTTGACATCTACCCTTTCGGAGATACCAGACTTTTCCATCTGTAGTTTACTTGCGTAGACCTACTGTAAATGTCCAACTACGCCGCTGCACCGTGCACGGCGGGTCGCACGGGATTTGTCCCGGAGGCGAGGCGAACGCGAGCTCATCTGGCGCCGTCTCCGGCTACTAAATATTACGTACAATAATAATAAGCGTATAAAATATTACACGATCGCCTCATTGGCTGCCTCGCTTTTTATTTGGAGTATATTTATTATTTTTGTAGTGAGCACTAGCTTCACTTGAATCACTTGTGTAGGCATGAATTTCGGAAAAGGGAATTGTATGGCCACATGTTTCTGTCATTGACATGCCAGAAATAATTAATATAAAAAGAAATTGAATTGATCTTCTTGAATTTAGTGTTCTCTTTTCATAGTAATCTAGTTTTTTCACCACACTCAATTCTTACTTCCCTGACTGGTAGAATTGACGCACGGCGCGTTTGAGTGCTTAGCTGCTGCCCGGGGTTGATCCCCGGACGGCACAAATCATTTGTTATTTCGTCATGGTATAGATAACGTAACAAGATGAATTTACATAAGAACAACGTAACACAAGGAGAAAGTTCTTACAACGCTGGAAACAGTAAAACCAAAAGCATACAACTTCTGCTTATTTCTGTAAGATGCAGGATGCACCGGATAGCCGGGTAGCTCCGTGTGCGGCCCGGAAGCGAGGCTCATCTGCCGCAGAGAACTAAATTGTTAACTCGCAGCCTTTTAAAACACCCCAACTTTTGCCCGGCGGGAACTTGCCGCTATGTAGTGAGGGTGACCGTGGTGTCGTGGACAGAGACGGGATACATGATATACCTTAAAGGATTCTGCGAAACTATTCCTAACGGCTCCCGCCACAATCTACGCGCTTCTGGTGGAAACTCGACGAATGAGGTCGCATCGAAGCTTCTAAAACATTCTAGAAGCTTCCTTTACAAATATACGAACCGATGCGCCTTCTTTTTGACATTTGACGCACCGAAAAGTATTCACTGTTATACAATTTACGAAACTTTATGTTCACCCCGAACCCTACTGTTTTGATATATATATATATATTTATGTTACTGGAAATAAAGCAATAGCGCGTATGTGTGTACGTTAAAATACTCTATTTTACTCTCTATTGTGTTACTCTATAACCACTGTATAACTTGGCATAGGTAATATAAAGCAGAAGGGGATACAGCTTAAGGCATAGAACATAGGACTCAGCCATCCGCGGGTGAAACAGGCTCTCGAGGTGACTGTACAAAATGTACTAAAGCGTTGCAGGAAGATATTTGCAATGCATTGCAATGCGGCGCGGCCTGCACAAACGTGCGAGCTTGATCTGTTAAAAAAATCTAGTAATTTGCTATCTTCTATACTATACTTATAATAAAGCTGAAGAGTGTGATTGTGGCTAAATATTATTGATCGATGAACCGCACGGGCCGATCGATCAGCTACGCTTGCCGCGGTTGGTCCGAGAATGGGTGGCCTTCTTCACATACAAAGACCCGTCCGTACCTCGGAAAGCACGTTAAGCCGGTCCTAGCCGTCTAGAAAGCTAGTTTATTGATAAAATAGAGTTAACATTATTCATTCCTTTTTTTACATTGACATCGTACAGTTTTGTGAAAATCGTCAATAGAAAACTACCAATCCAGTAAAATAAACAAAAGGATTAAAAAATGCATAGTTTCCTCGAATGAAAGTTAACAAAACATCATAGTCACTACAAACCAAATTGATAACGTTTTAGAAGGCACTTTTTCACTTCTGTAGGTACCTTAATTGCATAACACACAATCAATCATAATTTGAATAATTTTGAAAGATATTGCTACGTTAAATAACGCAATGAATGTTGTTGAACTGACAAAATTAAAGCCATTGCAACTGTTAGTGTATTACGCCATTACCCCTGTGGTTAACGCTAAATAAAAGCAATATTCACTTCCATTGTAATAAATGAATTATTTAAAACCAATCAATTTTATCACACAATTATCTGACCATTGTGAACTTACGATTGTTTGTTTTTGTACGGACTGTCTGTTATTCAACGTCATTGTTTTAACGCTGAACAAATATTGCAGATGTTAATATTAATTATGCCGTAATTAAAATAAAGTATATTGCTTTTATCGTAAAATCTGGCATTTTGTTTGAGTCCTGGGTTTGATCCCCGGGTCAGGCAGGGTTATTGGATATTTCCAGGAGTCTGGATTTGTGCCGGGAAAAAAAACCAAAATAAATAATGAAAACATTGCAAAAGCCAATTATTTTAAAATAAAGTCGCGTTTCTTGTCGGTTCTTCTAAAAAACGACCAACTGGAACCGTGCACCTAGCTTCTGACGTTTCATAAGTGCCCATGTACATAGGTTAATGTGAAATAAAATATTTCGATTTTGAATTTCGTCCTTAGTCACCAAATGATTGTCACCGGCGCTTGAAACTTGTTACAAAGTTACAGTAACCGAAGTACGAACTATGTATCTAATTAATAGAATGCGCACTCTAAGTGAATTGTTGATTTATTGCTTGAACTCAGTGTTCAAACTCAAAATGTAAATAACTTGGAAAGGCGGTTTTGATTGTGTGGGGAAATGGCCTAACACGAACGCGTGGAGTACACACGGCGACATGTCAAGCTATATATTTTCAGTATAAGCTGACTTCTCATTATACGAAAAGCTTGTAGTGTGAGGTCAGCTAAAACTGGAAATGTATAGCTTGATATGTCGTTGTGTGTACCTAAACTTAACTTAAATTCGAACGACTTGAAAATTGAAAATACTCGTTTCACACATAATAAGACAAGACTTCATTCACACATTTCATGCGCACATTTTTGCACAAATATAAACTCTCTGCCCACACACAATATTTCTCTCTCCGATCATTCGTTTAGAATTGTCCTGCTGGAACAACGTTACTCCAGCAGGAATCGTTTTTTTCCGTTTTTTTTTACAAAACGACAGAGCGCACAATTTGTTTATGTGGCGCACATTCACAGCAGATTACGCACTAATTATACGTTCCACTCATATCTCTCTACGAGCCACTTTTCTACTGGAGTAACGTTCACCTAGCTATCCGGTCATACACATTGCGCGATTCGTGATGTTGTGCAACATAATAGATCGTCTAGGCTGAAATAGCTCTTTCCCTCTCTCTCTCTCTTACTACTATGCAGACTGGAGTGCAGATTCAAGATGCACCCTGCACGTAAAATAAATATCTCCCCTCACTAACCGTCATCATCATACTCTTGCCACTATCCCAATCCATTTGGGGTCGGCGCAACATATATTTTCCTTCTATACTTCTGCATAGAAGACGCTTAAGCTTTTGTCCATAGAAAACAACGATTTTGTATGGAATGCATCCGTTCAGCTTTACGGATGCGTACGCATTTCAAAAGATGAACAGAGCTGAATAAGTGTGGTTAGTCCCTTAGTCGTCATCTTGGTAGTCACCCCCTTACTAGCCAAAAAACACCCCAGCCTTTTGAGGCATTTTTTTCGCTTTACTACCACGTACCCAAAAAATTTCAAGCTATCGCATATCCAGTTTAGCAAACTAAATTTATAAATGCAAAATAAATCAACATTAAAATTACGAACACAAAAGTCCTATTATAAGACAAGTAATTCCAAAGCTATTTATTTCTCAGATTACATATAATTGAAGTGTATTGTCTGCTCCACAAAGGCCCACTTTCAAACTTGTACAGTAATCGTTTTATTCGTGAACACTTGGTGAAGTGCGCACAATGGACGTGCCCTTTTCAGCCTGTAAAAGAATCCGCGCCGCGGTTATTATCTGTGAACGAAGTTTGGAAAGTGTGAGAGACGTCCCGGTTGAATAGGTGTAGTTTTATTATTCCATACTCATCATATCAGACTCGAAGGTGGAACGGACTTGTGTACAGTACAATCAACACTATTCTAAATTTTAAAATAATTATCACGTAAAAAATTAAGTTAGATTACAATTGCTTATATAGTATTATATTATGCTAGATTTTAGTTATTAACGGATTAAAAATAAATATCCGTACCTAACTACTTTCCTACTTCAGTATACTTGAATTACATAATAACACATATATGTATATGTATGTAAACATTTGTAGGTAAGCGTGCCTCATCAGATTAAATTGTAAAAGATAATATCTATCAATTGGTCGATAAGTCTCTCTGTCTTTACAGACATGGAGAACATTAGGTATGGCTAGGTAGGAGGGAAGTTATTCACTTACACACGTTGAAGATACTATGCTATCTTATAATCTTGTTTATTATGTGAATCAATATACTTCGCTACGGTTCACTTAATAGCGAAGTATATTGTTTTTTTTTTATAGTATCTATAAAACTTTGATTGGCATTTTTTGTTACGGCCGCGGCGAACGAAAAAAATTCACAATTTTACTTGTCCCTGCCATACAAACGAAAAGATTGAGGAAAAGAAATTTTTCATTAAAAATGAGCAATTTTTTTAGTCAGCACCCGTCCGCGATAAAACTCCGTACGTACTGTGAAATTTTTCCGGAACTTATCCGGGACAGTTTCGACCCCAGGACCCGGTCCCCTTAAAAGTGTTTCACAGGATGGGAACACCGCCCCCGGACGTGTTTAGAGCGCTTTTAAACTTAGAAATTTCCCCTTTTTGAAGTTGTGCTAACGTCCTGCTTCTAGCTATAGGAAATCAAGCGATCCTGTTATTGATTTTCACGACTAAAAGATAATTCTAAGACAATTGCGACAAACTTCTTTCTTTAATAATGCGATCCCTTATAGTTAACCTAGGATTATTTCCTACCAACTATTCGTCTACCTATCCGCTGAAGACAGATACATAATTAGGAAGACAATTAAAGCAAGGTTTAGACGAAGCCAGTAACGCTGGATCCAGTCCTCAGACAAGCTTGCGCTGGCCTGGCCCGTGTTGTTCAGATGAAGCGCATGGATTAATATGATTCCTGGATTATACTTGTGGTGTGAACACGTTTTGTGTTTAAAAAAATTAACGGTGGTCATTGGATTAAAAAATAAGCGCCGGCGGCGCTCTGTTCCCGCCATACGAGGCCAATAACAAGCCAGCGCTGGCTGCCAGTTACACTGGCTTCGTCTAAACATAACTTAAGAGACAAAGGTTTTGCCAATAACTGAATGTTAGAACCAATTTTTACCCCTGACTAAGGAAAATGGTAACGTTTCTAACGAACGAAGTTGCGGGAAACAGCTAAAGTTAATAAAATAAAATAAAGAAACAGATACATCTCAAGAGACTCTCAGTGGGTGGCCGGATCAAGGATTTGATGAAGAAAGCGGTACTGCTCGATACGGCACGCACTGACGGCAGTAGAGCCTTGGAATGTGAAACATAAGGAAATTGATCTACGTAATTTTTTAAGAAAAAATTGTTAAGTTAATAGTAATATTGAATAAACATTCTATCCATCATCAAAAACTACCACAAAAATAACAATAACCAAATGATCGTCTCCTAGCTACAAATAACAGCACTGTCAGTCTCAGCAAAAATCTTATCCTTAGCTTTGAATAAAAAGCTTCTTACGGAACTTTCCGTAACTTTCTTTAAATATTTCGCTGTCTCTCTACAACAAGAGGACGCAATCATTAACTCCGAATAATGTTAAGCAGAGAGGAAAAGTTGTTAAACGCCTGCACAAACACAATAGCAACAAGTTTTACCCCGGCGCTCTGTCAGCCATTGTCAGCAGGCGTCCGTCTCGTGCCATTGCATAACTTAATGCACCCCATAAAGTTCTTTGATTTCACGGCCATTTGTTTTTATAACTTTTACAATAATCATGTTGACTTCTTTAAACCTGAATAGAATATATGCCTAGTCGCCGCCAATAAACATTGTAACCAAGATGTCAAAAAATTAACACAGAAAAAAAAATGAAATTAATTTTGCAAACAGTTTATCATTTAATCAAAGTGTTTATCTAACAAAAGTACAATGTTATTTAAAGTTTTTTTGTTAGTTATTGTGAATATTTGCGACATCATTGGCGAGGAAGATGATAAGCCTATTGGCGCCACGAAGGAGATGGACTACACTGTGTTGGCGGGTGAAGCAGAGATGCATAAAAGTGACATATTGGACTTTTTGAATCAGTCTCATGTGAGGGAACAATATAAAAAATTATATAACTGCCTGTTGTCGAAGTTAATCGAAGGTAAGCAAACATATTATTGATTGTGCCTTCAATACGCGATACGGTTACTTAAAGATTCGAAGAAACAAATTAAAAGTTACGAACATTCGTTTGAGAACCGATCACGATGTCAGTAATGTTTAATTTAACTTTTAGTATTTGTTAGGAGTTCCTTTCTCGTATTTTAGGCTTTCTTATCTCTTTGCTAACAATAACAAGCGGGATATTGGATTTCAAAATAACTTGGTTTTAGAAATGTGTTTTGCTTTATTTGCCTGATTGAATCTAGTAGATGTAGATGACATGCGAGCTCTTTACGAGGTCTATAACCTTTATATATATATATATATATATATATTTTTTATATAAACATCAGAAGAAGAATATTAGGACTGTTTTTATTCATATCATATTATACACCAACAAAATCTCTAACACACGTCATTGAAAACGTTGTAACGTAAGTGAGGCACCTTTATAAACTTAGAGCCGATAGCTGCAATGGCCCAGGGTGGTCACACTTCGTTTGCTGCAAGACACCGGGACCCGTTAATGACACAAATAATTTGAGCAAAGCTAGGTACAGAAGCAAATTTATTATTTATCTTAATTTAAGCAGACTTAAAGAATGCCACCTATCACACGGATAGTAAACAATCATTGCTTTGTTTCAGATGACAGTCACTCAAAATCAGAAAGAAGAGGTAACATTTCTGTACCTACATATACTGTTATGATAATAATCTACTACTTCACATCATCATGATGATCATGGTGCACCTTATCATGTGACCTGACCTTGCCTTATCGAAAGATAAGCTACTACATCAATCTTTAATGACGAACCTTCGCCCAATCGGTTTGTCCGGATGCGTTCACGTATACATTTGATTTGTGAAGATTTCTAATTTAGCCATCTATATTCTTGGTTATTGATTTTATTACTTAGTCGCTTCAAGACTTAGATAATTGCTCCTCTTGAGGCCGTAACAAGCACACACAGTACGGAATACGGTCAGATGGATCTGAAGACAGAAATGAGGAATTGAGCAGCCTCCAGCAAAAGGTTCCACTTATTGGCTATACGAACACTGTCTATGTATGTTTGCCTTTACAGAAACTAAAGAGTAAGTCTATTCTAGCTGCAACGCCAGAACTGATTCTGCCCAGCTCAACGCGCCGCATCGTGTCTGGACGCAACACCTCCATCGCGGCAGTCCCCTGGCAAGTCTCTCTGAGGGAGAAGACGTACCCCATCTGTGGTGGTTCAGTAGTCACCGACGTATGGCTGCTGACGGCTGCTCACTGCCTGTTGAGGTATTTTTAAATCCGATGAATGTCCGGTACTTTTTCTTTTATGATTGAATGCAAAAGTAGGAACCCCTACTTTGCAGAAGCTTTGTATAGTCTCTGATGAGTAAATCTGCAGACAATTTTTTTATTTTTTTTAAACTTTGCCCCGCAATAGGAATTACTCCTGTATCGTGTATCGTCAAACATTTAAACTCACATACACAAACAGCCAGACCCGGAACAACTACCTGTAGACAAATATGGCTGTTGTTATTAATGAACCGAAATTAAAATACCAACTGGCAATTTTAAAAATACTAAGCACAGTAAGCACTACTTCAGCTTCGTTTACACTCAAGGTACATTTAACATTCGACAGGATTAATGACAATTTCCTATTATGAAATAGTTACTAAGTAGGGTCAAGTAAACTATGCATTATCCATGAGATTGAACCTAGATTTTAATGTTCTTCATGCGTTCTGAAACCTTTACAAAATGCTGCTTGAAATGTTGATTTGCCATTGTATTGAAAAGTGATAACGCCTACTTTATTTTTCACTCATTGCAAACGGAGAATGAAAACACCGCAATTTCGTTACGCACATTTTCAAAGTAAAATTGCAAAACTAAACACGTTAACTGCAGAATGAATATACCATCAAGCATACACCTCGAACCCGAAACTTAAACACACAAGAGGGAATAAAACCAAAAACAATAAACAGTCAACAAAAACCAGCCAACTAGAGACGCGTGAACTACTCGAAATAAATTCAGGCAGTACCGCGCAGTTTTTATGACCCGCCCCTAGCGAATTGCGTTCCTTTCGCCAATTTCAATTTATACCCTAGCGGGGCTGCGGGGCTGAGTTTTTTCCGATGCAAAATAGCAATCGCCAGAGGCCATGGAACAAAGCAGCCACAGTTACTGAGGTAGTAGGTCTCCGGAGACTTTACGATTGCTCCGGAGAAATTTATTGTCACCCACTTGGAAAGCGATACGTTGCCGGCAAAATGTTGGGACGTGTTCCAGTTCAATATGCTTCGTATGAGGATTGAGATGGTTGTTTCTTGTTATGTCTTTTGCGTAATGGTTTTATTGGTGATGCTATTATTTACATGGAGAAACATGTTTTGTTGATAAATTTTCAGGATTATTGCAATAAGTCGTTATAATTTTGGCTTTGAATGATTGAATCTTTTCTTTTAAGCCCAAACACAATATTTAAGTCTGTTCTTCACGACCTTAACTTTGTCTATAATTATTTTAGTCAATTCTTATTTTTGCCTACTTACTTTTTCTCGATATCTTAATGACCTACTCAGTGCTAATCCAATAAATGCGCCTTTCAATTCAATAAATCATCATCGGATTTCATCATTCTAATATTCTCAATTATCTAAATTCACGTTCATTGATAACAAAAAAAAAACAAAAAACAGTTCCAATTCCTATTTAGTTCAATATTTCTGTGTTTTCACAATAAGTCGTGCCTAATTACAAATTAAACGGCCACGTGAACGGTTTCAATTACATTTTTATCGAAGGTCGCCTTTTTACGACAACAGATGTTTTCGCAACACTTTGTTCTCGATCGGTGTCGATTATTGCGACAAATATTATAATATTTGCATTGTTATGGGGGGTGACGTCATAGCTAGATCACGCTTTGTTCAAGACCTGTAACGTTCTGAATGGTGCCTTTATCTGATTTATTGTTCCGTTATGGAATGGAGTCGTAATCGTTTTTCCTAATATTGGGTAGACAGCTTGCTTCTGTTTTTATTCCCCTTTTGATCTGACTACTCCAAAAGGAGAGCATTTTTTTTAGTACGCAGTCGAATTGCTTGTGAAATGCCTCCCCTCATAGTACTCCAAAGCCAAGTAACCGTTACGCTATCCCGGGTATGTGGGTCTTTGTGGGTTTACACACCTCTGCTTAACCTTTTTGGGGAAAATAGGCATGATGTCTATGTTATTATGTTCTAGTAGTTGGTTCTTGGTCTGGCGAAAAACCGTAGGCTCATGAAACTGTTCACATTTTCACTAAGGTGTATTAACAACATAATATCAAAAACCTTTCACATAGCTGATCATTTCCAAATCGGTAACAAAATAAAGTATTTAGTATTACGAAAAAACTACCTTTATTCTACAACCTCTTGATAACTTTGTACATCATTAGAGCTCGAGCGAGTGAGCTGAGCGTCCGCCTGGGCTCATCATGGAAGACTCACGGAGGAGAGATGTACGACGTCAAGGAGTGTTACGTCCACCCACGTTACGTCAGCAAGACTAAGACAAATGACGTGGGGCTGGTGCGACTATACTCGCCTCTGCGGTTCTCTGCCAGGGTGCTACCCATCAGGCTCGTGGCGAGAGAGGCAAGGCTGCCTGCGAATGAGCCCGCTATTGTCAGCGGGTGGGGCAAGCTTAAGGTACGGATTTTTAGATATAGCCACAAAATGGTTTCTACCACATTTTTTCGCAAGGTGGAGGTAGAAGGTAGTGATAATCCGCTGGATATAAGACGAACAGGATAGGTCGATTTAGCGTCGCTTGGGGAAAGCATGTGTCCAGCAGTGGATGTCGTTCAGCTGAAATGATAATTATGAAACCACAATATCAGTCACGTAAAATGTACCAACTTTTGTTTCTCCATGCAAGCCAGTTCGCTTAAAACCTGAAGTATTACCAGCACTTTCACCTAGAAGATAAACCGATCTTAGAGACCTTGATTGACATCACCATAATACTAATTTCCTATACCTTCCCCTAAGCCCTCTAACACGCCTTGCTGCTTCTAGGAAGGTGGACCTAGCGCTACATATCTGCAGTCTTCAACCATCAAGACCATTGCCATGAAGCTGTGCCGTCGCTCTGGGCTGGACAGGAAGGCCATTGACCCTGCCTCCATGTTCTGTGCTGGCTCCTTCAGCCAGGCGTCTCCTGATGCTTGTCAGGTAATGACATCTATTTCCGTAGTTAAGCGAGCAGTCTGGTGGTTGTGTGTGTGTGGTAACTAAAATTTGTATACCAGTTAATGGTAAACATGAAGGACTATTCTTAAATGTATGAACATCCAAAGGACAATAAATTACTTGTAGTTCACCTCGAAAAATCAAGTTACCGTGAGCACAACGCAGTGACAACACATAGGCGCATTACGAACATTTCAGAATACCAAGGACTCTTTAACGAATTTTCAACTGTTATTAACTTAACCAATGATTTACATGTTACTGTTAGCCTGCATCATCCCACTGCTGGGCAAAGGCCTCTCCCCATGATTTCCAGTACTTTCAATCCAGGGCTAAAATAGACCACTGGTTGTTTATTTTGTCCAGCCCGTCCCGCCATCTTCCTATGATTTACCTAAATAATATTATTTTTAACTAACTACAAGAAGAAAGAGGTTTTCAATTCGTCTGTACGTATTAATGATCTCCCGTAAAAATAATGGCAAATACATCGTTACTGATTTTGTCACAGCGAGGAGTTTTGTGTCCCAGCAGTACGAACGATACAGGCTGATTATTTCATATTGCTAATTAACTTTCTAGATTTTATTTTAGCCATAGTCGCGTTTACATTTAATTACAGGCAGTTTCACGACACTATCTCCTCAATTTCAGGGTGACAGTGGCGGCCCCATCGTGTACGAAGGCGTCCTAATCGGTGTGGTGTCCTGGGGCCTGGGTTGCGCCCGAGGCAACTTCCCCGGGGTTTACACGCGCCTCTCATATCCACTCATCTACGACTGGGTGCACAACCACATCACCAAGAAGACGGATAACAACACTGCTTTATAAATAAAACAAAAATAAATACATTTAAAAATATATTTTTGGCGGGACGAACTTGACTTTTTCATAAGGATTGGCCAAAAACAGCAGAAGATAATATGGATTTAGTAGAAGGAAGGAAGGCCTTTGTCCTGCAGTGGGACACAAATGGCTGATAATAATAATAGTACAGACGACAGCACATCAAGCTACTACAATCTGTCAAATTTCTTTAATAGATTTTCAACCTTATCGCTAAAGTATTAGGTTCAAGGTTGATTGGGAAAATTTGACAGTTTCGGGTAGATTGTCCTGCTGGCGTCTGTACATTGCACGGTGTCTAGCAGTAGTTAAAGTTTTGTGTAGGAGCCCATCCGAAGAAGTACTACCACACTATCACTGTAAAGGTGACCTCGTAATAGCTTTACCACTCTAAGGTTAATTGTCACATGTACGTCATAAAATTTCAAGGTTTTGCTTTCCGATCAATGTGACTTATAGATAGATTCATCCTTAGTAAATTTTCAGTGCCAATTTCACCAATTTGCTGTCAAGTGTCATTGTTGTAGAATATTTACACAGACAGCTCTTGGACGCGCTTGTAGTCGATGTGCTGATTGCGGATTATTGGTCTTGTTCCTCTTCGTGTCGCTGGCACGACAGTTATTCAAATGTTGTTGTCACAAAAATTCGCCACTTCCACGGTGCTATCAGTGGCAGCGCAGATGTCACTTTTGCTTCATTTGTTGGGACACGGAGGGCAGGATAGGAGGTGGAGCATAGTTTGTGGAGCTGAGTTTCATTGTTGAAATCTGCCCTCAATCATACTCCTACTATACCTATATAGGTAATATTATAAACGTGAAAGTTTTTATGGATGGATGGATGTTTGTTACTCTTTAACGCAAAAACTACTAAACGGATTTGGATGAAATTTGGCACATTTATGGTTTATAACCAGGATTAACATATAGGATACTTTTTATCCCGATATTCTAACGGGATCGAAACTTACGCGGGTGAAGCCGCGGGGCGCAGCTAGTTTACTAATAAATTTCAATTTACAAAAGTGGTAAAGCAATGACGAGGTTGACCATACGTTTTATTTCTGCCGCTAAGAAGCATTGCTGGGACCAGGCCCGGGTCGACGGCGCGTTGTGTTCCACGCGCGCTTCAAAGAGATGTCAGCACTAACTGACGGGGTCCGCTAGGGCCGATGCCTACCAGAGCCGCGGGTTGTTCGAAAGAGATACCGTGGCTCCTGGCATAGGCAACTGAAGGAACACGGGTGGGTTGTAGTCAGTAAAAGTCTGACACGTCTTCTCGCTCCGCCCAGAGCGAAGAAGTCATTTGATGATAACCCAACCAAAGAAAAAAAGGGTATGTGGGCCCGTACCGGTGCAATTACAATTACAGACACATGAGATATTTCTGATGCCCAAAGACAGCTGGCGTAATGGCCAATACTCGCCACCAAGATATTATGGTACACATGGTAATCCATGTGTACCATAATATCTTGGTTGCGAGTTAATAATACTTTGCAGTATACGTCAAGAAATTTTCCTACCTTGGAGGCTTTATTAGAATAGAATAAAATAGAAAACTTTTATTTCAGACAGGAACCATAGGGTTTTTTTTTTTTCTTTTTGAGGATGGGAAATCATCAAATGACCCCTCCCGCTGTAAGTGGAGCAGAAGGGAGTGTCAGACTCTTACTGACTAAAACCCACCCGTGTTCCTTCCTTAGCCCTTTATGTACCAGGGCAGCGGTAACCCTTTCGGACGATCCCATAGGGTTAGTAACAATTTTACTTAACTTCTAGTATTAGTAGGTTACAGACACACATGTACGTACAATTAAAACTCAGCGTAGAGCTGCTTCCACCTCCGCCATCGGGGAATCCCACCGTTCTGCGAATAAAAAAGGGTCGACAGTAAAAATGCAATGATTTCGAGAATTGTTTATTGAAAATTCGTTTCCACGTATTTTTCCTGATTTTAAAATAATTAAAGGCTTTACAAAATATATATACCGCGTTCACATAATTATATTATCGCTCGAGTTTTGTTTTATTTGATTACCAAAACTAAAGCTAACATTTTAAATAAATTAACAAATTCGTTAAAATTAGGATCATTTTAGGTTGTTACCTAAAATGATCCTTTAAATCTTTCCTTGAAATCCTTTTAAAGATTTAAATCAATTAACATTATGACATCAATTTTGGTATCTAAAAATTTTAGGTAATTTAAAACAATTAAGATTTAAAAGTTTATGGCCTATTATGTCCGCCTCTGTACATTTATGTGCTAGAAATATTAAATAAATAAATAAAGTTTCAACAAGAGCTAAACAAGTGTATAAAGATGTATCTATTCTAATACAGCACTACGAAATAATAATACTAATTACTAACTAAATTCAGTGGTTTATGATTTATGACTTACTATCAATAGCACACATCACAGGTCGCTAAAATGATGCTCATGCTAAACTAAACAATAAAAAAGGTAACAATTCTCACTTCCACCCTTGATTCCGCGTTATCGGCCGCCGTTGCTGGCCCTAGAGAGAAGCAGTTCGTCCAATTAAAACCATTGTGAGTTCATTCTTAACTATTTTCAATGTTTCTAACATCAACAAAACAACAGTATATTTTCCTATACGTCGCAGATGAGGATTAAGATCCTTTTGCTACAACGCCATCTGTGACCCAAAAGTGGATCAACTTCTTCGTTGCACGCCATCTATGAACTATAAGTGGAGAAACTTCATTGTACGCCACTGAAATGAACAAGAATACTAATAGAGTCACTGTTTGAATAGATTCGGTGTGACGCAGTTCCGTCATAACACTGGTAAGGAGTGCCGGACATGTATGAATTGTCTACGAACGGGCTTTTAGAAGATCGACCGAAACTGCCAGTTCACTCGTCAGTTTGTTAATTTAATATTGTGACATGATTGTGAAAAGTTAATTCAAATAAAACTAATATAATTGAATACCATCTTTTGCTTGGCCACATTTAAAAAAGAACATGATTCTCAAAACTAGGCGAATATAAGAGTTGGCAGCATAAAATCTCTCAATTCGAGGCACCAAAAAGTATAGCTTAAGTTTTATTAACAATCTACATTCTAGTTAAATAACAATATACAAAAGTTGTGCTTTATTACTCCGTGCTTAGGCAACTATGACATTTACCACTATGTGTAAATAAGTTAGTGGACCACTTAGCAAAATTTTCTTCACTGCAGAGCAAAGGCCCGTTCCTAAACAGGGCTCTTACGAGTAGTGAGACAACCAATCATTTTCTAAATTAATTATTTATTGCCAACAAAAAATATTGGGTATTTGTCTAACAGTAACAAAAACACGTCATCATCATCATACGACCTACAAATTAAATGACTTATTGTTCAATGTAGTGCCTCATTCCCTACAAAATAGTCACAACGTCGTCGATATAGATATAGACTCAATTAGAATTAAATTCTACCTTTTTAAGTATTTTTTTTTAATCTTTCGCAAAGTTAGGAGTGATGTGTTCAGAAGTGACGAAAAGGAATGCTAATGAAATTTAGAACTACAAGCCGCGTTAAGTGGAATAGACTTATAATTTCTTTCGAAAAACATACTAATTTGTTTTCAGCAGTTTGTGCCTGCAGCAAAAATCTAGAAGCAATTACCGGCGTCACATGTTTACATTACAGCAACGTGCACAAACACCATTTTGTTACTCAACTCGAGGCGTTAAGGTGTCACGGCGTCTAATCGCGACACTATCAAGCTGTTTACAGCCGGAGTCTAAGACGGAACTTAACATCTGAATTCCGTTATAATCATCTAAATCATAAGCTGACAAAAACAGACTGTAGTAATTCCGATTATAAATTTAGAGAGAATTTCCGGCTGTATAAGACCATCGTGACAGAATAAGTGGTTTATCCAGCAAACAAATATTGCAAAGTACTTAACTACATACTGTTATATTAGATTTTCTCTTCAAATAAACAATCCAGTTGTTTACCTGGATAACTTTTAGATTAGTTATTTCTTTGCCGAATACAACACAATTTTTGGAATAGATCTACATAAATATAAATTAATTACAACAGAATGTACAACAGTAATAGATACCTATTATACTATAACTATTGTGATACAAATATATACAAAGATACTATAGATATAATTATTTGTATATTGTAAATTATATACAGATTAATAATACAAAAGTTTCTTACTATCATGATTTCACGTACTTCTGTGTATCGACATATAGGAACGTGTAACTAAAAAGTTTAAGCTTAAGTACTATAAGTATACATATATCATAAGTGTTATGCTACAGACAGACTGATCGAATTTTACAAAATCATGTAGAAACACGACACTTTACAAAATCACTCGAACTTTAGTACCAGAAGTTGGAAAACTTCATTCCAAACACACAACACTTTACAACACTGAACATCCTTTCAACATTCACATCTTCTGGTTTTCAGAAAATCCCAACATTAAACAGACACAAGCCTACACAACAGTCAAAATTCATCCCTTCTTCTCTTACGTCAGAAGAGCCAAGAAGACGCTATAACTGTAAAGAATCCGAGGCCGGCGGAGAAAGCACGGCCTCGCGATGCCTAGGTTTTCTTCCCTGGCTGAGGTCTTTTAAGCAAATGCAAGGGATCTTTCCTGTACCTCGCGAAAAGTTCCCTCTTGAATGTTTCGAAATGTTTCCTGTTCTTTTCGTTCTGTTTCTCCCGCCAGAGGGGACGGTTTCTTCTGGCTTGCAGCCCCCAATGGATGGTGAAGATTGGGGACAGCACCTTGAATTGGTACCCGATTAAGAACATCTCGTATACCTGGAAGTGAAATGCGATGGTTTAGAATTTACTTTGTCAAGTTCTGAGAATGCCATGGATGTAGCGTTTGAGAGGCTGCCTTTTTGAACATACTTATTATTCGAAGATACCAGTATCATCTAGAGGTATATGCTCTCATAGAGCATTGTCATGCATGAACTCTAAAACCTACAAATAAAGATTAAAAAAAAAAAACTCTTAAACCAATCTTTGACTTCATAAAAAAAATTGGTATATTTACTACTTGTTGTAAGTAAAGCAACAATCAATACGTCCGAAATACAAATTACAAAGAAAACGACATTATTTATAAAACTTTATTTTAAAACTGTCTTTTACAAAAAATAAATAAAACACAACACTTATACAGTCTAGGCAGAGCTTAAGATCGCTTAAAACCGTAGCACGCACAACTTAGACCACTTAAGCTAAATGGACACACAATTCATTTATTTCGAAGAGGAAATTATACCAATATGCCGATAATAAAAAAGAATAAGGCAATGAAAACTTGGAACAAGAACAAAAAGCCTCGATGCTACAAGTACACTAACTTAATCGAGGGTACAAAATTACAAAAACAATATTTCCTAGTAATCGAAAAGCTGGCTCCAAGCCAGGATAACGCAAACCCTAAGTAACCAGGATAACTTAAGCTCTGCTGGATTCTACATACATTTATCTATCACAGTGTCTCTGAATTTTAAATCTAAATGGTTCAGGATAGGGTTGAACTTGGGTTAAACTCCGGTGTTGTCTGTGATCCAATTTCTGAGTGAGGCTATGTTCGTGAAGACGGTCGGTGATAGCGGTAATGCGCATCCTCTGGCGAACGATACGACGCCAAATGCTGTGTTGCGGAACACCGCAGGTCCTCCGGAGTCGCCCTGAAATGGTTATAGATAAGTGAGTTCGATGATTTTCTTTAATGTTATATATCTTTCTTTGATTGCTTCCGATATACGTGTGCGAAAAACCTCCGTAACACCAACAACGAAACATTTTATCGCAATACAAAAGCTTTGCTGTAAAGGGCTCCTACTAAACTATAAAAGGCTTGTCAATTTTATAAATCTGTTCAAAATCGATTTAGCACATGTCAACATTTCCTGTCCTATTTTACCACTCACCTGACAAGACGACACTCCTCCGATGAGGAAGTGACCCCCACAGAACATGTGGTTGGTCAGCGAGTCGCCGTACGACAGGCGACAGAGCCAGTGCGGTACTACCGGCACGTTTGCCTCCATCATGATGCGGGGGATTCGACGCCCACCTACCTGTAGGGCAGACAAGCGTAAAAAAAACTTTATGTCAAGGCGAAGACGGGGTGGTACCGAAAGAACATGCCTACATTGGAACTTCGAAAAAAGATGTGTGCAAAAGGGTGAAGCCCTGCAAAGATAGACAACGTTGACAAAGATAATCCAGAATTAAACCCATCAAAACAATTATTGTCTTTTGTTAAAAAAAAATCCTATTTGGTCCAAAGATCCGCGAGTTGTTTTACGCAAACTTTTGTGAGAAATCAGATCATAAACCACTACATAGGATTCATTTGACGTTCAAATTATAAGTTTACAGTTCTCATACTCACAGCAGTAAGACCCCATCCAGTGACAGTAAGCCTTACAAGTGGTACCGCTTGTCCCCGTTGCGGCAGTCTAATAGCCCGTATGTTGTCATTGAAGTTAAGTGGCCGGAGCAGCCTCAACGCGGCTATATCATTGTCGAACTGTGGCCGTCCGTACTGAGGGTGTACGGTCACGTTGGAGACTCTCACTATCCTGCCGCCGGAGTCACGACGGGTACTGCCCACACGCAGTCGGATAGAGCGGGGTGTGGTGCTAAAATAAGGCAGATAAATAATTACTCAAAATGTAAATTTACATGTAATTGCTACAGTTACCCTACCATTACCAGTTACCCTATTATTTCAGCACTAAATGCTAGAAATAGACGAGAGTGATTGGGGGTGACATTTAATACATTTTATTATAAAAATTGTTTAACTTGGGCCTGCCAAGCATATACCTATTACATAATAGAACCCCTACGTATCATTGGATAGGCTAAGTATGGTAAAACATGTTTGCATATTATTGGCAGAGCAGAGACCAATAATATGTTACTATGTTGCTATTTATACCCGCTGTCTCCACCATTCGGACGTCCGGGCCAAGCAATGTGCCAACTACACAAATCTATATGCCAACAACGGCTACAACATACCACATTACGTTCAATTGGCTGCTTGTACTGTTACTGACAAGCTGTCAAGTGTATCATCTGAACCACTAAGAACTCTCAGTTAACTAGCGATAGATCTACCAAAGGTTTACAACAGTTGTAATGAAGGTTGCGGTGCCGAAACCCAATAAAAAAAAGTTTAAAGAAATCTTAATCAGCGCTACTCGATTTATTTCGAAAACATAATTAAAATCTAGTAATCTAGCTTTACCTATACTATTTCCGAACAATTTCTGGGAAATCTAGAAACAATAACTGCAAGGTTTTATGCCTTTTTTGTCTAGCTTCCAAAGAAACTGAGCGAGCGATCGATCAACTGAACTAACTAAAACAGACAAACGTTTCGAAATGTTGTACCTAAGTTAATAAAAAAACAAAGATCAATTAGGCTGAGCATCAGCACTTTTTGTACGTCAAAATTACATAAGACATTCCCTCAAAACGCCCGCACTTCACCAATACCTACAGTTTTAGCATTACAGAAATAATGTAGTTTCAAATAAAATAGTTACAGAATCGTACCATATCGAAGAGCTTTACAAACTACTACAAGCTTATATACTGATCTGATTGCTCCACAAGACTTAATCAACCATGCTCTCCATCAAATCAAAAATGAACTCTCCAACTCCATGAATATCCGAGGGACGAGCATTGCATCGTAAACTCGTGAAGAACCACTCGACCGAAACATTCGCAGTGGGAGCGGAGGGCACTTGAGCCCATGTTACACTGTGCTTCATAAAATATTCACGCACAGAAAAACCAGCGGGTCACGGCTTTAACGACCACGATTATACACTGACACTATTTGCTTTGGACGGTATTGTTAGGGCTCTTGTACATACAATAGTTTTAAATGATGTTTTAGCGAACAATATGTAATTTTAAGGAGATATAGTTTGTTTCATAGACAATAGGCCCTACGCTCTCAAATTCTACTTATAATAAAAGCTGAGCTTTTCATTTGCAAAACTAAGAATCGTCAAAGATAATATAATAACTGAAGAAGACTGACAAATTAGCTCATTAGAAATAATGAAACCCAAAGATACTGAGAACATAATGGAAGACTTACAAATCAGCATTAAGAATTTTAGTACCGCGCTTCGCACTATGGAAATGAAACGTCCTTCCTTCGGCGAAATATTTCTGGGCATAAATAATTTTCCTCGGCCTATATATTTAACGGAACCCTCGAAGTGATAAGCAACCGTGTTAAAGAAGACCATAAACCCTAAGTCCCGCTCCTCTGGTCACAGTTTTATTATTACAAAAGTCGTAAAGTTAAGAAACGTTACGAGTATGACCTTGACACCAGAGAGCCCAAAATGGTGTAGTCTACGAACAATATCTCCGATTTTACTACGCCTAGTAAAAAATATAACTATTTTTATGATTACTGATAAAATGGAACGTCAACAAAGCCCCCATTTATGGTCGCATTAAATTCCTCTTTGATTTTTTCCTGCCCGAATAATTTGGATTCAGTGGCTGACCGTAAAATTTATAGGCTTTTAGATTCAATGTTTGTAGATCTATAGGGCTATTCAATTACGGAAAAGGAAAAGCTACACCAGATTTACCTTCTGTTATTATTGGAGTAACTAGGTACATTTATTTTCATTCTGATGACATTCTGTAACTTTTTGAAATTAGAACGGTCAACGGACAATGCAAATAAAAAATATAAAATTATGAACTTACTTCAATACACAATGCGCAGCAGTGAGCACATAGTCCCGGCTGATGATGAAGCCTCCACAGAAGGAGTTCCCATTCAACACCATGGACACTTGGTAAGGATGTCTGTTCACAGAGGTCGGTCTACCTCCAATGATCTGACCACTCAGCTCTGGACAAGCTTCTTCTAGCTCTACATCTAATTCTTGTTGAGTATCCTGCGTATCTTGAGTATCGTATGCTACTGCGTCTGCGCAACATTCTGCGTCTACCGCCTCTTGGAGGTCTGCAAATAGTTTACACTTTGAAGCTGCATGATAGCTTTTGACAAATGAATTTAAAATTAAAATATATGGAAGAAAATTTCAATTAATAAACAGTAAAATAATTTACTAAAATCCAATTAAATTGTTTTAAATTAAAAAGATTTTCAGTTCACTAAGAGTTACAAAACTTACAAAATAAATTGCCAATTTTGATGATAAAGAACAAGTCATTGACACTGAACCACGCAAAAAAGAAAAAGTCATCTTCAAAACACATATAACAAGTAACAAGATCATCACTCACCCACAACCCCGACAAGACACAACAACAGTAGCCCAGCGGTCACCGCAACCATGATGCCTGGTAAACTCCACCTGCTTCAAGCACAGACTTAGCCGCCTGCGCCGGCGCAGCTAACTGTTCCAAATTCAAATTATTGCCAAATGTCTGGCGCAGGTAATTTCGCACGGTAAGTCCACGGTCGCGACCTTTTCACCGGCTTCCATTAATCGAGTTAAGTCAAGGTGAAGATTGGTAGGAAAAACTGGTAAATTGACGAGGTGACTTAATATGCGTAACGTAGGTGTGACAATGGGACGAGGGCAAGACAAGCAGTTTCGGTTGTTGTATGCGATCTTCAGCCATTACAAAATCCGATATTCTATGAAAATCATAATACCGCAGACGCTTTAAATTTTTATAGTGTCTAGTAAAGGCATTACGCGCATATTTTAAATTTGCTTCATAAGGAAAATTTCGTGACGTTTTTTGCACATTTGGGGCGTTAAAGGTGTCAGGTAAAAATCATGAAATATTATCAGCACTTCAGTAAAAAGCAGCCAAGTTTATAAAGACTTTGTTACACAATAACAATAGTTACAATAAGTGCATTTAATAATCGAATGTCTACATCCAGAGCATGAAATCAAATGAAATGAAATCCAAAAGTGTCTAAGATTTTTTGGCGAAATTAACCACATTTAAACTATCAGCAAATTATTTTTTATTCTGCAAAAATCATACAATTATTAAAACGACCAAAGTAATAAATAATACGTTAATAAGAACGAAAATAGATACTGTATTATGTTTCTTTCCATCCAAAAATTGTAAAAGATCTCCTTTAGCAATAAGATCGCGAAAAATGTAGAATTTTTACATAGAGTGACATTTGTGTGTGTATGGTGTACAATAATAATAAAGAGTATTAATGTTGCCCCCTTGTCGCTACGACACTGCCAGCGACCGTTTTTGGGGGCCCATTATTGAGCGTGCAAGTCACCCCCTGCCATTTTATTTGTGTAATTTATATAAAGCATTAATCAAGCAGGGGCATAGTCTTTCCATAGTCCTAAATAACCAGTTCACTTTAGCCACCCAAACCTATAATCCAATATCTTTGTTGGGTTGTCCTTGTGTGCACTTGCATAGTGCGAACAGTCGTTGATTGGTGCCTCATTTCATTAAAAACGTTTAACGGGCCTCTGCAAGTTGGCTTCGACCCCTTGTACGCCTTCCAAAGGCCCGGGACCCCAAGGTCCCGAGAAATGTCAAGAGTATTATAAATTATCTATCTTAGGTTTTGATACTTTTGACTATCTCTTAAACACAATTCTTGTCACCAAAATGTCTACGCAGAAAAAAATGAATTTTAACACCGTTGTACTTTGGAGGATGTAAGAAATTTAATTTCAAACGCAGAACTTTGTATGGAAGGCGGAGGACAGGGTGTTGTGGCGCAGTACGGGATAGGCCAGCTATGCCCAGCAGTGGACTGCGAACGGCTGAGTTGATAAAGTCAATGCAATGTTAGATACTAAAAACCAAACCACTTCCTTATATTAAAGATGACAAGAAGAAGTGGTGCAAAAACTCCGCAGTAATACGTCTCCATCTGTTCTCCAGTCCTGCTCAACTTCTATAACATGATGGATAAGAACGCAAGCATTTCGTGAACAAACAAGACCTTTATTCTACAGTAAAACATGATCACGCGTTAATATATGTACGCCCCTACGTCAATCGCAAATTAGCAGCAACGGCCATAAATATAATATTGTTGACGAGTTGCTTGTTTTACGGCAAACATTAAAATATTTCCAACTGACGGCTCTCCCTACCAACGCGCAACGGGTAGTTTATTTTTAAAACACTAACTTTTGCACACGACTTCGTTTGAATGGTTCACAAAAATTGACATGTGTGTTGACAATATCTCTTCAGGTCCATGGTTCCGCGGGAAACATTTTATTTTTCTGTTTTCTGTTGACGCTGAATGTTTGTACAAACAGTTTGTACATACATACATCGGTTTGCACGTTTTTGTTTTGTGGTTTTTGTTGTCAGTGAATTCGCTAACACTGTTATTTAACTGTAAACATTGGATACTGAATTCATAGCTCCTGAAAGTAAACTCTCTTAAATCATGATCATATTTAACTTGTGTGTAGAGCCACAGTATAATAAACTTTATTATAATGTGGTAGAGCTACTTATTCTTTAATTGCATTTTATTGCTATATGTACGGACAGCACGTGAAGACGTTGGTCCAGGCATCAGTTTTAGATCTTTGACAGTTTGAAGCCCGCAAGTCTGACAACCATGACTTACCAACAGGTATTGTCTTACGCAGTGACAGGGTTGTGGAGGTCAGATAGGCAATCGCTCCATGTAAAATATTGATATTCAGCTGCATACGGTTAGACTGAAAGCCGACCCCAACATGGTTAGGAAAAGGCTAAGCATGATGAGGTACTCATGATGAGGTACTCATGATGCGGTACTCATGATGAGGTACTCATGATGAGGTACTCATGATGAGGTACTCATGATGAGGTACTCACTGGCAACGACAGGGTTAGACCGTCTTCTAAAATAAACATCGACCCCAGAAAAATATATGAATCAAGCTGCAAGAATACCAAGAAGTCAGCTAATGGCTAGTATTAAGTCCGCTAATGGCTAGTATTAAAAAGTCAGCTAATGGCTAGTATTAAAAAGTCAGCTAATGGCTAGTATTAAGCCTGCAGTCTTCAAATAGACTGACAAAAGTGAAAATCGATTCGATATCGCGCAATATTATTCCGGTTAGAAGTGGAAATGTTTATATTTCAAAGTAACGCAATATTGATTATTTTCCCATTTTCTTGTTATATTAAAGGTAATTTTAAAATGTTAGTTGAATCCAACGTAACCGACTATGAACCTTTTCTTCATACAAAATTTTATTTATTTAACCATTTATGTACACACATATAAACAGACAAGAAGAAAGGAACAGAAAAATACGTACAAAGTAGAAGTCGAAAGAAAGATCAAGCATTTAATAAGTTTTGATTATAACATATCGATTGAATTATAGAATATTTGTTTGAATAACAAGTTGTATACCTCTACCCTGTGCCCTCAGTGAATGAAATCAGAACACGTTTCTGCTATTAATAAATAGAAGAGAATGAAACAGAATAGATTCGTAAACATGTTTAATATAAATATTCCACGGTAGGAGTCATTACTAAAAAAAACCGGTCAAGTGCGAGTCGAACTCGCGCACCAAGGGTTCCGTACAAAGTAGGTATGTAAATTCAAATTCAAAACCATTTATTTGCTAATATGGGTAATTACATAAAGTTGTTACAAAAATAGAGCATAGTTCAACCATATTACACCTTAAGGCATGCTAATCTCAAGCTTAGACTTTATCATAACATTGTTGTACAATTACTTGCAACAATAATTTATAATTAATAACACATTTTTGGTCATTTCACCGTGGCAAATAATAATGAAACATTAGCAAATATTAATGTCACAAGAATATTTAAGATTAAAAATGTCATGTATCAAATGAGATTGTCAAGATATATTTGTAAATAAATGTTCAAGTAATAATAATAGATAATTAATTGGTGCATTAATCGCATGTCAGATAAACAGCAATATTTCTGAGAACAATAGGACCTTACATCCTCTGTAAAATAATCCTGAATACTGTATTATCATTTAAATATCAAGAATCTTTTTCATTTCTTTTTAAATTCATCGATGGATGGAGTTTCTAGTAAGTATAGACTTTGGTAAGTAATTGTATATACGCGGTGCCATACTGAAAATGCTTCTGGCATATAATGCCGTCTAGTTGAATTTGCAACATATCACTGCGCCGCTTACTTCTGTATTTATCAAAAAGATTTTTGTTAGTTCTTGCGAAGCTAGCAATCTCATAAATGTAAATAGTTTTAATGTTTTTTTTTTAATTTGTAATGTAACTACAAATTTACGGTTTTCGGACTTTTTCCTTTACTTGTGCTATATGACATTGCTTCTTGCCAAATTTCATGATTCTAGATCAACGGGACAACCCTATAGGTTTTGATTTCGAAACATATACGCCCGTATCTTTTGATTGCGTTGACTTAGGAGTTTGATTTTGTCACTGCTTCAAGGGATTGCAGCCCTAACTATTTCATATTAATTTCAACTTGATAACTCCACGCGTTCTCGAGAAAAAGAGTCTTGACTGACGGACAGACAGACGGACAACGAAGTGATCTTATAAGGGTTCCGTTTTGTCTTTTGAGGTACGGAACCCTAAAATAAGTACACTCCTTTGACTTCAAGGACCAAATATGTTTTGAAGAAATTTTAACTCGAAAGTATAACTTTTTTTTATCCCAATTTTACAAAATATAACAACGTCTTAAAGGTAATGATTTAATTAAAAAAATAGATTAGTCGAAAATCTTCAGTTATCAAGGGAAAATAATAAAGCTTCCGAAAAACAAATTAACTTCCAGCGATCTGTGGCTGACTGTAATACTAACTAAGCTGTGTTAAAATGAATTACCGAAAAGTTAATACAAAATTAACCGACAAAGTATGTTGTATTTAACAAACAAACATGAAGCTTATTCAAATTATAATTCTACGAAAAATATTCTATACTTTCAAATAATAAACAAATTTTCCAAAAAAATACTAAACTTCCGAAAAAAATACTAAGTTTCCGAAAAGTTATAGTTTAGTAAAATTTGCAACGTAACATTAAATCGAAAGAGCTAGGTTAGGTTAGGTTAGAACTGTGACCACATAACGCACGAGCCGACCGAGCGAAGCGAGCGGTGCCGCGGCAGCGGCCGGCGAGTGCCAGAAACATATTTTTGAATGTAAAACCAAACCACACAGCCACAGCGCCCCAGTTATAAAATGTGTAAGATTGATTCTAAATTTATAATATAAAATAGGTAAGTTACGATGACCTGTAGATTTTGGTAAAACGCAATTTAAGCTGGTGGAAAAATATAACGTCAGCAAATATTGTATTAATTTTTCGGAATTGTCAGCATTTTATTCGGTCGTTTCTTTATGTGTATTCGCTTATAAGTTGTCGAAAAGTTAGTATCTAAAGCAGTAAATTTCATATTTTGAGTATGCTCATATTTTAATTTTTTTTTGGAGCTTTTATTACTAGGTACCCGTTATCAATCCATAATATTTCATTTTGATATAATTTTCCACACAAAATCAACGTCACATTATAATTCGCGAAGTATTCACACGAGTTTACTTCAACGCACTCGTTCAATATAAAAGTATGTTTTTAAACCAACCAGATTAAAATATTCCTCATAGACCAACAGACTCACTAACACACATACCTATTTCTACTAATTTTAGCCGGCAGCATCCGGCGACCGCTAAAAATAATTATAAATTTAACGCTTGCAACACCGAGCTTTATGAAATGTTAAAATATCTTGCGCTACCCTGCAGCGATCGTGCTGAAACTGTTTATTGAATTATTTGTTGTTTAGTTATTGAAAAAAAGTATGAAACTTTTGCTTAAATAATAACATTGTTACAACAAAATAACAAAATTGTGGTTCTTTCCTCAAAAGACCATCTCAAACATCGATCTACATGGTCTTCATATGATCTGACCAAGATTATGTTTGGACTTTATAAGAAACTGTGACCTCTGAGTTTGTTTCGGCCTTTCTTCTCAGACTTTAGATGAAGAGAAAACGCTGACCTCATCTAGTTTTTAAAATATGATTGACGTGTAAAAGTGTTTGTACAAACCTACTTACAAAATAAAATAATTTATCTTATAAGGTATCTTTTTTACAGATTTACACGAAAAAGTTTTTTTTCTATCGGTTTCAATTATATTGCCAGGTGTTGTCATAGAATACGTATATAGAGAATAGGTGTCATTACCACAACTTGCAACTTCAAAATAAAGCTTCACCTACTTACCTATTTGGCTTTTATGGAAAGCTTCTGAAAATTGGATAGATCAAGCAAATCGTGAAACGCTAAGTACAGACGCCAGCACATCCAGCTACTACAATCTGTCAAATGTATTTAATAGATTTTCAACTTTATCGCTAAAGCATTAAGGTTTAAGGTTGATTGGGAAAATTTGACAGTTTCGGGTAGCTTCACCTGCTGGCGTCTGTACTATTCGGAAAGTGTTAGGAAGATGCCAGTGGTCCAAATAGTAATCATCTCGAAACGACTGGACCGATTTTGACGGGATTTTCACTGGCAGATAGCTGATGATATAGGGAGTAACTTAGGCTACTTTTATTTTAGAAAAAAGTAGGGTTTCGCGCAAAAAAAAAAACACATATAATTTTCGAGATCCACGCGGGCAAAGCCACTGACAGAAGCTAGTTTTGTAATAAATGACATAGTTAATAAGTACGTTTGAAAACTTTCTTAGCTTGAGTACCTATCGACCCAGTGATCAATTCTATAGTTTCAATGCTCGCTTTGTGTCGGTAAATCCATGACAGCGATACCATAATTGAAATTGATCACTATAGAACTATTTTAATTATATTTCGATACATTGTTATCAAGGTAAAATTATCTCCCAATTATTTTAATAAAGATTTGAAGGACACATGAAGCCCTGGCAACTTTATCTAACAAAAAAAAATCGTAAACGAGTCACGTTGTCTAATTACGCATCTGTTTGTTTCCCGATTAATTTCCTACAAATAATGCTAAAAACGAAACAATTAAAACGATTGTCGATCGATTCATTAACAAGCTGATCACTATTAGAACAATATCTATAGTCGCCGTCGCCGATCAGGCGATGACTCAGTGACCTTCCACTGACGGTAGACCGCGACAAACCTAGATGTTTACTGGACAATTTATGAGAGATAGCGAATAAACTACGACTAGACTAAATATACCCTGTCCATAAGGTTAACCGTTTCTTCTTTCTGCGTAAAAGTTAACTTTAAAATGCGTAATAAAATAAATGTATAAACTGCCTTATCTTATTGAATTATCTTATTTATGGCTTCTTACAGACATTATAATGCCGTACGCGTATCCATCAATGTATTGTGTGCTGCTGCAATCACTAGTTCCATCAGTCAAAAAACGGTTTACCTAATGAACATTGTATCGTTGAAGGTTGCCCTGTTACCAGACGTCAACCATTTAGCCCCAATCACCATTTAACCTAATCATTTATGTTCGTCAATATTAATTCGCTGATTTCCGACTAACTAACCAACTCTTTGATAATTTAAAAATACTTGTATTCATTTGCTTTTATTCAAACAAATGCTCTATGTTTGAGTGGAGTCAATAATAATTCATCATTCTCTGTGGTAGTCCATTTTTTTTGGGGTCGGCGTAACTTTTATTTTTTCCTTCTTAGTTCGTTTTAATCATGATCTGGCAGTTTGAGTAATTTACGCGGCCTTTGTTCGTCGAATCGTTGAGCTCCTCAAGTTCTGAGTTGAGCTGCAAGATTTTTGACAAATGCGTGCACTGACTGGACAGGTCCACTCAATCTGTGTGATTCTTTCCTCAAAAGACCATTTCAGACACCTATCTCCTTTAAAAGAGACAGTGGCCTCTGAGTTTGTTTCAGCCTTTCTCCTCAGAGTAGGAAACGCCGAACTCACCTACATAGTTTAAAAAAAATATGATTGACGTATAAAAGTGTTTGTACGAACCTACTTACAGAAAATAAACCATGTATCATGTCTTTTTCTTCAAGTTAATAAATTAAATTCTTATAGTTATAATTAAATATGTACAAGCGCGCCGAAATGAAAGGCTAAGAGATCGAAAAAGAGATTGTGATTATCTTTATAACGTTTTGTCATCGATCACTAATAAAGAACGTTTTGTACCTTATTAATGCAAATAAATGATTTTGATTTTTTTCCATCTTACTTCTAAGTAAATAATACTCAATACATTTATTTGCATTCCACAATGTGAACTTAGGTGGTAGGTACATTATAAAATATACATAATTTTAGACCATTGTGGACCCTGTCGGGCACAACTAGATAGGATAGAGGAAGAGGGCTAATAGATACTTATAATTGTATTATTCTTTAGAACTGCATCGATCTTTGAAGAAAAGTTATTATTCTACTCTCTTCTATGTTGCATATTATTCATATCAATAAAATTCTCGTTTTGGTACGGATAACTTTCATTATTGGTATCATCTAAGTACAAATAGGAATAATCAATGAATGAAATGAGTATGAACAAGTGAATCAGCAAACTCTAATTAAAATCGCATCGAATTTATTTCTAACCTCATTAAAAAGCGCGACTAGAATGCGAGCGAACATTCGAAACCGTTCGACATTGTCAAGATTCCAAAACTGACGTAGAACGTTTATCCTCTACTCTTCCGATATTTTGGAAACTCGCCATTTGGACAAACACATTAAGAAACAATACGGATGCGAGTTTCTCATGAGTTACGGAACAAATAGGTCTACATAATTTACGGGGCGAGCGGAACTTCACATAACTACTAACATCAGGTGGATATGAGATACTTAGCACGTATGTGTGTAGCTGTATTAAAAAGGGCGCCTTGCGAGTTTCTTGCCCGTTCTTCTCCATAGAAATCTAAGTAAGTTTTGGGATGGGCAACCAGCTTAACTTTCTGACTAACTGACCGACTCTTTCACAATTCAAAAGTGCCTGTAAATGGTTTAATTGAAATAAATGTTTTGAGTTTGAGTATATCAACAATGTTCGCATATAAACCTCGCATTCACGCGGTGCGGCTATCAACCAAGGATCGGACGAAAAAGGCATAAGTTTTTCAGATTAAAAATATTTTTGACACATTCACCATCACTAAAATCCTCAGCGACCCCGAAATTAATCAATTAACTACTAAGCTCCGACTTGCCTATTTGCCCATTGCCTAATTAAAACCGTCACTTAAACAGAGAATCTACTTACACAATATTTGGATTCGTTCATGTTTTTCCACAGCGCCTGGTAATTTTGGGTGCGCCGGATTAAACTCATTAATCTAGTGTTGTTTCAATATCGGAACGTTAGCGTCTATAAATTTCCCTGTGACCAATTACGTTCTGTCCAGAATGGATAAAAAAGTATGTTATTTATTACGAGTACGTACATACTTCCAATGCTTTAAGAGCATGTACTTGACTAGTTTTTCTCTTCCTTATTGCAAACAAGAATGTGTTTGTTCTCAGCCTTAGAACGAATAAATAAAAAACTCTTTTTATATGTCTGAGGCATCATTTCTTTCGCTTAGCAACCCGCTGTATCTAGTAACGACGATTTTAATTCCGTATCGTTGTTGTTATTTTTGTGAATTAATCTTCTTTGGTATTAGCCGTAAAATCGGAAAGATACCGTGACCAAGTTTATCTCGGAAAAGTTATTCTTTTTAACAAACAGACGATTGCCGACAAGATAATGAATCGATTGAACCGTAGCCGTTAAAAAACCAAATGAACCGCGTGAAACACAGAAACAAATTCCGAAAGAACCCTGATGCAAAAATAAACAAACTGCAAGCGTTTCATGAACCGGTCCGCTACCGGAAAATGAAGATGCATTTTATTTCTAAAATAAATGACATTCAAAAGTTTACAACTGGTATTTTTTGAGTTATTTCAGTACCAAGTCGTTACAGCTCTGTTTAAATATAATAATATTGTTTGTAGCTGCAATGTAAACAACTTGGACACGGGTCTTGGAGAGAGGACATGATAAAGCAAATATTGCACTAGTCATTTAGTACACACAACAAGTGTGCACAAAAATGACTGCATTAATTTGTGATTAAATCTGACAATGTCGTAACAACACATTATCAGGTTATAAATGCATGGCAACATTTAGGAACACCGCAGATGCCGAATTGCTTTTCAACCACAAGTTGTGTTTATGGTTTTATGATGTTGTATGTGTTTTCATGTACTCTTACACATGGTGTCTACATCTCTTTTGAACGAATCTCCTAACACACACATGCTTGAAGAGATCTCTTTAGAAATAGCATCACCTTTACACATACTTTTCTATTCCTCTCCTGTTCGTGTCTGTTTATATGTGTGTTTATAAACAATCTAACCTAACGAGCCCATAATTGTCCGAGACGAAGATGCTGATGCTGTGGGACAAGCTTGACTCCTACCGAAAGGACTGGCCGGAATTGTGTTGAAAAGGGAGAGAAAGGCCTTTGCCCAGTACGCGTAGCATAACCACTATAAAAACGAGTGCTGTCGACAGACCAACTATTCTTCCGTAAAAGAATTTGTCTATTCTTCATTTTGCCTATTATTCTTTCGTCGAAAAAAACCCGTTTCTATGTTGGTCATGCTAAGCGTGGTGCAGTGGGACAATACAATAATGGGCTAGTTAGATAAACCCTTAAATAAATATATTAATAAAATATTTCCTTTACTCTGTAACTATGTATCGATGAAGCAGTACAAGCCAAACCTCACTATACTCTCAATAGCACCTCTCAAGTTTCTTCCTAAGTGTAGTGGGCGTTTTATAGCCTTCTAGAGGATTTTATTTTTTATTTTTCTCTTGGAAACCCTATTTTGTTGCGGTCCTTAAACCCAACGCGTAACACTATACAGGGTTCTACGTTTGCACGTTGCTATGTTGACTATGACTGATATTTCATTAATGCCCTAGGAAAACTTCATTACGAAATATTTGAAACCTGTACATATAATAAAAAAATTAAATACTGTTCGTTTAAGCGCACATCAACATACGCCAAAATGAATTAAATACGTATTATTAAACTGCCAGAGTAAACTTAAGCTTCGTCCACCAACTGAAAAATTAAATACTGTTCGTTTAAGCGCACATCAACATACGCCAAAATGAATTAAATACGTATTATTAAACTGCCAGAGTAAACTTAAGCTTCGTCCACCAGCTGAAAAATTAAATACTGTTCGTTTAAGCGCACATCAACATACGCCAAAATGAATTAAATACGTATTATTAAACTGCCAGAGTAAACTTAAGTAAACTGAAGCTTCGTCCAGCAACTGAAAACAATAGTTTTAACAACGGTTTACAATTGATGGAATTATCGAGGAAGAAACTTTAAAAAAAAATACCTACAGACGAACATAGAACCTCCTCCTTTTGTGAAGTCGGTTAAAGCCTAAATAAACGATGGGGTAGACTTTTGGAATAGTTCTATAAAGAACATCCAATTGATTTCAGTTTAGTTTATGTTTTTCTGTCTTACAATAAACACTATGTATCTCAGACTAAAAACGTCGCAATTCTGACTCCCAAGATTCAGACAAATGCCTAGTTTGGGGGTCACCGTCCAGTTTATTCTTGTACAAATTATAATTATTAATAAATAAATTTGAAAACCTAGCTAAGGAGAATTGCATAGCAACAGTGGATGAAAGATCTCCGACTTGAATACGTAAGAGGTAAGAGCTAAGAAACAAGCAAAGAGGTCTTTACCGTTTAGTAAAATAAAAACTTATGAGACGGAAAAACTGTTTGTGTATCATGGAAAAATTGAAGATCATAAAGCTACACAAACACGAACATTCCTTGTTTTACGTATTCTAACGATCCGGTGTGGGCCAAGAGCGTCGGCGTTATATTTACACGACATAAATTACAACAGATATTTAAAAATAGACACTTTCGCAACGCAACAACAGTAGAAGACATTCAGACGCTTTGGATTAACCGAATTTAAGTGCATCCGGAACCTAGGACCAGAATGATCGATCTGAAAGATGTATTCATCCAATCTACGTTTCATTGCGTTTTTCCTTTAGAGTGCTCGGTCGTAATATTGCATGCACGGTGCAGTGGATTGTAAACGATTTAAATGTTAGTGTCGAATAATTTCATAGTACGGTGATTTGCACACAAGTGCAGATTTCAAAGCATTAATTGAAATGCTAACGGTTATTGCGTCGTTCAGAATGCGTCTATAAAAAATGTTTGTGCATGCCAAACGACACTCATTATTACAATGGATTCACTAATTTAATCTCTACTGTTTGTGTTATTGAACAATTGGTTTAAATTGAAATGTTTGTGGGATTAGTAATTGTGATTAGAATGTGGCTGAATTAGTTTGGCGCCAGAGTAGTGCATCGTAGGAGATACTACAGCAGATTGAATTAATTGATCAAGTAAATAAACTGTACCTACTGTAAATTCAAGCCACCGTGCGTTTCCACTTCAGTTAAAAGGCCATAAACATCATAGTAATTATGTGTCAAAGAAAAACTTTTTATGCTTTTTTGAAACTGAAATACTGACCATCATTTAGGTGCTATCATTGTTCCAAAATTGAATTGAAGACCATTGAAAAAGTTGTAGACGTTTATGAAAATAATGCAGGATGGCTCGATCTAGGAGTCCACCACCCTAAGTGCGTAACACACTATCAATAGTAAAAAATATGGTTTTCAACGCATAGAACATTGAAAGACTACTAAAGTTACAGGCTTCTAATAATAATAAGTAGGTGCCTAATGATATAACGAACGGATGCATACGTACAGCAACATTGGGTCTATAAACGTTTACCTCCCATAGCGAATCCCTTAAAACAATAGTGAGCGAGGAGGAACATAAATAGCCGGTCGGGTTATGAAAATACTCGCGCGGAATATTTCTGTACCCGCGGTGTAATGCGATACGTGATACCGTGCGGAATGCGGGGGGGAGCAGGGGGAGCAGGGGGGTGGGGGCAGGGGAGGTGGTCTTTTGGTCCTATGGATAGAAAAGACCAGAGGGGTAATTGCGTAACACACGCGTAGAAACGGCTTTCATTTTGAGAGTTCAACAACTTTCATTGAGTTATATACGTTGTTGAGCAGATTTTTTTTTTCAAATATATGAAGCAATGGATTAGCAATATCCTTCAAAATGATTCAGATTTCGATCGATAATATGTTACGCGTTTTAGGGAACAGGGAGTTTTTTTTTTTTATCAGACTACTGGGTTGTTTAATGGGAAATTATGAAATCGGAGCCGTAGAATACATTCTTCTTTTTTTCTTTAAAGCACAACGTTAAGAGTTTTTTTAAATCAACGGTGAATAACTACCTTATATTATTGGCATAGTCTTTTCCCAACTATGTTGAGGTCTGCTTCCAGTCTAACCAGATGCAGCTGAATACCGGTATTTTACATGGAGCGACTGCCTATCTGACCTCCACAACTCAGTTACTGGGTTACACTGGGTTACTACTTGGTAAGACTGGTTGTCAGACTTTCTTTGATAACTACCTTAATTATGTGCTTTGAAATAACACTCAAAACGTAAAGATAGTATCAATTATCTTCATAACAGTATCTTCAAAGAAATAGTTGCCAAAGCGCCAAAATTCCCAAAAGTCGATAATTTCCTAAGTTTAGTGAGTAAGGCTGTTGGCACAGTATTGCGACGACAATACATCAAGGGATTAGCACTGAATTGTTGGCCAAAATTGTATTGTATAACCATGCTCCAAAACAGCAGGTGCATGACCCATCATATTGTTCTTCTCTAGTAGGTATATCAGCAGAAGAAGAACAGCGGGGTAATGGCGTAGCTCACTAACAGTAGAAATGGCTTTCATTTTGACAGTTCAACAACATTCATTGCGTTATTTACGCATTTGTTGTTGAGCAGACAATTTTTCCGAACATATGAACCAATGGATTAGCAATATCCTTCAAAATGATTCAGATTGTGATTGGTAGTGTGTTACGCGATTAGGGTGCATGCATGTCATAGAAAATGGCACTCTGACTGAGGAAAGATATGCCCAAGAGATATTCAACAAGTATACAGGGCGTATTTAGCAAATATGGGTGATGGATCAATGCTAATGCATGATAATGCCCGGCCACACACGGCTCCGGTCGTGCAAGAGTATATTCTGGAGGTTGGTATCAGCGTGATGGCTTGGCCATCAAGAAGTCCTGATCTCAACCCAATTGAGCACGCCTGGGATGAGCTAGAGAGGCTAGTCAGAAGCCGCAGAACACCACCTACCACCCTCAGGTGAGTAAAACAGGCCCTGATTGAAGAATGGGAGAATATTCCCGAACATTGGCTCCTAAACCGGCTCGAAGCTGTAGTCAGAACCCGACGAGGCAATACCAGTTAGTAAAAATTAAATTAAATGTAAACCATACTTATTTTTTTGACACTAAGCTAAAAATGGTTATTTTTATCTTTTTTTTTAGTTAAAAATGTTACTAATGTATAGTTTACTAGTTTCAAAGAAAGCTGATAAAATTTGCTATAAAACGTTTTTTATTTTAAATCTCTAACTTCTATAATTTAGAAGAAAAAAAAATTTTAAAAGTGTGTATTTAGTTTTGCAGGCCAGTGTATATCAGTAGCGATCTGTATGATTATATTATACTATTCTGGCCACCATCAGTAGCGATCTGTTTTTAACTGAAAATAGGTTATTGGAATGGCCTATTGATATAGGACAAGCACAATAGGCCGCAAGCCAGTAGTATCAAAATCAGTATATGTTCTTATGCTGGCGCCTCTTATTCTATTGAAATTCCGTACTACGCTAGCTCAAAGTGTTCCAACAGCTGTCTCACAACCAGCTCTCGTATGTACAACCAGCTCTCGTATGTACAACCAGCTAACTACATAAAAATGACAAGAAATATCATTTTTTTTTTTCTAAAAGCTGTTTTGTATCGGTCCAGTCATTCCCAAATACTAACTGATAAGTAGTAGGTAATTAGTTATACTGTAGATTCTCCGACATACTCGTCGTCACAGACACAGCTGTCTGCGATAACAAGAACAGAAATATTTACACCCAGCCAAGCAGTGACGTGAAAATGGCACTAATTTGTTGTTGCTACGGAACGAATAAGTAAACGAATGACGATATCAATCGTTTGCCGGGGTGTTGTTATGCCGTAGGTTCATCAAAACACTGAAAAATAAGTATCTAACGTATACATAATCAACCTATAGTGTTCCCACTCCTGGGACACACCCTCTCTGTGAGAGTACCGTAATCCACCTCGCTGGCCCAATGCGGGTTGGTGGATGTCACATGTCTTCGAAGTTTCCTCACGATGTTTTCCTTCACTGATGAAATTATTTACACAATGTAAAGCGCCTGCCTCGGTTAGAACTCACGACCTACAACTCGTAAGTCGCAGCCGTTACCACTGGGCCACCACCACACCACCACACCACCACACCACCACCCTATAAATCATGGATAGTAATAACGATTACTAATGAAATGTACTCGCATTTCTGCGTGTGTGAATCGTCATACTTAGGTAGAATAAACTGCTGCAAAATACAGTATGCAGAGCTTAAGGTCATTCACATCGTCACCTCTAACATTCCATAATGAAATAGTATATGTGCGATCAATGCCTATTATCGTCTGCGTTTATCGTATCCTGCATGCCTATAATGCGTCATCCTTAAAAGAAAGAAATACATTTATTATACCAACTATTGGCCTTGACTCTTACAAAACTTCAAGCGGGTTCAAAAGAGATTTTGAGCCCGCTCAGGTGTGGAGTGATCACACATAACACACAACATAACATCACGCCTGTTTTTCCCGAAGGGGCAGGTTAGGTAAAGACGTAGTGAAGTTCATGATCTGGGTATAGGCTGCACAGCCTAAACCCAGATCATGAACTTCACTACCCGACCCTTATTTTAACATACATTGACTGCACAGTCAATGTATGTTAAAATAAGGGTCGGTACTCACGTCCCTTATTTTATATTAAATTACCAACCATAACTTCATTGTACCTTTTTGTTGAGAAAACCGTTGAGTGCCAACAGTTTCCGTCGCTTGCATGTTTTTCCAGCGTGTAAAAAATCCGAGTAGCGAACAGCATATTCTTTGAGCGAACAACATAATACCCCGAGTGTCGATTATGGAGAGGTGCCAAACGGGACCATTTGGCAGGCGGCGCTACAAATCTATCAGTAGCAGCTCGACGCTATGGGAGTCTGCCACGTGCTGATTAACTTGCATACAAGTCCACGCTGGGGTTTTTGCAGGTTGGCACATAACAGTCTACCAATGAAGCAGAATGAAAACTTATTGACAAGGCCGAGGATTTGCCTTTAAACTTGAATCGGTAAATAAATAGGAAAATTCTCGAAAGCTAAAATTAATAAAAAAACGGTGTGAATCTCGATTCACAGTTTTCGGTTTCTGCTTCGGGCTTTTCAGCTTTTTCTTTTTTTTTTTACACTTCATACAGATCTACCGCGTGTGAGACGACCAATAGGCCAAACTGACAACCCAATGGGTCCCTCTTAATGGCAAGCGACATCGCGGCAGGCCCAGACGAAGATGGCGAGATCAGCTGGACTCCTTCAACAAGAACTGGTCCTTAGCAACTTTAAACAGAGAGAAGTGAAAAGAGAGTAGGGAAACCTTTACCTTGCAGTGGTACATGACGGGCTTTTAAAAATAAATAATAATAATTCTTCCTGTTTTTCAAATTTCCAATTCAATATTATAATGCTTTCCGACTTCCATGCAGACTAAGTTTTCCTACTTCATCATAGATAAGATTTCTTTATTTGTTAAACATTGTATACATACAAGAGCATGCAAGATATTACATAGTATAAGTCTAATCATGTTTAGCCGTAAGTATCGGCGTACAAATATTTCCATAACAATGAAAATAATTAACAATACTAAAGATCGAAAAATGCATTTACCAAGTTTTAATTTAGAAACTTTACAGATTAGAAATTATTTTTAAATTAAATATTTAAATAATGTCAAAATTAAATTTAAGGTAAAACTTTAATGTCAATCAGATACAGGAATAATGTCAAAGTTACTACATGTTTATCATTAAAAGATTTATGTCAAATTTACAAGATAGATGTCAAAATTACAAGTTTAATGTCAAAAATCACAGAAATTATGTCAAGAAATTACAGCCGTGGTCATATAAATTTAATATTAGTGTCAGGAAAAGTCACAATTATTCAATCAAAGACCTTTTCGGCTAGAAATTCGGAGACACTATAATATGCTTTTTGCGAAAGAAACATTTTTAATTGGCGCTTAAATGCATTACTATTTAGCTCCTTCCAACGTTTAGGCAATATATTAAATATAGTAGGCGCCATGCATACGACACTTTTGCGCATGAGTGCCGTTTTTGCTGGGTAGACGCGAAGAATGGTCATATCCCGTCTGTTACGCGGTACAACGTCCTGTAGACGTGAGAACAGATTCGGGTTTGTTTTAACAAACATTGCGGATTCTAGGATATATAGACACGGAAGAGTTAATATCTTGTACTTTTTAAAATATGGTTTATATGTATCAACCGTTTTTAGCCCAAACATAGATCTAATGCATCTCTTTTGGGCCTTGAATGCCTTGTTAGCGTCGGTAGAATTTCCCCAAAATATGATACCGTATCTCAGGTGAGACGCAGCTAAGCCATGATAGGCTGCAATCAAGGTATCTACATTCACCACTGCAGCTAGTGAGTGCAATGCAAATGCAGAACTACTAATTTTTTTGCAAAGGTTCTCGATTTGTGATTTCCAGTCAAGTCTTTTGTCAATTATTAATCCAAGGAATTTAGTAGTATTCACTATAACAATTTTATTATCTATATTTATGTCCATATTTTCTGTATTCAATCGTTGGCTAAAATGTATGATTTTAGTTTTATCTAAATTAATCTTTAAATTGTTATTGTTTAACCATTTTATTATAGATGTCAAGGTATTGTGAATGTCAAGTTTATATTGGATCATGTCATTATTATTACTAGAAATTGTCACTGTGTTATCATCTGCAAATAAAGTCATAGGGTGTGAAATTGATTTTGGCAAGTCATTAATATATAGTGTAAAAAGTGGAGGTCCCAATACACTACCTTGTGGAACACCAAAAGTAGTTTGACGTTCATCGTATAAGTATATCTCTTCCTTTTTAGTTATTATATTAATTCTAGTGATTTCTGTCTTTTGCTTTCTGTTGTCTAAATAGGATTTAATTAAATTAAGAACAGTAGTACCTCTTATACCATAAGCGTCAAGTTTTTTTATTAAAATGTCATGGTTTACGTGGTCAAATGCTTGTGTCATATCGCAGAAGATAGCACACACAGGTGTTGTTTTGTCCACTTTTGTCAATACCGTGTATAGGAAGTCGTATATCGCCATATTTATAGTATTATTTTCGCGAAATCCCTTTTGCTCATTACATAATATATTGTTTTTTTCTAGGTAACCGTTTAACTCCTTTTGAATGAATTTCTCAAATATTTTCGAGAAGATAGGAATCAGGGAAATAGGCCTGTAGAATTCCATGAGCTCTCTATCTTTTTTCTTAAATAATGGCTTAACGATAGCTATCTTTAGTGCGTCAGGAAACGTGCCAGCTACAATACATAAATTTATAATATGAGACAAATGGTCGCTTATTCCGATGCTACAGCTTTTATTACTTTGGTTGATATGCCATCGTACCCCACGCTGTTTGTGTTTTTTAAGGCCCTAATAATTGTCTGTGTCTGTTGTGGTGTACAGGGTGCCATAAACATCGAGTTATTTTTGTTAAAAATGGGCCGTGTAGTTTTATCACTAGACTGGATGGGTTGTATTTTATTAATAAAATAGTCATTGAATTGATTAGCAATTTGTTTCGCGTCCGTAATTTTGTCATTCTTGATTTTAATTTTCGAAATATAATTTTTAGGTACATACATTAAATTTACCTTGATTTATTATTTGCCAGGCGGTTTTACATTTATTGTGTGATGTTTTTATTTTATAATTGTTTTGTGAACGCTGCGTCAGAGTCATGATTTTCCTAAAAAGCTTAGAGTATTCCTTAAAGCGTTCTATTTAATTCATTTGCTTTTAATCTGTAGGTCCACATGAGTTGCCGTTTTTTCTTACTACAGGATTTAATACCTTTAGATATCCACCTTGGCTTTTTTATTACATTTATTGTAATCATAGTCTTATCATATATGTAATCATCATATTATCATCTGCCTAGCCTTTTCCCAACTATGTTGGGGTCAGTTTCCAATCTAACCGGATGCAGCTGAATACCAGTATTTTACATGGAGTGACTGCCTATAAGGAGTTTTCCTACTTATAAACAGGAATTAGAATCTACGAATATTTAACAGACCTTTTTGGTTTTTGGGTGGGAAATCATAAAATGACGTCTCCCGCTCTGGGCGTGAGCGGGAGCGGGAGGGCGTGTCAGACTTTTACTAACTAAAATCCACCCGTGTTCCTTCAGCTGCCTGTGCCAGGGGCCACGGTATCTCTTTCGAACAACCCGCGGCCCTGGCAGGCATCGGCCCTAGCGGACCCCGTCAGTTCGTGCTGACATCTGTTTGAGGTGCGCGTGGAACACAACGCGCCGTCGACCCGGGCCTGGTCCTTACCGGGCAGCGAGCTGCCCATTGCTCGCCGCCCGCAAGCCCGCGCCTTCAGTGGCCGGAAGTCGGTTGCTGACTCCCGACGTCCAGGGCGTCTCCTGCGGCGACTAGGGGCGTCAGAGCGCAGAGATTGCCTCTCCGTAACGCGCTCTGCCTCTTCCTTTGCGAGCATTACTGCTTCGCAGAAGGAGGTGGCTTCCCATGTACTCTCGCTTCGTACCATGGCCTGGACCAGGGCCGGACGCGAAAGATCGCCGCAGCCGATTGCCATCACGAGAACGCGGCGGTGCTCCGCCGAAGCTGGGCAGATCTCCACCGTATGCTCCACCGTGTCCTCCGGACGATCCACACAGTGGTGACACCCTGGCGTTTCCTCCCGCCTTATCCTGAACAGGAACCTCCCGAAACAACCGTGTCTGGTGAGGACCTGCGTCAGGCGGAAGACGAGGGCGCCGTAGCGCCTCTCCAGCCAATCCTCATAGAGGGGTACTTATTGCCGCAATTGTGGCGAGCCCAGCACTAGGTTGCAACTATCGCACTCTCCGTGTCGCCATGAGATCCCGCCGAAGCTCTGTCCGCTGTACCGTGATTTCTCGCGGCAGCGGTGTTATGCCCCAGCGTTTTGCCTCCTACCGCCACTCCCATATGTGGGCGAGAACTTTTGCCTCCAGATCCCATGGCGGCAATCCGGCACGGAGGCTCGCCGCCTCAGCGGAGACCGTGCGGTATCCTCGGACCAGCCGGACAGCCATGACCCTTTAGGACGCATTCAACCAGCGGGCTGGTCGCCGCCTCAAGGAACGCGCCCACACCGGTGCCCCGTAAAGCGCCGAACACAGACGTCATGCCAATGAGTTTGCCAGTAATCGTTCCACAAAATAGACATATGTTAGCAATGATTGCCAAGGTGGTTTCAGTAAATGAACACAAACGATCCTACGCTCACTGAAGACACGTGTAAATAATAATAGTATAATTTATGATGTTTGTGAAGATATTGACAAAGTGTTGTTTTGTGTCATGTAGGAGTTAATGGAGTTTATTTTGTTGCTAAATCCAATCTAATCTAACTACGAGTAGCTTGTATTGTCCCACTGCAGGGCAAAGATCTCCCTCTCCCTTTTCCACACAATTCTGCGTTTTTCTAGTGCCAGTCCTTGCAGTAGGGGTCAAGCTCGTCCCGTCATCTTCGCCGCGATGGCGTCGTGCGTGTAGTGGGACACAAGCGGTGGTTCTCTTAGCCCTTTTGTCAGCTGACATGTGGCAAACATATCCGGCCCAGTCCTACTTAAACTTAGCGGCTTTCTGGGTACCGTCCGTGATCTTGGTTTTGGCGCGCAGTGTTGTGTTCCTTATACGGTTCGACATTCGAACCCCCAGGATACTGCGCTCCATGGCTCGCTGACAAACCTCGAGCTTGAACCTCTACTGAAGTGTCAAAGACCAGGTTAGAGCACCATATGTGAGAATGGGGAGAATAATACATATTTTTCATAATTCCTAAAATTAAAAAAAATTTAGATTAGAGTATTTAATTGCTCTAATCAGTTACCGCAAGAAAAAGAGCGACACTTTAATTGCGGCACAGCACGGCAAAGGATTTTTATGCGGCGAATAAGGATATAACTTATTAGTATGACAATAAAGTGGAATTTTCAATGATAATGCCTAAGGATGACGTGGCATGCGTAAGCCCGTTTTTACACCGCCACCGTCAACGGGTCGTCAACGAGAAACGAGATTATCTGAACCGAACGTGACGTTCCAGCTGCACGGGAACGTAACAGCGAAGCGAAAAGTATTATTATTATTTCCTATTTTCTAACCTAGATCATGGTTTCCCCGAGTACTATTTCATTCAAATCCGTAAAGAGGTTAAGGTGTGAAAAGGAAAAACAGACAGACAGACCAAGTTAGTAGCGCAGATCTCAGACCACTAAAAAAGTAAAGACGGAGCCGTCGTAACCAATCGCGACGAAATCAGAGAGGACTAGTGTCGGCTTTGTGTGCGTAACTCGGTGGAAGATATCGTAGATTTGCGCATGTGTGCTAGAAAATAATGTTGCAAGCGTTGTGCTGCGTTTCCCAAGTGCGAAAGATATACTTTGGTGAAGTTTTTGTTATTAGGTAGTATTGTTTTATTTGTCTTGGTTGTATGAAATGAAAGGTAATTTAGTTTAATGAGAGTAATTTATTTTCATAATATTAACAATTATTAATTTACCAAAACACACAAAACTTTCTTCAAAATGTAAAGAACAAACAACACTAAATTTTGAAGGGAGCCACTCCTCGACATCATTTCTGTTGTAATGTACAGCTTTAATCCAGTTTTCTTTCCATATTATATCATCTGGGAACCTCAAAGATATCATAACAAACATAACTATTATTTGAATACATTTTATAAATACTTACGTATCATACATAATAAAATACCTAGTGTACTCGAAAACGAAATATGTACTGTCTCTGAGATCTGAAGGCGATCAGAGGGGCAATTCTCGTAATTTAAAACGTTCAAAATCTAGTCGCAGTCTCATCTCGGTGACAAACAAATGTCAAAAACTTGTCAAAATGTAAGGAATTTAGACGTATTTTGGACAGATTGAGACTGAGATCAGACTGTGAACGTTCTCAAAATTACGAGAATTGCCGCTCTGATTAAAAAAAACTTAGTTGTAACGTGTCCGAACAAAATCACAACTTCCCTTACTTTTGGGAAAAGATAATGTTCTAACCTTGCAACACTGACACAATGGCGTCTAGAATTCGTATTCAAAAAGTTATGTTAAATATTTTTGCGATTTTGTTAAAATTATGCAGACAATCGGTTACTTTCTCGTGAAAAGTAATCCCAGAAGACTTATTTTGAAAACATGAATTGTTTTTGCAGCAGTTTATGACAGAAGACCGCATAATTTTGCAATTATTATTTTACCAAAACTATGTCATGCACTTTCACTCACTCGCGGCAGACTACCGAGCGGCCGTCTTCATATGACCGAATCGTCTTCATTCACGTTCCTCACTATTAGAGCGAAATATTTCGTCTATACTTTTTTATTGATCTGAGGCGCAGACCTGATATTTTCTAAGCGCACCTCAAATATTAGGTATTGAGTCTACCTTAATTACCCTCCATAAAAGTGTCAGTAATTGATTTACCTAATTTGTTCGTTTCAGCAATCCATGGGTGAGGCTCTATTCAGCGGCAGACATTTTTATTTGTTGGCCTAATTATATTTCATTCTGAATTGAATAGGTAGGATTTGCTTAATTCACAAAATTGACATAATAAGCTGCAAGTTGTCACAAGCTTTATAAATTAAATTAAATGCTGTTCGTTGGTAAGCGCATCACTTAAGAACAGCTGGATCGATTTGGCTATTTTCTGTTTTTAAATATTCGTAATTACGTTTTTATGGAAAAAAAATTGGAAAAGTTTCCCGGTAAATGTTCAAATTCGGGACAAACTAACGACCTTTTGTCCCATGGAATTTTTGGATAAATTAATTATTGAAAGGGCCGCGACTGGTCAACGCCTGTCAGGTCAGCTAATCTAAAACAATATTATAAAAAGATTTGATTTGTTGTATGTTTGTTTTCTGCGCTTTGACGCTAAAATGGCTGAACGGATTTGAATGGAATTTGGCACATGGGTAGACCGTAACCTGAATTAGGACATAGGTTACTTTTTAGCTCGATATTCCTACGGGATCGAGACTTATGAAACCGAAACTACCGTTACTCTCGAAATCGTGGGGCGCAGCTAGCAAAATATAATTCTGAAATAATATTAGCTACGAGGTGTCGTGTTGTAGTTAAATACCAAGCAAGGTTCATGTTTATGTAAAGCACTTTATAAATAAGTACCGACCTTGTTTGACCTAGATTTAGTATCATTGTATCAATTGGTCACACAAACATCAATAATGAAACTACTGGTCAATAAAGAAGCTCTGTGTTTTTTAGCATTGGGTATTGTAGCATCGAAGTGCTGGCGTATGTACAGGACACTGGGGCAGTCAAGGTTCCAAATAATATTGTTATGAGCGTACAGTCACGAGCAAAAGTATGTATACACTCGGTTTTATTCAAAAACGACTTACTCGATCCTTTATTTTTGAATGAAATTTGATGTTGTTACGAACATAGCTTTTTCGAACCCATAGGTTTATGTAATGTGTCGTATTTCAACGTTGCATTCGTTATTTCACGAAAAAATCGCAATTAAAAGTTGCCAAGTGTTGACATATTGGTGCTCGTGACTGTACACACTCGACACACTTTTTATTGTTCTCCTTTGTTTCTAAAATTTTTTAAGTTAAATGTCATGCATACCTGTTATTTGCATGGTTACTGTAATGCTAATTTTAGATTATATTTAATTTGATTTGTAAGAGACTGTGCTGTTGGTGTGCTTATTAATATAAATAAATAAATAAAGCACGAAAGGGACTGCCATCCAGGTGGCCCTCTGTGAAGCCGAAAAATTTCTAAGACTCGGTCCCCCTTCTTAATAAACACGGAATAAAGTAACAAACAGCGGGGTAATTGCATAACAGACTAACAGTATCAATGGCTTTCGTTTTGACAGTTCAACAACATTCATTGCGTTATTTACTTTGTTAAGCAGACAATTTTTTCAAACATATGAAGCAATGGATTAGCAATATCCTACAAAATTACTCAGATTGTTACGCAATTGGGGTGCAGAATTAGTGTCAGATTTACTTACTTACCATACATCTTTCAAGATTTAAGTTTGGCATAACTTTACTTCGCGTTTATTAATAAGGGGGACGTGTACATTTACTTACACACATCCGAGTTTTCCAATTAACTTACATAGACAAGCAAGTACGCCTTATCACTCAATCACTTATTTTCCCAGAAAGTGGGCAAGGTTGACGGACACCATCAGTTTGTAAACTTTGAACACACGGAGAACAAAAATAGAACAACAGATGTGCGCCGCCCTCATAAGTTAATTTAAGAACACGTCTTGTATTTGTTTAAGTACATATTTAACTCACTAATTGGTATCGGTATAGGTAATTTAAATAAAATAGTAAAAGGGTAGGTAAGTATTTTTTACCCTCGGGTTCTTTTTGACTAGCTAAACGAATCGATATTGATCGTTTCCCAATGTGTTATCGATCTGTATTAAAGCACTTGTGTGGTAAAGTATTTAGGACTATGTTTTGTACCTATTGACGTCCAACAAGGGAAGATCACGAAGGTCTTAGGTAAGTACTACTTTCTTTGATTAATTTTGTCACGAAGCGACCTAGAAATGTCACTGTGATACAAACTAAAATAACCTTCTTTATTACAAACCTATTAGTTTTGTATTTAATAGGTCCCGGCCCCTCCCCACGTCATCCATAAATAACGTCATTGCGAACTTTTGGAAACATTTAACACTATTTACTGACGTCAGACTCACTGCTCACCTACCGCTGATTTTAATACAGAATGTGCAATGTTGCTCGCTGATGTATTAAGGAATATGTACAAATATACAAGAAAATGCAAAATAAATATTAAACAACAATACTTACAGATCTGCAAGGAAAAGTATGCGCTTCGGGAAACATTGTCTACCTTCGAAAATATGAACGCGCGATGATGAGATCTAATGTTGTAGCAACTCTATTTTAGATCATGGAAAACCATGGAAATACTTGCATATTTCTTATTAAGAGAATATTTAAGATCCATTGCCTCTGTGGACGGTTACTCTGTAGGGCAACGTTCGAGCTTATACGGAATCACGAAGATTATCGTAACGCAAATCTTTTCTGGTTTACCTGTAAACTTGCCTATCAAACCACAGCGCTTCATCCATCTCAAGATGCAAGAAAACTTGATCAAATTACAGATTTTTAACCGTTATTTTTCAGTTTAAAAGACTCTGTCTTACCTGCGTGTTCCTAGTGAACCCGTACCCGAGGAACCTCTCATCATGAGCGGGCACGGTGTCGGCCGCCACGTAAAAAGGCTCGTACAGCAGCTCGAAGTTCGTCACGTTGTGGCTGATGTGCGTTTGCATCGACTCGTTGCCGCCACTCGCTTCCCATCTGAAACATTCATGCTAGTGGAGAAACTGTCTCGATGCTTAACCCTTAAGCAAGTCCCGGGAATATGCTACCCACATATATTTTTTTAAGTTTGTAAATTCAATCTGTATTATATCTGCGGCCTGCATGCGTCACTTAGTGTATTGGAACGTAAATGTCACTTCAGCGTCCATTTTAATTCGTTTGGGAAGTTAGCTAGGATTGATTAGAACTGTGACCAAAAATGGCCACGGGAACACCGGGGCACACCGTACCTATGTAGGTACGGTGTGGACCAAATAACTTAGAAAAGGTAACTTTTAGTGAGGAGTTCTACTGCTATACATATTCTCTTGAAATTCTGTGTGTAATTGAGGAAACGATTTGCATTGTCAACTTACCTAGAAAAATTCGAAGCATACTGATTATAAATGAACACTTTCCTATGGAATGGTATCGCTAGTTTACTTCTCGAGAGTCGCACCAGCTCCGACTTGTTCACTGGGAACTTGGCCACTCTTCGGTCCAGCTCATAAGTAGGCACCACGTATGCACAGAGCGGACATTTGGGCGTACTCGCAAGAAAATTTTCTAAGGCATCCGTCATTCCTCTAGACGGTACTATATCAATATCCACTAAAAAAACAAAAGGTGTGTGGCAGTTTTTCCGTGCTAAGTTCCTCATGTGGTTCTGAGGGTAGGGATGCCTCGAACTCCACGCGACGGTGTCCGCTCGTCTCTCCCCGGGCGGCAAGGGGTCGGCGTCACAGTCCCTCGCCCACGTCGCCATTGAACCGTGTAACCCTGGTCTTTCCGCTGGCATAGTTACATGTAAAGCTAATCTTGAATATAGTTCTGGTTGGCATCTAAACAACCAAGTAGTGAAAGCTCTTAACTGTCTCAGTTCGTCTCCAGCCACGAAGACAGCAACAGAGATGGGTCCCGTCCAATGGGGGGCTATCCTCAGCAGCTCGTGGAGTCTCTCTATGGAGCTCTGTGTGGCGAGGCAAACGCGGCTGTTGCTGGAAACTTCGGCGTACAGCTCTCCGACTGCTGCGTAGTCGAACAGTCTGTAGGAGCGGCTGCCGTCCCACCTTCCCAGCCGCAAGTCAACTCTGGATATAGGATCGTCATCTACGGCGGAATTGGGCGCTGTGCCGCCCATGCAGGGCTCGCAGGTGGGCGGGTCGGAGGGCGGCGCAGTGGCGTGCAGCGGGCAGGACGCGGGGTGCAGGAGCCACAGGTTGGCGACGGCGTTGTAGGCCACCAGCGCCACCGCCGCAAACATCACCACGCTCCATTGGAACCGCCAGCTACGCTGTTACAAACAGTGAACGGCAGTCAGTAATGTTCGCATAAAAAAAATACAAAGCTTTTAAAAATATACGTACTGTTGGGTAATGGCGTCTTTGCCAGGAAAAGAGCATTGATATAGTAATAGGTATAATAGGTAGTCTAATGTACCTACGATATTTACACATCACGGAATGGGATCGGAGTGCTCTGTAATCATCAAAGACTGACGCTCGGCGATGCTACCGGCACCTCTACGTCTTTTCATTTCAAATCTCACACAATTTTAAGTTATACTTGCTTTTGCATACACAAATTCCCTGACCCGGGCAATAAAGTCGTGATCAGGTCGTAACATTATCTATTCAACTTACTAGCACTCGATTTATTTGATAATAAATTTAATTAATCAAATTAATATTGACACATGTAATCATGAAATAATTTATCTAAAGAGGTTTTTCAATTACTTATACTTTAAACTCTTTTAGGACGTTGTACCAACTTAAAACCTGGAAATTCAATATGTTTTAAGATTAAAATTAATCTTTTTGTAAATTCACCAGTTTTCAGGAAGTAAAAGATTAAATTAAGAAAACTTAAATTACGACTTCAATATATTACGATTTACAACATTCACTAAAACGCATGCCTACATACTACTATTTTATCGATAATAATTATTATTATCAGAATTATAAGCGTCTCGCGACATGATTTTAAATGATTAATTTAATGAGCGTATGAAACTATTACGACCGTTTTAGTTGTATTTCCTAAAACCCGATGTGAGGTTGCACCATAGTATGGGACTCACCCAACTCTCCTTGGCCAAAGAGACCTTGCACGGGTCTGTATAGGTAACCTAGTGTACTCCAATCTGTGTGTTTCTTTTCTCAAAATACCATTTCAGACTAATCTATGAAGATTAGTTTCTGAAATGATCTTCACATGATCTGACCAAAATTATTTCTGGACTATAAAAGAGACTGTGACCTCAGAGTTTGTTTCGGTGTTTTTTCTCAGAGGAACACCGAAACAAATATTGTTAAGTTGTAAAAGTAAATCGTAAAGTTGTAAACATCATATATCAGTGCTCCATGCCAACGACCGCTGCAAGGTATGGCTGAGAAAGGATCGACGTCGTTGCTTCTACAGCACCCTGATTGCGTAAAACACTTTCAATCACAATCGGAATCATTTTGAAGGATATTGCTAATCCATTGCTTCATATGTTCGAAACATTCGTCTGCTCTACAACGTAAAAAACGCAATGAATGTTGTTGAACTATCAAAATGAAAGCCATTGCTACTGTAAGTGTGTTAGGCAACTATCCCGCAGGCCCTTCATAGACCCGATTTAAACTTTTTGACCTGGTATTCATATTTTTCGGGACTTCTTCGTGAAAACCGAAGGTTTTGTATGTGCAGTAATGAATTAAACAGCAAGAAGGGTCAACCCTCAGATACAGACTCCCGCAGGGGAGGAAAATAATGAGGCAAATCTGCAATCACCACCGTCTGCAGACGCAGATACAGTGTCAGATCCGGTTTCAAGGAATCCGGACAGACTATTGAGAAACATTCCCAGGGTAGAATACAAGGAGGCAAAACGCCGGGGCGTAACTCCGCTGCCGCGAGAAATCTCAGTACAGCGGACAGAGCTCCGGCGGGATCTCATAGCGGCATGGAGGGTTCGATTGTCGCAACCCAGTGCTGAGCACGCCACAATTACAGCGATAAGTCCCCTCTTTGAGGAGTGGTTAGAGAGGCGCCACGGCGCCCTCACCTTCCGCCTGACACAGGTCCTCACCGGACACGGTTTTTTCGGGAGGTTCCTGTTCAGGATAAAGCGGGAGGAAACGCCAGGGTGTCCCCACTGTGTGGATCGCCCGGAGGACACGGTGGAGCATACGGTGGAGGTCTGCCCGGCTTGGGCGGAGCACCGCCGCGTCCTCGTGGCGGCGATCGGCGGCGGCGATCTCTCGCGTCCGGCCCTGGTCCAGGCCATGGTATGGAGCGAGAGTGCATGGCAGGCCGTCACCTCCTTCTACGAAGCAATAATGCTCGCGAAGGAGGAGGCGGAGCGCGTGAGGGAGAAGCAATCACTGCACCCTCACGCCCCTAGTCGCCGCAGGAGACGTCCCGGACGGGAGTCAACAGCTGACTCCAGGCCACCGTAGGCGCGGGTTGGCGGGCGGCGAGCAATGGGCAGCTCGCCGCCCGGTAAGGACCAGGCCCGGGTCGACGACGGCGCGTTGTGTTCCACGCGCGTCTAAAAGAGATGTCAACACGAATTGACGGGGTCCGCTAGGGCCGATGCCCGCCAGGGCCGCGGGTTGTTCGAAAGAGATACCGTGGGACAGGCAACTGAAGGAACACGAGCGGGTTTTAGTCAGTAAAAGTCTGACACGCTGATGATTTACCACGCAAAAAAAAAATGGGTAGATTACAAACCTTTTCTATGAATTTGTAACCTATGTAGGTATCTGTTTATTAATCTTGTATTTGTGCACAACTCTAACATTTATGGTCAAATAAGGAAATGTTATATATGTGTGTGTCAACATTGTGTATGGGCTGCGTCCCTGCCCTGCTCTAACCTTATATTAAAGCAGTGTGCTTTTAGCTGTCAGTAGTTTCACTTGTATCCCTACGTACCTACATAACAGTGGCAAGTGGCAAGGAGGGTCTGAGGGTTGAGGAGTAGGTGTTTTGACATAAAAACACATACCAACTCAGAATTCATAGAAAAAAAAAATAACATAACCTCACGCCGGTTTTGCCCCGAAGGGCTAGGCAGGGGTGTTTTAGCACGCATACGTTTTGCAAGGTTAGGTTTTAAAATTAAACAAATGAAAAACCCCTTTGAGGTGATGTAAAATTAGAAATGTTGGTTTAAGTGTTTAAATAATCAAATGAAAGCACTCAATGGAAGTGACACTAAAAATAGGCATCCCACACACACATAGATTTTCTGATCCATTTGTTTACATTTCCATCAGACACTTTTGGAACAAACTATAAGTGTACGATAAATTATAAAAATTACCACTTTGTCTCTTCTTGCTTTGCCCATTTGTCTTCGTTTCAGGTTCTCATGGATGCACGGGGCCGCTAGTCAGACATCATCTGGACAACATCAGCATTTCATTCATTTTCATCAATTCTTCGTCGATCTGGTGAGAGAACACAGCCATTAATCATAATGATTTTTAACTATAAGATAACATGACATAATCAGCCGATAATGTTCCCATTGCTGGGGCACACGCCCCCTTTCGGTAAGAGGGAGTGGGCCGTAATCCACCCACGCGGGCCTAAATTAGCCACATGTAAATGTCACATGTCTTCGAATTTCTGGTTCTAGCCCACGTTTCCTCACGATTCTAAACCAATCCTACTATCCTACTATCCTACTTCCTACTAATGTTATAAATGCGAAAGTTGGTGGGGATGTTTGTTACTATTTCATACAAAAACTACTGAACGGATTTTGATGAAACTATAAAATAATATAGCGTATACACCAAAATAACACATAGGATACTTTTTATCTCGATATTCCCACCGGATCGACACTTATGCGGGTGAAACCGCGGGGCGCTGGCAGTCCTAAATAATTGGACGTCGCAGCAAAACCTGCTTGAGGGTTGAGTATGTTGCCCTTCACTGTTAAATTCGTTACTAAAGAACGATTTTATATAGACTAGTTACACAAAGGGAGAAAGTCAAAGGTAAATTGAGACAACGTAAATAACTAACATTAATACAACGAACAAAACATGCTGATCGGTTATCGAATGAAATCGACAAATAATTGGTTACTATTCAATGATTTTGCTTTTATGTCCTATATTGAAAGCATTTCTATAGGTATGGTAAATAGACCTAAATATCAGTGTCTTAATATTCTAACAATAAGGTTTTTTTGAATCTTATCAATCGTTCTTTGGTACCTACCTACTTAAACACGCGGTCCTATAATTAACCGATCGTTATCAGTTAACTTTATGAAGGACGAATCGTAAGTCAGCTATTAAAAGTAAGATAAGACTGTTACCATGTAGATATGTCTGGCCCGACCCTCGCTCGAGCCAGCCCGCGCCTCTGAGCCTGTAGTTTTAAATTCGTCCCTAAATAATTCCGATCCAGCCTGTCCCTTGCTGCCCTCTCCCAGCGACGCCCTAATCCGAGGTCCGTGCCCCACAGGGGGTGCCCTTAGCGTGGAGTCGCTTAGTTTTTTAGTTTTTTTTAAGCCTTGGCTGTAGGCCATAATTTATTGAGGCAAGCCCGGTTAAGCAGACGACAATATGATAGGTTGAACTGTCGATAATCGAAAAAAAACAATGTAGATAAGTCGTTCACCCCTCATGTTCGTCACAGATTTTGAAACCTACCTATCCTAACTAACCTAACCGATCCTAAGGCCCCTCGCCCACGGCCAACAGCATCGCTACTAACGCGCGTTGGTCGCATTTGCAACGCGCTTCAGGAGCGATGCGAACGCGCTACAGCATCGCGACTGTATCGATGCCAACGCGCGATCGTGTCGGACGACATCGGGGAGAGACTGGAGGGAAGGTGGCGCGAGAGTGGAGAACCGAGCATCAGTGCAACTCGCATCGCGACAGAAGCGCGACAGTATCGCGTTTGCATCACGACTGAGAATCGTGGTGTGGGCGAGGGTAAACAGCTAGCGACCGCATCGCGACTGTATCGATGCGAACGCGCGACAGCATCGCTACTGCATCGCTGCAAAAAGTCGCCGTGGACGAGGGGCCATAACCTGCAACCCCACTTCCACCTTCTTGCCAAAAATAGTGTTATAGAACTTCTAGGCATCCCAGGCATGCCTAGAAGTTCTACCTGCACGCAAAATAATCGTAAACAACTGGTTTTATACCTAATTAACTTTTTACGAAAGTTAATAAGTACTAACTTTTACCCGCGGCTTCGCCGGTGTGGATGTCAGAAAATAACCCACGGGAACGTACCTACTACTGGGACTAAAAGCCTTATGTCAGGACCCTATCCAGGTTATAAACTATTTTTATGCCAAATTTCATCCAAATACGTTCAGCCGTTTTTGCGCCAATCCAGGATATACATCCAAAAAAACAGACAAACGAACACAAATTATATAAAACGTATGTGTAAAGGCAAAGAACGTAATAGGGAATTCGATAACGCGTATCAAACATGGGATCCCATTAAATTGTTTCCTTCATTTGTAGGGACACCACATCCAGACTATGAACAGACACCTGTTGGCAATGCCAACCACTGTCACTGACTTGAACAGCGACCGCTCTTCGCCACTGCGTCAATTGTCAGAAAAGTACATCAAAATAAATTTTTAAATAGGTGTAATTTAAAGGAGAATGAGTAAAATCTGCACCAACCCCCAAAAAATTGACTTAAGTTGCTTCTACGCCAACTCGATTGCCCCCGATCGACTTATTCGATCGTTAAAAACTTTTTGATGTACCATATCTTAGACATTCCACCGCTGATTACCCAGACTCATCGACGACAATCGAGTTGGTGGCAAAAAACCTTTGAAAAGCTGGCTGGTAAAACGAGGGACATATTGATGGACACAATTCGTAATGCGATTCGAATAGACACGGGTAGTCGGTCGGTCGGTCGGTTGTCGGTCTCTATTCGAATCTCGTTTCGAATATGTAAAAAATTTTTATAAACCAAAAACATCGTGACATCGTGTGCAATTAGTGAATCTTATTGCAATAATCTTTACTTTGCGATTTATAGAAATTAATTCATTGATTTGAGTTATTCGATATACTGTATAATAATATTTGAGCAAATATTGTGAGCATTAATTACCTCTAAAACGACCCACTGACCCATACTCAGGGCATAGGTGTATTTTCGTCGTTTGATCAGTGAAAATAAATACCAATGGAGAGCTTACATTTTTCAATTATTATTGTTTTTTTTTTAGTGATTGCACCTTCCTGAACATGAGTAGGTACTTGTAATACCAGTACCTCTAAGTCTTCACATTTTCTAAACGTCTAGTGAGATTTTCCACTTATTTTAACGAAATAGGATGTCCTTAATTGTAAGATCCAGGTCCTACTAAATCATTTTTGTCTTATAACTTCTACGCTAAATGGCTGTAGCTTTTTTAAATTTTCTCTGCATGCCTACTGAGTACCTGAGCAGGTCAACTGATCCCTTCTATATGTATATTAGAGGTATAAGTAGGCCTAATTAAAAATATGTTCGCGCAGTTTTCAGGAGAAAAAGATGACTTGCCTTATCACCAAAATACTTACATAGGTAGGTATGTACTTCAACACAGCACAATTATATTTCCTTAAAGATTACAACACTGTAAAGCCTCCTTATTTTCATGAATACATATGACACTTACAAAAATATACACAAGGAATAACTAATAACAAGTGCAACATTGTCATTGAGGTTATTGTCTGAAATAACCGTAAATGTAACGAAATATCACGGAAACACAACCGCACTAAAAAAGGAAGATTTTCCATAAATACAACGTTAGTAAAAAGTGATGGAATTCTTTTGTTTTAATTAGTAAATAACACAACACAGAGCCCGTGGGTGGTGAAATATGATCACGATTGCGCATGACAGGATTACGAACATGCGCAGTGGGCCCCTTGCAAATTTCATCACTATCTGTACTTGCCTACGCTACAAAACAGACATAGTGGGCAGGTAGATAGGTACAGTAAGGGTCAAAAGTGGAGTGATAGTGTCACGAAGCAATAGATTGACACTTCTGTTTAACTTATGACTTTCTTCTAATGAGTAATTTCTATACTGTAGACACACTCTCACATTCGTTTGCAACTGATTGTAGTTCATAAATTCAACCATTAGGTTATATGGCATGATAGCCTAGAGGTTATCATATGTCGGTAAGCACGTTCATGCGTAGCGACCCGTGGGTTTTAATCTCACGCGCGGTGATAATTTTTTTAAATGTTTTTATAATAATCTACTCGAATAACCACGCTATTGAATATAGTTCCGTATCATGTTCGCCTTGTTCACATAATTCGCTAAATTTTATGATTATATCCACAGAAATCGAAATAAATAAATTATAAGGTAGACAGATGCAGGACTGACGACTCATTCACCGCGACTAAATAGAACGTTATTTGTTTTTGGTTGGTTGTTATTGTAGATTAATGACGTGTGTTTAATCTATTAGCGGTGTTGTATTTTGCATTTTGCATAATGCAAGGAAATTTTAATATTGAGATGAAAGCAGATATTATCGCGCTGCGTAAAAGTGGACTTAATATTATATCACAGATATTTGATGAAACCGGACTGAGAAAAAAAACGATAAAATAATTAAATCATAATACTCACAGTATTATGATTTAATTATTTTATCGTTTTTTTTTCTAAATACAGTATAACTGCTGATCCTTTTAGTTATTTTTTTAAACGTTTTATATTTATCATAAACCTAAACAGAAGAAAAAAAATTAATGATGAATATAAAATATAACATGAAGTATAATAATAATATAATATGTAACATTTCTATTTTCAAAATAATTTTGTTTCTAATTGGTAATATTCGTATTTTGCTAGTAGCCTAACAGTACTCTTTTTTTGTTTTAGAGAAATACCTACTGTGAGTCGGAGGGTCAAAAGATGGCCCCAGCTAGTCAGTGAATAATGAAACAAGTGGTTTCATACCAACGAGATATTTTGCCGAATTATTCGACACATCTTTACGAACCGTTCGCCGTGCAAACGAAAACAAACGAAAACCCAGCTTTTTGAGCTGGTTTTCGTTTCAAACATATTTGATTGAAAACCATAAATATGAACGTTTACATTTTGCGATACAGCGATGGGAAGCACGGAATGAGAAATCTGATGAGCAGTTGAAGTTGCATTGCATGGAAACATGGGAACATTTAAGAGGAACAGATATGTTTAAATATTGTTGGATTCATGCGCCATCGTTTACTTGATAGCATTGATAATAATGGGGGTTACTTATACAAACAAAGTATTAAGTTAGAAATTACAAATTGATTTTAGTAATATTAAAATAATATTGTGTCATATCCGTAATAAGGAATATTTTGAGGTTTAGTTTCAATCTTCTTTTCATAGTACTACTGAGTAATTTAATTGTATTGTGGCAAGGAGTTCACACTTTTTTTATTTACGTGGGTAGATTTGCTAGTTGTGATTTCTTAGAGTACACACACATTAGTAGTTAAAGCATAATATTATTATATTACTAAGATACAATATTTTAAGTCTCAGGGTCGTAGTTCACTGATTACCTGCTTTACTTCAATAAATTGTTCTTTATAAGAAAATAAACTGTTTTGACTAGAAGTTTATTTATTTCTTATTTTTTAGTTTATAAAATTATAACGAATAAACATTTTGAAATCACTTATAAAACATTTTTATTTTAACCCCGTATTTCGATTTTATTTAATTACTTACTTTTTTTTTCATGTTGAATGTTATTTTTAATACTAATATATACTATATACAATTATATACAAGTATAAAATACGAAAAAATATAGAAAAAGGCAGGAGCTCATTGGGCATCAAAAAATTCGTCCGCATCACTGTCAATGGGATAAGTGCCCAAAAGGCTGGCAGCATTACCACGTTGGATGGCAATGCTGATTCTTTGGGCTAAGAATAGGCCAGCCTTCTGGTCACGTGAAGAGTCAACCAACCGCTTGGCGATGTCCCGAAAAATTCGATGAGCACTCGGACCCCAAGGCCCTAGTGTTTCAACCCCAAACGGCTCAAACATATAGCTCCCAATAAGGTTGTTATATTTGCGCCGTTTGAGGTTTTCTGCTCCTGTAGCAGCCGCCCCAGCACAGCCCGCCGTGCTAGGAAGATGGGATGGCGCGAGGGTGTCAACACAGGTTGCATCCCACACCAAAGGCCTACCCAACTTCCAAGGCATTATGGTCATTCCATCGGGCCTCTTTCCATCGTCGCGTGCCAAGCCATTGGGTTCTAAAACAGCTGGCACCCCGGCGGAGACAAGAGCCCGACGGATGATGTCGTTAATGCTGGCGTGCCTTGCCATCCGTCCAGCGCTCTTGCTGCAGGATAGGCCATGGTGTCCGTGGTAGTCTACTGCTTCACCGCATTGACAGCGATGTGGAGCTACGCAAGGAGCGCCCAGACGCAAACATGTAGCGAGCCGGAATGTAGTGTCACCCAGCATAGTGCCTATATTGGGTGACGGTAGCGCCTGAAGCCAGAGGCCTGACTCCCATTCACCCACAGCCAGCAGGCGGGCACGCTCAGCAGTATTGGTGGACGTATTAATAAGTTTATTCCGTACCAACCTGCAGAGCGGCTCATCCCACTGTCTCTGGGAAGACGGGTTCTCGGGCTGAACCGTGTCCGGGCAAGCCACTTTCCAGGCGTTCACCGCGTCAGTCAAGCACGGCACTTCAGAGTCAACCTGAGCAGGAACCAAGATTCGTGTGGTTAACTTTTCGGTGCTGTGGACCGAGGATAGGAACGCCGGTAGGCTTACACTAGAAATTTTGCGGACGCCGAGCCCACCAAAACGAATGGGTAGTGTGGCTTGCAACCATGCGCGGTCGTCCAAAGCTACATTAAAAATGGATGTAAGAGTGCTGCGAATAATATGATCGATTTTGTCCAAAAGGTGTGGATGCTTCCATAAAGAGGAAGAGCGGAGAAAATACATAAAATTTGGACCGAAACAACAGTATCTGATTAGGGTGAATGCCGAATGTAAATTAATTTTAGAAAGTCTATCCGAAATATCGTTAAAATGTTTAATTTTTCCGTCGACGAATGGTGAAAAACTGTCTTCTAAAATTGGGGAACCTAAGAGGTGCAATGAATTTTTTTCCAAAACTTTGATGTCAGGGGCTACTAAATTAAATTTCTGTATAATCGATTGTCTGTCAGTATTGTCACAAATGTAAATTTCACATTTTGAGTTGTTGAGGTCAAGGCCGATGGATTGAAACTGCTGCTTTAGGAATTGAAGATCTTTTAGAACGGTGTCTACGTCACCTCCTAGTGTTCCGTCATCTAAATACCACACATTGAATTTTGAATTTAGTTGTTGTATTATAGGATGGATAGCCAAACTGAAAATGACTGGCCCAAGAGGACCACCTTGTTGGCATCCGACTGCAGATTCTAAAACGTTCTCTTTATATAATAATTTTGATGGGTGCCTGTAACACTGCCACATAAAACCATAAATTTCTGGTAACTCCTTTTTTACTTCAGCCAACAAAGTATCCCTGTTAACACAGTTGAAGGCGTTCTTAACGTCAACCTTGAGGATGACCTCACCTTTACCGGCATTCAAAAAACTAGTTAGGGCATGTACGGCAGCCTCGCAGCCCCCTTTGGAACCAAAGCCAAGTTGTAGGGGCTGGAACTTGTTGGACAGAATGTTGCCGTACAATTTACAACATATTTTGGCTACCGTACGCCTGTATGTGCACCCAACGGCAATGGGACGAATGCCGCCGTCCCTCTTGCGCAGAGCACATAAATTGGCTCCGTACAAGACATCGACGACGGCATCATTCACACTGCCGTTGAGCATTAGGTTAATTAGAGCCACAAGCTCCTTCAAAAGTGACTCACCAGCTTCCCCGGCGCCTGAGCTCAATAAATCTTTTAAATGCTGAGGAGTCAGGCCGTCGAGGCCGCCGGCGGAACCACTTCGGAAGGAGCTCACGGCTGCAATCAGCTGGGGGGCAGTGACATTAAAAGGCGTTGAGTCCGAGTCGAGAGGGAGGGGGGGGTCAGGAAAGGTGAGACCATCCGCAGGCGCCGGATGTTTACTCTCTAGGGCAGAAAGGGTTTCTGGAGAGTAGGGCAAACCTCGTATTACAATAGCAATACATATAATAATGAAAATAAAATAATTATTACATTATGATTCTTGTTTATTAATCTATAAAAAAAACAAAATAACCGATAAAGAAAAATTAAAGTACCAACTCGAGATTGGAACCCGGACCTATGCGTTCAATAATCCAATACGTAAGACTACCAGCTATCGGTACTTGATGTAATGAGTTCAATTTTAGCAATCGTATGAACCAACCAAGATCATACGTAATTACGTAGCCTGTGTGCCAAAGCGACGGTATGTTTTTTGTTTCGTTCGACGCCAGCCAGTGTGCGAATTATGAGGTGAGCGTTCTGTGTTGATACATCACTTTATGCACACAGAAGTAGGTACGGCCTTTACCGCGCGTTCACAGCAATACAGTCCTTAAGGTGATACTACATTAATGACCACGACCGTACGTATATTAAAGATTTAACGGGTGGCCCGAAACTTAATGAATTCCTATCCTAACAAGCCCGCATGAAATTCAGAATGTCAACAATACCTACATTTAAATGCATTTATTCTAATAAAACCTATTTAAAAAATAATGACACGGTTGTTCGGTGGATAATTATTTATATTTACTTATAAAAACGATACTTGCTAACCGTTACGAACCGCGCTGAGAAAAACTATTCTAAAAAACAGGCATAAGTTACTTAGATACTCTCGTTTTTCGTCTTATCATCACTAAGATAGCGAATCAATTAAGTCTAGGTAATTAACGACAAAACGAACTAGGTCATTAACTCGTTATGACCTAATCTGAAAAGTGAAATAGAAATAAACAAGCCTTTATGATCATGGTCAAACAGTAGATAAAAACATTACCCTCCTTTTGGGATCCGCCACTGTCGGGTAATAAGGACAATGGGGGTCAAAGAGACTTGATTCAAACTTTTTTGGTAAGTACCTACTCTTTTCCCAGTGGCGTAACTAACCTTTGTGGCCCGTGGCAAATTCATGGGATTGGTAGGGCCCTCCCTCAATGTAAAGAAGCTCAACCAACGTTACAATTTTTTTTTAACTGTCACTTCGCCCGCGAGTTCGTTCGCGTAGATTTCGTAATTTCCCCTACAAAATGGAATACCTGACTGCTTCTTTGTTCTAGTGGTCGGAAAAAGTTTGCATTTCTGTACTTTGGTATGTTAGGATCCTCCTGTGCTCATAGCCCTCTTGGCCGGGGGCCCCCTCCAACTAGGGGCCCGTGGCATTTTGCCACTCCTGCCACCCTATTGTTGCCACTGTCTTTTCCTATACCAGAAAACACACACTGAAACATACGCACACAAAATCACATACCTACAGTTTTAGTTCTTATGACAGCAGTGGGTACCTAACTATTTACTAACATATGGTCTTTTATTTCCATAAAACATTACTAGATACAGCTGTCTAAACTACATACGGTTATGTAGACTCTAACTAGAAGTAAAAATCAGTACCTATGTTTTTCATCAGATTACATGGAAATTAAACTTAATTGACGAAATTGCGGTGCCTCTACACAGCTCTGCCTACCTCTTTCACATCAAAAAATCAAAATCAAAAGTCATTTATTCAAATTAGGCTGAGAATCAGCACTTTTCGAACATCAAAATTACAAAAGACCGTCCCACTAAAACGCCCGCCCTTCACCACTTTCCTAGTCCTATCGTACATACATGAATATAGGAATATAATAGGTTTGATGAATATGATGTAAATCTGATTTAGAGGGTTTCCGTACCCAAAGGGTGAGTACAGAACCCTATTTAATTACTAAGCCTACCATAGAAATCTATGAAGCCTACGCTGCCTTCTGTCTGTAAAAGGGCTGAATCTTTTTAAGCCAGTTGTTTTCATAGTATAAGTACATTAACTCACACTTATTCCCGAGATTATTTACCTAAGTGGTACCGTAGGTACTATCATAATAAACCTAGACCTACCTACCTACTTATAATGCATGAAAACCGGTGTTGAGTTTATGTACAGATGCCAGCAGGTCAAGCTACCCGAAACTGTCAAATTTTCCCAATCAACCTTGGAACTTAATGCCTTATCGATAAAGTTGAAAATCTGTTATAGAAATTTGACAGATTGTAGGAGGTTCATGTGAGGCGTCTGTACCTACCTATTATGGGGAAGTCCGATTTATGCAGACTAAATCACAGGCAAAAATGAATACGAAAGTGTGAAGTCTTGAAAAGAAATTGTCGGAATAGTGCTTTTATTGCATGATCAGGGTCTAGAATGCAATGAGAGGTTACTGAAAATGAATATAAAACCAAATATGTAGGTACGCACGATGACATAATTATCAAGCTACATATGCATTTCCAGTACCTATAAGCTGACTTCTCATTGTACGAAAAGCCTATACAATGCAAGACCATGTCCTAAACCAAAACAAAATCGTTTATTTGCTTAAAATGTGGGTACCTAGGTAAAAAGATGATACCTACATAAAACTTCAGTACAAAGACACATCCCGCCATGTATTTAATGAAGGCATGCAAATATTTAATAGGTACTAACATCTAGACAAAAAAGATAGTTAATACCTAACGGTCTACTTGTCCCAGATTTTATTGCAATCATTTATGGGCCTCTGACTAAGGTACTTACAGTTACAGATCCCTTAACTTATTATTACTTGCTATAAAACGTGTCACTGAAAAGTATTAAAAATAACTGACGCATCGGTGCTAAAAAGTAGGTAATGTAGAACTGTAATTAGGTACAAATAAAATAAATGTCTAATTTATTTTATTTGTACCTAATTACAGTTCTACTATTATCAAAACATGAAAGTTAATTTGTTTTATAATTGAGTATAGATAAATCTACTCGTTATTCCTAACAGCACAGGACACAGATTAGGTATACTTTGCTAGATTTGTTCTTAAAAAAAAACCATCCTTAATCACATTAGTACAGCTTGTACATCTGCTTATTTACACATACGAAGCACGGAAACAAAATGGTAGGTAGGTAGGTACAGGTGATAACCCCGCGTGGCGACAAGTTTCGAAACGTAAGATTACAAATTGGCGGGCCAATAAACGATTTTGATAGTGTTGAGTTTATTCAACGGAGAAAGAACATATTTCCGACTCCTCGGAGAGTTCAGATACAAATAGGCGTAGATCTATATGTTTGTATTAAGTCGAAGCCGGGACACGAGATGCGGCCGACTACGATCATGGTCGGGCAGTTTGAATTTGAATCCAACTAATCGCACTTGCCACGTCGACTCGTCATATGCATACGGCCAATGCGTTTTCTCCATCCTTACCGTTCGGTCAGCGAAGCCCAAAGGAGATTTTGTGAGTGCGGCTATAATTAATTACGCGATACATAATTAATTTATTTCCGTTTCTAAACGAAAAACGAAACGTGACATTGACATTGGAGTACTGTCAAAGATGTGTCAAACTGACGATAACTGCGCCGTCGTGCGTATTAAAAACATAACCTTATTTTAAGGAAAAGTAAATTACTTCGATAGTCTGTGTTAAATCAGCACTATATTAATATGTTTAAAATACCAGCCTGGGAGGATGATGGCCCTAAAACGGAATCAACATTTATACAAAAAGTCAAGGTATGTTGGTTAAATTGCTTGTATTATTGTCTTCCAGTTTCACTACGTGCACCCCGCGTGTTGCTATTTAAATAATATCGCAAGTATCTAGTTATTTAAGGTATTTTATTATAAAATAACAGCCCCATCCGTTAGGAAATGATGCGTACTTTTTAGACCTTAGTTTCTCAAAGTTGCCGAATATTGAGACACGAACATGCAAACTTCGGTCAGTGGGTCATCTTAGGGGCGGAGTTTTAGGAGTTGGAGTATACGCTTAGGGGCACTATGAGCAGCAAAGGAATAATTTTTATCAATAAAAAAAAAATGTCTGTCGATCTTTTACCTTGCGTATCCTTAGGGGCAGAGGACTCAAATTTTCGGAGATTTTCTTTTTTTTATAGGTTTCGGCCATTTTTATTGCAGCAAATTATCAACCTTGTCCATAGAAACCATATAAGCTCTGAGACACATGGTCCTACAACGCACCGTTTCCGAGTTAGGAGTTTTCTAATTTTTTTACTAAACACTATATTTCCAAAATGGTAGCTTGGATGAAAATCTTTTCGGGAAAGAAATTGTTGCACTAGTCGAAAACCATGACATTATGTAAAAAAAACCCGCGATAAATCTTTTTTTTTTTTAAGTAATTTGCAACATTCGAATTTTTCTGTGTAGAGAAGTGGTTTTCGTTACGGTAAAGTTTTAGCCTACGTTAACAGCACTAAAAATACGCGAATTATTGGGAATTCTCGATACTATTATGCATTTTAAATTTAGTTGTTGATAGATGCTTTATTAATTGTTTAGTTGTTTTTTATTATTATAAGATTTTTTTAATTTCTTATTATTTTTTATAAGTTTTTTTTTTTTTGAAAATGGATCCGTTTTCTCTAATTTTAGATAGAAATTTTAGTATCTGGAATTATGCTGCGGCTATTTCAACAGAAGAAAGGGCTACTGAAGCGGCGAAAGGGTGGCTGTTTGTTCCATCGCGGACACCGCGCTGCCCATCATGCATGCGTCCTATGAATGCGGAACGCAACACTAATTATAAGTTGGGGTTTAGATGGCGTTGCAGAAGGGCAGGCTGCAACGTCATTAGGTCTCCTTTAAAGGGGACCTTTTTTGAACGCAGCAATGTGTCAATTTTAAATACACTTAGGCTTTTGCTGCACTTCTTTCGAAAAGACAAAGTGTCCTGCTATATGTATGTGGCTGCTAGAGACGTCGGGGTGACACGCAAAACAGCCATACAAGTGTATCACTACCTACGAGAGGTCTGCGAGGTGGCCAAAGCTCACGACCGCAAAATGATCGGCGGGGACAACGACATAGTGGAGGTCGACGAAACCCATCTTTACACAAATAAATACCACCGGGGTCGATTATTACAGCGGCAAATGTGGTCCTTCGGTTGCATAGGCAGACTCACTAAAAAAATTCATGTGGAACTAATACCTAACAAAAATAGGGCCACGCTGGATCCAATAATTCAGCAAAATGTTAGACCTGACTCCTATATTATGTCTGAACAGCACCGATCTTACCGATCTTGAGACTGGGTATGCGTGGACATTCCAGTGTCAATCACAGCCGACAATTTACTTTAACAGCTACTGCATATCATGATGATTGAATCAGAATACTAATACCAATAAATTTGGACTTCCAAATAAAAACAGCACCTTGAAAAATATTTCTCAGATTCCTTTCCATACCTACGTTTTGTTCCAGAAAAAAGAAAAGGCAGAGATCAAAACAAAATCGCCAAAAGATAATCATGTTAAAGAAAAGAACAATAACGTCACTGTTAATGGTCTCAACCATGCATCACGGAAACGTAAAATTGAAAACAAAGAAATAATCAAAAGTAAAAAAGATACAATATCTAATACAAAGAAGAAGAAATCTGAAGAAACAGTAGCCATTCCAGAAACACAGAATTTTGATGAAATACTTCTCAACGCTAAGAAGAAAAAGTTCAACGAGGTCATTGAAAATGATGATAAGGAAGACTTGTTATTCTCTGAAAACAAACAAAAGAAAGGAAACAAAAATAAAGCTAAAATAAGTCCAAATAATTTAAGTATAAATAATAAGCCTACAAAAGATGTAACTAAACAAAATAACAAGAAGAAAAGTATAGTTAATGGAGAAGTAAAACAAAATAAGAAAAATAATGAAGAAAATGAAAAGACAAATAGTGAAGTAAATGAAGTTATTGCACGTGTTAGTAACAAAAAGGCTAGACTTAGATCTTTACTAGACAGTAAAAGTCACAGAAGCCCTATCAATGTTAATCAAACTGGTAATAAGCTGCGAAATAGAATGTTGGAGAGGTTAAAAGGTATGTTCCTTCTGCTTGGTACAACTATTACAAAACTGCTAATTAACCGGTTGAATGCAGATAATCAATTACAGAACAATTAAAAAGCCATTGTGCCTGGCTTGGCTCCACGTTCAAAGGGTTAATAGTTAATTTGTCTTGCCAATTTATTAATTCTATGAAATAATGTAATGTTACATTGCCATCAAAATGAATCTAATACTTACAATTCGAAATGAATGATGGAATGTAGAAAAATATCGAATTTATTAGGCCCAGGTCTTGAAACCACACTGCCTGCATATTGAACCAATGTTACCAACAGTTACCCCTTTATTCATAAATATTGTTTAAAGTTCAGTGATTAGCAACCGTTTAACCATATATTTTTGACATATATACGCCACTTAAATTTAATCATCATTTATAAATAAATCCTTATATCATTATTATTTATGCTGGTAATACTGTTAGAAAATCATTCCACAATTTTTTCTAAACATTTAATTTCTTTCCAGCTGCCCAGTTCAGGTATCTAAATGAGAAGCTCTACACATCATCAGGATCTGAAGCCCAGCAGCTGTTCCAAACTGACCCAGCTGCCTTCGAGACATACCACCAGGGGTACCAACTACAGGTCAAGAAATGGCCTGTCAATCCACTGGATGTTATTGTTAAGAAAATTATGAAAATGTAAGTGTCTGATAGTCATTTGCAGCTACCTGTTTTAGTTGAACACTCAATCATGCCACTACAACGATAACAAAATATATAATGGAACAATATGCACAAGACAGACAAAGATGTCTGTCTCTCTTGTGCATATTTTAGAAATTGAAACCCACTTATATAATTTCAACTGCATACTTCTTGTTTCAATTCATAGATATTTTCTTTGACTGGGTTTTTATATCTACCAGATTTATTTTGCCGGCCGACAACGAAAATTGACATTTCGGTCAAAAAATTCCGAAAACCGAAACTAAAGGTTGGTCGAACTCTACTGATAACTAACTTAGCCAAACTTATCCAAATGTGATGAAACAAACCACAACAATTTTTGTTAACATATTCTCTTCCTCACCAGGCCCAAAACTCATACAATAGCAGACTTAGGCTGTGGTGAGGCCGCTTTATCCCGCCGGGTGCCTCACAAGGTGCGCTCCTTCGACCTGGTGGCGACCGCTCCAGGAGTGGAGGCCTGCGACATGGCCCGTACACCGCTGTTGACTGCGTCCATGGATGTCACTGTGTACTGTCTGGCACTAATGGGCACAGATCTCACGCAGTATCTTGTTGAAGCTAATAGGGTGTTGAAGATGGGGTGAGTTCCATATTTATTCATTTATTTCTTTTGTGTAATACAGTGAACTTACCCTCAAATACCTATTGACCGCCCCAGTCGGATTAATACGACAAATGTTTTCGTGCCCGTGCCGCCTCAGTCGTATTTATACGACTGAGAACCTATGTTTGTTTTTTATTTTTTATATCATTGCACGACCCCATTCGTCGTAGGTATTTGTTGGTTTATGAGCTGGGCGCTACGGGCACAGCAATTGATATAAAACCAAGCAATCAATAGGTTAACAAAGTCTTGCGGTCAATACATTTAACCTTGAACTGATAAGAGATAGCATGAGACTCAAGAGTGACCTAAAATTGAGTTGCATTTTAGTAATCGTAAAAAAAATCTGCTTCATATACTCGTACACCGTAAAATTTTGATCGTTTTAATCCTTAAAAGGGGTCATTGTACTCATCATTATGGACAACTTTTACTACGGGACCAGACCCTGAAATCGTGAAAAAAAAAACGATTCAAACGATCAAAATTTAACGGTGTATTTGATATCATGTGGATATTCGCTACTAGAATCATGATTATTATACAGGCTGATTTTTTAAAGACCAGCCAAATTTAAGGATGTGGTACAGACCATCAAACTGAACAACTTTCTCCATGGGACCAACATCGTAATCGCGAATAAAAATTCAGCCGTCCCATACATTTAGGTTGAGTAGGTATTGAAGTTTTCTATGGGACAGTTGATAAAATTTTCGCGATTACGCTATTTGTCCCATGGAGAAAGTTGTTCAGTTTGATGGTCTGTACCACATCCTTAAATTTGGCTGGTCTTTAAAAAATCAGCCTGTATAAATGATTGATAAATAACATGATTTTTTAATTATTAATTTGAAATTAATTTTGTCCACAGAGGCCATCTCCTAATAGCCGAAGTAGAAAGTCGGTTCGACAACGTTGACAATTTCGCTAAGGAAGTCGAGAGACTCGGCTTCAAACTGAAACAGCTGGACAAGAGCAACAATGTGTTCTTCTTCATGGAGTTCACGAAGATCAGGGACCCGCCCGTTAAGAAAGCCAAACTACCCGCATTGACCCTGAAGCCTTGCTTGTATAAGAGACGATAAATAAAACTGTTGAACGTCCTTTGAGTTGTTTGTTCTCAAAACCTTTTATTTACTATCCGATAAAAAACTTTTTAACGTATTGACCGCCCCAGTCGGATTAATACGACTGAGAACCTATGTTCGTTTTTTATTTCATTGCACGGCCGTATTCATCGAAGAACTGATGACCGCTGGGGTCGACGTGTTCTTGAGTGGAGAACACGAATCGGCAAACGTATGGTAGGACGCCCTCAGGCTAGGTGGAGCGACGATGCACGAGCAGTTGGATGAGAGTTGCCGAAAATCGAGTTGAATGGCGTGCAATAGGAGGGGCCTATGTTCCTAGATATTTATTTATCTATTTATGAGCTAGCGGCTTTTAATATAAAACCAAGCGGTCAATAGGTTAACAAAACCGACGCAAAAAGAAACGGAAGCGGGGCGGCACCACAAACAGAAATACGCCAAGGGGCGTTCATAAAATACGTGAGATGTTTAAGGGGGGGAGAGGGTCGAGTCAAATCTCATCTAATCTTACGTTGGAGAGAGGGAGGGTCTCGGCAAATATCACGCAATTTTATTTTCTGATTGAAACAAAAAAAAAGTTACTATTTTGGACCATTTAATCCAGATTGTACATGCTTAAGATTTAATCTGAATGCCTTCATCAGCACGCCATTTAAAAAAACACCTCACGTAATTTATGGACGCCCCCCAAGCAAAATGATGGCAGCTTGACTGATCGTCGTAGATTGTTCGTTTGGCGCCGACTCAAAATTAATCATTTACATTAATTTAGGAGCTTAGACTAAAAGATTTTTATTTTGCGCTTTTCAGTTTCTTTTTTTGTAGTTTTCATTTTTGCAAAACAACGTTTGTGTAAGTTTCAACAAAATCGGTTCACAAGTGAAAATTCTGTGAGTGAAAAATAAATCAACACCTGTTTTTCTACCCTTACCTACCCTATTTTAGGTTAATTATAAAAGGGACCAATTTCGAGGTAGGTTAAATGAATTGGACTACATTGTAAAATATGCGTGGTAATACATTTAAAAAAGTACGCGTCTGCTTCAGAACCTCCTTTTTTCATCGGTTAAAAATGTCACTTGTGTTGCTGCCAAAAATCTATTAAAGTTCTTGTTTCGCTATTACACTCAAATAAATATGAACTTTAGGTGGTTGTAAATTAGGTTCATTTCAGTTTGACTAGTACTATTGATAATTACAAAAAATATTGTTTACCTACTAAAGTTAAAAACCAAAATTGTGGACACAAGTTTAAATGGTTTGATAGATTTGCATTTGGAAAATCGTCTTAAAATAAAACAATTTATTATAATTTTAACTACTTTATTTTATAATTATCAATGATATTGATTGTCATACAGCGTTTCTTTAAAGCTTTCATCTGATAAAGGTTCTGTATTATTATTCACTTATAACTAAATTATCACAATGATTTTATTATAACATTCACTTTATATTACGAACTAAATCATCACTGTATCAATAACATCCAATAATAATTTCATTCCGGTCTTACAGAGTAACATTCAAAGTTACATAATTTTCTTCTAAAAAGAGGAACTGAAAAAAATGCATAAATTATTATCTTAGGTAAGGTCTTAGTGCTCACACACGAGCGTCACACGTGTCGCCGCAGTTCCCTCTGCCGTTGTGGCGTGCCGCTCGTGTGTATGAACATTTTGGGACTAACACCTAACGACTACTAAACAATGATTTTGTATGGAACGCGTACGCATGCGTTCAGTTTTACGGCTACGTACGCATTCCACAAAATCGTTGTTTTCTATGGACAAAAGCTGAACAGAGATGAATAAGTGTGGTTAGTCCCTTAGACTTCATTTGTGATGTAAAAGATTACTTAATTATAAGGACTCAGAGCAGGTACTCGCCGCACCGACAGCGACTAGAGACGGCACTACTAATAAAATTCGTGACGCCGAAACTGCGTTGAGCGCAAAACTTCTGTCACGTGCTGCCTTCAAAACCGTCGGGTTCTATAAGTCATTTAAGTTGTAATGCGAGTAAACGGTGACACGCTGGGTTTGTTTGGAATGTGTTGATAATGACGCTGGCTACTCTGTGCTAATTTATATTGGAACATTGAAATCACAGCTGTTGCTATTTAATATCATAACTTACATTAGATTAAATTTACTACTCTTTATATACAATTTACTATGCTCTGCCCTCCAATTCAGAACCCTTGCGGTTCTGAATTGGAGGGCCATATTCCGGGTAAAAAATAGTTGTGCAACACTGTTGCAGTAACATGGTTTATATTGCTGGTAATATGTTGCACACATCATATACTAGATGAAGTATTGCCAGCAACACAATAAAAAGTATTGAATTGGAAGATTTATTTGAAGGTAGATTTGAGAACTATAAAAAATCAGACATTAAGTTCTTCCATAACATCCTCGGCTTCAGCGCGAAGATTCTCCACTTTTTCAATGAGGGTCATCTATAAATAGTACACAATATTAATAAATAGTTATAGCAATACTAAAATCCGGAGTCATATTTGCGTTGTCAAAAGTTTCAAATACTAGAGGACTATTCTGTTACCTACCAGCGTCGAAGACTTTATAAAACACGATATTTTAAAAATGGGTCTAGCAGTAAAAAAAACAGTTTAGTATAGTATTCGCTGCTATACTTTTCGGACCCATAACATGGTCAGAGGAGAATTTCAAGGACAGGTATAATTTTAAACGCATCTTACCCTGGCAGCACTTATGAGTTGGTTGGTGGCGTTGCGCGACAGATGAGACACGCCCGACATCAGGTCGTCTACGGACGCCTTAGCGAGGTCTTCTACACGCTTGTAGCCCGCACGTAACAGTTGCATTGCACGCGCCTGTTGGATAAATAATTACAGTACTAAACTTAAAGTTACGCCTCGGCAATCTTCGTCCTTCCGTATTAGTACGAATAAGCTTTAGTATTTTTATCTCACAAAGCAACGCGCGCTTTACTCGTGATTACCGAGTGTACAAACACGCTGTGAATGTGTGTGTAAGCGCAGGAGCTCTCGGTACCAAAAATATTTTTTTCATATCCGACCGTTAGTTCCTGAGATTAGCGCATTCAAACCAAAAAAAAAAAACAAACTCCTCAGCTTTATTATATGAGTATAGATGTACTTTCTGTACGTTTAAAAACTTCACTTCTTACTAGGTTAAAATATTTAAAGAATTTCCAAAAATATAACAACAATTTCTCGAACTACTATTATTACTATTTTACCTTCTTAACATTAGGCAGCTCCATCAGCTGCTGCAACTCAGGCACTGCGCAGTGCTGCAGCCTGCCGGACAACTCGGTCAGCAGCGCGCAAAAGCTCCACAGTCGCGGAAGTTCCGCGCAGAAGCGTGCAGCACACGACGCGAGGGTCGCTGATGCTGACATAACGGACTGTACTGTGCCGCGGGCCAGGCTGTACCTAAAATAACGTCATCATCATCGTCATTCTCTTGCCTTTATCCCAATAGGCTATTTTCCTAAAAAAAATAATATATAATTGACAAAAGAAAAAATACGTGTCCATTATTTTTCGATAATCTAACTGACGGACTAAATATAATTATTATTTTTTACCGGCAACTACCATATTTATTTGTGGGCGGCGCAACATGTCCTTTTCTTCCATACTGGTGAATGATGATGATTTCTCTATTAGTCGCCATCTCGGTAGTCACCCCCTAAAGTAAATCATAGGGGGCGAGCCTAATGCCACTCAGTATAAAAATGAAATTAATTTAGAAAAAGAAGCTACACGACTTTGGGAGGGGGAGAATAATTTCAAACGTTTCTTTGCTTAAAGAGAAAGCATTGCTGGAAGAGATTTCTTTATGAAATAAGCATCACCTCTGTACCTATTTTTTCTGTTCTGTTTTTCATTGTCTGTTTATACAGGCTGATTTTTTAAAGACCAGCCAAATTTAAGGATGTGGTACAGACCATCAAACTGAACAACTTTCTCCATGGGACAAATAGCGTAATCGCGAAAATTTTATCAACTGTCCCATAGAAAACTTCAATACCTACTCGACCTAAATGTATGGGACGGCTGAATTTTTATTCGCGATTACGATGTTGGTCCCATGGAGAAAGTTGTTCAGTTTGATGGTCTGTACCACATCCTTAAATTTGGCTGGTCTTTAAAAAATCAGCCTGTATATGTGTGTACATAAATGGTAAAATAAAATAAGTACTGTTCACACAACTGTGCGGCAGCCAAGACAAGATTATTGATTTTTTTATTTTCAACAAATGTTTACTTTTTATATTGATTCCAGATTTCAAAAACTTATTATTATAGCCATTAGCCAAAAACTATTTTAAACCCAGTTAGTCAGTGCTCACAATATTTGACCATAAGGAAAATCTATGCTCACAAACTTACTTGTATGCGACTGCAGGGAAAGGCATTTGGTTCCACAAGTCTTGCAGCATCAGAGCCAAGTAGAAGCGACACAACACTATCTCAGGCACGTTCTGTAATAACATGACCCAACATTATTAAAAAGCCATGTAAAATATATCTACAATAGCTGAGTGTAAAGACTTACTTTAATAGGTTTTCCAGTCATCATCCTTACAGCGTTGTGTTCAGTGATTCCTAATATTTTTGCAGTTTGAACACCTTCTTCGTCTAAACTGCCATACTGAAAATGACAAGTATTTTTAAAACCATACACAATTAAGTTTGAAATAAGCGTGACAGTCAAAAAGTTGAATTCCGCCAATTTGTGCGACCTTTTGTTTTTCTCGTTGTTTAATATTAACAGGAAACGTAATATTTGACAGTTTGGTTAATTTTTGCTTTTAACATACAATAAAAAAAACTAAAATTGAGTTTTGATGCGAAAATCTGAACCTAGTTCAAAAAGTAATTCCCTGTACAGTTCCTGGCAACACAAGAGAAATCAGAGTTTTAGATAAAGAAGATTTACCAAAGAATAATAATGCGCGTAGTCAGGTCTAATCCCCGCTGCATCATGAGGCGTGACTAAATACAACAGGTGCAGACTGCCCATGAGGACCAGACTCCTGGACGCGCGCTCCAGGTCTAGCAGGAGTTGTTTAGCCACTGACAGGTCCATGCAACCTAAGAGAAGAATATTAGCAATATCACTCACAGGTGAATGGTTATTTAGCTCTATGACTAATAATTACTAGGCTTATTTTTTGTATTAAGTATAATAATAATAATGAAATATTTATTGCAGACCGTGTCATTATCTCATCTTCCTGCCCTCATCATGCCATAGTTGCAACAAAATCAACCATAAGTAAATAAAAATACAATAAAATGGTCACTTAGACGAACGCTGTTTAGTTAAATAAGTATTGGTAAGACGGGCTGGTGTCCGCAACTCCTCGTGCAGTTGCGGACAGTTAAATAAATAATCTAAAATTGAAACAATTGAGTGATCTTCTGACCTAAATCAAACAAATTATTGACATAGTCCGTGATTTAGGTCGGAATGAAGAGGCAAAAGAAATAATACTTCGTATAGAATCGAAACTTGGCGTATCATATGCCCCAAAGCTGATAGCGTTATACAATATGTAACAGAAACCCTATCGCTATCCTTAAGCACTAAAGACAACAGCTGGTATAGAATCACTATACACAATTTCAACTAAAAAAAAAAACTAAGAATTCGTACCAAGTTTTCGGTTTCATATGTTCCTTAAATTCAAATCATAACAAACGTGTCGCCGCACTACGTAGGTCAATAACTTTCCACGTTACTTGCCAATATCACGATAAATCTCTTCCGTAATTTATTTTGCGCGCCTACTTTGGTTTCTGGTATCAATGTATAAAAATGTATAGTGATTCTATACCAGCTGTTATCTTTAGTGCTTAAGGATAGCAATAGGGTTTCCGTTACACATTGTATAATCGCTTGCGGGTTTTTAAATTGTCGATATTGAAACCGTGATGCACTGCCTCGATAAAAGTAACAAAAGCTTCGAAACTAGGGTAATAGCGCGATTCTGAGCGCATTGTATATATTTAGTAAAAAAATCTTTATAATCCTTTTCCATCCGACCTTCAAGCAACAAAGACACACCTCACCTTTAATAGCCGCATTTCCCAGCCAGCTGACAGTCAGTTCACTGTCGTTGTAAACGTAGCAGTCTATATCACTGACATGCGACTCGTCATCGTGCGACGGCACTTTGTTCACCACTTCCAATGCGCCGGATTGAAGGAGCGAGCGGAGAGAATCGTCGCATATTGATTTGATGTCTGAGGGGCTGTAAAGTGAAGGTTTTTGGTAGATTCCCAATTAAGAATAACTATGCAAGTTGGGATAATATTGGCGAGAATCAGAATCAGAAAAATATAATGACTGCAGAGATGGATCTGTCTTCATTCATACAAGCTAGTCATTTAATCACCTGTATACTAAACAACTTACGCTATGATAGTAATATGCGATTCGTGAAAATGTTCACCAAATTATGGAAACCCAGTTAGAGTCAAATGTTCCTCACTTAGACGTAGCCGACGAACCGTGAGTGTGTTATACCCTTCTGTCTTCTTCTTTAGGGCATACACGCGAGATATTAAGATGATTATTATAATTAATAACTCACGTATCATCTCCCGTAACAGCTAGCAGCGTGCAGTCCAACAAGCTCCTTAGCTTGGGGCGTGTGTCGGCTAGCTTGAGTGCGACTGCACTGAGCAGCAGTGCGCCGGCGCAAGCACGCAGGCAACTGCGCGCGGGCGCGATGCCGCCGCGGAGTACTGCTTGTAATTGCGGCCACTCGCGGGAACCGCAGATAACTATACTCTCACCTAGTAGCAATAAAAAAACAAGTTCAGAAAGGTTTTAGTACTTGACAAAAATACAAAAACATGTCGGTATATTGGCAAACCTGGATAACTTAACTTTCCGTTGATTATGTTTTGGTTTATTCAGATTTATTTGCTGTAAATCTCCATGTTCTAAATAAATGGTATAATAAAAGGGAAAATGGCTTCAAAATTTGATGAATTGCAGGCAGTTCTAGATGAAAGAAGAAGCAAGTTTCCCGTTGAAAAGTGAACATTCCTATAGAGATGGTAAAATAACAAACTTAGTCATGTATTACTGACCGGTGTCACAGACGCCCGCGCGGCCGGCCCTGCCCACCATCTGTCGGTAGGCGCCGAGCGAGATGAAGTCGCGGCCCACCTGCGGCGCGCGGATGATGACGCGCGCAGCCGGCAGGTTCACGCCGGCCGCTAGCGTTGAAGTGCAGCAGAGCACTGATATTGCACCTGACCTTATATAGAAACACAGTCTAGCTATATTCATTCCTTAAGTGACCATAATGCCGCGTTCATACGGCGTTGATGACTATAATATTTTTTTGCTGTGTTGTGTAATTTGTGATCACGTGGCAATTTGACTGAATATGCAGTAATGGACCTAACATACGCAGTCGTGACAATTCTAGATGCAAAAAATTGCTGACTATGTATAATTCTAGACCTATCCGAGGCGTTTGACACGGTCTCTATCCTCATTCTCCTAGTAAAATTAGAAAAGCTCAGAATACGAGGTGTCGTTCATAATATCTTTAGGGATTACCTTAATAACAGAAAGCAGAGTTAAAATAGATGAACACAACAGTGACGAATATACAATCTCTTATGGCGTTCTGCAAGGGAACATCCTAGGCCCTACTCTCTTTCTGCTGTAGGTAAATAAATAACTTCAGCAGACACTGCTGTCTTCGTCTGGGGTCCGAACCAGCACACCGTCTAGAAAAGAGCAGAACACTCTCTATCTCAGGTCATGAACTGGCTCACAAGACATCTATTAAAGCTTAACCTATCTAAAACGAACTATGTGCCCTTTTCCATCACCAAAGTTAAAAAATCACCTCATGATTTCTCTATTCGAGTTCATATATGCAGTTTTCAGGATAACTGCACATGTCCAGAACTTAACGGTACGGAACACGTTAAATATTGGGTGCATATTGATAGTGGACTGAGATAGAACAAGCAGATAGAAATAGTAACCTCCATTACAAGCGGTTGATCCACTATTTAAATCCTTACACCCCTGACAAAATTTAACTGGCCAACTTGGCCCAATGTCAGTCGGTTATACAATATCGCGCCACCGTCTGGAGAGAGCACAGAGAGCTGTCCTCAAAGCGATTATAAAAATACCATACAGGTACTCTACAGCTCAAAACTCGAGTTTCAAAGTACTTAATGAATGACCTACCTATAAGCCTGTTCCAGCAGAGATCGCTCATCGCTTGCTAGCCCCGCGTGATGAAAAGCGATGCCGTAGCGCACCGCCAGTGCTAAATCAGCGTTCGCTCCCTCAGCCCTTAAAGCGGCTTCAAGTGCTTGACGCTCAGCCTTCTTGTGGGAAATCATTTCCCTAGACGCATTAAAGAAATTATACATTAAAGGCTACACCAAAAATGTAGGGTGAAAGAGACTGTTCAAAATGATCGAATTGAAATAAACGACTCGACTTTGAATAAACATTGTTTACTAACCGTCTTTGCAACTTGCACAGTAAGGCTGCGACGTTCTCACAATTGCGTTTGGTGGAACAAAAGACCAGACAACTGCCTTTCGGCACCACCTCGGACACCAGACCTCCGAGGAGATCAGGGTCTAGAGTGGTTGCGGCTGCTGAGTACTGCAATAAAACACTTTTTGAAATAATGTGTAATACGCCAGGGTGAACGATACGTTTTGGGGACTGCCTTATGTAACTTTCAACCGTGCTGCGGCGGAATTTGAGTAAACGCAGATAATGTCACAATTCCACAAAATATATTAAAGGGCTTTCAAGATTGTGTTAGAGGGGAGCAAATTTTTTAACAAGTTCTCTTGAATATTTGAAAAGTGTGGGGCAGATTCAAAATAAAAATGTTAAGATACAACTGCTATTTTCGACGTTCTATACATAAGAAGGATCACTTAAATCATACTTGAGGTCTCTTTTAGGCACGACCTCGACCCCCTCCCCCCACACGTCAGCTCCACCGGAAGGAACTGACGCTGGAACACGTCAACTCACAGGAAGCGAGCTATCTCTTGCATTAGACTACACTTACATCATACTTGAGCTCTCTATCCGGCACGATCTCGACCCCCTCCCCCCACACGATGCGGTGCAGTACATCTCCTAACTTGACGTACTCCGTCAGCTCCACCGGCCGGAACTGACGCTGAAACACGTCAGCCCGCAGGAAGCACGCGATCTCGTGCAGGTTCCCTATTGTGGCTGACATGCCGACGATCTGGATGTCCTCTGGTTGATGAAAAAGACGTTGGTAAGGAATTTGTTTACTAAGTTGTAATTAATTGAGATAAAATTATGACTCTTTCATGAAAACATGATGTTTCCTCTCAAATATAACGTATTATATTTATGATAAAAAACATGGTGATGATGTTTTGTTACAATGAGTAAATAAAAAAAAATCGCAGGATATACATATTTATAAAGTGAGAATTAAACTTACGATTGGTAAATATAACAGTTGATAGTAATGTTTCAAGTGTGCCGCCACGACCTTTCTCGCCAATTAAATGTAATTCATCTACCTACAAAATAATGCTTTTAATAATTTTTATACTTTACGTTATCACTGTATTTGAGAATGTTGGTACACCTGTTATTGGCAACTGTATAAGCCCATGACTTTTATTTGATATTTTGTATACAGAAGCTGTTGGTGTACCTTTATAAATAAATTAAAAAATAAATAAATAAATAATGTCTAGGTATTAAAACTCAACTGTTAAAAGGAACATGTAACAATGCGGAAATTTATACGTACCATACAAATAAAACAACTCAATTAATGTCCCACCATAAGTCTTCCGTTATACCCCCAAAATGATAAAATGGAGCAGAATGCTGCTCCATTCTCAGTGCCCTTTGTGGTTAAACATGCCCTCTAATTATTTCCATAACATTTCAACAAACATATTTGAAATTTGAAAACAAATTTATAATCACATATTTATCTAATATCTTAGTATCTTACCACAATCAATCCAATCTCATGCAACCTGTCCAGCTCTACCAGACTCCTGACTAACGCCAGTCCCTTCTCAATGGTGGCTATATAGATACTGTTCTTCCTGCGTCGCTTTTTGGGCGGTATGTGACCCTTGCCTGCTGCATACTCTTCAACTAGAAATTCTAGTTGCACTGCAAATGTTGATAGAGCCCAGATCTGGGGTTAAAAATAAACAATGATAAAGAATACGAGTATATACTGTAATTTACTGTGAGTGTTAATAAAATGGACAACACAAAACCTAGGTTTGATACCTTGAAAGATATTTGAATGTTGAAAACATAGTTGAAATATCTTTCTATTCAGAACAGAGCAATGCTGTTTTTAATTATTAGGGAACTTTATCTAAGCCACAATAAACTTAGGATGTGGTTTATTTTTTTATTTAATCTTCAGAAAGTATACAGTCTAATATCTAGATAAATATGTATAATAAGCGCTTACAGTTGCAATTTTCAAACTTCCACAAATGAAAAACATGTACCTAAAGTTAAAAGAAATATAAATATACACAAAAATAAAATATAAAATAGAATCTTCTCAAACAAATTCTTCTTTCTTTAAAGTGATGATTTCATGCTTTGCTACTCTAGTAAAATCTCCTTGTTATTGATGTACAATTAACTATCATAGATAGATACTTAATTTTACTATCTAGTTGGTTTTGGTTTTGTGTATTACTGATACTTAGTTAAAGTACTAACCTTTTCCTGCACAATAGCCACAAACGGCAATATGAACAATGCATTCTTCTTCCTGTTAAGCACTTCCCTAAGCATCAGGACTTCAGCCACCAGGGTCTTGCCTCCACTTGTTGGTAGTGCATAGATTAAGTTCCTTCTTTCACGCACTGATTCCAGGTTCAGGCATTCTTCTTGCCATTCTAAAATAATAATCAAAATCAAAAGTCATTTATTCAAATTAGGTTGAGAATCATCACTTTTTTACAAAAGACAGTCCCCCAAAAACCAACACTTCCTAGTGCTATCGCAATAGTTTAAAGTACATAAAAGATGAGCAGTGGGGGCACAGTGGTATCGGCCGCGCCTTACGAGTTGTAAGTCGTAGGTTCGAACCCAGACAGGCACTTTACTTTGTGTAAATTATTTCATCACCACTGCTCTCAATACGGTGAAGGAAAACATTGTGAGGAAACCGGCATCTCCTAGAAGCAAAAATTCTAAGACATGTGACATCTACCAACCCGCACTGGGCCCGCGTGGTCAAAGTCAAAGTGAAAGTCAAAGTCAAATCATTTATTTCAAATAGGCACATAAAAGGCACTTTTGAACGTCAAAAATTAAATTAAAATAAAATTGATTCTAGTCGCCCCTTCCAAAAGGTAGTTTTCGTATGGAGAAGAATGGGCAAGAAACTCCACCGTTACTCTTTTAAAATGTTTTACAATATATTGCATACATTATTTATATAATTATATGTGAAGATGATGCACCCAAAAATAAAATTACTATACCACAATAGGTAAAAGAATTAAAATGGATAAATGTAACCATGACATATAGATCAACTATGTGATAGATACATGGTGCTCACATATTCACAAACATTCCAAACGTAGACGATTTTCATAAATAAATAAGGAGTAATAAGTCCGGGTGTGACCCCAAGTAATTACAGAATGTAAATCAATGTCAAAGAAAAAAAAAAAGAATAAATTATACAATTACATTAGCAAACAGTTTGATTTTGTCTAGACTCTAGAGATTGTCTTATGGAGCAAGACCAGCATGTTTCCAAGCATTCTTATCTTGGATATAATCCTCTAATTTGTAATATCCTTGCTTACAAAGTGTAATTTTAATATAAGTTTTAAATTTTCTTTCATTTAATTGCAATATTTCACAAGGTATTTTGTTGTAACATTTAACACAGTACCCCATAAAAGATGTATGTACTTCAGATAATCTGAAAAAAGGTTGATCTAATTTATCTTTATTTCTAGTATTAAAATTATGTCTTTCACTTATTTTATTAAAAAGATGTTGATTTTTTCTTACATACATAATATTTTCATAAATGAATTGGCAAGGTACCGTCATAATATTAACCCTTTTAAATAGTTCCCTAAGAGATTCGCGGCGACGTAGATTGTAAATGGCTCTGACAGCTCTCTTTTGCAAAATAAAAATGGATTCAATGTCAGCAGCCCGACCCCACAGTAAAATGCCATATGACATAATACTGTGGAAGTAACTAAAATAGACCAAGCGCGCGGTTTCTTCGTCTGTTAATTGTCTTATCTTTCTAACAGCATATGCGGCCGAGCTTAGCCGCCCCGCAATAGATGTTATATGAGGTCCCCATTTCTCGTCTAGCGTGATGGATTACGGCCCACTCCCTCTCACCGAGAGTAGGCCTGTGTCCCAGCAGTGGGAACAGGTATATGTACATAAAACATCATCATCATCATCCACAGATCGACTTCGCCCACTGCTGGACATAGGCCTCTTTCTTCTTGTCCCCTTGCTTCTGTGTCAGCCCCACCCTGGTTTTCGCCACTATAGCAAGTATTACATAGTCATAGACAAATCATAAATGAGGGAAGTATAATACTCACCATAAAACTTTTCAATGTTCCGGTAAGTTTTGAACAAACCCTTAGCAATCATTGGCAGACCATAAAAAGTATTGATGGGATTGACTACTGGTTTCGCTTTCTTTTTGGATTCATTTACAATTTGATCGGGATGTACAAATTTTTCTATAGCATCTTCTTTGATATCAAGTAGAAAAGAATCTCTAGTCTCAAACAAAGAACTCTTATTCTTCATAACATCATCAAGGTTGCTAATTGACTGATTTATAAAATCAAAGCTCTTTTCTATTTTGTCTTTAAAACTTTTATCTACATGATTGAAGTTAGATTGTTCTAATTTCGAATGAAACATATCTTCTGAAATGTCTTCCATCACTTCTGGTTCAACTTGATTATTTGTGGTTTCATTATTTATTTCACAGATTTCATTTATCTTACTGGTACATACGTTTAAGGACTCCCATTCTTCTGTTTCTGTTCTGTTTCTAACTGAACTCTGTAATATATCAGGGGAGCATGGTATATCGCAAGATGAATTTGAATTGTTGTTGTCTGAATCGCAGATGCTTCGAAATTCTACTTGATTGCATGGTAGAAGCGGAGAATCACACCTATTTATTTCGTTGGGCCCATTACTGATGTATGTCGAAGTGATTGGACTGCAATCTGTAACTAAATCAGTATTCTGTGCAGCTTTACTTAAATTTAAACTTGATCGAAATATTCTTCCAGTACCTAGTCGCCGGCGTTTCGGTGTCGAAGTATCCTTTATTTTACTTATAGAGTGCATTGTTAAAGATTTTATATTTGATTTACGAAGAAATTGATCGTTGATTAGATATTAGTTTTATTAGTTACATGTTATTTTGATTTAAAAAAACTAAAACCCAAACGTAAACACAACCTATCAAGTTTTGACATTTCATTGACATGACACTGACACTTCGGTTGTTTTGTTTTTTTATATGTTGTTGGAGCTGCCAGCCCTTGCACTTTACATACCCTCCCGAAAGTAGCTAGATAAACACCAATCACAATGAGTTCCAATGTTATTTTTAAACAAAGTCTGTAATTATTATCTTCACAGTAGTTGATCATTTATTAATTAGGAGTGTTAGGAAGTAACAACCAGCATTCGGCAGCGTTGAGGTACCTACTCATGATATATCTTTTCTGCGCTACAGTCACAATCCTAACCATCCATCAAACATTTATTTCTCTTCTCCTTCGTCTAATCATATTCCTCTCTTTTCACCTCAGCTCGGATGCATTGTTTCCAAATTGTATTAGATGTCCTTGAATTTTGTTGAACATTGAATACACTGGTAACACTTCCCTTACAAAAATGATACGTTCAGAAATGAATAAAATAAGATTATATTTAAAAAAAAATGTAGAAACGTACATAATCAGACTTTCCTAAAGCACAAGTTGACAGTTTTCACCGCCCTCGTACCGTCTGTATTGCAGTAGAACTTTTTCAGAATATCGGATAAGTAACCCTTTCATTTACAATTAAATGAATGAATAATGACTATATTTAGTTGAGCTTGAGCCTAGTCTTGGTCTATAACCTTGCGAACTTGTGCAATAAAAATAAATATGAATTTCGCTATCTATAGGATCAACGAAGGCTCATCATTAATACAGCAGGTTCATGGTTGAACCGTTTACACAAGTGTGAGTGTTAATTTCATTCATTTAACATCAACCTATCGCAGTCTACTGCCGGACATATGCCTCTCCCAATTTGCACCAAGTGATCCGGTCTCCGCCAAGCGCATTCAGTTCATCAGCCTGCACCAAGAAGTCGATTGAAAAAGCCAGAAGATTTACCCAGATTGTTTCATCTTTTATTTTAACCCCAGTGTCAGTCTAACTGATGGATTTTGCCAATTGAAAAGGTAGTTCAAATACCTAGTTCAAGGCCGGTATAATTAATTAATAAGAAGAAGAACAATTATTAAATTGGTTACCTACTATATGTAAGAAAATGAATAATGTCCTAGAACCAAAAAAATTTGGGACATGAGACATCCACTACTTCCACCAACACCCACTTCCTCTCACAGAGAAGAGGTCTATCTCCCAGCAATGAAAATGATGTAGGCTGATTATGTTTATGCCTATTGTTAAAGCTATCGAATCAATCAAAACAAATCTACTCAGCCTATCGCAGTCCACTGCTGGACATCGGCCTCTTCCAGACTGCGCCACAACAGCCTGTCCCCCGTCTTCCGCGTCCAGTCTACCCCAGCAACTTTCTTTAGGTCGTCCGTCCATCTAGCTATCGAATAAATTGAGTATTTATTAACTAAGTATATATGACGTCATAATATATCAATAGGCTCGCCGCGCCCCCTGTAACATGGGACTTAATAACATAACTGGCGAAACGGGGGTTTACTATGTAAGTACCGCGACAAACCTGGTGACTTTCGCAGATTATTTGTTTAACAACTTGGATGCCCGTGTTCAAACCGATACCATATATACTGATTTCAAGAAGGCCTTTGACAAAGTCGACCATGAACTGCTTTTACAGAAAATTGCGTTTAATGGGATACGTGGGGACCTGTTGAGATGGTTTTATTCGTATGTTTGCAACAGAACTCAGAGAGTTGTAATAAATGGTTTTTGTTCTTCCACTGTAGATGTTACTTCTGGAGTACCGCAGGGTTCCATTTTGGGACCTCTCCTTTTCATTTTATTCATCAATGACGTCGACAAATGTTTTACAAGCTCAAAATTACTGTTGTATGCTGACGACATTAAAATATTTAGATCTATTAAAAGCCACCATGATTGCTCTCTCTTACAGGAAGACCTAGATGCGTTTTCGGCATACTGTACACGCAATAAGCTTCAACTTAGTGTATCCAAGTGTTATGTCATTAGTTTTACCAAAAATAAAAACATATTTATATATCCCTACACGTTAAAAAACGAAAATCTAAAAAGAGAAACCCTGGTCCGTGATCTTGGAGTTCTGTTGGACGACAAACTCCATTTAGATTCCCATATCGACAAAATTGCTAATAATGCTTTCCGTATGTTCGGTTTTATCATGAGAACGGCTACAGTATTTACCCGGTCCTCTACCTATTTGTATTTGTATCGGTCGTTAGTTCGCTCTCAGCTAGAGTATGCTGTTTCGGTATGGAATCCCCACTATGGTAAATACTCCGATATGATCGAAAAAGTACAGAGAAAATTTTTAAAAGCCATGCATTTTCGTTGCCATCGTACCTTTGCATCCTACAATGATCTATTGCAGAAGTATAACCTGCAAAGTTTAAAGTCTAGACGAATTATGTTGGAAACAATGTTCTTGTTTGATCTGTGCAATACTTATGACTGTATTGATACTCGCAACAAATCAGCTACGTAGTACCCAGAACAACGGTATGCCGTGGGGTGCGCGCAAGGCCTCTATTTGCAGTAAGTTCCTGTCGCACAAACGCGGGCTTGCGAGCACCCCTACGTCGTCTTACCAACCAGTACAATAAGATCTTTGAAGACATCGACTTCTTCTTCGTCTCTGCTCAAAAATTTAGAAATCTTACCAAGAAAATAGTTTTAGAATATAACAGTTAGTTTAGTTAGTTACTTTAATATTTGCTCATTCTCTCTCTCTTTCTCTGTTGTTTGCATGCCTGTCTATGTTTAAGTTCACTTTTAACTACTTTTTTGTTTTAAAATCTTAGAATAGCGCACTGTTATATATAACTTTTAATATGTTGTGGAAAATGTCGTAGGTTATACATTTATAAACCTTGTACATTTATATCTTAGTGTAATATTTTAATGTATAACTGTTTATTTTCCCGAATAAATAAAATAAAATAAAATAAAATAAGTACACATATGTGACCAATGCCTAACCCTTCGGGAATAACAGGCGTGATGTTGTTACATTACAATGGGATCACTTAGTTATAAAGTTCATTAACAACATATATTGCTTATTGTTTAGTTTTGTTTCTGATGGAGTGCCACAGGGAGCTTGTGCGGCCGCCTTCTTTATCATCATAATTTAATTATTATTATCATACGTTCTGAGTTGAGCTACACGATGACTGAAAAATGATTGCACTGCAGGGACAGGTCCACTCAAATCTGTGTGGTTCTTTCCTTCTCTTCTTCTCAAAAGACCATTTCAGACGCTAATCTACATGGTCCTCACATGATCTAAACAAGATTTTGCTGGGGAGTTTGCGCCACTTCTTCCCACCGATAGCACTAGGAAGTGGTGAACGGCGGGCGTTTTTAGGGGACTGTCTTTTGTAATTTTGATGTTCGAAAAGTGCTGATTCTCAGCCTAATTTGAATAAATGACTTTTGATTTTGATTATGTCTTGACTTTATATGAGACCCCTGAGTTTGTTTCGCCGTTTCTTCTCTGGTCAGGAGAAGTCAGATTGGAAATGTCGACTCCATCTAGCTTTTTTTCTTATGACGACGTGTAAAAGTGATTCCGATATTCTATTTACAGGATAAACAGCTTCATTTCATCAACCATTCCAACTTCTTGTCCGCATGCTGTTGCCTCAGTTATTCGAGCTGGTATAAATGTAAGTATTTTCTTTCTTTCTTCTTGACCTCGACCACACACCACCTGTTATTAAAATGACTGGCAAGGCTGTAGTATATCGACACATCAGTTAAGAAAAAAAAAACATTTGAAATTAATTTTAAGTTCCGAAGCATGACAGAGGTGCCCCGTCAAGGGAAGGCAAAACATTACCAGTTGGTCGTATTCCCCACGTCACCATTGCGTCTCGTTCTGTCCACGTGGGCCACACCCCCGCCTTACCTAGACGTCTAGTTTCTCGGCCGAATAGCAGCGCTCATAATAAATGCATAGGAACAATATGACTCCCCACCAAATGCCAATCTACCGAAGCTATGCTAAAATATAAAAATGTAACGATTCTCTCGGTAAGCTTTTAGTCAGGCCTGCTCCTCTACGCCGTCTTTGCTGAACGGACAGACCGGTGTCGGCTCATACTCACACATCAGTAAGTGAAGTTGACAGTTAAAACTAAGAAATCATACAATTCAACCAGTATGACTTAATATATTTATAAAAACGATCTATAGGGAAGTGTACTGACTACAGCTGTTCTTATTATCCTTACGGCGAAAGCGTATTTCCCATGCTGGAATCTGAATATGATTTGAATATTTGCGTACCACTCGGATGTCCCATATTACATGTTTTTAATAATAACACTAAGTAGCCGCTGATAGGAGTTCTGAACATTGACCTTAAATGAGCCTTGGTTGAGCATGACGACACCTGCCGTCAGCTCCTGGCCGTAGGAGTGCGATAGTAGCAGCCCAGCAACTGAGGCAGGTTGACTTGCTCCTCCTGTGGCCGTTGCACCTGCAGACGTGTACGCGGGCCGGCCTGGCCAGTCAGTTTCCCTTTAGAAACCGGAGCTGGCTAGCAATCGTCGGCTCAAAAATGACCGGCGCTAAATATAGCGGCGGGCGCAGGGGGGGCGAGTGCGCGCGGCAGCTGCGCCGCCCGCCGCCGGCCAGAGCCGCCCCGGTCGCCGCGGACTCCACATTCCAACGTCGCTGTGCTGCCGGTTCAAGAACCAGTGCCGTGACTGAGTGACCGTCTTCCACCCGTGCGACGTAAGTGCCGTGCCGTGAGAGTGCCAGTGACGGGCCCAGCGGGCATATAGTGTGTAGGATAATGGTGTTACGGGAGTCCTTGTGGATGTCGAGTTCGGAAACGTCGAAGATAAAAGACGGCTCGTAAGGAGGCTGGTCTAAAAATACGCGCGCGGTATGTGCCAAATGCGGACGAGCGCGGGCGTCGCCACGCTGAAATAGAAGCAACTGCCTTGTATAGTGCGCCGGATTACGTTACCGCCCAAGAATCGCGCGCAGCGAACGCGTAAAGTTTCAGCGAAAATCTCTACGTGGACGTATGAGAATCGCACTGAACACATGATTTCAATGTTTGAGTGAAAAAAATCGCATTTTTTAATCATACACACATTTACACTACACACTATACCCGAAAAAAAACATAACTAACTATTTTTTAAACTCCAATGTCACATTATTTTACAAGGACTCAAAATTACAAAGTTTTAACAGTTTCTGGAGGTTGATGTACTACCAGCATCATCAATCGATTAATGACAAAAACATTAATAAAATAAATAATTAACCCTGAAGAAAATCATAACAAACTTCAGGGACAAAAAATAACTTCAAAGTTGAAAAAGAAAACGGTTGTACCTATATATTTTATTTATCATGTGTATTGATTGATTTTTTGCACGATAGTTTATCTGACTTCAATGGCATAAATTCGATCTAATTGACCATACTTTGGTTACATAGTTAATAGTTTAAATAATTCGATTAGTAAATAAATGAAAACGAAAAAAGTTTAAATAATCGATAATAATGGTCACTTTCTTTGATTGATTCTAAAGATAGTCGCACATCGAAAGAATTTCAAGACCTACGAAAATAGAACTTTTTTTAAATAATAATCAGATGACAGATGTTACATTATTACACGACTTTTACGCAGATATTGATAGATAGGCCAACATTATCTACGTACGGTACACAAAAAACTTAGTCGTAACTAAGTCGTTTTTTTTTAGATACGGTACCTTCTTTAAAACTTGAATGTTTTTAAAAGTTCGCAAGAATTGGAACTTAGTTGTGAGGTCACGAAATGATTTGATGTAGCAGATTTGGTTACCTATTTTTTTTTTAAACTCAATCTTTTAAAACTGGTTTTGGTACCGTCAAGTTGCAATTTTTTTTGCTTTAACATACTTTTGACTCTAAGTTTCAAGTTTTCAAACAGATATAGCAAGAAGGCTTATTAAATGAATAATATGACTTTATATTAAAAGTTTCTCGTTTGACCAAATCGATATACCTACTACTTAAATAATGAATATATGGTTTCTCTTTCATCATCAAATATCTTAATTGATTGTTGAGTTTTCCTTCGACACTCGAAACTATTAGAACACTTCATGACCGAAAGTATTTTTGACCTCATTCCAAAATTACGTGTTGAAGGAAATCTAATTAAAATCGTGTTAATGGACTACGTTGATATTGATTATTCATTTACTCTAATTATATACACGCAGATAACAATACAATTTGAAAAGCAAATACTTCAAATGAAACACATACGGAACACACACATATGGAATGCAATAAAGATTTGAGTTTGAGTTTAAAAGTTTCGCTGACGAAACGAAGACAGGAAACAATTGAACACAAAAGCAACCAACCAGCTTACGCGGAAAAATCTGTAAAAATTCAAGGCTCATCGAAATCCGAATCCTAGGCAACATTGAGTTGAACGCGAAATCCAATTTTACACTTTCTTTGAACAGTTGCCAGCACGTAGGTGTGCAAGAAGGCAGGAAAGATAAAACCGCTAAAAATAAATTCGACTTCATAAACAAAACGCACGCTTCCCGCGTTCACGTTTCGCGCCCACGCCATTTTTTTAATGTTGGCACAAAAGAAAATGTTCGACGTTATTGATATTGCTATTGTCTATTTCGAGTTTATGTATGAGTTACGTGTTGGCTGACTGCAATTAGCTAAAAGGAAGCAGTGATTCACTCAACATTCTTGAGTACTTACAAATTAAAATTGTTATCAGCAAATGAAGTAGGTACTACCCACATAAAATTTTGTAATTCGGGTGCAAAGTTAAAGTTGCCATTTAATAAATAGAAATATCATCTAGTTTTTCACACGAACGATCAAGAAATTGACTTATTTTTGAAAATCTTATCAAATCTTCTCGGACAAAATCAAAATCTTATCGGACAAGTAACATTCAAATTTACAAATGGGATTAGCTGTATCAGTAACACTGCCAGAAACTAGAGAAGGAAGTTGTAGCAATTTGCACAGAAAACTGAAAATAAATCTGTAGGTTTTAAACATTAAACGGTTATGTGTGAAACGTCAATAATCTATTTTGGATGCCAAATGTAAACACATGTGTATGCACTGACGACAGTTAAATCTGTCCGTCGATAAATGATAATAGATGCATCTATTGACGCGTTGCCAATATCTGCTGCGTTATGCTATGACGCCATGCGTCATGTAAACAGAATCGATCGTAATTTATCAACATTAGATCGAACTATGTACTTATTGGTATTTTGATAATTGGATGGGATGAGTTGGCAATCTGATACTACCGCAGTTGTGATCTTGCACTGAGCACGTTACTAATTTGCCTCCGAGGGATGCCAACGAACTATCAATCGTTCAACGAACCATTGACAACACTTGGCGTTTTGATCACCCGGAAAGAAATAACATCAAGTTAGCAAGCCTGTGGAACATTTAGTTTCAAACATAGCACCGGTAGGAAAGGAACTCAGAACATTTCATTCAACGATACTTTTTGTTTTTCAGATTAAATAAACTACCACCATGTCTGACGAAGAAGAATACTCGTAAGTATTGAACACATAACACACCCACTGTCAGGATCTCAGGACGTAAGGTGTTTCTTTGCTTACACAACACAAACAAAAATACATGATACTTATTTTACACTCTTCTACACTACATGCAAACTGTCCCCCCTGTCGTCTGTAGTATAACCATATAGATTTATTGTTCTAACTACACCAACTCTGTGTGTCTGATAGTCCTCGAATGTGTACGTAAATCCAATCCTATTTATTCCACAGTGGCTCCGAAGAGGAGGAAGTAGAAGAAGAAGTCCAAGAGACGTAAGTATAACATCTCGACGGACAGTCTCTCCCGATTCCCGGAATTATTTCTTTTAGAAACTGTTTGGTTTTGAACACTTCAGCTTCTCTCGGCCTGATTTCTTACATACTTTGCCTTGGCGATTCTATCATTTTCCAAAACTATTAGAACGATAAAGTACACGTGGATGTACGTCGACAGTCTTACTTTTTTGGACATAAGCGTGAACTATTTGAGCATGATCGCAAGGTTTGATTCCCAGTTTCTTGGAACCCCCCAGTCTCGGGCTTGTTGCACGCCCTCACCAAACCCTGTTCTCTCTTTTGTTGCAGGAAGTAAGTGGCGTGCCATTTTGGTTGATCCGGCACTCACAAATGCTTCGCTCGTTTTAGGATAAGTTTAGATGGCGACCCTAACGCTTGTAGCGCTTATCTTAATGCTTTCGTTGCTTCCAGATATACAACTTACGCTAGGTGCTGCAGCGCTGCAAACCGTGCTTTCTAACCTTGATATCTTTCATATAACAAACCAACCATGAGTTTGATGCTATCGGAAAGATCAGTGTAACGAGGACGAGTAAGTGCCTGATCTTTCCATGACATGTACAGAATGGAACTGTATCTACCAGAGTGTTATCGAAGGTGTGAGTGAACATCAATTTGGCTTTAACCCCTAAGCTTCTGGTTCTGTAAATCAAATGGAATATATACTTCTTCGCGGCTGCACAGTTTTTAATCGTGTTTTGTTTTTCTTTTCCCGTCGCTGCTCCTCTCGTCGTTGCAAACTGAAGACCCGCTCCTAAAGCAGAGTAAGTAAACTCTAGTTATGAACTGCCCTACCGCTTCGCTTCTAGCCACTGAAACTGTTATGGCACTATGATTGATTGGCACAAAATTAACGAATCTTATACCAACTAGAGATTTTGCTTAAGCAAAACGAAGTACGGTCCTTTTGGCAAAATTCTAAAATGTTGATTACAACGGCTAGTGGCTTGTGATGCAGTGTTTGTATCGTGTATGCGCAGAATACACTAATTGTCACCGCTTCTTTGGTTACGAACAATGAATTTTGCAATAAAGACGTAGAATATTGTAAAAGATAAGTAGAAGGCTGATTGTTGTTTTCTGTTTCTAGGAGTAGACCATCGATCGCGTAAGTTGCACCGCTCTCTGTGGTGTCACTAACTATAATCCTATCATTAACTGGACAAGGCGCGGGCGCATGTTTTTACGGTCCTTTCCCAAATTTATCGTATCCTACCAGATGATCGTTCGGCGAATGAACAACCGCACGCCGACGTCGGTCGCTATTTTTATATCGGTTGGTAGGCGATCTATTTTAGAAAACCGTACTGTGCTGCGCCCGCGCCATTCTGCAAAGAAACAAAATGTCGGTCAACGGGCGCCTGCTGGAGTTGCCCCGACTTATTTTTTATTTATTGCATGAAAGTAATAACACGACATCGAAGCATGACTACCTTGTAATTCATAATATAATATTGTTGTAATATGTGTATCAGTCCGTGTACCACAGTCATGGTAATTATAAATGTTGTCATAAACCCACAACAAACAATAATATCATTTACAAATACAAAACTACACAACTATGAATATAAGTTGAACATAAAACCAATATTAATTTATTTAAAAAAATATGTTATACGGTTTTAGAGAATGAGGGATTATAAATCGTATAACAATAATAATGTTAACAAATGAATAATGTTGTCACGTAGTTGTTCAGTACACAAGTATTAAAGCTAAAACTTTAACAATATGTACAGTACCTGATGTCCCTGCTTACACAACGATATAAAGCGTAACAGCGGAAACTTAACTTTAACGAGTTATCGTAAAACTCAATCACCGTAACAGAAGTTATATATGTATTGTGACCGTTATAACAACGGTTTCTAACATTAACACGAACTTATTTTATGACACCATAATTAATATGGGTATTTTGAATTTTCAGGGGTGAAGGAGACCCAGAATTCATCAAGGTAACTACAACGAATTCAGCTCTGCCACTAACTGATCCCACGTTGCATAAATTATAGTAACCAAAAAAAAAACATGAAATCTATCAACAAGATTGCATATTTGCACTAGGTATGGTTCTATAAGCTATAATCAAATAACATTAATATTTGTAAACAGCGTCAAGACCAGAAGCGGTCGGACTTGGACGATCAGTTGAAGGAATACATCAACGAATGGCGCAAACAGCGGGCCAAGGAGGAAGATGAGCTCAAACGTCTCAAGGAGAAGCAGGCTAAGCGCAAGGTAAGGCTCGTTTACATCGATGTTATGGTAGCTGCAAAATGTTGCTGTTTATTTCTTATGATGGCTAAATTGAACGTTTTTTATTTAATTGTAGGTATCTCGCGCTGAAGAAGAGAAGCGCCTCGCCCAGAAGAAGAAGGAGGAGGAAGAAAGGAGAGTTCGCGAAGTTGAGGAGAAGAAACAACGCGACATCGAAGAGAAGAGGCAGCGACTCGAGGAGGCCGAGAAGAAACGCCAGGCTATGCTCCAGGCTATGAAAGACTCCAGCAAAGTCGGACCTAACTTCACCATCCAAAAGAAGAGTGATAACGTAAGTTAATCAAAATTACAGTTACACGAAAATTCCAACGAATAGGCTCTTCTGTAGTTCTTCGTAAACATAACCGTATATTCTTTGATAAACACCCTGTTTATTTAAACTTTAAACACATCTAATGTGTAAACAATTCAAATAGTAATTTGAGCCGTTCTGAAGATAAACATAGTCCGCTTGAATCATCATACGAAATTAAAACTTTCCGATTATATATATTTACAGTTCGGCCTTAGCAACGCTCAAGTTGAACGTAACAAGACCAAGGAGCAGCTGGAAGAGGAGAAGAAGATCTCCCTTTCCATCCGCATCAAGCCCCTGAACATCGAGAACCTCGGCACAGAAAAGCTTAGACAGAAGGCCACAGAACTCTGGGAGTGCATCATCAAACTCGAGACAGAGAAATACGATCTTGAGGAGAGGCAAAAGAGGCAGGACTACGACGTAAGTATTGTGACAATTTGAAGTAACTTAAAGTAACGAACTTTACAGATCTTATAATAGCACTCATATTTTTTAACAAAGAGCTATTTAGAATTAAAGATTTCGTCTCTTGTAAAGATTCTTAAAGTTCAAATTAATAAAATGTAATAAAGTTAAGAATTCAATATCTTTGCTAAAGTAGTTAAATAATATTTTTGTTAACAGTTAAAAGAGCTCAAAGAAAGACAGAAGCAACAGTTGAGGCACAAGGCCCTAAAGAAGGGTCTCGACCCTGAAGCCCTCACAGGCAAGCACCCGGTAAGCATTACATTTACATTAAAAAGAAAGATAAGAATATGACTTAGAACAGATTGACGTAAGAGAAAGTTTCTAAAGTGATGCTTTATTTTCAGCCCAAAATCCAAGTAGCGTCCAAGTACGAAAGACGTGTCGACACAAGGTCCTACGACGACAAAAAGAAGTTGTTCGAGGGTGTGAGTATCCCTTACAGAGACACAACCTTACAGCCATACCTACTACATAATTATTTGATAGTAGTATGCAACGTCTGGAAATTAAAGACACATTAATTTACGAAACAAATTATCAAATCCTGCCCTACATAATTTGGACTTCTGCCAAGATCTCGATCCAGGTCACTTTCACATACATTTAATTTCCAGTCGTTACGTAGTAGTGATTTAAATTATAACACACGTATTCGAGGAAATTTCAGCCGACTTAAAAGTAGCACACACAAACCGAAAATAATTTGGTAACATAACAGAACAAAGACTCCAAGACGTCAGATTTAAAAACAGATAAATTTACGAATGTGACTTGATATTGATAATTACATTTAAACGCAGGGTTTGGATACTCAATTGGCAGAGTATATGGATAAATTGTGGAACACGAGGATGACCGAGTTCATGAATCGTACCAAAAGTAAGAAGCGAACGCAATGTTTGGTGATTGTGTTCCCAATGTGACCCTTCGACGCATGTCTTCACGGCATGTCCTGCTCCATTTGTGACCTAAATATACCTATGTGTAGCTGTTGAAAAAATTTGGAATTGTGAATTTTCACTGCAGAATTTGATTCGATTGCTTCAGAAAATAATGAAACAATATGTTAGTATCTGTAGTAAATTTCACCAGCCACATTATTTCGACAATTAAAAATACATTTTCCAAGTTGGATAAGCCCCGGTCGTGTGTATCTCCTATTGTACCACTGTCATTGTATTTACCCTGTGTTAACGATTCCTATAGGACCTTGAGAAACTGAACAAGGACTTCCTCGAGAAGGTGTGGCAAGAGAGGGCCGACCAGTTCGGTGGCAGGCAGAAGAGTAAGTATAATTTACAATTTAATTTTGCAGTTTATAAAACGGTAAACGTATGGACGTTTAGTTTGAATTTTGATTTGTCCAATCTGCAAAGTTATGTTGGTGGAATGTATGCCCAATTCATCTGATATTGAACACTCTGTGCACAAGTTTTTCACGATATCTTGTTGCATGTCATTCGTCCTCCTATGTAAATATAACTGTTTGTTTGTAAACGAATCGAATTTTCCTGTATACGAATTTTAACTAAGAGCAAAACGTACTTCTTGGAATTTTCTAGCGTGGTTTCTATACGTGAGGATCTGGGTTCGACTCCCACTACGAGCAAATAGTGAGATTTTCATTTAGAAAACGAACGATCACTGCTTCTAAAAGAAAATCTTACGACGCCAGTTTAACATGACATAAAACCATCACTGGTGAACCGCCGTTTCATTTAACGTACCGCGACAAGAAGTAAAAATCATAGATTAAAATCTTTCTCGAATAGTCAACAGCGTAACAGGCCAAACACATTACGATCCCGATACTAATATTTATCCTAACAACAGCGAGGTTGCCCAAGTGGTTCGGCGAGAGGCCCGGCAAGAAGGGAGGTGGCGAATCCCCCGAAGGCGAGGAGGACGTGAAGGCTGAAGTTGAGGAAGACGACGAGCCCATATACGAACCTGAGCCCGAAGAGGAGGAAGAGATCATAGAGGAGGAGGAGGAGGAGGAGGAGGAGGAGGAAGAGGAGGAGGAGGAGGAAGAGGAAGAGGAATAAGTTAGTATTTAACACAATTTGTACGCACGGCACACATCAAGCCACCATTGCCAGCTAAGCTATTATAACCAGTATAAGCTGACTTCTGATTGTACGAAAAACCTATACAATACGAGGTCTGCTATAACTGGAAATGTATAGCTTGATGTGTAGCGTGTGTACGTGATTAGTTTGAATATACGCAAGTTAGAGATGCATATTCTCCCAGAAGTTTGACCACCGAGCTAAAAGTGACTAGCTAAGTCACTATGAAAAGTGGCAAGGTGTGTCATTAGTCCTTTTATTTATTTGACCTCTGACAACAACGTTATAGCAACGACAATAAAGATCGCTATGATGCAAAGTTAGAGGTAAGTAACTGTGAAAAAAAATTTTTTTTTCAGAATTGTTGTAAAATGTCCTTTAATTTGTCTTTATAAACGTATTATAATCATTGCAGACTAGCATTTTTTTTTTTAATTTATTTAAAATTTTTGGGTAGTCACTGAGTATGCAACTCGGGAGTTTGATATTGATATGATACTTACCATTTTTCTTTTTGTTCCAGACGTACGCACCACCATTGATCAGGGAAGCTAGATCGCCGACACTCACGGGTCGGACAGTACTGTTTTGTAACCAATCCATTAACTTATTACTATTATAAATTATTTTTATTATTTATACTGTTGAATCATTCGTTACGGAACATGGACATTTTTTGCACTTAGAACGTCGTGAACAACTATGGCGTAACAATAAACTAATTTATTTCATAAGGCTGTCGAGTTTTTTATTTTACCTTCAAAAATAATGAATAGTCATCTTCTTTTTTTCGAGTCGATGGTATATTATGTTAGACGAGTTAGCCTCAGTAGATGGCCACGCCAATCTCGGCATCAGTGGCGTTTCAGGTCCTCAGATTAGTCATAAAAAAATCAGGTTTCCTAGCCATTTCCCAACAATGTCAGAATCGGCTTCCAGTCTCACCGGATGCAGCTGGATACAAGTATTTTACATGGAGCGACTCCCTATCTGCCCTCCAAAACCCAGTTACTGGATAACACGAAACCCCTTGGTAAGACTGGTTGTCAGAGTGCGGGCTTCTGACGACCCATAACGATTGCCAAAGATGCACGAATGATAGCCGGGAACAGCGGTTAACGTGTTTTCCGAGGCATGGAGAGGGGTCTTGAATAGTTTTGATATGTAAAGATGGTTACCCATCCACGGACCGACCGCGCCAAGCGTAGCTTAACCTGATCAGTCGACCCGTGCGGCTAATCGAACACAAGCCACAAGCCCCTTAGATTAGTCATCAGTAAGTATAAAACTGGCAGTGAGTGATAATAAATAGCATTTGTTTAGTCTGGAAAGTGAGTCTTGAATACTTGGCTAACAGCCAGAGTGGTCACGCTTAGGAAACCGAAAGTATCGATATTATTTTGCCTGCCCTGGTCCAATGTTTCCGTTCAGTTTTCCCCTGTTGGCCTTACCAGTAACTCCCTTTTCCTTTATATCTCTTTTTCTTCTTTATCAACTCCGATACCGTATCGAGACCTTGTATTCGTTTAGTACGTACTCGATACTTTCGAGCGATTATCGAGAGTATCATCATCATCTGCCCGCCTTTTCCCAACTATGTTGGGGTCGGCTTCCAGTCTAACCGGATGCAGCTGAATACCAGTATTTTACATGAAGCGACTGCCTATCTGACCTCCACAACCCAGTTCCTGGGTAATATGATACCCCTCGTTAAGACTGGTTGTCAGACTTTTGGGCTTCTGACGACCCGTAACGAGTGCAAAAGAATTACAACCGGGACCAACGGCTTAACGAGCTTAACGATTATCAAGAGTAGGAATGTATGTTTTAATGCTCAATACTATTAAAATGTGTCAAGGCAAGCGAGATAAAAATAAATAGATGTTAAACTGTTGTTGAGAAAAGTAAGTTTTGCACTTACTTGACGCTGAAGTGATATTTTATCGAACTGCATTTATTGAAGGTTCTGATAATATCCCATGATATTAATCACACACTAGCTAAAAGTGATAGAGTTATAAGAACCAATCTATTTACTAGTGGTAAATAGTTTTACTAGCCACTACATAGGCCTTTAATAAATATAATAATATGTGGACCTGAACAAGAAGTGCTTATAGACTTCGTCGATTTTGACTAACCAGCAAATCTTACCTATATGCGACAGTTTAATTATTAGGAAAATATATTAAAGATCGTCAAAAATATAGAAAGAAAATCGAGCAACTTGTGCAAATCCGAGTAGCTTTGAAATACGAATGCTTTTAATTACATTCAAGAGCAATATGGAACTAAGAGGTTTATAAATAAAAGTATAACATATATAATTGTTAAATGGTATATTCAATACAATTAAACTATAATAATAAATGTTCGTTACAACTAATAGCGTAATAAAAAAGGACTAACTAACAACTACACAATGAGACACTTATTCCATCTACAATGCTTTGCATTCAAATACGAACAAATGAAAATATATAAACAAATAAAATTAAATAATCTAAAGTTGCCTATACACTTACCCGCTTTTATTAGAGATATATTTCTCGACAGAGGAACGTTACTAAAGTGGAAAATTCTGTCGGATATCATCGATCAATATTTTTTTAACTGACGAAATCGGGGAAGTGTTTAGGTACCATTATACAAATAATAGCATTATTCGAAAGAACAACTAAAGTCAAAATTAAAATGAGGAATCAAGACTTCATTTAAAAATTATTATCGTCTACCCATTGATATGGTCAAAATTAAGCTTAATGATAATTTTGGCAGACTAACACAATACACTGACAAGACAAATATCACAAGTTTTGTCATGTCTCTCTTACAAAATTTCGACTTTAAAGTGACATGTGTCTTGTAAATTGTGAGATAGCCAGCTGGAGGGGTCAAGACTCGACATAACCTACAGTAACACAGGTTTAAGTCTTCTTCTTCTGCCTGGCGTTACTAATCCCGGCGTTTGCCAGGCCTCGCCTACATAAAACATAAAAGTTTCAGTAAGTAACATAAATGCATCGGCTTATAAAATAACTCAAACACAAATGCGGTTAGTTTCGTAGAATTTAATTATATTATCGAACTAATTTAAATTTAATACATGGCAAGGAACTTAATAATACCGGGAATATCTGTAAAACGAGATTTCAGATTTATAAATATCTATATTATACCTGATCATTTCATGAGACCTTGTATAGCGTTAACGGAATCATGTGTTTACTAGTAATTTCCTTCCGAAGCTACGCAAACGAATACAATTCTTAAAACTGTCTCGTTAAGATCCAATTTAAAATCAGCCTCTACTACAGTAATTCTAATTTTAAACATCTTTCGAACCGGGTTATAGGATGCGTAAGATGCTATTTGGAGTGACGACTTTAAAGACTACATAACAAGGTCTAATCTCGTGTACAGCCGCGGTTATATAATGTTTATCAGATTTCAAAACCGATTCCTTCTCACACTGAGCACAGTAAGGTCTAAGCTATAAACTCTAAAAACGAATTATGATGGGCACATGCATATTACTTTTTAAAATGGTGAACTTACATTCTTTGTATAAAGCTAAACTTCTTCATGATTATTTTCTTCATAATATTGTGGAATTTTTGTCAAGCAATTTGTTTATGCTGCGCTTTGTCATTTCTCTAGCGACCGACCACAAGAAAAAAATACATGCAAGCAATAATAGACCTTAAACATTTTCCGTCCGTGACTGAACACCCTTTAATACTAGTAGCCTTTAGGACTAAATTCGTGTCACACAGTGTAGTTGTTAGATAGTCAGTACTATTATGGTGATATCTTACGCGGCGGGAATGGTGCTGGAAGCTGGCTTCTGTTGAGGAGTCTTGTGCATCATGTTGATCTTGTCTCCCAGACTTAGCGCCATGCCCTAAGGGGGTAAAATGTATGTGTGTGAGATGTATTGAAAAACAACACACAAAACATAACACTAGGTTAGAATTCTACGAAGAGAAAAGCAGAGATGCGCATGAGTTTCTGAACTGTCCGGTGGTCGCCAGGAACAGGGCGGTGTACTTCGGTAACCCAGGCCCCTCCGCGAGGCGGTCGTAACATCAGGGCCTTGCCGACTTTCCTTGAGGAGCTGGGGTAAATCGAATCATCGATTTTCCCGCTCGTACATAAAATACGTACGTTGCGCACACGCACCTACACCCACATTTCGTCAGTTATGTTGAAGTTCTGTGTAATAAGGGGCGAGTCTATTGCTACAAATCTACACTCCAGGCTGCTAATGAGAATTGGAAAACCACTTGGCCACAGACTTGGCTTTTTACCAACCAAATGGAATCAGGGTCGATTCCTGGGTTTATTTACCAGGAACTATTTCCACATACACCATAACTCATTAGTTCGACTACGTTATATTTCGCCCCGTAGGTGAAGTGAACTTGAAGTCTTGAAGCTGTCAATAATGCCCATCCCTAGGATCATGTGGAAACACAGGTGACTTCACCCAAGTTTTCACTGTGAGATTTTTACAGAATAATGTATGGACGTAAACGAAGCAAAAGGAGTATGTATGGATCGTAGCAGGTCGCGTTCTTTAGTTTCCGCCACCCCCATGGGAAGAAGGGGTGGGTTTATGTATGTACTATGAAAGTGTACAAGCAAGCTACATACCTGGCTCTTGGCCCTTATCCGCACATGTCCGACCACGGGCGAGTTGGGCTTGTGTAGCGGAGTCTCGATGCTCAGGTTGGCGAGCGCGTCTTCACCGAAGATGGAGCGCGCGTATAGGTTCGCTGCCATGAAGCCGCATTGGCCGGATAATGCCTAGTGGAGAAAAATGCAGTCAATAAATAAGGCGTGTAAAAGACGTTAAAAAAAGTAAAGCCGATGCAACCTGGAGGTCTACTCCGAAGTAGTATCGGCCGAATGTTCGGCCGTTTCCTGCTACGAAGTTACTATTTGGTTCGGTCGGTTCCGATCCTACACTCCTACACTCTTTCGAATATTGACTATGGTACCGACCCAACTGAGCCGATCCGAACTTTATTCGCATTTTAAATAATATTCGGTTCGGCCATGTGTCGGTCCGATCCGAACATTCGCACTTTGCACTTCGGAGTAGGCCCCCTGGGCAGTTAGCACTGTTACTACCTTGCTGACTATTTATTGCCAAGGAACGAACTGTTCACAGAAGTATAGCTATAGTAGTTCAGATTTTACGCATAAAACAGTATTTGGACCTCATCAGTAATACTATCGTTTAGTGCAATAATACAACGTGGTATTGTATTTTTATTTCACGAAGTTACGCATGGTTTACAGGTGGTAATCAAGTGTGTAAATCCCTTCTGAATGTATGAGTGAAGATGAGTAGCTGCAGTACGTAAGACACACATTTTCAATTTCGCCATTGTTTTGGACTGTACTGAGAGCTCCTGCGCGTACACACACATTTACAGCGTCTTGTACAATTGGTAATCACAAGTATAGAGCGCGTCGCTTCATGAGATAAAAATACTATATTTAAAAAAAATATCCAATTCGATGTTTGCAAAACTAGAAGCTTTTACACAGACAAAAAATGCCGATGTAGTTTTCATCATAATCGTTCTTATAGTTTCTATACGCAGTTTACTTTTCTCTACTAAAGTTTCAGAGTACGACCATCACAAAAATCGTGTAGGTTTAGTTTACGAGATAAGAAGATCAGTCTCCGTCAGCAAGCCTAGTGAGGCAGACGAGCCGCCGTGTGGCGCCGGAGCGCGGGCTTGGTAACGTTCATACTTTATGCCTTTAACAGTTGTTATTTCATTTCCTTACTTATTTTATTATACATATTATACAGTCCACCATCACTTTCATTTTGCTCCACCGCGACCTATCGTGGCGATCAGTTACCTTTTCAGGAGTGAGACACTTCATGTTGGTCGAAGACAGCAGGTGTTGTAAGTACTCGCGCAAATCTGTGATGTTCGTGTTCACCGACACCTATGGAATACAATCACGTTAATATTACCATACAGATATAAGGAAACATTGGAGTACGATATATGGGATTACATAGTCTGAGTGCTGGAACACAGGCCTCCTCTTGGTAAAAGGGACTGGACGGTAATCCACCACGCGGGCCCAGTGCGGATTGATAGATGTCACATATCTTCGGTTTTTGTAACATGCCAGTAACCTCACGATATTTTCCTAACAGTGGTGACGAAATGATTTACACAACATAAAACGCCTGTCTGGGTTCGAACCAACTACCTACCACTCAATCGCGGCCGTTACCACTGGCCCACCAGAGCTCTTATGGAGTGGCATTCAACGAGAGAGGCAGCAAAGGTTTAGTAATAGGGTTCCGTTGGCACCCATTGGGAACAGAACTCTATAAACCACACACTGATATCTGCGTCGACGTTTGTACAAGTTGGACTTTATATCAATAAAGATAAAGTCGATTGTCTAATTTTCATCTAAAATGAATGACCTTGTTCTCCCACTCGAACTCGGCCCACATCTGCCTGAAGTCGGCGTCGGTGCAGACGGCCGGCTGGATGTAGTCCACGATGTCGATGTGGATGTCGTTCAGGACCACCACGCCGCGGTCCATTGACGCGCCTGATACTTCATATACTGTGGTGAAAGAGGGAAATTGTGAGTTACCTATCAATCAGCCAAGCATTTTCCCAACTATTTGAATTAGCTGGGGTGAGCTTCCAGTTTAACCGGATGCAGCTGAATACCCGTATTTTACTTGGAGCTTTTATATTATCATGTTTAGATATCGATACCCATCGCGTCTGCGGAGTTTCACTAGCTAATTTAATTTGACCCTGTATGAAATCAAAACTTGAAAAACAAAAAGATTTGATGACTTTTTGGGTCACCGCCGGTGGTGTAGTTACTTGAAGTGTCAGTTTAAAAATTGTTTCTTTTAGTGCAAACTCCATATACGTGATGGGTATCGATATACAAGATAAAACAAAAAAAAAAAACTTTTGTTTAGATTATGGATGCCCAAACACGTGTTGCGAGTTTCGCTAACTAATTTAATTTGACCTTGTTTTTTAAAAGTAGACGATGTCCGAGTTTCTTATTCGACTGCTCCCAAGATACATGTAATAAAAAGAGCTATGGATTAGGTTACAATTGCTTGACGTGGCAGATGTAAGCGCGACTCACCGATGTTGCCAAAGATGATCCCGTTCTCCGTGGAGGCCACCTTGACGTGCGCCTTGATGGTGGCGTAGTCCCTTGGGGCCAGCACCACGGCCGCGGGCCGCTCCACCAGGCGCAGGTCGCCCAGCGTGGCCAGCTCCACCGTGCAGTTCTGCAGCGTGTCGTCTGCGGGACGGCATTGTTTCATCACAAATAACGAGATTCGGAGGACACCAAACACGTGAACTCACTCAAAACCAATTTTGGAGTGATATGATAGTGTAGATTTTCAAAACAGAGGGCACAATTTTTTTGAGGAGTGTACCTACGTAAAGAGTTCGTGAGAATTGCAATCAAATCAAACCTATGAGATACAGGCAGTGGTTATGTGCTGCAGTGAGCCAGCGACAATTACGATATTACAAATAAATTTTCAACGTAAGAGCTTAATGCACCCTTCACAGATCGAATCGGATGATGAAGTCACATTCTATGAGTTCTTAATGTAGGGAGGAACACCGTTCTAGTAAAGTACCCTTCACCTTTCCGTGCGGTAAGTATCCATAAGATCCTGACGTTATACCAGAAAAAATAAAAAACAATTAGCTGAAACTCACCGGTCTGGTTGACCACGAGTACGTCGAGCACGATGTCGTACTGGTTGACTGCGACTATGGCCTCCGCGTACACCGGGTCCGAGAAGCCGGTCAGCTGCGTAACCTTGGACAGCTTGCCGCGCTCTTCACTCACGCCGGTGCTGCGACCTGCAGGGTTCAATTTATTAAGAAATATATCAAGTATACGCCCAATAAATTAAAAAACCGAGGTCAGAAATGGTTCGTATTTCAGCCAAGTTGTGTCTAACTTATTTTATAGACTGGGCAATATTTTCATGAGTAGTTAAGAGCCATTTCACGTTTTCGCGCAAATATCTAGACTTTAGTCGCCTAATTTACCATCTTAGATAAAACTCTGGCATTGTTGAACACATGTTAAAAAAAAACTAGTCTTTCGTATTGATCCTTCATGTAACCCATTTACAAAAACTTGTAGCGGTATCTACAATGCCACATGCGAACAACGCGTCATACTGACGTCACGCAAATCCTACATCTCGCAAGCAGAGTTTACCGCGCAATTAGCATAGATACAATTTCCCAACATCAATCGTTGGGCAATTGCCCGCCAGACAAAACACCCGTCTGGTCGGAGGATCCTCCCTTTTCTATAGAGTATGAGTGAACTTTACACCCTGTTCCTCATACCTCTATAAACTTATTTGTTTACTATGTCGTGATTAATCTTCCACAACTAGTTTACTGAAAAATCATCGCAGAGTCAACTTCAGATTCCTATATCTATCATTAATATTTATAAATTTCACTGAAAAAAATACATAAAGCATTAGGCGTATAATCTTGTCGACACATAATGTTCTAGAATATCGATAATTAATAATAATAATTAGTAAAAAAAAAGTCTTAGGTCAATTTTTACGTTTTATATAGCTATTTTATCGCGATTTTTTGGCTTGAATAAAGCGTTGAAACAAGCGGATTCTGTGTGGGACAATAACAGGCTCTACTACCTATTCGTGGTATTTTAGTGCAGTTATGCTGCCTTGGATACACACGAGCTGGGTTCGTCCGCCAAGACGAATTCCTGCCCACATGATTGTCCCGCCTTGGTGTGAGTGGTGGATGAATGCAATAAAGAGTTTGAGTTTGAGTTTGACCTCCTGAGGGTGTCGTAGACGGCTAACTCTCCCTGGAGTTCTCCAACGCGTATTCTTCGTGAATCCGGATAAAACCCAAACCGGGACTCATCGGTGAACAGCACCAAAGACCATTGTTCGTCACTCCATGGTAAATGCTCCCGAGCCCACAAAAGCCGCCGACCGCGATTGCATCGTCGCAATGCTGGAACACGTGGCGGTCTTTGAGCATGAAGACCGACTTCATGCAACCTCCTTCGCACGGTTTGGTCGCTTACCAGCAGCTGGTGGTCCTCCTGAAGCCTTTGTACTAGTTGCATCGCTGTGATATTGGGTTGTTTTCTGGCGGTCATTTGGAGAAATCGATCCTATCTCTGCGTAGTAACACGATATCTACCCGTGTGCAATTCAGCCACATCCCCAGTACTGCGATAACGTGACCACAACCTTGATATCACGTTTGGACTGGTGTGTAGGGCCTCAGCAACCACGCGTTGAATAGCACCATTTTCTAACATGCCCACGGCTCGTAACATTTCATTTTGACTCAAATGACGACGTGACATGACTCTTAAAGCTCACACGGCACGTTAAATTAAAAAAGAAAAACAATCCCTTTTCATTAATTAATATTAATAAAACAATTTTAATTTTCCTTAACGTAACGGATTATTAACAATTTTGCTGCCGTGTTTTCCTTTTTTATTTACATTTTTAAGATTTGAATAAGTGAAGAGAATGAAGTATATAAACTTTTTATGGAAACTAAAAAAAATGTAAACTATAAATTCGTAAATAAAATTTAGGACTAAGGTATCCCTAGATTCTGTTGATGTGTGTATATTTGTATATTTTTTTTATCAGTCTAAAAAGCTTTAATATATTAATAGACTGAATAAATAAATTATCTTTTTGCATAAATCTCAATCCAAGGTGCATTACGATTATAACGGCTCAAGATTGTTTAGTCCGTCTCGACACTCGCGCTGCACTGTTTGCGTTGCGTATGTGTGGATAGCTACGCACACATACACAATGCTGCGAACCTAAACTCGAGCGTTGAAATTTTGTGAAATGGCTCTTAAGTGTTGAAAAAAAAAACTAGTTTCTTGTTGTGTGAAACAAGAAGAAATCAATACCCGTCATAAAACTATTTTTCTTTTCAAACAGTCGACTTTTTCTTTATTCTTATTGGCGTAAGTAATGAATCGAACATTATCGTGTAGCATGTTAACCGTTGCAGACTATACTCTCTTAGCTTTCACTTCGACTATGCTTCGCGTACGATGCTACAATAATGAATAAAACCACTCGTACCTTGCAGCGCCTTAGAGAGCGACAACTCGAACATATCGTGATGTGTGCTAGCGGCAGTGTTGCCAGCTAACTGCGCGAATATAATGCCAGCCTCCACGTCCACTTTGTTGTCTTGACGCTTTGATTCTTTGTCCTGTAGGACAAAAACGGTAATGTATTGCGTGCATATTAGATTTTCAAAGATTTTTGTTTGGTGGATACGAATTAAATTATTATTATGTTACAAGCCGTGCGCCTGATGGGATTTTCCATCGGCAAATGTCGAATCAAACTTCCTCCCTCCTTATTAAATTTGTGTTAAATTTGGAAAAATCCTTCCTTACTGCTCACCTTCATAACAAAAGGAACTGTTTTGCTATGAAGGTGAGCTCTTTTGTAGAATTGAAGGGTTGAATAATGGTTTTTCAGTTTGATGGCGATATATTAACATTGTAGGGTTTGAAATAACTATTGTCCCGATGTCAAGCTATCGGGTCGGGGTCGTGATGTCGGAATCCATTCGTCAGTATATATCGATCGTCTTGGAATGGATTCGTCGGAGTCGGGTCGGTGGGGCTGACTCGTCGGGGTCGAGCGGAAGCAGAACATCTGTCCGGGCCGCGCGGGCTCACCTTGCCGCCGTCGTCCAGCAGGCTGGCGGCGCGCCCGGGCAGCGCCAGCAGCGCGGCCAGCGCGCGGCTGGAGCCGCCCAGCAGAGCGCCGCGCACGATGTCAGGCCGGCAGCTTCCCGCCAGCACACACATGGCTCCGTGTTCCAGGTCGTCAGCTGTTAAACCGGATGTAGCACCACTGGAGCCTAAGAAAAAAGGATATTTTGTGTGAAATAGTATTTTTTTTCTCCCTCGAAAACCATTTAAGCACACCCATGACGAAAAATTTTTTAATTTTTGTAGCCGACTTCTTGGATTTAAATTTAACCTCACTAACAGCTTAAGCACCCTCGTAAACCATGAAAACGACACCCATGATGAAACATTGGAAAATTTCGTAACCGCCATTTTAGATTTTCATTTTGACCTCACTTTTGGCTTTAGAACCCTCGAAAACCGTGAAAATGGCACCCATACGATTTTTTTTTAAATTTTCGCTGTCGCCACTTTTTTTTTTTGGGTGGTAAATCATCAAATGACCCCTCCCGCTCTGGGCGGAGCAGAAGGGAGTGTCAGACTTTTACCGACTGAAACCCACCCGTGTTCCTTCAGATGCCTGTGCCAGGGACACACAACGCGCCGTCAACCCGGGCCTGGTCCTTACCGGGCGGCGAGCTACAGGCTGCCCATAGCTCGCCGCCCGCAAACCCGCGCCTACGGTGGCCGGGAGTCGGCTGTTGACTCCCGTCCAGGGCGCTTCCTGCGGCGGCTAGGCGCACGAGGGTGCAGCGATTGCCTCTCCCTCACGCGCTCCGCCTCCTCCTTCGCGAGCATTACTGCTTCGCAGAAGGAGGTGACGGCCTCCCATTCACTCTCGCTCCGGACCATGGCCTGGATGAGGGCCGGACGCGAGAGGTCGCCGCCGCCGATCGCCGCCACGAGGACACGGCGGGGCCCGCCCAAGCCGGGCAGACCTCCACCGTATGCTCCAACGTGTCCTCCGGGCGATCCCCACAGTGGTGATACCCTGGCGTTTCCTCCCGCTTTATCCTGAATAGGAACCTCCCGAAACAACCGTGTCCGGTGAGGACCTGCGTCAGGCGGAAGGTGAGGGCGCCGTGGCGCCTCTCTAGCCACTCCTCAAAGAGGGCACTTATCGCCGCAATTGTGGCGTGCCCAGCGCTGGGTTGCGACAATCGCACTCTCCATGCCGCCATGAGATCCCGCCGGAGCTCTGTCCGCTGTGCCGTGATTTCTCGCGGCAGCGGAGTAACGCCCCGGCGTTTTGCCTCCTCTCGCCACTCCCATATGTGGGCGAGGACTTTGGCCTCCAGATCCCATGGCGGCAATCCGGCAAAGAGGCTCGCCGCCTCAGCGGAGACCGTGCGGTATCCTCGGATGAGCCGGACAGCCATGACCCTTTGGGACGCGTTCAACCGGCGGGCTGGTCGCCGCCTCAGGGATCGCGCCCATACCGGTGCCCCGTAAAGGGCCATGGACCGCACGACCCCCGCATAGAGCCTCCGGCAGGAGGCGTTTGGTCCCCCTAGATTGGGTAGGAGTCGCCTCAAGGCAGCCCCGGCCCGCTCCAGTCTGGGAGCCAAACGTCGGAAGTGCTCCACGAAGTTCCTGCGGCTGTCGAGGACGAGTCCCAGGTACTTCATCGTCAGCTCGACGCCGATGTGAACCTCTCCCGCCATTATTTGTGAACCCGACGGTGACACGTCCCGAGGACCACGAAAACACATGGCCTCAGATTTGTGCAATGCCACCTCGAGTCCCAATTGCCGGATCCTCTCGACGATTGTCGCAACCCCGCGTGTCGCTGCTTCGGCCGCCGCCTGGTGCGACCTCCCCTGCGCCAGGACCAGCGTGTCGTCAGCGTAGCAAACTACGCTGACGCCATCAGGGAGGTCGGCGCGCAGCACCCAGTCGTACCCGATATCCCACAGATGCGGCCCTAGGACCGATCCCTGTGGGACACCGCACGACATCTCTCGCCGGTTCCACTCTCCCCGGTGACCGGGGTAGATGACGGCCCTGTCCGTCAGATAGGCCTCGACAATGCGACGGAGGTAGGTCGGCTCCAGTGATAACTGAGTGCCTCCCTGAGGCAACTCCAGGGCAGGGTATTGAAGGCATTGGCGATGTCTAGAGACACCGCCAGGACAACCCCACCCCGGGCCACAGCATCCCCCGTCGTGAGGGCTCTCACGCGCATGATGGCATCCACCGTAGAGCGCCCCTTGCGGAAACCAAACTGGCTTTCCGCCAAATCCGGCCCCACCCGCACCAGCTGCCCGGCAAGGCGGTCTGCAATTACTCTTTCAAAGAGCTTGCCCATCTCGTCGCGCAGCACGATGGGCCGGTAAGCGGACGGAGAGTCCGCAGGGCGCCCCGGCTTCTTGATGAGGACGTTTCCCCGTCTTCCAACGAAGTGGGAACCGGCCCCTCTCCAAGCATACGCTTAGTAGCCCCCTTAGTCGAGGCCCGAGAGCCTCCAAGGCCAGGACCCAGGCTTTTCCAGGTAAGCCGTCGGGTCCTGGGGCGGTGTTTCTGGCATTCAGCATACGTACCGCCACTCTCAACTCTACCTCGGTCACCTCCGGAGCATCGTCGTCGTCGTCGATGTGGTCCGCATCTGGCATCGCGGGAAGCGGAGCCATGGACGGGGGAGTATGTTCCCCTCGCGAAGGGAACAGAGCGCTCACCACGTCCTCCACGAGCTGGGGCCGGAGACTGCGTCAGCGGGGGAGCCCATGGGCGGAGTTTATCCCGCACCATCTTGTAGGGGCGTCCCCACGGGTCTCTGTTCAGAGTCTCCAGCGACTCCTCGCGGGCCAGCCCCCTGGCCCGCAGGATCTCCGCTCGGAGGGCGGTCTTCGCCGCTCTGTACCCCTCGTACAACTCCGCCTACACGGCTTCCGTATCCGGAGGGCGGATACGGAGCCTGCGGTGCCTGGTGTACCGGCGTCGCGCAGCCACGCACGCCTCGCGCAGAGACGTCAGCTCCGGCGACCACCAGCACACCTGGCGCCGGGCGCGTCCGGGCCGGACCCGGGACATTGCCACGTCACATATTTCGGACATGGCCTCCCGGAACCACTCTGCCTCGTCGTTGATGTCAGCAGGCCTGTCCGGTGGTGACACCCGGGCCTGCACGATCGAGGCTTTCAGGAGGAGCTCCCGGTCCAGCTGCTTCAGCGCCCACCACGGACCACCCAGGGCCGGTCGGACCGGCGCGCTCGAGGTCTGGGCGGAGACGTCGAACCGGATATACCGGTGGTCGGAATACGTCTCCACCTCCTCCAAGACACGCCAGTTGACGACATGCGGCGACAGATCGGGGCTGGCGAACGAGATGTCCACCACTGATTCACCCCGCATCCGCACGCATGTTGGGACCGAACCCCGGTTTAGGATGACCAGGCCTGTCTCCAGAGCCCAGTCCTCCACCATTCTGCCCCGTGTGTCCGTATGCCGGGAACCCCAAGCCACATTCTTGGCATTGAAGTCCCCGAGGACGAGCACGGGGAGGGAACGGAACCTGACGACGACGACTCTCAACTCAGCGAGGGAGTTGTGGAACTCGGCGAGAGTTCGGCTCGGGGAGAAGTATACCCCTACCACGACTATCTCCCCGAACCGTGCCGCCACGCAACCCCGTCCTGTCTTGACAGCCTCGAGGGACGGGGTACCGGCGGCGGCCGACGAAATTAGGGTCACTGAGCCGCTCAGGTCCTCCACCCAGTCGTCTCTGGGCGGGACAAAGTACGGCTCAGCGACCACTGCGATGTTAATCGACCACTGCGCCATGCTCTGGAACAACAGATCCTGAGCGGAGGCGCAGTGGTTGATGTTCGCCTGGAGGCGTAATGGGGCTATTATTGGCACTCCATATCAGCCTTACCTTGGATTTTCATTTTGACTGGTTTGAGCACCCTCAAAAACCATGAAAACTATCTCAGAGACAGAGCATAACGCTTGTTCGTTACGTGACGATTCCTACCGCAAGTTTACTCCTACCGTCTAGGCCGCGTTAAAGAACTTCGTTACAAAAAGAAAAAAATGTATTTCAGTCAGGTTAAGTAAACAACAAGCTCTCGCAAGTAAATGCAATGCCGAATACCCTACAGCGCCCGTGGCTGATAATTTACATAAACCAAATTACATACACACTTGAAATCAGTTATTCATCTAAAGTCTTTCAAACAAAACTGCGATTATTTTAGGATATTTTATGGAAAAGATAAAGCCTAAACAAGGCTTAAAACCTACAATATACACCGAACAAAAAATCGTTACAATTATATTTTATTAAAAAAAAAAAAAATGTTTATTTCAATTACAATTTGAGTTATAGCCAACACGATTTGGAGGTCACATTTTAAGCAATGAGATGCTTGTGTTAGGGGACTCCGCACTTCCTCTTAAAATTAAACAGTGTATGCAATTGAAAATATAAGAGAATACAAAAATCCAAAAAAATATATGAAAGAAATATGAAAATACAAAACGTAGCGCACTTGTGTGATGAATGCGAGTGGGTTTTGAGTGCGGGTGTGCGTGCATTGTGTATAACATGAGTTAATTTAGTTTACGTTTACTTTTAGGTTTTTCGGTTAGCCCTGCGACCTTGTCTTGGGATCGAAAGAAGCCAGAAGCAGCTTCCACCACTAACGATTTTGTTACGGTGGTCATGTAGCTACTACACAGATTATCATAGAAGCGATGAAACCAAAGTCTCAATGTCGTCGTAGGTTTTATTCTTAAGCCAGTCAGTTACAGCTAGTTTATAGTCACGGAGTTTCAAGGGATAAATGTTTAGCTCTTTATTCAGGAGGTTGTATAAGTGGGAAGATTGCCTTTCATACTGCCTCTTAGCATACACAGACCTTACATTAGGAGCGACCAGGTACCTTCTTCTGCCAATCGCACTTGGCCTTGCGGGGTCATACGGAAGAGATTTGTGCTTCCTCAAGATTATATGGAGTAAATAGAGTTTCCTAACAGACAGTAGGCCAGAGGTTAGGTAAAGGCTTTGTGTTGGGAATCTATAGGGTTTAAAGAGCATAACCTTAAGAAGAGATCTCTGCGCCTTCTCAAGTTCCAAGAATTTAATTTTTGTCGTCGCACCCCAGCATGGCAAACAGTAAGTGATAATTGATTGGGCCAATGATATGTAGACTTTCTGCAAAAGATTATTTGAGGCAATGTGTCGCAATGTTTTAAAAGTCCATATTAATCTCCTAACCCTTTTCATGATAAGTTCAGTATGCATGTGCCAGGACAGGCGCTGGTCTATCATGATGCCCAGATATTTGGTGTACTGCAACCTGTCAATTTTTGTACACGAGCAGTTAGAAATTGAGGGGTTTCCACAGCGGTGGATTTTAATCAGGAATAGTGGTGGTTGAGTGTGCGTGTATTTAGTGAAGCATGTGTAGTTGGACTTTGATGCATTCAATGTGAGGAGATTACTATTGAGCCAATCTGCAATCTTTGACAGGCCAGTTTCGGCTGAGTTTTTAACTTTTGCCCATGTTTTTTCAGCAAAGACTATGGCAGTATCGTCCGCGTATGAGAAAATCCGACCTCCGTCAATACTCATGTTGCATAGGTTATAAATATAAATCAGGAACAATGTCGGCCCAAGGACACTCCCCTGTCCGACGCCGTATGTAATCGTTTCTTCTGATTTGCCAGGTTTTTTTAGGATCTTTGTTTGCTTTGGTAAGTTGGTCTCTGTCGTATTTCCGTTTTTGTTTTTTAATGATAAAGTTACAATTGTTTCGGTACCTTTTGTAGGTTATTTTTAGTACCTCATTGAACGGATCAAGTCTTAATCTCCGTTGCATGTTATTTCGATTTTGAATACAGCGCAATAAGCCAATAGTCATCCACGGTTTTAGAGTTCTATTTTTTTGCGGTATCATCATAGCGTTAGTACTAAGTGTGATACAATTGTGAAGGATTTCGATTAAATTATTAGTAAGTGTGTTAGGGTCAGTAAGTTTATCTTGCCAAACCTGCAAGAAATTACGTTTCTCATACATTTATTTTCGTATCGCCACACCAGCATTACTAAAGTAATCAACAAGTACTCACCAGCATGTTGCTTGTGGAAAGCCAGCAGCGTAGCAGCCAGATGTATGGCAGCAGTGGCGTCGCGCTTGTCCAGCTTGAGGGCCAGCTTGCACAGCGCGGAGCAGGCGCAGGCGGCCGTGAAGGCCTCGCCCTCGCCCAGCGCCGCCCACAGCGCCGGGCCCGAGCTGGCGGCCGCGGAGCTGCTACTGCCAGGACGTCGCATTATTAATGTATCATTATTTTAGTTTGGGTATCATTGGTGTCAATAGTTTTAAGGGGTACTACTAATATCGAAAATGACGTCAAAATCCAAGATTTTGTTTCTGACGTCTTTTTTTATTTATCTTTTTATATCATTGATTTTAATGATTTTTCGGAAGAAACGTCCACATTTCTGACATTAGCTTTGTCGGAAATGCAAACGATTATGAATGTTATTATCGCAGTCATTTAAATTGTAATTTTATAAAGACGAAACTCATTTAACTACAAAATTATTACGAGCCACACACAGTGCCACTTAACCCATAAATACATAAATAAGGTTTTTTTTTAATTTCAACTTACACTGGCAAGTTGAATGCGGACTGTGAGGCGTAGGTACCGTCGCTGGTGACCAGTTGTCGCGGGGCTGATGTGTCCTGAGGTTTAGCAGCCGAAGCCTCTGATTCTTCCTACAAAAAATACCATACCATTTACGTTTTTGCACTCGTTTATTGAGTTCAATGAAGCTGTTAGTTACAGCAACACAAATTATAATATAATAATTTTGCGCATGCTTTGACTACCGTAAAAATAATTCCTTTTAATCACACAGGAAAAAGCAGCCGCGTATATTTTTAAGTCAAGAGATTATTCAGCAATAATACTGCTGGATAATCTTATGGATATTATTTTTTCATCGTTACAACTTTCATTACCTAAAGAGGCGGAAATATTCTTAATGAATAAATGCAGTACCTTCTTTTATAGAAATCGAAAAACGGAGGCCTTCATTATATTTAAAAAAGACATCTGTGTACCAATAACCCATGTTTGCAAAGTAATATGTGATTTGATTAGAACGAAGACAATATCCTCACCTTCTCCTCTCCCCCTGCAGCCGGTACGACCGCGGCCAGCACGGCCAGCGCCGCCCGCGCGCGCGCCGGCGTGTCGGCGAACTGCGCCAGGAGCCACAGCGCCGAGCGAGCTATCTTGCCCACTCTGATGCCTGTCACTGACTCTAGAAGTTTCTAGAGACACACATAAATGATTAGTAGAAATAACTTGGTATATTTTGTATATATTCGAAATACAAAAACTGGTTACAAGGTTTAAGTTTGAACTAAAGATGGAATTATTTTTGTTACAATGTGGATGGTTACATATGGCCCCTTGACTATGTTTCATTCCATTTGGGCCACGTCAGTCACATTATGCCTGACATTTATTTTTAAAGCCTATTTTAAATAAATAAACTTGGAAATTAACACTAAATAGAAGATATTTATTGCATTTTATGACATTAAGACTCGATTTATAAAAATAAAAACGATTCGACGTTATTGAAAATTTTGGTCTGGCAGCATATATATTATTTATACAGGCTAAGTCATTTACGGTGTCCTTAACAAATATAAAATTGAAATCTTTTTACAAGTTTGCGCTGATAAATACAAAAATAAAAACGAAAAAGGTCGGCACAAAATAAATAGGTCGGATAAACGGCAATAACCTATAACATCAAAAAGCTTAAAATTGTTTTTTTTTTAAACTACATAAAGGAACTCGCGAGATTGTTTACCTGATAGATATGGTCTCGCAGATCTACAAAGGTGTGTAGCGCAGACCTCAGGAACAGCATGACATCTTGCGCGGCCGGCTCGCTGCCGTCGCCCAGCAGTTCTAGCAGAGCCGGGGCTACGCTGCCTGCTACTTCCGGGAACTATACCAAAGGACAGCATTGCTTTAGTTACTATGCATTTAGATTCATATCACATTATGGTGCTGTCTTAATATCACTTGGAACGGTGTCAAATAAAATCTAGTAAAGTCTATTCAAACTAATGTTTCAAATTGATGTTATTTCAAGTTAAACAAATATCTACCTTATTAATATAGTAATTAAGTTGATTTCAGAGTGACTAGCACTATTGAAAAAGTTATAAAAATGTTTGAAATTGCAGCGTAAACTGAAATTAAAGTTATTTTTCCATAAACTCATTTATTTGTTTACATTAAATCGCGAATGCATGTTACATTTATTTGTGGACAGGTCGAATATTTGTGTACTTTAAAAACATGATTCCATTGATTAAGGGAAATATTATTTAAGGGAGTCAGTTCTTATGCCCGTGAAAAGTCACATTGATGAGTATCAATGTGCCTTTTACAATTCCAAAGATAATATTTTCCACTTACCTAAACACCACGAATTCTTTGTGACTTTTATCTTAAAAATGGACAGTTATGAAAAACATCGTTAATTAATCCTGATGGGAGAGTGAAATCTCCTGAACAGTGATGGTATTAGCTAGTTGGTGCATACCTTAAGTGCGGCTCTATGCAGCGCCCTCACAAGTAACTGTCTGTACTTGGCAGCATCGTCATGGTCAGCTGATGTGGCTCTTGCAGCTTCCTTACGAAGAACTTGAACTAACTCCTCCGCATGTCGAGAGCTCACTAGCTCCAGGGCTGCGGGAAAATTAGTACACGTTGCCATGAGAACAGTCGAATAGGGCTAAGGGATATATTTTTTGCAGGTAGATGGTGAACGGTTAGGTTATGATATTCGAGTTTAAACTCTGTCGCTCCATGTAAAATAGTGGTATTCAGCTGCACTCGGTTAGGCCGACCCCAACATAGTTGGGAATCGGCAGGCAGATAGGTTAGTTACCCAGCTGCAAGGTGTGCTTCCTGACGTCCAGGTCGGAGCTCTGCAGCACGCGCAGCACGTCCATGGCCAGCTCGGGCAGCGCGCGCGCCGCCGCCTCGCCCGCCTGCTCGCGCAGCGCGCCCAGGCGGCCCACCACGATGAGCTTCACGTTGTTGTCGCTCTCCTTTACTATGAGGTCGATGTAGCAGGCTGCAGCTGCCTGACAGGTGAAAAATAGGGACTTATGAAGTATGTTTTTGTAAGGAATTTTGCTAGAAACCAAATAGCGTGACTATCACAGAAGATACTATACATAAATGCATTCGATATGCGAGACTTTTTCTACTACCCAGTATTCAGTAAGAACGAACTAACATCGATAAAAAAACAAATAAAAAAGTTTAAAAATCTGATGCCCTTGTATTTTGACTAGCACCCAAAACACTTTAATGTGAATAACAACATTCCTTACATTGACTTATAAAGAATAAAAGACTGAAAGGGACAGAAGACTTTCAAATTGCTTGACATTAATTTCTATACTTACTTTGATAGCAGCAGGAGCGTTGGACAGCGTGACGAGGGTACCAGCAGCCTCGTATCTCACAGCCGCGCTAGTTGCATTTAGTAACCCGTACACTGTGCGGATGAAGCGAGACCGTTCTGAAGGGTTTGCATGACACACCTAGACATAAAAGGAGATTACATTTTTTACTGCGCTTACGCATTCCGATTCCAATACCAGCAAACATTAGAGTTTTCTTTATAGATTCAGTTCATGATTTCTTAGAAATGTGTAAACACTCATGCAACTAGTATTGTGATTATGTTTGTTTTGTAATGTATTCGTTGTTTTTAATTTTCTATTTTACTGGAAGTGTCGCAAATTTAAAAAAAAAATGCAACGTGTCCCAGAAATCAGCGTCAAGCCGAAAACGGGCAATAGGCCAAGTCGTGACAGTTATTAGAAAAACATTTAAAAAAATCTTGGTCATGTACTTTTCAAATTTTATGGATTCAAAAATAAATCTCAAAAAGTGACATCCTGTGATGATCTTTCAAGTCCTGTGACTACAAATACTAACTTTTGCAAATCAAGCCCAATAAACAAAGCCACAGTTGTAAGTACGAAGTCAATACAAATACAGAAAGATGCGTAGTAAACGAAAGAGCGTAACGTACTGCAGTATTGCACAATTTACCTAACGCATCCCTGTTTCGCCAGAGTGGCGTCTCTATCTGTTTCACTCACACAGACGAAATGATGTGTCAATCCGTCTCGCTCTTAGATAAAAGTAGCGACACCACTCTTCGTCTCAATTGAACTTGTATGAAATCCGGCTTCATTAAAAAAAAAATTTTTTCCTCAATTAAGAAGTAGCAATTAGTAAGTGGCATACCATTTTGGATTCCAGACTCAACGCGCCATCTTTTAAAGTTACTTGCCAAAATAGTGTAGTACATTTTTTTTACACTACACGCGATTAATGTTGGGTGATGTAATAATTTTGAATTCAATGTTGGGCAAAAATCTAACATTTTATTTAAAACTGAGGTAGTTATGTTTTAACTTTTAACTGTAATTTACAGAAGGGGTATTCATGGTTACGTCACAGAAAAAAAACTGACGAAAAGTTAATATTTGTAGTCACATGACTTGAAAGATCATCACAGGGTGTCACTTTTTGAGATTTATTTTTGAATCCATAAAATTTGAAAAGTACATGACCAAGATTTTTTTTTATATTTTTCAAATAACTGTCACGACTTGGCCTGTTGCCCGTTTTCGGCTTGACGTTGATTTCTGGGACACGTTGTATATTTCAATAACTATTAAAATAAACCCTTTGATTGTCGTGGCTATGTTAGACTTTGCAAGACAGAAATTCAGAGTTCTAAAAACTACAATCTGACCTTATAAATCAGCTCGACAATAACCAACTGCAGGATATCACCGAATCCCTGCACATTGTCCAGCCGAGACGCGAGGTACGACAGCGCCCTCTCTTGGTCAGCATGCAACAGCATGAGGAAGGCGTTCCTCTTGCATGACATGTCCTGTTCCGTTTCCAGGAAGTTGGCGACCAGTTCCGGAGCGTCGGGGATTAGGAACTCGAAGTTTCTGGTAGAATAATGCGTCATTTAGTATTTTCACTACAAAAGTTTTAAAGTTCTGTAAAATCGCAGTACGTGGTCGACGCCCATCCGCCTCCAGTTACAGGTCGGGTTGCCATGTACTGTTGGCCGTTCAGGAGACAAAATAAAAGAAGTGAATTGCTTGAAGTGCTTGTTTATTTGTTTCGACTTACATGCTAAAGTATTATATGAAATAGTGCTTGGACAGAGTTGTCAGTCGCCATGAGTTCAAGGCGAATAACATAAGAAGAGGCGCGGTATCGCCGAGACAGCTGACATACCGAGGCTTCATGTGCTTAAGGGCTGACATTTCAATATTTAGAACTTTTATCTATAGAATAAATATAACAGTTTGACATATTTCGGATACAAAACCTGTCAAAGTGAGATATTTATTCCACAGTAAGTTATCCGACTATTAAAAATCAGCCTTTAGTCTAGCCTTACACAAACCATATCTGGCACTTTTATTATGAAGCACATTTAATATAACACAGAATAGCTATATGAAAATCCAGTTTTTAAAGGGGCTTTGGCCAAGATCTGAATGCAAGTCACTAGTGCATTTGATATTCAAGAAGTACTAACTAACCTGTAGATAGTAAATATGGCGAGCACGGCATTCCTCCTCACATAAGAGTGACGGTGGTCTAGACAAGCCCTGATAGCCGGCATCAGGGGTTCCAGGAGTTCAGGCTCCTTCAGCTTGCACAGGAACCGCAGGGTTGAGCCACGGATGAACTCATTGGGGTGTTGCAGATCCTGATGAATAGAGGATTTATTAGAAGCAGTTGTTTATTTCGGAAATATTCAAGATGGTGCAAGAAATCTGACAGAACTTGAAGGAGGCCTAGTTGTGGGGCAGTACAAGTTAAATAAAATAAAATTAGTTATGTTTATCCTTTTTGGACATAGCTAGAGCCAGCAGCAAGATGCACAATGATCCATCTGAAGGACTAAGTGCAGAAACCAAACCCGTAACATAGAACATAGAGCCAGCAGCAAATTAACATTTAACCTAGCAGCTACATAGCTATTAGTGGAATAGAGAATTTGTATTGATGATTGTTGCTACTTGTCATTGCATAGTTGTTTTATAAATTCAACAAAAAATTGTTGATAGAGAAAGATACCACCAAACTAAACACTGTAATTATTTAGTCAAAATGTTTTGGAATTTCACCACCTTCCTTTTCCTTAATGTTGTCTGTTTGATCTTACTGAGAAACAAATTAAAAATTCACATACCTTCCTGTAGGCATCACAGACAAGGATCATCTCCTGCATCAGCTTGCCATCAGGCGTGGTCTTGGGCACAATCTCCCAGAAAATGAGCAGTAACTTCTTGACCATATGGTCCTGCAGTGGCAGCACAAACCTGATGATGATCATCAGGAGACCGGGTATCTTCTCACCAGACAGGATGATGCCTATTGTCTTCTTTAATGCTTCTATCTTTTTCTTTATGTCACCTTTTTCTGTATACAAATAAGTAGGGCAGGGATTAAACTTGTGATTCTCAACATTTTCATAGGAAATAATGTAACAGTGTTTATGGAATTTTTATTGTAGCATCAGTATAATATCTTAACTTGAATACTAGCAGCTTAATAGTTGCAGGATATTTACAAGGCACATGTAAGTAGAAGCGCTCGGTGGGGGCTGCTCTAGGAGGACATTTAATGACCTTATTGTTGTTGTTCTTCAAAAAGGTCAGGTGCGTAGTACTCACGACTGGCATGCGTGTATGATCAGTTGTAGAAACTTATTGAAGCAAAAGGATTATGTAAGGATTGTAGCAGGTGGTGTTCTGTTCGGTAGTTTCCTACCCCCATGGGAAGATGGTGTGAGTGTATATATTTAATAGCTACAAATACTTCTACTGAGTTCATATTATAAAGTGTTAAAGCAATGTTTGTTAATAGTGCTATTCCACCTGCATAACTTCATAACATGAGCATGGTTCTTACACATACAGTACTTATATAGCTCAAAGACACTTGCTACACTCAATATTAGAATACAAAATTGTACTTACCAAGGTCCAACTTGAGTTGCATCTCATTGTAGGGCTCTGAATCCGTCGGGAAGTTGATCAGAGTATAACATGGCTGTTCCACACCCGCCATGCTGCAAATGCATCATAAATTACTATTTATTCTCTAAAATATACCACTTTGACATTTTTAGTAAAGCAAAATAACAAATTGAGAAATTGTTAGGAGATACAAGCGATATGAATGAAGGTCTTATTGGAACTTCTGATTGGGAAGTTGCAAGTTTCGATCATATTTCACAATGTCTACTGATGAGTTGTTCCACCTACTATCTACAATAGTACTCTACGAAATATAGAAAGTAAGACGATTTTTGGCTCCAAAAAGGTGAGAGCTAAGGATTTTTGGCTCCAAAAAGGTGAGAGCTAAGGATTTTTGCTGTAACCTGTATCATAAGCCTGAAATAATGAAGTAATTTAGGATTACAAGCGTCCGGTCGGTCCTTAATAGATCAGTATTTACTTACTTGAATCAATGTTAGTATTCGATATTATGTGTGCAATACAATGTGTTTTAACTTGTTGTGTTTCACCACTGAAAAAATCTGTAAATTACAGCGCAAATGAGAAAAATTTACAACCCAAAACTAAAATAATACGTGTCCACATCCACAACTTAAAACGTCAAGGTGACATTAATAGTGATGTGCTGGATGTTGTCATCATAGTGTGGTGGCACACATGCAGTGTGAAGCAGTAGAAATTGAAATTAGTCACAATAATGAAAACTAAAGATTGACTGATTGGAGGTAGAAGAACCTGCATAGCTTTTCACAACAATGTTATCGAAGGACTCCTCTAGAAGCTGCTCACAAATCTGAAACGCGAAAATTTTGACAGTTTAAACCACCACCATTAATCTACTAACCGCTATTTACTGTCGGGTACTTAGCAAGTCAGAGCAACCGAAAATGTATAATTTTCGACTCGGAAGCCTGTCGAATGGTTTTGAATAGCTTTGCTGGTGTGAAATTCCTTCATTGTTATACTAGTGATCGATCCTGATAAGATGGTCACCACATAAATAACTGTTATGGCCTGCGTCTGTGACGACATGGTATGCTCCAAGTCATGTCCGCTTATTTTAAATCCACATGTTCTGCGCGACAAATTTTTCTCACCAGGACCAGACATGCCTACCACTCGTCTGCTCAAAGAATCCTCTTTTTTCAGTAGAGGAACTTCACACCGCATTTTTATTATAACGAATCCCCAAAACGAATAAATCCGACAATTTATAACAATGGTTACTTAAACCGAACGATCGTGATAGAAGGTCAATCCTTGAAATGAAAATTCCTTGGTTCAGAGATCAGTGGGGCGGCATTTTGATAATTCAACATTCTTATCAGACGATTTTTTTGAAGCAGCATTTGAAGCAATTGGCAATGAATTTCCTTCAAAATTCCTTTTTTTCAAATTGTGATTAAAATGATGATGTGTGCAGGTTGAGTTAAAAAAAATCCCAGGATTATCGTGTCGTTTAAAGCGTCGTGGCTTGTGTATTTAATTGGTGGTGTTCACATATAGGACGACACGATTAACTGTCGTTCACGACTTTTTTTTGCAGTGACGACAGATTGTCAAGTCAATGGGAACGGCTGGCTAGCATGATAGTCGTTCAACAATAAAATATTTCGACGACACATTGACGATAAACAGTCGATATAATGGGAACAGCTAGAGACGACAGTCGTCCAACGATAAATTAATTGTCACGACATAGTGGGAACGCGCCCTGTAGTCGATTAATCAGTTGAGTTTTCGTGGGTGGGATGTCAAAATTGTCTAAATGGCAAAAATATTTGCCATTTGGACATCGACGATAGGCAATCTATGATAGACGTCGCGCGTTGAATATGTTTGTTTTGGAACAAATTAGAAATCATCAAAGTAATGTTTTAAAACTTTAAATCCACAATGGATGTGTTAGTGACGTTATTTTACCTTCTATTCTCAATATGTGTCGTTTATCCGCCCACCGAGTTCGTGTCAGCCGGCTTTACAATAGCTCAGCTGTTCGAGAGTTTCCTGGGATCGGAAAATATGAATTTTATCGGATACCATATGAAGAGGACTACGATTACGGCTTTGATTCACTCTGCGTTGCCTTTAGGTTACGTTTTCTGCCTGTTGTTAGCGGGGGAACGCAACCCTTGGTTGCCTGCGGCGGCGGCAGCAACCGCCATCATTCCATTGCTCATGTGCTATAGACTGCTATGCTGGTGGGAGAACGGTCAGGCGAGGCACCCCGTCGTGAAGTCTCTACTAGCATACGTTACCCCCGGCACTGACTGGAGAGTAGTGGCTGCCAACCTCAATATTGAGTTCAGGAAGTAAGTAAACAACAATTGTTTTACCTCATTTATTGCTCCGAATATTACTAAACATGAAGGATCCACTAGGTACATAAAACGTAGGAAACTAGGTCAGTGGGTCGTCTTAGTGCTTGTCAGCCTGCATAAAATAATATATATACTCAGCGGCATTGAATGATGAAAACATAAACACACTGATAACATGCGATTTTGATATTGCATATGAAAATTTCGAGTGGCAGTTTGTCAGTTGTGTATTGAGCTAAGTAGCCTAGAAATATAAGATAATAAATCATAAGAGTTGGGAAGGAACAATAATATGATGGAGGGTAGACTGAAAACCCAATAAACATAAACTTATAAATTAGGAAGTATGTATGTACCTACATACAACAGTTAATTTAAGAGGGTAAGCACAAAAAAAAATAATTTGTTTAAGTTCTGTGACACTTAAAGTTAGTTTGCTACTGGAATGCACAAAACACAGGTGAGTTAAAATTCGATATTCAAATGGTCATGCATTTAATCTTTATTAGACCAAACCAACCTACACACAAAAAGACCAGGAAGTGGCGGTATTAGGTGTACATTAGAGCGAGATGACTGATTTATTGCTCTCGCAATTTTGAGAAATCGGTTCCTTACTGCGGTTGAAGTACGGCAGCGGCTACAATCGGCAAGAGGAGTCAATGTAAGTGAGCGGACAATAAGAAGGAGAATGGAGGAACGGTATCTGCGTGCTCGAAGACCAGGTCGAGGTCCAGAACTGCTCCGGCACCATCACGTAGCTGGACTTCGGTTCGCTCGCGAACATGCGAATTGGACTCGGAAGCAGTGGATTAAAGTTCTGTGACTGATGAATGCAGAGTGGCCTTAAGAGCTCCAGATGACTGTGAAGCTGTGTGGAGATGGCATGGGGAGAGGTTTCTGCCAATCACTACCAAGCAAACTGTCAGTTTCCAAGGTGGATCAGTAATGGTTTGGGGTGGGATCTGTTCAGATGCACGCACAGAGTTGGCAGTAGTTGCAGGTCGTCTAATGACAGTGCGATACATTGAAGAGATCCTCCAAGAGCAAGTTTTACCATTTGTGGTATTCATTGTTTGCGAAGATTTCATCTTAATGCAAGATAATGCCCGACCTCACTCAGCATGCTGCATGGATGATTACCTGTCGAGGTGAGAATTTAAAAAAATGGAGTAGCCAGCACGAAGCCCACACTTGAATCCCATGGAACATGTCTAGGACATGCTTAAAAGACGCATCCAATCCAGTCCCAACCCTCCAGAGACTATCAGTCAATTGTAAACCGCTCTGGTGGCCTCCTGGGAAGATATACCCCATGTGGATATTAAGGACGTAATCCACAGCATGCCTGATCGCATGCAGGCCGTCATCAGGGCCACAGGGGGAAATACCCGCTATTAATTTTAAGTACCATAGCTTTATTCTGTAATTTCATTCAAAAACATTTTTTTTAAACTTCAAGCTTGAATGTCTTTTTTGTAATTTTAATAAAGTTTTCTCACTTTTTTGTTAATCATTCGCATTTAAGATTAGAATTAACATAAGTTTTAAAACAAAATAAAACCCCGTTTCGCTTCTCATTTTGATAATAAACCACATAACGCGCTTGGGCGACATTCCGTGCCGCTGAGTGTATATTACCTATTGAATAAGAAGAGGCATTTGCCCCGCAGTGGCCCCGTAATATGTTGGTATTATTACTTACTGTTAGCCTGCATCACCCCACTGCTGGACAAAGGCCTCTCCCCATGACTTCCAGCTCTTTCGATCCAGGGCTAAAGTAGACAACTGGTATTATTATTATTCTTTTATCCCTTGAATTAAAATGTTGCTACTGAAATATCTAGCATATCAAAATTCAAGAAGTTAACCAATTTAATATTGTCACAGTGTAGACAAAGTGTCTATCCAGCTGAACGCAACCAGCAGGTTCGTGGCTACGGAGACGTGGCTGATAAAACTGTCGCAGTACAAACTCAATGTTGTCAAGCAAACAGACTGCACTCTTGTGGCTACTGCTGTAAGTATTTACACATTTAAGTATGTTATATGTTCATGTTTTCTTACCAAATATTTTATGGAATAAGCCATGTCAATTTCATGACAATTATGCTCTAATCTTGGAGTAGAATTTTCATAATAAACAAAGAAAATAACCGTTATACATGCATTCTCCTATTCCATTTATTCCTGTGGTAATGTACAACACTTTGTATCAAATTCTCTTTATTTCACTTAGTTGTGTAGATGGAACCAAGAAAGGTATTAAATTCTTTGTAAGATTCAAACCTAGATTTCAGCACTGGATCTTCGAAAAAAAAAAAATTATCCATTTTGTATTGTAGCACAGTTTGATAACTCTTATCAGCTGGCTTTTTTTGGTTCAAATGTGAGCGTTTTTAATCAATCTCGCAAGAGACTGATTATTATTTATTACTTTATTGATTGTTCAATTAAATGATGCAATTAAGCTACATAGAGATAATATTAGAGTAACGGGAAGTTGAGAAGAGATAAATGGAATCATTCTATGTTGGTTAAGGACAACATAATAGTATCCTGTTCTTAGTGTAGCAATAACTTTTATTACTGAATAAAATATGCAAATAGAAATAATGTTGGAGATTTTGTGTTTTGATCATCTACCTTGAACCATTTGCTCTGCTTTGCCTTTTTTTTCTTACTGATTGATGCAGTTTGGATTGATAAATAACAATAACAATTTTCTGACTGGATAACTTATTCAAAACAGTTTCAAATATCACAGATTTTGCTTTTGACCTCACTCCATATAGAATGGAGTTAGGTGAGCTGATTATGTTATGTAATGTGTGTCAGTGTGTGCTTCCTTTTATGATTGCATAAATTCTTCTTTAGTATTAAAACATGAAATATCAAGATATGAATAAGCTTTATTTCAATACACCCATTAAAGAAACTTGAATATCTGGGACAGTTATCAAACATTCTGCATTCATTAGCATTATTCTCTGACTTTTACTTATGACCTTATTTCTTATTCAAAAGTTTGCTATCTAATGCTAATGCCAAGATATGTTATGTAACATGTTTTTAGACTTGTTTATTTATTACATTATGTGAATACAGGTTTTATTAAGTAACAAGAGCATCTTAGTATTCAATAATAGGTAGTTATTATTTTCTTTTCTAGAAACATAATTCAGAACTAGAGCTAGCTTCAATAAAATGTTGACAGACGCGATTTCATAGATAAATTAATGAACCACTTGCTCTGCTCAGCCAGCCTACAAAGCAAGAGTGAACAGCCATCTTCTGGACACGCTCGTTCGATTTTTATTTGTCCAAAACATGAGTATATATACACATGGCATGCAAGATGTTACATCAAATTATCTGACAGTCATGTTTTGCCTGAACGGCGTACAAATATAGAACGTAGGACGCTACACAGCATCAAGTGATTTTAACTTCGTCCATTACACACATCAAATATAGCCATTCAATTTAGATTAGACCATAACTTAAGACTAAAAGGTACAATAAAATACAATCAAATATTGTCATAAGCTCATCACAGTAAATAATACAAAAAATAAAAAAATAATCAGAGACCTCATCCATTGCTTTCCATCACGCGTAATCGAGGTCAAGAGCAGGCCCATTCAGCAATAAAGTAAATATATGGTGTAGTGGCTAAGCGATTAGTTTGCTGTGCTTTCGAACGCGAGTTCGATCTTCGTATGGTATGTTTTTTGGGTTTTAGTTATTTCTGGTTTTATCTTGCGGGATAAGATCGGAAATGACTAAAACCTAAAAAATATTGCCTGACGGGTCCGCGTTGTGGATTACGGCCCACTCCCTCTCAAAGAGAGGAGGCCTGTGTCCCAGCAGTGGGAAAATTATAGGCTGATTATGATGACTGAGTTGTGGAGGTCAGATAGACAGTCACTCCATGTAAAATACTGGTATTCAGCTGTGCCTGGTTAGGCTGGAAGCCGAACCTACCATGTTGGGAAAAGGCTGGGCAAATGATCGGGTCTGGCAGTTTGTGCATGCATGTAGTCAGTGCAGCACAAAGTTTTACAAAAATGTAAACAGGCGCGAATGAAACATTATGCCAAGCTAGCTACACACAACTATTTTTCCTCTACAGACAGACAGCCATAACCTAACCCCATCTGGCGAGGACGAAATCCAATACATAAACATAGAGGCCATCCCAACTCGCGACGACTTAGAACGCTTCACCTTCCGCATCTCCACCACGGCCCTGCGAGACTTGCAGCCCCGACTGTCGCAGGCAGTACGAGTTCCCGACCACATATCGCTGTTGCCGACCCTTATTGAGAGATTCGTCAATGTCTTCAAGCAATATGTCGATCAGAATCCTGTGTATTATGTTGATCAGGTTAGTGGCATTGAAATATTTTGTGTTTCTTGTTGCAAGGCACTATAAAACATTTTATATAATACTCGCTTTTGCCCGCGGCTTCGCGCACACGTAGGTCAGAAATTATCCTACGTGGTAATCCAGGTTATAAACTATTTGGGTGTTAAATTTCATCCAAATCCGTTCTGCGGTAATAACTTACAAACTTTCACATTTATAATATTAGGAGGATATTGGAGTCTTCAACTTAAAACGTAGGTATGTTGTATGACTTCGTGACCTATCACGAAGTCATACAACATACGAGTACATATACATACATATTGCTCATAACAATTCTTCGATAAATAACATTCCTGGTTTCAACTAAATTGATACAAAATAAGTATTGTAAAACATTTTAAAAGAGTATTTATGGAGCTTCCTTTCCTAATCATTTTTCTCCACACCAAATAAATTTTTGGAAGGGTAACTAGAATCAGTTCTATTTTCATACATAATTTTTAATGTTCAAAAATGCCTTTTAAAGTCAATTTCAAATAATTTATTCCAAGAAGGTCACTTCTTGGAATAAATTATTTGATATTGACTTTTGAGGTAGCAGAGCTTTTGCTGTTGAATTGTGTTAAACGAGCTCATTACCAATTGGCCGCTAGTTATAAAATACAACTTTTTCCTAGGAGCTAGAGCTGTGCATCGGTTGCATGCAGAATCCTGCTGACGTAAAGCTGAACAAGCGATGTGTCGCCCCTCCCGCACACCTACAGGGGGGCCCGCCACCGTGCACACAGTGCAATTGCCGGTAACATAATCATATTCATTATTTTGCCATGCTTTTGATCCGCAGGGAATTTCACTACGGTTTAGTTGTCCCTAAAGTACTGGGAATAGTTACAGGCTAAAAAAAACTTGTTTTATATTTACAGGCAGATATGAGTGTAAGCTGTTAAACAGTTTTAATAGAACTCTGTTTTTAAGTTGGGATGCTCCAAGGTTCAATTCTTGGTCCGGTCCTAATGATCTTCAGCTAATTAAGTTACATGTTTATTAGAAGTCTCACGAGAGTTTTATGTGTGTTGAATATGAATTACAATCTTGCGCTAGCAGAATACATTAAATTATTAATATTGTGTAGTGTTTGGGTCACCAAGATACAGCCCGTGCCTAGTTTCCACTGCTAAATCTGTCTTAAGTTTTCTGTTAGTTAGAATTTTATACCATGTTAGAGACGTCTACTTTAAAATTGCACATTTCAAATGTTTGTATGGACATTTTAGTGGAGTTGCGTGCAGTTTTAAATTAAACTTGTATGTTTAAGAACGTGTAGGCTAAATAAATTGTAATCCGTAATGTGCGCAGCGTGCTGTGGTGCTGCTCGTGCATGGGCCGCTGGTGGGCGGCGCGCGCGGCGGGCCCGGCGGCGGGCTGGCTGGCGGGCCGCGCCACGTGCCCGGTGTGCCGCGCCAGCTTCTGCCTGCTGGACGTGTGCCCGGCGCGCGCGCCCGGCTCCTGATGCCCGCTGGTGGGCGGCGCGCGCGGCGGGCCCGGCGGCGGGCTGGCTGGCGGGCCGCGCCACGTGCCCGGTGTGCCGCGCCAGCTTCTGCCTGCTGGACGTGTGCCCGGCGCGCGCGCCCGGCTCCTGATGCCCGCTGGTGGGCGGCGCGCGCGGCGGGCCCGGCGGCGGGCTGGCTGGCGGGCCGCGCCACGTGCCCGGTGTGCCGCGCCAGCTTCTGCCTGCTGGACGTGTGCCCGGCGCGCGCGCCCGGCTCCTGATGCCCGCTGGTGGGCGGCGCGCGCGGCGGGCCCGGCGGCGGGCTGGCTGGCGGGCCGCGCCACGTGCCCGGTGTGCCGCGCCAGCTTCTGCCTGCTGGACGTGTGCCCGGCGCGCGCGCCCGGCTCCTGATGCCCGCTGGTGGGCGGCGCGCGCGGCGGGCCCGGCGGCGGGCTGGCTGGCGGGCCGCGCCACGTGCCCGGTGTGCCGCGCCAGCTTCTGCCTGCTGGACGTGTGCCCGGCGCGCGCGCCCGGCTCCTGATGCCCGCCGCACGTGCTGCTCACCGTCACCGCCAGCTACCGGCGTTGAGCGACACGTGTGTGCGCGGCTGCTACGCTACGACTCTACGAGTGATAGAGGTGCAAACTTTCGTTTCCGATTTACTTTAAAAAAAAAAAAAAAAACCTATTGCAAATATGACAAACTTTCATCCTCTTCAGGGGGTGATTTTTCAAAAATCCTTCCTTTGGACTCACTTTTGTTTCAAAAGGAACTCTTGTTCAAAATTGTATTCTTCTAGACCAAGCAGTTTAAGCTGTGCGTTGTTAATCAGTGAATGCATGAATTATTTTTTTAAAATATTATGAGTAGATCTTGACGACTGATAGTGAATCTTTTACTTTTGGTAGTAATTGTTTCTTAATTTTGACGATTTAGCTTTGCAATGATGAACTAATGTGACATGTCTATTATTGATCTTGGTGTTGGATCAATTCAAAAATATTGTTTCAAATAATGGTATTTGCACCTTATATATAATTAATGCTTTTATTTTGCTTTTGCAATACCTACTGATGATGGTCAGTGAAAAGTTATTTAATTAATTGTTTACTTTAATAAAATGTTTCATCAGTACTACTATTGACTACTGTTATTATTATCCAAAGAGGCTCTGTATTGGATGTTAAGATTGATATAATCAATCATACACACAATATTATACCATTGATGTCTGTATCATTATAATAATAAAATGTATATATATCGCAAATATTATTAATTATTGTAGAAAATATAGGTTATATTTGAAGTAGGCTTGAACAAGATAATATCTGATTCTAAAACTAAGAAAATACAAGTTTTCTTTGCCAAGTCTGTAAACTCGACTAAAGATATACATAGTTTAGATTAAAAAATATGTAATTATCACGGACAAGCTTGCTTGAAAATATACGTGACTTGAATGTATTTTTAATATTATGACATAATTTGTAATACAATTTTAAACTAGGAACTGAATATGTATACTTTATAACTCTGAATGTGTAGATATCGCTGTAAGTGGCGTCGGTACCATAGAGATCAGATAGTGATGTGAAAAATGAAATTCAATCAAATTGGAATCGACTTCACATATCACTAATTTAGTTAGATTAAATGCATAAACTTGTAATAGGTATTTTAAATTAATTACAGGTATATTTTATCTTAATAAATGCATTTTGGAAAGCAGGGGAAGATATCTAAAACTTGATATTGATATTTTAAACATAGAAGTAATATCATTATAATGACCTTGTAGAATAAAAAAATATATCAACATAATAACTGTCTATTTCTAAATGATCTGTTATTCTAATAAATTAATAAAATACGATTATATTGGGCATTCTTGTTGTATTAATTGCTGCGGTTGCATAAAGTGACAAATGAGGTCGGCTGACATTGCGTGGGCTATTTAGATGGTATCTGTTCGATCGCATGGAACCCCAGTTAAGCCCTTGACCTATTGCTGAAGGGTGCGGGTGCGACCCACACATGCCACGTGGAACGTGGCCATAAATCATTGACTACTAACTTTGTGACATTCGACATCCTTCTTTATTCGTGATGTGTGTGGGTACTCCACCATTTGATGGATGAATGGTAGGTAATGGAAAGTACTTTCTTCTGTCAATCAGAAAGACAATTCTCGTAAATTAAAACGTTCAAAATCTAGTCACAGTCTCATCTCGGCGACATACAAATGTCAAAAATCTAGGGGAATTAGAGGTATTTTTGACAGATTGGGACTGAGATCAGACTGTGAACGTTCTTAAAATTACGAGAATTGCCCCTCTGATGTTTTGGGAAATAGCTTGGTTAATACTTAGCTTATCATGGTAACTTGATGGGAGAGCAAGGCGTTAATAAAAGTAAAATAAAATGGTTTTGAAATCCAGTGCTAATGATAATTAATGTTAAATACCACCAAACATCCTTGAGCCCGTTCTTGACCATCAAAATATACTTTTCTGATCTAATCAGAACCCATTAGGATTCGACAAAAATGTGTCGCGACGGGACATAATTATAGGGTTGAAAAGCAGACACAATAATTTATCCGTTTGACCCTTAATTGTCGGTTAATATATCGCCGGTGATAGGTATAATTAATCCTCCTGACAAGGACGCTAATCACGCTAAATGCCACAGTTACTGCAGTGAACAACTGGTGATCAAGTGCAATTGGTCGAATTGGAGTAACGAACGTGACGTTGTTTAAGTCAATGTTATTGTGAACTGAGTTTTGTGACAGACAAACAAATCTGCAAGAATTAACGCAGGATTAGTGCAAGAAAAACCTTAGAATACTTGTGTAATGTTGACAAAAACTTTAAATAATCGATATTAATTTAAACATATTTAATTCTGCACGTGTCATTGAATGAATCTCGTAATCGTAACATTTCAGGAAAGCTTTCCGAATTTTCGCTTTGTCGTATTTAAAAAAAAAATATTCTTCTTAAATCCCTGACTCCTGAGCTAGGTGGTACCTGTGCTACAGAAGTTAGTGTCTTCGTCTTGAGATGTTTTTCTGTCAACTTTGGAAGTAACTTCCGATTGGTTCTTCATCTATAATAAATACTTATTCAATTTTAATAATAGTGAATATAATATTAAAATCATGAGAACATCAAAAGTGAGTGAAATGATCCAGCAGTATTTCAGAAACACAACGTTGCACGGCTTCAAATATTTGTGCTCGGTTCACTACGTCGATCGGTGAGTACGAGTTTTCTTCTAATTGCATAAGACAGTCCTCCAAAACAGCTGCCCTTCACCACTTCCTAGGGCTTTTGCTGGGAAGAAGAAGATTAATAGAGTATTCTACCTTGTTGGGACGCCAAAACCAGCTGAACTAGAAGCGAATTTTGATAAAATAATTATGTAGGAAAGGGGTTTAAAAATATATTATAAAAGATAATTAAAGTGAAGTGACGTTTAAATGTATGTTTAAACAGTCGCTCATCACTACTTAACTTTAAGCAAGGTTTATGAAGAAAGGGGTAAATAGACAAGAACTTCGTTAAAAAAACAGTTTGTCGTACACGAAATAAAATAACATTATGTACTTTACACTACTACGTGCAGTCAACAGAAAAATAAGTGGCATTAATGTAGATATAAGTCTATAATGTACCCACTGCTGGGACAGAGGCCTCCTCTCTGTGGGAGGGTGGGGGCCGTAATCCACCACACGGGCCTAGTGCGTGGATAAAGTTTATTAAAATATACTGCATATATTTTTTCATAAATACTACTCGTATCCTCGGACTTCATAATAGTATTATACCTAGATAACCAGCCTTACCTTGCCTGCTTTCAGTATCGGCTGGCTAGTGTGTTGCTGCGCCAGCGCATGTTGCGCGGGAGTGCTATGCGCGGTACTGTGGGCGCGCTTCCTCGAAGTACCTGCGTTGCTAGCGCTGAATGACGACATACGCACAGCCTCGTATGTAGAGGATCGCATACCGGCTGTTGCGATCTGCGCGCCCCCCGAGAGCGTCGCCGACATCTTTCTTGAGAAATTGTAAGGAGATAAAGGGTCTTCTTCTTAGACCGGTGATCAATTGAGATGGGGCATGAAGGGTTGCTACCCTAAACGTTGTAAATAAGTTGTGCATCCATCTGCATACCCTGTGTACTGCTACATCTGAAATTCGCATATCACGTTGTAACCAATTATAGGCATTTTTTTGTAAAAGATCTTGTAGTAATGTTGAAGGTAATTTATATACCATCCATTTTTTTAAATGCACTGGCTATATAACATTATTCTAATAGTTAAAAATAAAGAAAGAAAATAAGTACATTTATTTAGTACAAACTAAAAGGCACACAACACCACTTTTACATCCTACATCTTGCCTACAGACCGAACGGAATAAAAAAGACCATGGGATACCCATTACGTTGCACCAAATATCTCTTCTTTCAAATCAAATTATTTGTTTGCATATGGGCGATATATATCCAGTCAGTAAGTGCAGTCTTACCAAGGGGTAAAGTATTACCCAGTAACTGGGTTGTGGAGGTAGAGATAGTTAGTAAAATACTGGTAATCAGCTGCATCCGGTTAGACTGGAAGCCGATCCCAACGTAGTTGGGAGAAGGCTAGGCAGATGTTGGGCGATACATATGCACTCAAGTTTTTTAAACCATATCCTACCGTAACAGGTGTGCAAATATCTATTAAGTATATTTCCTACATTAATTATTCATTTGTCTATCGCAAACACAGCTCCATCAACTCCTCCCAAACAAAACGGATACCCATCACTCTCGCACGTCTTTTAACTGGTAAATCAACAGCTAAAGACCAGCTCATATTGTTGGACGAACTCCTGGCTTCTCACAACGTGACGCTGCCCGAAATGATGATGAACTTTACTCCTAGTTGCAATGAGCTTACGAAGAGGTGTCGCTACCAGAAGAAAATGCTGCCCTGCGAACAGCTGTTTGAAAAGGAGTTGACGTACTGGGGACTGTGTTGTGTTATGCAGCCGAATAAGTAAGTGTTATGTGATAAAGTGCCTTGATAAAAAAACAAACGCCTTTCCGTCACTTTTTTCTTGGAACGAAGTTACTTAACGCGGTTTACGGTAGAAGTTGAATGAAACTAGAAATCGTCACGTAAGGAAAAAGCGCTATGCCCCCTCCATGCGACTTTCTGTCTGTGTGTGTCTCTGTCTCTTTCTGTTATATACGTGTGTGTGTGCGTGCGAGTATCTCGTAAGGAACATGGTTCTTGACGGGGTCTCCCGACCTTGCGCATAACACAACACAGTCCGTGTTGTGTTATGCAGCCGAATAAGTAAGTGTTATGTGATAAAGTGCCTTGATAAAAAAACAAACGCCTTTCCGTCACTTTTTTCTTGGAACGAAGTTACTTAACGCGGTTTACGGTAGAAGTTGAATGAAACTAGAAATCGTCACGTAAGGAAAAAGCGCTATGCCCCCTCCATGCGACTTTCTGTCTGTGTGTGTCTCTGTCTCTTTCTGTTATATACGTGTGTGTGTGCGTGCGAGTATCTCGTAAGGAACATGGTTCTTGACGGGGTCTCCCGACCTTGCGCATAACACAACACAGTCCGTGTTGTGTTATGCAGCCGAATAAGTAAGTGTTATGTGATAAAGTGCCTTGATAAAAAAACAAACGCCTTTCCGTCACTTTTTTCTTGGAACGAAGTTACTTAACGCGGTTTACGGTAGAAGTTGAATGAAACTAGAAATCGTCACGTAAGGAAAAAGCGCTATGCCCCCTCCATGCGACTTTCTGTCTGTGTGTGTCTCTGTCTCTTTCTGTTATATACGTGTGTGTGTGCGTGCGAGTATCTCGTAAGGAACATGGTTCTTGACGGGGTCTCCCGACCTTGCGCATTTTTTTAAGTGGCTTTGGCTCTTCATATTACGGCTCCGTAGTGACACGCGCAGGCCGTAGTCTAGCAGCTGAAACTACAAAGGGACACGCTGTTGTTACCTATGAATATTAATTAGTTGAATGTTTGACTTTATACCCTTCTAATAATATGCTATCGAATGATTAGTTTATCTTATCGATTGTAGTTAATGCTGCATCTTGAAGGCGATTTAGTTTTGAATTACTATCAACCGTTACTTTATCTAATCAACCATTGATCAAAATAAACCAACAGCAAATGAAAAGTGCTTCAAAAAAGCCCATGAATTGCCTACACCTAAGGATAACAATAACGAAGAATAAGCGGCGGTTCACACGGCGCTGTACCTACTGTACGATATTTTATGTCAACATCTCACTGATTATACGGTTACAGACAAATCTATACAAATTATAAAGCTTTGTTTGTTTGTCTGTTTGGACGCGTTAATCTCTGTAACTACCAATCGGATTTGAAAAAATCTTTTTGCATTTGATAGCCCAATTCTTGAGGAAGGATATTAGGTTCGGTACTTAATGTCACGCTAGAACCGTTGGAAGCCGCGAAATAAAAAAAAAAGTCAGAAAGAACGAGAAGCCACCCTGTCGCGATGCGACGAGTGAGTCAGGTGAACAAGAAATTTTACGCGGATGAAGTCGCAGGCAGAGTCTAATGCAGTATAAAACTGTTATGTGATCCCAAAACTATACAGTAAAATATCGTACTGATCAACACCGTGTGAACGTGAAAGAAAAAATGTTTGCATGCGACAGACAAATTTGCACGTGGGCTTATTGTAACAACATGAATGTTTCAGACTATCGAACGTGCAGACGGGGCTGTTGGGTCGGTCTCACACCACGCAGATGTTAGACTTAGTGTTGCAGTGCACGCATGGATCTGTGCTGTACGGCTGCCAGGTGATCATTTCAACAATAACCTAAGTACCTATAGCTTACCATCCATATTAACTAACGCTGCGCATAGCCTTCTGCTACATGAATTATCTCGACAGATTTTTCCATTCGTAATCAAAACATAGCTTTCCCTGATATTTAAAGAAGGTTCTTGTTCAGAGCATGCAAACTCTAATTCATAACTGACCCATCACATTTATGACATCCTGAGTGAGACTCATATTAGAGACAGAGGTCATAGTAGGGGTCCATTCTGAGGAATATTCTTTTGGAAGTGAATTATTATTACATTATTTGTTACTACAATTATTTATTTGATACAATTATTGATCTACGTATTACCAAGTTGACGTCTAAACTTAAATTCTCATGAGCGAGAATATTCCCAAGAAAATTCTCATATTAAATACTTTTGAATTTCGTAGGTATTGTATTCATGTTAAACAAGGATTTTATGATCTACTGACCCATCACATTTATGACATCCTGAGTGAGACTCATATTAGAGACAGAGGTCATAGTAGGGGTCCATTCTGAGGAATATTCTTTTGGAAGTGAATTATTATTACATTATTTGTTACTACAATTATTTATTTGATACAATTATTGATCTACGTATTACCAAGTTGACGTCTAAACTTAAATTCTCATGAGCGAGAATATTCCCAAGAAAATTCTCATATTAAATACTTTTGAATTTCGTAGGTATTGTATTCATGTTAAACAAGGATTTTATGATCTACAAATAATCAGCGTTAGTAAAATGTATAAAAAACATTATAGGAAAGGTAAATAATTAAGAACAAAAATAACAATCACGATTTCTTTGGAACAAACTCAAACTCGTCATAATTAACCACTTTTAATATTTCAATTTTAAATTCCCCATGTTCCGAGAATAAACTCCGTTGAAAAGAATTTTGTAGAAGTTCTCGATCAGAGCACATTCTCCGTGAGGGACGGTTCTCTCGACCTACTACACGTCATAAGTCAAGTTCTTCCCTTCCAGCTAATAACGTACTATGAAGGGGAGGAGTGGTTGGGGCCGCAGACCTTGTCGGCCGGCTACTACTACATGGCCCAACTCCGGTTCACCGCCATCCCAGAGAATCCCACCACCAGCACCAGCCTGGTGGAAAGCGCTTGTGTTCATGACAACAAGTACTCCAGGGATATTTGTATGGTATGAATACCTGATTTATGTTTTAAAATATTTTGTGAATAAAAAATCGGTTCGATTAACTTTGGAAATGTCACTATACGTAACTGTGCTAAGGAAGCTTTTTATATAAATACTAGTCTCTGCCCGCGACTTCGTCCACGTGTTTGTGGTTCCCCCGATCCATTACATCGTCTTACCTACCTGCCCGCGCATAACTTAGTTTTCACTTAGTGTTCTTTCTGACATTTTTTTTTACTGGGCCTATGGCCGCCCGGCCGTGATGATAAAGCCTCTAAGCTTTCCTCAAGAAACGGGTTATCAAATGCAAAAAAAAAGCTATCAAACAAAATCTTCAGCTACATATAGATAGAATAGATATAGAAGATATATGTAGATAGATGAACACACAAACTTGACTCGAAAGTTAAGCATTGACATGAAGCTAGCACTTCTTTACTGAGTCGAATTGATTTTGAGTGGTTCCGGTATACGACGGCCATTGTACTCCTTTATTGAATTTTGCTTCCTGTGGAAACGACCGCGACTTAAGAGTTGTAGGTCGTAGGTTCAAACCCTGATAGGCGCTGTACTTTGTGTAAATTATTTCAACACCACTGCTCTCAAAACGGTGAAGGAAAACATCGTGCAGAAACCGGCATGTCCTAGAACCAAATATTTGAAGACATGTGACATCTACCAACACGTACTAGGCCCGTGGTGGATTAAGGTCCACACTCCCTCTCACAGAGAGGAGGCCTGTGTCTGTGTCCCAGCAGTGGGAACATTATAGGTTGATTATGTTGAATTTTGCTTTTCATAATATCTTATTATCTTGGCAGCGAAGATGTGCAGAGAAGGCATGTGGTTGTAGCGACCCGCTACTGTACAAATATATTGGCGCTAACAGTGACTTGCCGGTGTGTCCCGTCACGCGAATCAGCTGCCTGAGAGCTAATGAGTACAAGAAGTACGGTAAGTACCTCATGACCTTACGCCTTTACTTTGTCCCCTAAAAGGGCAAGACAGAGGTGGACAGTACTCTGACATGTCGCCAATTATGTTTAAGTCTCATGTAATATATATGTAACTAGCTGCGCCCCGCAGTTTCACCCGCATAAGTTTCGATCCCGTGGGAATATCGGGATAAAAAGCATCCAATATGTAAATCTTGGTTATAAACCATCTGTGTGCCAAATTTCATCCAAATCCGATCAGTAGTTTTTGCGTGAAAGAGTAACAAACATCCATCCATCCATACAAACTTTCACGTTTATAATATGAGTAGGATTAACCGGGTAAAAGTACAGTCCTCGGACTGACAAATTCTTGATGATAAAAACGCTTTACCCGCTGGGAACTGACCAACAAGTCAAAACCTTTTTATTCATTTGTTTGTATCCGGCGTTCGCAATTCAGTTTCCAAACATGTAAACAGATTTATGTGTTTATGAAAAAAACAACTTTAAACCCCACTCTAAAATTCAGTATGCGCTAGAACTTGAAATAAAATGAGTTTCAATAGTACAGTCAGTGACCTGCATAACCCAGCCCCTCTTCCCAGCTTCTTCTTTGTAAGAGACGTCAGGTAACGCAGAGTACTGACCATACTAGTCATTCTGAAATCTACTTAATCCACACGGTTTAAAGTACATATTTGTTCAAATGGAAATAAGATCAATTGGAAATAAGGATTTGATTGTACTTTAATCGTAGTTTCGATACTTAATGAACAAACGTATTATTTCAGACAATGTAACCTGCCAGTGCTTGCCGTCTTGTAAAAAGATCACCGCCTACATGGTCCTAGAAACTAGTCCGATGACCGTCATCAAGTATGCTATCGATCCCTTATAGTAAGTACCTATAACATAATATACCCTAGGGTGGGACGACGGATTACACCCTATGTATACGTCGTAATTTCTTTACCACCATATGGTTGCTTAGATGTCACGTGCACGTCATGAAATTACTACAGTCCTTTCACAGTTATTTTATTTCTGACAGCAGCAACCCAACTACAACCTTATTGTAACGTGAATAAAGTTAAATGTGATTTCGACAGCCTAGTCAGTGGCAGCAACCCAACAGCAACCTTATTATAACGAGGGTAAAGATCAGGTTGATTTTGACAGTGATGCAAATTTAGAGATTAATAACTGAGAATGGATTGTTGTGGGAATAGTTGGCAAAAGTGATATAGAGTTACGAGGTCGACTATACAAACTAGAAACAGTGTTTTTATGACATCGAAATAGGTTAAAATGTGTTAAATTGCTTGCAGCTCTGGTCTTAATGTCACGCCAACCATAGTACTGAACTTGCGAGTCAACGTGGGCCATTCTCGAGTGTTTGTACTGAACCCGACTGAAACGTGGCTTACTTTGCTGTGTAAGTATCTTTGAATGAGCATGAGTGGCCTACCTAACTGTACAGACAATAACAAATCATGATTTGCAACATGTCTAGTCTATAAGCAATGTTGGCCCACTGGTAACGACTGCGACTTACGAGTGGTCGGTCGTTAGTTCGAACTCATTTAGGCGCTTTACTTCGTGTGAATTATTTCATCACCACTGCTCTTAAAACTGTGAAGGAAACGTCTTAGAACCAAAAATTCTAAGACATGTGTCACACCTACCGACCCACACTGAGCTCGCGTGGTTGATTACGGCCCACTCCCTCTCACTGAGAGGAGGCCTGTGTCCCAGCAGTGGGAACGATATAGGCTGATTATGCTCTCTATAAACGTGGCGAAATGTACGTTCATGGAGAACAATGAAATAGACTCATGTTTACAAACGTTTTTAATAATTATCTGCTTAGTATAATATCTTTCGCTTACTACATACCCTTGCATTGTATGCCAGACATTACAGATATAGTATCATGAAATAAACGTGGAACTCCTTTGTTTCAGCGTCCTTAGGCGGAGTTTTCAACATGTTTCTGGGTGTGGGACTATTCAGCGCGTTGGAATTCCTATACTTTTTAATAGCAAAGCTACCGGTAGCTATAAGAAAATCGTCAGAAATAGACCCCACTGCTAGGTATACTACCTCTGGCCCTGTTCGGTAGACCTCAGTCAGTGATTAATATTATCCTTGGTTCGGCTCCTGGAAATTATTTTTTTTTTTGCGTAATTAATGCCCCGTATACATCTCAAAACAAAGTTGCGCAACATGTTTATGTACCTATTTCTCAAAACAATGTTGTTGGCCATATTTAATATAATATACCGATACGATAACATAATGCTGGCAACATACCAGTGTTCATTATATTCATGGTAAACAAAGAACATCTCGTAACATCGTGTTGCGAGATTGTTGCTCAATATTAGCGTATCTCTGTAGTTATAAAAAAACCTGAATTGTTTCTTATGTCATGTGTTGTTTCTTTCAAATAAATTATTATTTTTAACAAACTATGTATTTGTTTGTTACTCTTATTAATCTCGATCCCCTGACACCAACAAAGGATATCATTAATTTCGAACCCAAAAATGAATGTGGCAGAACGGGTAACAATACCCTGAACTTTTTTTACTGTGACAATATCCTCTTATTACCAACGGGCGAGACACTCCATGGACACTCTTTTAAATATAATTAAATATGGTTACAAAATATAGATAGGTAACATAATTCTAGTTAAAAATATAAAAACAATGTAGAAAGACGTGCACGTTAAAAGCGTCCATAGTGAACAATTCAAGATTTAAAATAAGCCGTGGCAGCTAAGAGATGATCAGTCCCAACTGACGGTGCTCGTTCCCAAACATGACGAATGAATCAGCACTGTTCAGCGCAACCATTTTGAAGGGAACACACACAAAAATAGTAAATAGCCAAGTAACTGTGGAAAACATGGATGTAGCGCTCGCGGTACGCTCGCTTGGCTCATGCGTGGTTGCGTGAACCAAGAGGGCGGTGTCCGTGCTCTGCTGACGCCCAGTGCGCCTGCTGCGGGAGGGGAGAGCACTCGTGATCTCCCTTTCTCTTTCTGCAGCTTCCTCCTGTGAGATAACTGTTTCGCAGAAGGATACCACCGCGTCCCAGGACTCTGCACTGCCGACAATTGAACGAACTATGGTCGACAGCGACAGGTCGTTCCCCACTCCCAAAACGAGGTCGCGGCGCGGCTCGTCCCATGCGACACATTCGGCCATATGCTGCACCGTGTCCTCCAGACAGTGGACGCGGTGATGGCACCGAGCCGCCGGGTCCCTGCTTATGCGACACAGGTACTTGCCGAAGCAACCGTGTCCCGGGCGCACTAGCGTCGCCAGGGTACCCTAGCTTAAGTAGCTTAGTTACTGCGATCTACTACAGTTTTCTGCTAGTAAGTGGGTATTCATTATCATCAGCTTATAGCAGTCCACTGTTGGACATAGGTATTATTTTGCACGCCATTCAACTTGATTTTCGCCAACTCTCATCCAGCTGCTACGAGCCATCCTGCGATGATCGTCGCTCCATCTAGCCTGAGGGCGTCCCACCTTACGTTTACCGATTCGGTAAGTATTGTTGCAACAAATCCAATTACCTTTCCTTAGGAAACCCATTAGTTGAAACATGTTCCCATCAAGAAGCAATACCTTTATTTAAATCCATATACCAAGGTCAAATTGTCAATGTGTTTTTGAAAATTTGCGAATCCGGCTTACACAATGTCAAAAAGCTGGTGGAACTCACTTGAATAACATATTTTTTTAAATTTAGATATCATTAACATTAGGTACCATTGCCATTTGCCATTATTAACATTTACGTTTCCATTTTTTATTGTAGTTATTGAAATTATAAATTAAACATTTCTAAGTTCATCGTGATCCTCTCCCTAGCCTTTTCCCAACTATGTTGGGGTCGGCTTCTAGTCTAACCGGATGCAGCTGAATACCAGTATTTCCAAGTTCTGTATTTTTTTTTATTGGCAATTGAAATTACATGTACAGACGCCAGCACATCAAGCTACTACAATCTGTCAAATTTCTCTAATAGATCTTCAACTTTATCGCTATAGCGTTAGGTTCAAGATTGATTGGGAAAATTTGACAGTTTCGGATAGCTTGATGTGCTGGCGGCTGTACATAACATTTGTATTTAAATTTTATTACCACAACATAAATCATTAATGTATTCGCTACAATAAGATTATTCTTTGTGCCTCTCTAGTATTTTTGAAACATTGTGAGCCTTTGCTACGAAAAACGGATGGCATGTATGTCAATAATGGCTGTCAATGTCAATAATGGCTGTCAATGTCAATGTCAATTTGCTCTCACGTCCGTTTTGAGGAGGGATTTGTTTGTTTACTTTGTAAACCAGGAGTGGATTTTATATTAAAACTTGAATCACATCAAAGATAATTATTTAATGTAATAATGAATAAAGACGGAACGAAAAAACAACGCGGTAGTAATTATACACCCGTAGAACGAACAATGTTGCTTGATTTAATTAAGAAGTAAGCACTCACTCAGTGATTTATGAATTTGTAGTAATTAAAGTATTATTTTATTGTTATGAGTGGTGTTAGTTCATTAATAATTTACATATTGAGGGGTTGGTCTCGTGGTCGCAAGCGCGACTGCTGAGCGTAGGGTCCTCGGTTCAATTCCCGGGACGAGTAAACTGTCAGAGTTTTTCCGTTAGGAATTTTTTAGTAACACCCGGAGTTTGGGAATTGACGTTGTTGACGTGCCTCGAAAAACGCGTTAAGCCGTTAGTTCAGCGACTAATCTCTCTCCGGTCGTGTCGGATTTGCTGCCCCATCGGACTATGAGAGTGAGGAAAGAGGGAGTGCACCTGTGTCTACACACAGATTTGTGCACTATATCTATCTATATCTCCCACGCCGAAGGCTAGTTTCCGTTGAGATTGGCCGCCATGGTCGAAATAGGGTCTGGAGGACTTTATTTAATATTGATATTTGTGTTTAGAAATATCAAAATTATCGAAAATAAAGGGACAAATGCTCTAATGCGTTCAAAAAAAAGAACAGCTTGGCATGAGATAGCCCAGCATTATAATGCAGTGGCCGTAACTGGCCTGAGAAATTGGATACAGCTAAGAAATTTGTATGAGAATATAAAACAAAGAAGAAAACGAGAAATTCATAAGGGGGTAAGAATACTTTGACTCTATTTTAACCATGCAAAAGACTAAGTCTGGACTTTAAAAGAGACTTTGACCCTTGATTTTGTTTCGCCATTTCTTCTCAGGGGTAGTCGGATAGGAGATGTCGACCGCACCTAGCTTATTTTTTTACAATATGACGTGTAAAAGTGATCCGATATCCTATTTACAGAAGAAACAATTTCATTTAATTTATTTTTTTTTCATTTTCCCTTACTATCTTTAAATTTTGCTTTTGCTTACCTATATTTCAGAGGCAATAGTTGTATGTTAAGAAAATTAATGAGCTGAATAAAAAAGCATTCAGTGGTTCGGTTTGTACATCAAAACACTTTTTTTAGTATAATAATTATCCTCATTTGCCTCCCTTCGTTTATCTGCGTTTGCAATTTACCTGCCAAATATGTAAACAAATATGAGTTTTTTGAAAAATAACTTTAATTCCTACACAATAAAGTTCAGTATACACTACAACTTCAAAAAATTTATTACTTTTTCAATAGTGCTAGTCACTCTGAAATCAACTGAATTACTATTGAAATAAAGTTGATATTTGTTTAACTTGAAATAACATCAATTGGAAACATACATTTGAATAGACCTTAGTCTTTTTGTTTCTTGTTAACTGTCTTTTTTTTACAGAAACAGATATCATGCGCTGATGATGTTGATAATGCAAATGCAATGACCGAAACTGACAAATGGATTCAGGCAATTGTCAGTCCAAAGATCGAACCCAGGCAGTTTGGTATAGAACTAACAATATCAGGTAAAAAAATTATGTCAGTCTGTCATAATATTATCAGCATATCAATCGCCCAACTTACCCTGACCTGGTTGGGAAAATATAAAAAGAATACTTAATACTCTCAAGCGGTAAGATGTAAGTTGAACCTCGTAAAGTGGGGCTACCTCAACGGATCTGCAGTAGGATGTGGATGTAGAGCTGTTTACTATGCTCCACCTCCTATTCTGCCCTTTGGGCCACAAAACATGCAGCCTAAGTGACCTCTGCGCTGCCATTGATAATGCCATGGATGTGGAAAAGTTTTGGGCCAACAAATAACTGTTGTGCCAGCGACTCTAAGAAAAAGAGAATACTCAATATTAATAACATTCCACAATGTGAACAGGTGGTAGATCTATAATGACTTGATCATTATTGACGCTGTTGCACGCAGCAAAGTAGGAGAGAAAAAAGGAAAGAGAGATAGAATTTCCCTGTTAAGTAATGGTTCAAAGGCAAATTTTTCTTTGTTAAAGGTGATGATATGGAAACTATAACTGTGCCTGCACAACCTCCTTTTATTGTAAAACATGAGATTGAAGAAGATAGAATTTCTGCGAACGATTTTCCTGATGGTAAATTTAAAAATTATTTTCTATTTTCCTGCCAATGGCTTACCTTCTATTACATGCATGTGTCTGAACACTCTACCTTTGAAATATTGTGTATGTACTAATAGTGTAACATAACATCACGCCTGTTATTCCCGAAGGGTTAGACAGAGGTTGTAGTTACCGGCACGTAAGTTGGCAAAATATTTTGTAGTGGGGGAAGTTCGCGCATGTAAAAATGTATTCAAAAATTTTGCGTGCGCGAACTTCCCCCACTACAAAATCTTTTGCCAACTTACGTGCCGGTAACTATAATACTGTAATTATCTCATTAATTCGCGCGGTGGCCGCGACTGTTAGACAACCTCGGGTTGTTCCAGACTGTAGGTGCTTATCGCAGTAGGTATAGGCGAGCGACGGAGGCGTGCTGTCGGGCACAGCAAATAAGGAGACAAAGAACGGGAGAGAATTTCCCTGTTTATGAATGTTTAAGTTTCATTATTTCTTTGTTAAAGGTGATAGCATGGACTCTATAACTGTGCCTGCACAGCCTCCAGTAATTAAAAAACATGATATTGAAGAAGATAGGATTTCTGCAGCTGGTAGCAGCAGTAAAGAATTTTCTGATGGTAAAGTGAAAATTATTTTCTATTTCTGCTTTTTCCCGAAAACTTGCCATCTATTTCATACATGTGACTGAACACTTCTACGTTTAAAATATTGTGTGTGTATTAAAAGTCTTGTAGCTGCAATATATAAACATACATCCGTTCGCCACCGCTGTGCGCGGGATAGTTTCGGCGACGGCGCGCAGGTCGCCGAAAGCCCGAAACTATTCCGCGCACAGCGGTGGCGAACGGATGTATGTTTATGTAAGTATTGCAGTTACAGTCTTCCTATTTTATGCTGTGTTATTCCAGATATTACCAAGAAAAAGCAGCCTGAAAACGAAACATGCTGTAGTTCAGCAAAGGAAGAGTATTACAAATTAAAATTAAGGAATGCTAAACTAGAAAGAAAGTTCCTACTACAGAGACACAAAATGGAAAAAGAAAAGCTCGCATTAGAATTGGAAATCCTGCATTTAAAAAGACAAAAATTATTCTGATAATTTCTAAAAATAAAATGAGTACAATTATTTTGTATTTTACGTCCATGAACAGTTACATTAACTAACTGTAATTTTACAAAAATGACTGTAGTGGTTTTATGATTGTCTAATAGAAGTGACTTGATTTTATAACATATGAATGAAAAAAGGATTATGCAAGTGCTTAATGAATAAATGTTCGTAAAAATGCGCAAAGTATAAAGCATTTTTACCCTAAGAAGCGGTTTAATTATTATATTTACCTACATGAGTTAAAATAATATCTTTCGCAATTACAATCACTCAAATTCGAATTGAATATTATTTTAATGTTACAAAACATTTCCCAAAGTGTTTGGGCAGAGGCGGAGTTGTTTCAGTCCCATGTAATAGAAGGCGCGAATATTGCGATTAACAAATGCGTTATTATGGTCCTAAATTATTGTCTCATAAAAAATCCAGAGGAATATTTAGCAAAAATAATAAAGATGCTTGCACGAACGCAACCTTAACTCATGATGAAGTTTCACAACCTGTCATTGACATGTCAACTGTCAGCAAAGAGTACTGTCAGTCTGCCAATGTCAAGCACACGTGGTTAGGTTATGTTGCTCCTAAACTGTAATTTGTGTTGTTTTGTTCCAATAAATAATTTCAGTATTAAAACATAAATCATAAAACATGTCATCATGGAAGAAGGCCGCGAAGGCCAACCAGAAGACACACAAAGAGCGTCATCAGCCAGAATCGCGGAAACACCTAGGTTTACTTGAAAAGAAGAAAGATTACAAGAAGCGCGCAGACGATTACCATGAGAAAGGGGAAACTCTGAAGTTATTGAGGAAACGGACGCTGGACAAGAATCCTGATGAGTTCTACTTTCATATGATCAATTCTAGGGTGAAAGATGGGGTGAGTAAAATGTAATGACTATAACTTCTAAAAGCTTATTATGAAGCTAAAAATTGTACAATAAACATAGGTTTCAATTTAATGTGATGGTATTTCGTGTATTTTGTCTAGTAACAATTAATTTCAAATTCATTTAAATAGCGAGAATTTTTATTTAGTTTTGTAAATGTAATGTTGTAATGTAATAACCTCTAAAAGATAAGACTAGCTTAATACATTATTTACTAATTGATCAGTTACATATTGGTAGATAATCTACCTTAGAATATCCATTGCAAAAGGTATACTTACAGCTAGGGGCAGCTAGGGGTATACTTACAGGTAGGTGTACTTATAGCTTTTTGCTTTGCTTACGGGGACTTGGTTCTAAAATGGATATATTATGAGCTGAATAACAAGTCTTGTAATAACTTTGTAGGAGCACCATGAAGTTGAGAAGGTGGACGAGCACTCTACAGAGCAAGTGAAGCTGATGCAGACACAGGACATCAAGTACATCAACATGAAGAGGACTATTGAGAGTAGGAGAATCAATAGGCTGCAAGTATGTATTGGTCTATTGTCCGTTTTTTTTCCGGTAATAACGCTAGCTTGTTTGTCTTCTAACGAGCTTCTTCTCTGTTTGACAGTTTTCTTGCACCATTTGAAGAAGTAAAGATAACATTAGACTATGCTGATTTAAAATATTTAAGTAAGGTACTTTTATCAAACTAACTCTCTACTCCAGCAAGCAATGTGTTATGGGCGTTTGAAGTTATATGTAGAAAAAATTAAATACAATATGAAACTCCTAATATTTTGTTTTGTAATTCATCAAATTAATATTTTTACAGGCTCAGCTCCACATGACGGATGTAGCAGAAGCAACTCCAAATACGCACACATTTTTCGTAGAAGAGGGAGAAGAAAAAGAGTTTGACCTAGCTAAGAGACTGGACACACACCCAGCATTGTTGGGTAGAAAATCCAACAGGCCTAGGATGTCTGATTTGGATAAAATTGTACTGCCTGATGTTAACGACGAGGTTGGTATTATAGTTTAATTTGGTTTATCATGACCATTACATTTTTAGTTATGGTATCTGTATTTTTATTCAATTAGGCAAACTATGTTCAGCTAATGTTTGATGAAGAATCTGCCAAACCAGCATGTGGTGCTGGCGTATAGGTGTAGAAATGAATATAATTTCCTATTCATTCAGAATTCTATCTAATTGGAACATCATTGCTTCCCAATCATCATTCACTTTTTCCATACTAACAGCTAATAATAAGCCTCTTTTTGATTGTACTAGGCGCAATCCACCTCCCTGGTTGTACACCCGTACATAGTCTCCTATACAGTCATAATACCATTCGTTCACATTCTAATTCAAATTCCCCTTTCCAGACACTAGAATCAATGAAGAAGAAAAAACAGAAAATCTACAATGAGTTGTCAAAGAGGATAGAGAGGGAGAAAGAGTTGACAGTCATCCACCAGAAGATGGAGTTGAAACGTCACTTACAAGACGTAAAGGTCATGAAACCCAAGAGATTAAAACCTGGGACCAAGTGTTCTGCTCCTGTGTATCAGTTCCAATATATGAGGAAGAAGTAAAGAATGCCTTTGTTTTATTGTTGTTATAAATGGAAGCCAAGTATTTTCTTGTGTTCAGCCGTAAGTGATGTAAATAGTACATTACGATACATGTGACTTTAGTGCTAAACGCGTGCATTAGTAGACTGCTTAAATCACACGTATCATATACTATTTTATAGCTCGTGTGACCTAAACCCGCAGTTAAGTCACGCTTTTCTGTGTAAAAAGGGACTACTTAAGTCACAGAAAAGGTCACACTGCTATAAAATAGTATATGATACGTGTGATTTAAGCAGTCTACTAATGCACGCGTTTAGCACTAAAGTCACATGTATCGTAATGTACATTTACATCACTTACGGCTTTTTAATAACCTTTATTAAAAAATAACATCTCAGGTTCAAACTTGATTAAAATCCTTCAGGATGTAGAATAATAACAGGCTAAAACTTCAATCTCCAAGCAAAGCCATTGTATTGTTGTATCATAAATACATTTCCACCTTTTAAAATTTTTGTCCCTTATGACTAGTGGTGAACATAACAGTAGGGATTGTAACGTGTCAAAAGCAAGGAGGAAATAAATATACCTTTTAAATGTTTAAATTCGTTTTAATTTTTCGTAATAAATAATTTTCTCTTCATTACATTAAGAGATGCACCCAAGTTATTGTGTGGTTTAATGATATTAGTAAGAAATTCAAAATAGACATCGAATTAAATAATATCATTTGGAAAGTGATTATATAAAATTGGTTTTTAACTTAAAATATGTTTTAACTACAAGTTGATGTACCTAGTTAAAATATGTTTTAAGTTCTTAGTAGAATTTGTAGAAATGTCCCTGATTAATCAACACATTAAAATTACTTAAACCTAATTATACAATAGTTCAATGGGTAAAAAACTGACTGGTGATCAACAATTCTAATGTTCTTTTTCCCATTGAGCTGTTTACATACACATTAACCGACTCCGAATAACTGGAGGGTGTTATTATTATCACTCATTGTCAGGAATGTTACAACATAAACGTACTAGTCAACCATATAAATTAGACAACTGGCATTTGTGAGGTCATGTACACATATTATATTTGATGGTAGTCAAGAAAGAAAGAAAATAACTTGTTTTTTTACATATATTCTTTACAGAATTAGAAAAGGAATTTATGGCACTCTGTGGCCTAAACCCGCACTTAAGTTACGCTTATCTGTGACTTTTTACACAGAAAAGCGTGACTTACCGTGCGTGACCTAAACGCGCACTGCGTTTAGGTCACACGTGCTATAAAATAGTATACGATACATGTGACTTATGTAGTATTATGGACTACTTAAGTCACACGTATCGTAATGTATTATTTTTGTGAAAGGGGTCTTACTATAATTTCAGATGGCAACACTAGCTATTACCATCTTATGCCTAAGCTTGACGGTAAAGACGATCGCGTGGAAATAAGCCGCATTTCACGAAGTTGTCTACTCTTCGTCTGCTACTATAATAGCATTTCTTCATAACAAAATGACTACTTAAAAATTATAGGTACGTCCATCACATAATACCTTGAGTGCATCACAGTATAAAAGTTGTACGTATAACCTAAGGCGGTAACTTTCAGTAAGCTAACAGCCAATTTTTCGAACGAAAATAAATTGGTCACATTCATATTGTGGTAATTTTCGTTCCGAGAAACTGACCCTAAGAGTCTTTGGTAGTCCTATACTAAATCACAGTGTCACCACAGCACGCACTTGTGTTCGGGGTTCATGGGCGAGCCCGCGGGGCAGCTCCAAGCTTCCGCGAACTCCGCGGAGTTGCTGAGCGTGCCTATCACTCGGATCTTGTTCGGACTGTGCACGCCTTCCACCATTTTGGATTTAAGAGCGCCCACCGTCGAGTTGCCGCACCATATCTGTTGGAAGAAGAATTTTATGAAGGTTATATGTAGAAATCCTATTTGGTAGATATATTCAAGAATGTATCGTAACGTCGTGCTTTTGAAGTGCTGTGTGGTTTTGAGTAAAAAAAGATCAGATCACAAACTAAACCAGACTAGGTCAGACCAGACCAGACAATAACGAACACGCCAGAGTTCTCCACGTGTATGTATCCATATGTCAGGAAATTACCCTGGTGTGTAGGTGCCTATTTAGGAATAGGCCAAAAGCCCGGAAATCTTCTTTCTCAGGGTCTGTAACTCTGGACATACCATTCTAGTTTACCACTCCATCAACGTTGTCGCCCTAAACTACGACATTACCTGCGCGAATCCCAAGAAGAACAGCTGGTCGGGCTTGTAGTGGGGCAGGCCGGGCAGCGCGGCGCGGCCCCGGGCGGGCGCGCGCGCGGCGTGGCGGCGGTACGCGCGCAGCGCCGCGCGCAGGCCGCCGTTGTCGGCGATGTTCTCGCCCTGCGTGTTGAACCCGTGCACCTGCGGCAGGGGATATTACTGTTAGAACTTTGTGAAAGAATTTAACGTGGAACAAACAAAGAGACTTCAAAAATAAAAAAATCCGCATTGTACCTATAGGACAGGACAAATGCTAAACTGCCGAAAACGCACTTTAAGTTTTGGATGACTCTTCTCTTTCTCTTAGTGAGTGAAGTGAAGGTTTATTTATCCTTGTAGGTTTAGATCCTAAATCTCCAACAAAAGATCGACAAGACATGATAATGGGTAATATCTATTCTATAGATATATATAAAATTCAAAGTCCTGACTGACTGACTGATATATCAACGCACAGCCTAAACCGCTGGTCCTAGAAACATGAGTAGGTAGATATCCACTAAGAAAGGAATTTTTGAAATTCCACCCCTAACAAGGTGAAACGGGGGGGATTTTGTTCTCTAATCTTATTCCTTGAGTTAATAAATCTTAAAGATTGCACGAATGCTTATCTAAGTAAATTATGAAGTTTGCCATTTTTGTTTCTATAAACTACCCCCTAAAAGGAGATTGGGGGGTTTTAAAGTTTGTATGGAAGAATTTTAACGCGCAGTCCGATTTACTCGAAACTCAGTATTTATACCTAGGATTGAAATGAAAGAATAATGTGTATCAGGGTTTTTCGAAAATCTACCCCAGACGGGCTGAAAAAGGGGGTAGTCAATTTTACAGTGGAGGATTTTACAGCGCGGTTTGATTAACTCGAAAATTGGTATAAATAATCTTTGAGTCAAGTTATGAACACAACCCAAACAATTTTTCAAAATTCCACCCCAGTGGGGTGAAAAGACGGGATAGAGTTAATATGAAAAATCGTTTTCCTTTGGTTAAAATGACTTGAAACTTGGCAATATTTACCTCATTAATTAATACAGATAGTATATATACTTTTAGTTTAAGAAAAATCCTCACAGAGGCTTCAGGGGGTGAAAAAGTTAATAGATAAGAAAAAATATTAAGCCGCTCGGACGGATTAACTCGAAACTCGGTACTAATACTTAAAACAAAAATTAAGTGCTTTAAGGGTTTTTCAAAAATCGTCTCTTACCGGGGTGGAAAAGGATAATAAAGTTTAAGGGGTGGATTTTACTACTTGCTTCCATTAACTCGAAAATGGGTATAAATAATCTTTAAGTCATACAATGGGAACGTATGTACCAAACGCTTTTTTAAAAATAAAGCCTACGTGGTAAAAGGGGACCACAAGGTTTATTTGAAAAATCTTATTCATTTTTTCTGTAAACTTTAAAATTAACCACAATTAAATAAATAAATGATAAAGATCGTAAACATACATCTTCGAAATTTTTTTTTAGAGTAAAGTACACGCGGACAAAGTCGCGGGCAAAGTGCTATTCTATATAAAATTATAAATTCTGTCTGCATGTTACATTTTCACGCCTAAACCACTAAACGGATTTCTATAAAATTGCCTGCTAGCAGATGCCTAAGAGATAGATGGCATTCTGGGGAAGGACATAGGTACTTCTTATCCTTTCCGACATCCACGCGGGCGAAGCCGCGGGCAGAAGCTAGTTAGGTATAAACAACATTACATTCATAGACATTAAATGATTAAATAGACTAAAACTAATATCTTACGAGTATATCAGTATGTCCTATGAAATGGACTACGGTCTATTATAGTAGTTAACGGATATCATTCAGTGCTCACACATTTATTGGAACGAATATCTTTAACGGAGCTAGCGGTAGGAGTAAAATTGGAGAAACCGTCACGTAACGAAAAAGCGTTATGCCAATTTTTATTATACAATATAATAGAAAGAGACACGGAGAAAAAGATAGTTTCCATGGGTTTCGAGGGTGCTGAAGCCAATAGACAAGTCAAAATAAAAATCCAAGATGGCGGCTGCAATTTTTTTAAAAATTTTTGTCATTTGTGTAGTTTTCATGGTTATCGAGGGTGTTGAAGCCGATGGTGAAGTCAAAATAAAAATCTAAGATGGCGGCTGCAAACATTTTCAAATTTTTCGCCATGGGTGTCGTTTTCATGGTTATCGAGGGTGCTGAAGCCGATGGTCAGGTCAAAATAATAATCCAAGATGGCGGCTGCAAACATTTTCAAAATTTTCGTCGTGGGTGTCGTTTTCATGGGTCGAAGGTGCTGCAGCTGATAGTGATGATGTCAAAATAAAAATCTAAGATGGCGGCTGCTAAAAGTTTTTTTATTTCGTCATTTTTACAGCCGCCATTTTAAATTTTCATTTTGAACTTCGTTCCTGCGGGGCTCCTCCGATCCCACACGTTTTTTGATACATATACACAGATAATTCGTTTCGGTGTTTGCAACGTGTATCTAATTTCATTTATTTATCGTGACATAGCACTTGAAGACAGTACTGCAACAGTAGGTGATGAGGGTGCATCGAACGAGCCGTTTGTCAACCTTGCGTAGTCAACCCGCTATTACTTCGCTGACTACCTTATATTATTACCACAGCATTAGTTGCTATTGTCATATAGCTAGTGCCGATACTTACGGTATAGTTGGGCAGCTGAGGCAGGTGGTACTTGCTGTACTGGTCGATGATGCACTGCACCTTGCTGTGGTAGTGCTCCAATGTCGCAGCGGACCACCACTGCTTCAAGTTGCCTTCTTCGTCGTAGCGACGACCTAAGGATGGATAAGCAAAAAGTATTAAGTAGTAGGAGATTGGTACTTATTTCGGCCGTTTATTTTTTATTTCAAATATAAAGAGGAAGGTGTGGGGTTCTAAGTGTTAGTCCTTTAGACCTTCCCAACTCCGCATTGCCACTGACAATTATTTTTTTAATGACAAAACACTAATACTTTGCCCGATCTAGGAATCGAACCGAATCGATCAGGGAGTTTTTCTTTATGTCCTATCTTACCGCAAACAAACGTGTCTTCTTTCTTTTCTTTCCTTTCTAGAACCTCTCGCTCGAGAGCCACGCTTGCGATCACAAAACCAACGGGGCTGTCAAGCTTCGAACTAACTAAATAGTTATAACACCTATAAATAAATATGGGATCTCATCTAGTCAATGGAATCATCGATACTTTATAAAAATAAGTACGATACCTTGATCATCAAATCCGTGAGTGACTTCATGTCCCATTATGGCACCAATGGATCCGTAGTTGATCGCTCTAAAACAAACATTTCATGTTATTTCATCCATTCCGTACATTTCTGAGTAAAATATAAATAGTTTGAAATATGAGGGTAGGTAGGAACTCACTCAATTCCATTTCCGTAGAACGGTGGTTGCAATATTCCCGCGGGGAAAGCTGGTAAATTAAAATGTTCTAGTTAGTTAACAAAATAAAAACCGTACGTCACACACAGTAAGGAAACGGGCGTGATTTTATAATAAAATTAGCAAACGTTTGTGCAGTTTTCTACCGACATTACCTTGACTGACGAATTGAATACAACTGGCGATTGAAAGAAACTGCCAAACACTGGAAACTGTCGGGTTGACGCAACCGACTAATCCACGAAACTGGCGAATTAAATAAACTGACTAGTGAGGGAAACCGACATAGCCCGAAGTGCAATTGTTCGAGCTATATCGGTTTCCTTCATTCAAACTTAATTGGTAGCGAGCATTACAGGGTTTAATTTCCCGTCCAACTTGGTTGTGTGGTGGTCAGGTAAGCAGTCGCTCAATGAAAAATACTGGTGTTCAACTGCATCCGGTTACTCTGGATGCCGACCCCAACATAGTTGGCAAAGGCTCGGCAGATGATGACAATGAGCTTATTTGACAAGAAGAGTAGCCCAAATAGGGTTTTTTTTTGTGCAAAGACTGATCACCTAGATTGCTGTTTTTGTATCTAGTTGTTGGGTGATCTTTGCGAACATTTATTCCATTTCGTTTTTAGTTAACACAAGTTAATAACAAAATATAAATCTCTTAGCTGTCCGAAATTAAATGTTTTTTAAAGGGACAATAGTAGCCTTAATAAAATCCTGAGTCATCAGTTGGTATACTTACTGACAGAGTTGAGGGTCGCGGAGTAGAAGGCGTTCACGGTGGTGGCGGTGGCGACCCAGCGGTTCCTGTCGGGCTTGTCGCGCAGGGACTCCAGGGATTTCTTCACGGCCGCAAACGTCAACTTGAGGTATGTCTCGAATAAGCTGCCTTCGACTATTTCCGCCTGAAATGGACATGAAGAATAAATGAAGGATGACAAAAGGGACTGAACAGTGGAGTCCTTTAAAATAGAAAATCTTTGTTGCGAAATACTGAAATTGGAGTTTCATTGTAATGAAGACACGAAGAAGTAATTGAACGTTTTATACTGAATAAGTACATCAGCGTTAAATCTACCAGATCATAATAGAAGGTGCATACTTATATGGAGCATTATAACTTATGTTATGTCTACCTTCATTGTACCAGAATGGGGCTTACGTTTTCCGTCATAAAGTCTAAAATCTTATATTCACGAGATTATAGACTGGAATCAAATCGCCCTTACATTACAGGCTAAACCTGCGTCACTTACTATCAGCAGTACCTACAGCCACAACGCCTACATTAATAAACAATACTCACGTGTTTATAATGCTTATCAAGCTGTTCGTGCGTGAGCAGCCAGGCGGGGAAGCCGACGAAGTTCCTGATGGCCTTCAGTTTGTCCAACGTCTTGAGGCGCGTGGTGGAGTCCATCCAGTCCAGGTCCTGCACTGCTGCGGCGAAGGCCGCCCGCACGTCCTCCACCATCTCTATAGCCTAGAAGGTGAAAATAATTGGTAAACACTTTGAAGTTGCTAACTTTTTAACCAATGGGTAGCTGTTCACGAAACCCGGGACCGTAAATATACTTCTACGAACGAGCTTACACATTCGAGCCATTTATTGTATTTTGGAATTTATTTACAGCACTGTGAAGTTTTTATTATAAAACTGACAATTTAGATTCGAGTTTGACGTCAGTTTTAGTAAAGTAATTGGCTAATTGTTAAACTTTAACTTTGTCGATATAAAGTTCGAGTTAAAAAAAATGGATCGATACTTTAACGTCGGTCTAAAGATAAAACCTTGTTTTGTAATAAGGACGATTGAATTACAATAGCTATTCGGGAAAACTGGGAGACTGTAAATAAATATAAAAACTTAAAATGTGTTTACTCTTTTCCTTTTTTTTTGCAAGACACATGGTTACCTGTACTTATATATTTTGAGTTAATCAATAAATATTATCACAGGTAGGTATTTCATAGTTCTCAATGTTCCACCGTCACACACGTAAGCATGCTACTTTTGCACAATCAATTAAATCAAACCGCTATATAACATAGTATTACATCGCACCTGAACTCCCCGAAGGGTTGGGCCAAACAAACCACTACAGTAACAATATTAAATAATATGTCCCACACCCATTTGTTGCATCTTGCATTGCAGCAATGTTGCAACCAATAATTATTTTTGAATAATTATACAATTTGTGCCTCATAAAAAGTTTGCTACGCCGTAGCGACGGAATGGTTTCATGGCTACGCGTGCTACGACAACCGGTGGCGTAGCAGATAACCGATCTGCTACGCAGTGGACCAATTCTCAAAATGATATTTGTTTTTTTTGCCCTTCTTTATGTAGCTACATCAAACACTGGGCATCTCAGTTTTCAGATTAATCAGAATTTACCATAAAAATAGTCCCATGAGTTCACAATAAAATAAGCGTCAACTGCATAACTACCCTTAGTTACTGCGACCAATTCGGCCAGAAACATAAAAAGAGGCTTATTTATTTTAAAAAAAGTGTGCTTCATTAGAAGATCAATAAGTTTTTCGAGGATCCGTTTAACATTCCCCATAATGTTACAATAGTTACAAGCCAAATATTAATCCATACCTTTTGCCTCGAAGTGTAGTCGAAGTGCCTTTTCACATACAGATAACTCAGCGCTACTCCGAAGTTGGCGTTAACATTAGCGGTACAACTCTTCCAGCGAGGAGTACGTTGTTGTAGCCCGAACACTGCGCGAGAGAACTCGAAGCCGAGCTCGCGGAAGGCGCTCAGAGTCATCGGGGCCACGGTTGAGAATGCACTCCACCAGAGGAAACGTTCTGCGAAAGAAAGAAGATTAAGATTTAAGATATCTGTAGCTCTTACGCATAGACATTCTTGAGTGCGAGTTTACCGAAAAATTCGTAATGCATATTCAAGTGACGCATGAAGAAATGTTAGGTAGGCCCCTACCTAACGTGAAAATAATTAGCCACAGCTTACTATTGCTAACACCAGCATATAATTGAGGAACAGATTATGTTAAATTATCGTTATCCGGCTCGTGACAGAGTTTGACGCCGAGGCATGAGGTGCCACTGGCACTGGAGTGAAAGCCACATAATCATGAATACCTTCAGCTGTCTCATAAAAATACTGGTTCTCTTTAACTAAGAAGTACTAGAAATGACTTGTACTACTGTCTGATGACTAGTGTCTATGTTATAATGTCACAATCTAGATCTTAAGAACCACTAGCATCTAAAGAGTCTCACCAATAATAACAGGTTTGGTGTCAGCCAGCAACACGGACAGCTTCTGAAGGTATGGCAGGTCCATGACGATGACCCGGTCAGTGTGCAGCTGTAGCACCACGCTCGTGTTCGACAGCACAAGCTTCAGGTAGCGGTCCCAGTCGTGCTGAGGACGAGAATCAGATTTGAAGTAACACAAATTGGGAAAAACTGAGGATATACATAGACAAAAAAAAGGACACTATCTGTCCACTTCATCATAGTTGTGTATGTATTTATTATTTTGAGTATGATATAATTATTATCATTCTTGTAATATTTATTTTAGAAGTATTTATGTATGTTTATTTGTATGTATTTTAATATATTCTCGTAATTCTTGTTTAGTTTTTAAGTGAATTGTTTTTTTTGATTCTATGTATTATTTTTTGTCTCCTTTGCTCTATCACACGCTGTATACATCTCTGTATCTATTGTCCTATCTCAGGTATGCTGGAAGAGATTTCTTATGAAATAAGCATTACCTCTGTACCTATTTTTTCTGTTCTGTTTTTCATTGTCTGTTTATATATGTGTGTACATAAATGGTAAAATAATAAATAAATAAATAATAAATACAAAATACATGCTGAAGTCATCGTAGCGTAGCCCATAGCAGTTCACTGCTGGACATGAGACTACATTTCCTCGCCATTCGAACCATGTGAAGATAGTCGCTCGTACAAGCCTGAGGGCACTCTTCCATCATTGCAGAAGTTAGAGACTACTAGATAAATATTTTAGTTGTTACCAGCGATTTGCTTGCAATCTTGCCTAAATACAATCACAGATGTCGACTTCTCGAATCAGAACTCCGTATTTCCTTATTCCTTGAATAAACAGTTATTTACGGAACTGTTGTCCGTTTAGTTTGGAAGACAGTCCTATTTTTGAAAGGTCGCTTACCAGTTTCCACTGCGCGGGTCCTCCACTGGAGCCCTGCAACAGTTGCTGCACGGACACCTCGTGGAACAGGTGCGTGCCGCTGCGCCGGACCTCTACTGGGGTCATTATCTGTGGAACTTCATCGTTGAGAAACGGTACTGCAAAGTTGACGATACGACACCGTCTACCAGAAAGTGCACAAGGCTACCTACTTCACAGTGTTTAAACTCTTTTATGATGTGAATTAACGGTTTTTTTTTTTTTCATAAAATCTCAGTGCAATATAGAAATATTAGTAAGGAGAAGAATAACATTTTGTTTTCAAGGTTTTTCGCATGATTGAGGAAGAGTCGTAAGTTTAAGTTTTAACAAAACGTGGACCGGAACTCATTTTAACAGGGACTGACTGCATAGTTAAAATATTTTTACTATCTACGTCATATTAATTTTCACCACAGCATTAGCAACAATCTTCGTAAACTAGAGAATAAGAACTACTAGCTAACCTTAGCCAATTTCTTGCTGAACTCCACGATATCATCTGCGAACTGCTCTGCATCAGTCTCGTTGTCGGCGACGCTGATCATAGACTTGATGTACTTGTGGTACTGCTCCAACTCATGGGAGAACTGCTCCGGCTGCAGCAGGTAGCGGTCACTGAACCCTGGGGATACTTGCTCGATCTAAAAGGAAAAGGTTACTTGAATATTTTGTAAGGAAATAGGACTGGATTAGAAGTTGGAATGCGAAATATGAATACTTTATTTCAAGATATTTTATGTCCACAAAAACCTCGATATTTCTGGATATTTTACAAGTTAATTGCCATGCAAAAATACACGCGGAACTGATGACAAGTAAGTACATATTTGGATTGCAATCCAAAAATGCATACATGTTGCATTTTGGCATCATTATAACCGTATTTCTGCATGTGCATATTTCTGCATGTGCATATTTCTGCATGTGCATATTTCTGCATGTGCATATTTCTGCATGTGCATATTTCTGCATGTGCATATTTCTGCATGTGCATATTTCTGCATGTGCATATTTCTGCATGTGCATATTTCTGCGGGCGGCTCCTGTATTTTGCAACTTTAGCTTTAAGTATTCATCTTTATCATTGAGTGCCGCTTTGACCAATCATTGCGTAGTAAAAGCTTCCTTATGTTTATACACTCATTCAGGGTGTTAAATCTCCAAAATGTTGATTAGTAAAAGACCAAGATAAGCATCCATTTTCTCCAGACGGAAGACATTTATAAATTACATTTTATTTCTGTAAATTAGCTGTAACAAACAGTTTCAAAAGAAATATCTTCTAAAACTAGGTAAGGTCGGTATTTCCTAATAGACTATTCTGAGAAGAAACACCGAAACAAACTCAGAGGTCACAGTCTCTTTGAAAGCAGTCCTTTATCTTGGTCAAATCATATCGCATGCATAATGGAATACTGACTTAACTCAAAAAAAGATGATTTTTGGGAAAACGCAAAAGAAGATCTTGCTATGAGGACTTATCCTACTTGTTGATGCATAAAAATAAAACTGATTTATATTAATCATGAATGCTTGTAATTTGAACGTCTATGATTAACTATTGATGAGATCTGAGTAAAAAAAAAACGGAAATCACATCTGACCTATCTACTAATGTGTCAGTGTTCCATTAAGCATGCGATATGAGAACCATTAAAAAACATGCATTCATGAATCTCACAAGAAAAAAAAGTAAAAGAATACTTCACTCACCACAACGCGGTTCCTGCTGGTATTCCTGACATCCTCGGCGACCTGCACGCTGAGCAGCACGTTGAGCCCCAGCTGCCTCCTGCCGCGCCCCGCCACCTCCTCCCACGTGAAGTTGGCGCTCGCCTGCGCGGGCGGCCGGGGGGGCAGGCCCAGCTTCTGAAGGAGCTTCTGGATCGGCTTGATGCCATCGGCCTCGAGTTTTTCTGGAATATTAAGAGTGGTAAATATTTATAGATGTGCCCCCTAAGATCAAGGAGTCCATTTGTTCCTTCTAAAGGAGTAAGGTTATTCTGAAGTTGTAGAAAATATAAACGTGCAAAACCAAAACAACAAAACCCACAGTTGTATCCCTAGAAACCACAATGTTTAAAAATAAACGTTATATTAAAATTTCTCAATTACTGAATAGGTATAGATATTACGTGTACTATTAACCCAAAAACACGAGGTTATTTGAAGATAGTATTCCAAATAGTACTAACATTACAAAAAAATACACGATTGTAAAAGTAGTTCATGAGCACTACTTAAATAATAATCAGCACCACAAATACTCACCAGTATTAATACAAGTCCTATACAGACTCCTCGCTTTTACCACGCTCTGAGGCAGTCCTTCATCATCCTTAGCTTCCAAGAGTTCCCTCAGATCATTGACCAGCTGTTCCCTTAGCTTCGCCAGCTGGTCCCAGGATGTGGCCCAATCAGGCACGGGGTTCTGTTTAATCCAGCCTCCACATGCGAATTCGTAGAAGTCTGTGCATGGGTCCACGTCTTTGTTTAAGGCTTGTAGGATTCTTGAGGCTGTGGATGAGACATATTAATGAGCGAAATAAGTAAAAGGCATTAAGTATTTAGGCAATAGCGCAGTGGTCAGCGTGGCATGCCAGTGGTCACAAAATCCGTTTAGTTCACTCTCGGCCTCTCGACCCCCAATGAAATAATGTGTCCACAGGACCCCTAACTATAGTTTATTCTCGACCCGATAAAAAAAAATCGAGTCCCAGATCGTATCAGTCAAATGTCGGAGAATTTCTTTTGTTTGAAGAATAGAAGTGAAATTATAATTCTAACAAAAAGTTTAAACTAATACATAGTATCAGTAGTACCTATATAGAATGTAGGTATAGGATAAATGTTGGTCTCTTTTCACAATTCCATAACACACCCAACTAGTCTCCCAAAAAAAAAATCAACAAAGCGATCTAGCGATATTCGTGTCGCCTCGAGGAGAGAGGGGAAAGCAGGAAGGTCGCTAGCTTTCTCTACGAATGCATAAAATATGCGCAATTTCGTAATAAAGAACGAGTTTATGTAACCCCGCGCCTATCTACCGCAGTCGCACAGGCAGATGATCCAGTAAAAATATGAAATTAATGAGTTTAATAATTTATTATTATCAAGATGCTCGTTAAAGTTGTTGCAAAATAATTTATATTATCTTTTAATCAAATTAAAACAGATATACAACATCGCTATTTAACCGACGAAAAAAAACGGAGGAGGTTCTCAAGTCGACCCGTATATTTTTTTATGTATGACCCCGCATAACTTTTTACAGAGTAGTCCGATTTTGATAATTCTTTTTTTATTGGAAAGGGTTGGTTGTTGGTCCCATATAAATTTGAAAAATAATAACTAAGTTCTTAAACTAATGTAAGTATAAATAATTTTGAGGCGGCGCCGTTTAAATTTAAGGCAATTTAGTGATCTTTGTTTATTGATTGTTTGGCGCCGACTCAAAATTACTTAGGTATACTTACATTAGTTTAAGAACTTAGTTATTAAGGTTAACTAAAAAAGGTTTATTATTTTTTGCTTTTCAGTTTTTTCGGCAGTTTAATTTTTTTGTTAAAAAGTTTTTATTCATAAGTATTTTTTAAAAGAAAGTAAAATAAATAGGAAAGTTTTAAACTAAATTAAACAGACCTGTATCCTCAATAAGAGTGTTATTTTCAGTAATAGCATTATCCTGGTTAACTTTAGAGGTAATTCTGGCATCAACAACTCCAAAATTTGACAAAACAACAACAATCACTGGGTATAAAAATATTAACAAAAATATTTTTAAAGTAAAACTAAAAGTAAACAAATAAGAAAGCATTATGTGATCTTCCTTGTTCAACAGCAAAACACAGTCTAACCAATATATCGAACGACACGATGTTTTTATCGATGTATGAAAATAATTAAAAATTCAACAATAAATGACACAATTGTTGTCCTAAGTACTAATGTCATATATTATTTCAACACGTGTCTGAACTACGTGCAAATCTAGCATCAATATACAAAATGCGTCTCAATTTAACCCTTTGAAGAAAAACAGAGCTAAACACAGTAACCCGCAAGCGACTGGTAACAAAACCAGTATAAGTTGACCTAGCTTTCTATTGAAATTTCGTACTACGCTAGGCCAGCTCCAGTTCAAAGTGTTACCACACTTCCCACCAGCATGCGATCTACTGTACCTACAGGTAGGTAGTTGTGACTCAAAAGAATTAATTTATAGAACAATCTTCTCGCCAAAGTGGCGCAGTTATCCCTTGCAGAGAGAAAACACGTGGACTGCAAAATAAGTGATGTAAGAACTGCTTGGGGTTAAATCAGAACATGCGTTTAATTTCAAAATGTATGCGACAATTTGTATTTTAATTGGAGCGATATACGCAGGGGTTAAATGCGCTGTTTCTTTGAAAACTGAGCAATTAATTGTGTGTTACATAAGTCGAATAAACAGTATAAATAGACATAGGAGCCAACCACTGTCGCGCCAACGCCATTGGCATCGTCTGAATATTTTAAGAAAAACATCAACAACATTTGTATTCGGATTCTGTAGTACGTAGGTAGGTAGTTATAAAAATTCTAATACAAAATAATAAAAATATTTTATTGACAAGCGCAGTACAGGTAAATAGCGCAGTCTTTATTTGAAAAACCTGCATACAGCTAGATTAATTAAATATAATTAGTTATGTTACACATACAAAGCAAACTGGTTGTAGAAAGCGATACTGGGACCTATATTCCTCTATACACTCTTACAAGCTATCAACATATTATATATTGGTATATATATCATATATATGTGCAACACAGTGGACTGCGCATTCACTTGACATCTAGAAATGTATATTACGAGTATGTACTGTGTGGAGCAATAAACAACTGAATTGAATTGAAGCAGCAACATACTTGCATGGTAAGAAAATCTTTAACTAAACGCATTTTGTAGGACAAAAAATGTTTAGTACATATTATGTTCTTTACAAAATAATGTGGACGGTGAAATCGAGGAAATAACCAGCTACTTCAATCTTAGCTCGACCTCAAGCAAGCATTAACTAGATGGTTATTCTCTTGATTTTTTTGCCTATTGGAGCTGCAACAGTATTCGTTCAGGCTTTGTTAAGATTTCGCTCACATAAGAACAAGAGTATAAATAAGTAGGTACTACCTAATCTGAATATCTACAACCTGACACGGCATTTCTAGACAAAGACATGTTATACTAATTACTCGACCATAGAGATTCAATCTAAAAGGATGAGTCTACACCATTTGCATATGCAAATGATACATTACTCGCATCGTGAACGAGACGCCTAATTACTCAAACATGGCAATAAAATGTACATTCGTAATTAAAATTGTGATACAAAAACTCTGAAGTATCCTTCCGTGGCAGACATTCCCATGGAGATGCCATGGTGGTTACAGTGATATATTAAATAGCTATTAGACAGTCATTACACTCTTTACATGCCACCGATAAACTACCGGCTAATTACGATTGTATTTATTGACTCGACACGTGTCACGATACATGTTATGGCAAACGTATGGTAAAATGTGCTAATCTCCGTATTTTACCCTAGCGCAGCGGTGTATTGATTTACTTATGGCTTATATTTTTTGTAATTAATTACGGCGGGATGTTTGCGTGCTGTTTGTTTGTTGTTATTCAGCATAATTAGCGCACGCGTAGAATTAATTACTGAGTTGTTATTAGGTCGATACACGTCAGGAGGAACAGGTTCCATTAAACACTTACCTACCCTAAGGCCTTTTCTGCTGTGATGTGTTATCTCTAGGTTTATTTTGGAAAAGCATGTTCATAAGCTAGTGTTGTACGCCAAGAAATTACTAAACATGGAGCTGACTTGTTCAAGGCTTTCGACACTATCTTTTTCTATACCTAGGCTTGCAGTCTATGTAAACTGAAGACAATAGAGGGGTGACAGGCTTTGTTTTCGATATTTTTAAGAGCTGACCCCTTGAGGCGGACCCAAAGTGTCCATACAAGCTTACATATAAGTGTAGAACATATAGTGTCTTTTGGAGTTCCTCAAGTTTCGATGTTGGGTACAAGATTATTTCTAGCAACAGATATACATCGTTAAATTTTAATCGTTTAAAAAGGGGTCATTGTACTCATCATTATGAAAAACTTTTACTACGGGACCAACCCTGAAATCGTGAAAAAAAAAATCAGTTGATCCATACATTATGTCGAGTTATGCGAACATAAATCTATGGATCAACTGATATTTTTTTTCATGATTTTAGGGTTGGTCCCGTAGTAAAAGTTGTTCATAATGATGAGTACAATGACCCCTTTTAAGGATTAAAACGATCAAAATTTTACGGTGTATAAACTCGTTGGTCCCGGCCAAGCTGTCATTCGTAGATCTTTAACCGTCGTTGCGGAGTCAGAAGCCAAATTCTGACAACCAGTCTTGGGGTATCCTTTTACAGATTTTAACTCAGTGTACTTCACTGGGTCGTAGAGGTCAGATAGGCAGTCACTCCAAGTAAATTACTGGTGTTCCGCAGCATCCGGTTAGACTGGAAGGCAACTCCACCATAGTTGATATACATAAACACTCACCGGTCCCAACGCACTGTTCGCTGAGGCAGGGCCGAGGGCTGTGGTACTCAGTGAGCACCAGCACTGCCGTGTACACGGCTAGGGCTATCAGCGAGATGCCTAGCGCGCCGATGAGGACTGATGAGCAACGGACTGTGCGTTCTCTGGAAGAGAAAGAAAGTAAGAATTAGTTTACATATATTAACTTTGTCAATGATTTTGCAAAATGAATGCATTATTATTTCTAATCTAGTAGCCATTTAAACAGAACTAGTATTTGGGGAGAACTTAATTTATTATAGCTATTTTCAATGACAAAAATGCGTTTGTATATTACAATGGGATGTAATTACAAACTATTATTTTTAACCGACTTCAAAAAAGGAGGAGGTTCTCAATTCGACTGTATTTTTTTATGTTTGTTACCTCAGAACTCCATTATTTATAAGCCGATTTGCAAAATTATTTTTTAATTTGTAAGGATATACTTTCAGATTGGTCCCATAGAGATTTCATCAAAAACGGTTCAGTAGTTTGGTTTTTAAACCAACATTACTGGGAAACAATTATAACTTAAAAGTGAAAAATAAAAACTTGATTCTGATAAAAAAAAATCTACGCCATATCCCAAAACGCAAAATGAACATATTAAAGATGGAAACACGAGATAGGGATTTTGTAACATTTTTATGATTGCACCACAGTGCCAATATTGTCTTTTATTGCGTACTGTATACGTAGAAATGAATCATACTTTATCAATAAGTTCATTGATAGTCAGTAGTTCAGGAATCTTTTGTTTACGTTTTGTCTAATATTAAATGCAGTATTATGTTGGTACATATTGTACATGAAGATCACTTTCTCTACTTGATAGATAGGACATAGTATAGTATTTCCTATATTTTAGATTCGTATCAGACACGCGATGTGACTTATGTAAGTAATTGTGTTCTGAAATATTTTGATTGTGACGAAGTAGGACTATTCTGGGCTTGTAATATATTTTACTCACACACGTACCAATGAATTAAGTAAAAATATAGTTTTCGTAGTCTTTGGTGTTATTATGCTGCAATGGTTCTTGAGAAAAATTACTGTCTTCTTTGCGATCAAAAAATCAGTAACTCTAGCCCAAAGAAATTGTGTCTTCTTGATTAGACTATTAAAAATATCAAGATTAATTACTAGCATCAAATAAAATATACATGTATTATGTATAATATTTTATTTCATTTATAAAGGTCTATCTTCCGTTTTTTTTTATCTTTCCATATCCATGTTTTATATTATTTCATAGTAACAAAACTTTACTACATGTAGGTATTTTGTCCTGTCCGCGCTCAGTGATTGTAAAAACTGCGAGTGCTGTCTCATTTCCGCCAGGCAATGCTATCTGTATGGAAATTTCACCATCACCATGTACTTATTACGTTGAGAATTATTGTCATGAATTGTCTTATTTCAACTACTGAGAAGGAATTAAGAGTGTGTTGTAATTTTTATTTGTTTTTGGATGTTGTCTTACACAATTAGAAATTGAATGATATGTTATGAAACTAATGAGGCGGCAGGGAATTTATTTTATATATTCTTTTAGTTTTTAGGTTTACCTACATCTACTTTGCAGCGGTTAGCAGTGTAGGTAGGTACGCAGATGGATGAACCAATTTACAAGATGAAGTTTTGAATGATACTATTTATCAAAGAGTAGTAATCAATTGCCCTGTTAGGAAAATTCTTTCCCCCGTGAAGTGGGGATAATATGAGAACTATGTAAGTCTGCCACACAAGCGTGACGAGTAGGTATTTTAATTAAGCTATAATCTATCTTATCACATAGATTATAAATCTCATAATTATATAGAGCCACATAATATGTCTCGTAGTTCAGAAATCGAAACTGAATTCAACTAACCGTGGCCACTCATTTATACTTGCATCACGACTTCGTCGCTAAACTCGTTGAAACAATGCTAGAGATCAATCTTACGGTATGTCACTTAGTATGCCCAATAATGCCCCGTTGGTCTCGTGGTCGCAAGCGCGACTGCTGAGCGTGGGCTCCTGGGATCGATTCTCAGGTCGGGAAATTGTTATTAGGATTTTCAATAAAGAATTTCTTAATAACAGCCCAGAATTTCCCAAGGGCAGCACGTTAAATGGTCAGTTCTGCAGCTGATCTCTCTCCGGTCGTGTCGGATTACATACCGTCCCATCGGACTATGAGAGTGAGGGAAGAGAGAGTGCAGCTGTATCTGCACATACATTTGTGCACTATAATATCTCCCGCGCCGAAGGAAGTCTCCGTTGAGATTAGCTGCCATGGTCGAAATACTGGTGGACTATTATACCCAACAGTGCAGCTATCCGAAATAAGGAAGTCACTCTAAGCCCCATTTTTCGCTCGTATGCGAAAATGTATTGGTCATCATTGTCTTGCCTTTATGCTATTTGGGGTGTCATGCTTTTTCTTCCATAATCTCTTTTAATCGTCGTATTGCTAAATGCTCATGCTAGGATATATGTAAAGGTATAAGCCAGTCAGCAAGGCTGATATATTAGTTCGGCTGACTACCTAAAGAGAACCTAAATCTATTGGAACCAGCTGCAAAATTGAAAAGGCCAGAGGATATACCTCTGGCCTTTTCAATTTTGCAGCTGGTAATTAAAGACGGTTTGCCTTTTACAGAGATGATTGAACTTGAGACTAGACTTTCAACAACGATTCCTTTCTCTAAACCCTTTCCCAGCTAAGTTACGCCCACTATCTAATTTAACATGTGCTCGCAGACATTTGTAAAAGTGAATATCCTCTAGACATTGAGCATAGGCAGCCATATGTAGGCTAGGAAATCATTTAATAAGCCAAAGTCATATTATAACCTATTAATATAATAACACGTCAAACATTGGGGCAGAAGTCCAATAGAATCGAATGCCGTACCTGCATTGAATCTACAATCCCACGCTTAGCAAATAGCCTTGCGTGCACTAAACCAACAAGGCAAGTTAGAGAAACTTAAAAGATCATATCAAACTCAATAGGCTATTTTCCTAAAAAAATCTAATTAGTCCGTCAGTTAGATTATCAAAAAATATTGAGCCCGTATTTTTTCTTTTGTCAATTATATAAAAAATGATGAAGATATCGCACGTTAAAGTTCCGCATGAAATCATTTGCTTGCGACACTTTTGCAAGCAAGTGATGTCACGACCCCCACTCCCAAATTTTGACGCGCTTTATCTTTGTCATTTTTGTTTGATTGACAAAAGAAAAAATACGTGTCCATTCGTTTTCGATAATCTGACGGACTAAATATAATTATTATTTTTTTACCCAGGCATATACCCTATTCTATAATTGCCGAGTCTATAAACTATGTATAAACAGCGTCGTCGGCACTCGAATCTCTTCCGGCCCGCCTGCAGCCGCGGAACTCTCAACAAATAACAATTGCCATCGCACATCGGAACCGTTTCACTTTCCTCCTCAATCAGCGCTGCACTGAGGAGGGAAGTTCTAGCAAATGGTACAATTGATACTTGTAGTGTGTTATCTTGCATGAAAGAAATATAAGCGCTTCGTAGTGTAGGTATGTTTGTAGGACATAAACTAGGTGTTTATGTTAGAAATTAAATATCTTTGCAATGTTACCGAAAAAAAGTTTTATGATGAATGTTGATGAAGTTATTCGAGTATAGATAGTGGCGATTAGGTTATCACATTAAACAGTACAGCGGTTAAAATTAGTCGTTAAAATAAACAATATTACAAAAAAATAGGAAACTGAATTTTTCAAACAAAATAAATTGCGTAAAAATTGGCACGAAATAATCCGCGCGTGTCTAGTGACGAACAATATTGTTACCAAACAATCATAATTTAATTACGTCGAAAAAACTAGAAAAAGTCCCACGGCTAAAATGTTAATTGTTATTAATTATTTTAATTGTGTATATTTAAAATAAGTAATGTATCGCGACGCTGTATATGGATGAAAAATGTAGAAGTTCATTTTGCATGTTCATTTCTTGCATAATAAATCCTAAATAATAATGAGTACAAAACTTTCAGTACCTACTTACCGTTCAAAAGTGTGCATTCATACAGTAATGCAAATTACTGTGCAAACATAATGACTTAACTGCAAACAATTCCCGACTAATCAATGCTAATTAGCTAGCCCACTTTTACGAAACAGTTAACTTGCAAACAATGAAGTTAACACAGTCATGACATAGACCTCTAGACAACACAAGGAGCTGAGGAGCTCTATGTTTGTCTAACATAGTGGTTCAGAATTCTGAGTTCTCTAGCGTCGGCATTTCGTGTGCAGTTTACTAAAGTTTTCGATATTGAAAAGGTAGTAAAACCCGGCCTTGTCATCAATACTTGAGAAAAGAGAGACCTCTATCGCAATAGACTGAGTTGATTATAGCTTAGGTATAAAAATCTAAGAAAATCTCGTACTAATGTGTCTTAAGTCTTTTTTTTTACTTAACCTAAAAAATATTGTCCCACTGCTGGGCAAAGGTCTCCCCCATATTTTTCCACTTTTCTTTGTCCTGTGCCTTCTCCGTCCAATCAGTTAGGAACTAGTCGAAATCGTCACGCCAGCGTTTCTTAGGCCTGCCTCGGCGACGACGCCCGTCTTCAGGCACAGACTGTGTAACTTATATGGCCCATCTGTCTGGATGCATTATATAGGTGTGACCCGCTGTAGGTGTGATACGTCTTAACATGCGTAAAAAATCCAATGCATTTTATAAATTCCGTGTGCGTGTTAAAATGATTTTCACTAAACAACAAAGTTTTGGAATACAAAGCCAATATTAACATTTTATATCTTTTCCTCAAAACGTTGGACTTATTCTATATTTATCTGAAATACCTAAGCATACTGTCCTCAGCAAAAATGTTCAATATGAATATATTTACGAGCATTGTCCGTCGAAGTTGACACAAGGCATTGACTTGGAAAAATAAAGAGTACCTAACGGTAAAACCTTCGTGCTTTCCGCCCTGGTTAGGTCATTAGGTATTCTGCTCATGCCCTATGGAGACGTCGCGAAGATTTACAGTTTGGTCAAACTCGTGAGTAAGCCCAAAAGTACCCGCAAAGTGATAGATGTTTTATTGTTTTTGGATGACCATAAAGAAAAAGTTGATTGATGGGTTTTGAGGTATGATAGTCACACATTAGTCAGTGGGTTTGGAATACATTGTTCGTCACATTTTGTAAAGTTATCAAAAGTGATTGCGTTAAGGTTATAGTAAGTATTTTCCTACAACTTCTAACACGATTACTCTCTTCCTCATCTGTGTAGAACACGTTAGATAAATTACGCAACTAAGCTCTTAAACTGGTTCTATTCACTCTAATTCTTTTAGCAATAGTTTTATAAGGTTATTTTACTTTTTAACAATATTGCCTGAAAACAGCACTAAGTAAACTTAATCGCTTTACTTGATAACTATCTGGCATTGATTGTAGTTCACGAAACGGTAATTTATTTCCGATTTATTCACATTAGAAAACGAAATTATTAAAGGAAAAAATCAAGCATAACTTCTAGGTACACAAAGGTTTAACCCAACCACAGTACCTATGTTTCACTTACTTACCGCGAAAGATTAGGCAATGACTGTGTCATCCTGATATGCAAAGGAAAACTGATAGCATCTAATAATTCTCGGACATGATAACAAAAGCTTGGTATTTCCAAGCGTGTGCATTGTCATGTGACACATTATGTAAAGCGCTTTTCCGGTTTATTGTGAAGACATCGATGATAGACATTAATTATATCTACTGTACATTAGGTACTTATACCATTCGTTTTCTCCTATAAGAGGCAATTGGATAACTTAGGGGCAATTCTCGTAATTTTAAGAACGTTCACAGTCTGATCTCAATCTCAATCTGTCAAAAATACGTCTAATTTCCCTACATTTTGACAAGTTTTTGACATTTGTTTGTCGCCGAGATGAGACTTTGAACGTTTTAAATTACGAGAATTGGCCTTCTAATATACATTCGGTTATTTTGTGTGTTTTAATCTGCCATCGGTTATTACAACCATAGTCAGATGGTAGATCCAAGCAACCAACCAACCAGTCTTACCAAGGGGTATCGTATTACCCAGTAACTAGGTTGTGGAGGTCAGATAGGCGCTTCATGTAAAATACTGGTATTCAGCTGCATCCGATTAGACTGGAAGCCGACCCCAGCATAGTTAGGAAAAGGCTAGGCAGATCATGAGTCAGATTTTAGGTCTTGCACACATCATTAGATGATTCTCTATTAAGAATAATGTCACATTTATCCCCGTTTAGTTCAAAATCTCTGTTAGAGTTGAAACTTGAAGTATATGCCATTAACTTACTTAGCCATTAAAATTCTAATTGAATTATGAATGGTATTTTAATCTTGCTTAAAATTCAAGTGAAATCGAAAGAGAAACCATAATTTCGCATATTTTTTCAGGTCATGGTAGTAAAGGAAACAGGGCTTTGCATTCCAAGGTGGGCCTTCCAAGAGCCATGCCGTGTTATTCCCCATTATACCCATCATTAATACATAATCATATGTAATCATAACATTAGGTACTGCAAATTTCATCAATACAAGACTACCTAGGTCACTGCAATTCTAGTAACATCATTGCTATAATTTTTACATAACTTTAATACGTTCCCTCTATTACATTACATGGAACTTAAACATAACTGGCGTTTTTTATTTCGCAGTTCAACCTATGAGGTTGTCGTCTGCTTAACCGGGCTTGCCTGTGGATGCCTCAATAAATTAAGGCCTCCAACCAGGGCTTAAAAACTAAGCGACTACACGCTAAGGGCACCGTCTGTGGGGTGCGGACCTCGGCTTAGGGCGTCGCTGCGAGAGGGCAGCAAGGGACAGGCTAGATCAGAATTGTTTAGGGACGAATTTAAAACTACAGGCTCAGCGACGCGGGCTGGCTCGAGCAAGGGTCGGATGGACATAACTGGCGAATTCTGGGTGTACTCTTACAAGTACATCTCTGCATAATCCTTTGTCGGAACACATGCGTGATGTAATATTATGTGTGTGTTATAATAGGTAACAGTATTTCATCGGAAAAAAATACCCAAATCAGCTGCATGTAACGTTAAGCCATTAATAGTGACCGCATGACATACATAGCACGGTTTCCATTGAAGCATTGTGTTCACGCGATTAGCATGACTATAGGACGAAACAAATGCCGAATGTGTTTGGACCGTTGGACACCATGTTGGACACTTTCTAGTGAACAAAAGCAAATTGTGAACTGTCTGGATTGGTTCCGGTAATGTTTGTTGTCGGTGTGTTCATAGTAAATATGGTAAACTTCTGCGTCTTTCGGGTTATTAGGTGAACTTTTTTGAGTGTTGTCATTGCTTTTGTAAGGGTATGTTCTAGTTCTTATAGCGTTTTCTTACTTTGAAAATCTCGATTTTAGCTACGGAGGGAAGTCGGCACTAAACAAGATTTCATACCGTGAGGCAAAATAAATAGTATAATGTATTTTATGTCAACAAGATATTTCGGAAATGATTGCAAAAATCGATTAGAAAATATAAAATGTTTGATCAAGGCAAAGTGAAATCTAAGTATCTAGGTAGTAGCCGGAAATATAATAGGACACTGATTTTGTGACTAAACTGAATAGGTATATTATATCAGGAATTATTTGTCAACATCGCTAACTTGCATTAGCTTCCGTTACAAACTTATCTCAATGTATGTGGCTACCACTAATTAAGATTACTCGTTGATAAATTAAAGTTGTCGTTTAGACTAGACTTTGTCTATTTGAACATATTTCCTGGCTGGTATATTGCGATAATTAAAAGTCAGCCTGGCATTAACCTCTTTATTTATAAATGTTACTTAAAGTTAACAGACGTTAAAACGTCAAAAATGTATGGTTAAACAGTCGCTAATTGCATCGCAATTACTTAACTTAGCATCGTTTATAAATAAACCCCCCTTTTTTTTTTTGGGTGGGAAATCATCAAATGACCACTCCCGCTCTGGGCGGAGCAGAAGGGAGTGTCAGACTTTTTACTGACTAAAACCCACCCGTGTTCCTTCAGTTGCCTGTGCCCTGGCACAGGCAACTGAAGGAGAGATACCGTGGCCCCTGGGCCACGGTATCTCTTTCGAACAACCCGCAGTCCCGGCGGCATCGGCCCTAGCGGACCCCGTCAGTTCGTGCTGACAGCTCTTTGAGGCGCGCGTGGAACACAACGCGCCGTCGACCGGGGCCTGGTCCTTACCGGGCGGCGAGCTGCCCAAAGCTCGCCACCCGCAAGCCCGCCTACGAAGCCTACGGTGGCCGGGAGTCGGCTGTTGATTCCCGTCCAGGGCGTCTCTTGCGGCGGCTAGGCGCGCGAGGGTGCAGAGATTGCCTCTCCCTCACGCGCTCCGCCTCCTCCTTCGCGAGCATTACTGCTTCGCAGAAGAAGGCGACGGCCTCCCATTCCCTCTCGCTCCGTACCATGACCTGGATGAGGGCCGGACGCAAGAGGTCGCCGCCGCCGATCGCCGCCACGAGGACACGGCGGGGCCCCGCCCAAGCCGGGCAGACCTCCACCGTATGCTCCACCGTGTCCTCCGGGCGATCCCCACAGTGGTGACACCCTGACGTTACCTCCCGCTTTATCCTGAACAGGAAACAACCGTGTCCGGCGAGGACCTGCGTCAGGCGGAAGGTGAGGGCGCCGTGGCGCCTCTCTAGCCACTCCTCAAAGAGGGGACTTATCGCCGCAATTGTGGCGTGCCCAGCGCTGGGTTGCGACAATCGCACTCTCCATGCCGCTATGAGATCTATACACCCCTAAGAGTTAGTTATTTTGGTAGAAATATATCATTTTCAAAACGAAATAGCTACACCAAACTATGGTGTAGCTATTTCGTTTTGAAAATGATATATTTTTGAAGACGGAATACTTCCACTTGCGATTTTACCAGTTTTTGCGACGTTTGAGACGATAAGTATTTCTTATTCGTGTTATGGGGCATAGAAAAATATCACGTAGGTAGGTAGTTTGAAAAACAATCGTTGAACGAATTTTGATGGGACTTTCACGGACACAATCCCCTTTCACTGCTTCAATACTATAACTATGTTTAGCGACGAGCATGCTAGTGAAACTTGTAAAAACAATCGTTTTTTTGTGTGAAACATCTAAACACGGCGCGCGACGCTCCGGTCTGACCTGCCAGACCGGAGCGTCGTGTCGATACCGACACGACGCTCCGGGTGTCACCACCACCACGGGATCGTAACTCTGCAAGTCTTTCGCAGGTACGAAATTAATTTTGGTATTAAATTAACATTGTATTTTTAAAATAAATGTTTTTTTTTATTTACAAAGTGTGAATATTTTGATAATGCCATATTATTTCCTCTATAAACGATCCTTTCATGCATATTTTCTATACAAAATAGTTCCGATGCTTTACATCTGCCAGGCATCCTGCGACGGGTTCGACAAGCAAGCATAGTGACTGCGAAAACTGCAAATACCAGTACCGATTTTTAAACAACTACTCGTTTCAATGCAGAATATTTGTATGCTCTCAAAATAGTGAAGGAAAACATCGTGAGGATGTCCTAGAACCAAAAATTCGAAGACGTATCACATCCATCAACCCACAAACTTGGCCCGCGTGGTGGATTACAGCCCACTCCCTCTCACCGAGAGAAGGCCGGTGTCCCAGCAGTGGGAACATTATAGGCTGATTATGATATGTATTTTGAAACAAAGAAGTATATAATAGGCATTTTTAATTTCCATAAACCATAACCACCTTCCTGCAAATTCACCATAACCTCATAAGCACCTCATCGGAAGCCTTAATACCTGATCATTAGAAAGCCGATTACGTGCACATTTAAGCCACTTAATGGCACATAACAGCGCTTCCTAAACATTGGCTAGTGTCGGTTCATGGCGGTTCAATGCCACGGACCTGCGCGAGCGCTTATAATATAATTAAAGCGAAGCACGTCCGAGGCTTTCCATTGGTGGGTGAGGGTTAAGGTGGAGGTGGTTAGCGAAGTTCGTTGGCAGATAAAGGACTTTAGACGGTAGATTGAAGCGTTAACTTTTGTTTTACTTTTGAACGAATTATTATATTTTTTATGAAGATAAACTAAACCGGGTGGAAAATATGACACAGATTTAGCATTCTTCATTTTCATATTGGGGTTTCGTCTAGGCACTGAAAATCAATTTTAAAAGAAAAACTATGCATCCAGATGTTGGAATTTGATGCAATGCCGATTTTATTCATGGAAACGTTTTGTGTTACCCGCTTTCGCTTATAGCTTGCGTCCACCACGTGGGTTTAAACACTCGCGGTCTATCCGAATGAACCGTATCATTGTGATTTGCCGTAGCGTTGACTATAATAGCTCCTAATAAGGATGTCACTTTCGCTTTTAATGGTTGTGTGTGACAAGCGATGGAGTTTCGACTGGTGTTGTCGAATGGGTTATTTCGTAACACCTTTGACATTAGGTATTAAAAAATATGAAATAATTAATCGATTTTTTATACAAGTTGTAGAATTACGTGTCAAACTGAATTGGAAATAAAAATATATAGTAAACATGGCTGTATAACTAAGAATGTGGTATGAACACTTTTGATTAAGAAAAAGATCGGGACACTAAAACGGAAGAGACACTGAGATGTATGTGGCTTATGAAATTCGACATTACTTGTCGTACATAGTAGTCCAAACATCAGTCATGAATAATAAAGGTGAAAACGAGATGAAACAAAAGCACGTAGCGGACCATTTACCCGGTAAGCCTCAAACCACATTAAAAAAATGTTGAGAGATATCGTCGACGGAGCATGGATGTCAAGGCTCAAGGCAAACAAACGAGGCTCTATCTAATGCACTATCTACCAGCCAGGACTGTCGGCCAGAGGACACACAGAGATGAGAGATTGGGGCAGTTTTGTTGATGTGCATTGCGTCAAAGTGAATCATCGCTTTGTGTGTACCACATTATGTTTTGAGCACTTATGATTATTTATTTGTACTTATGTTGTATTAGTCACGGTCTCCTAGCTAATGGGGCAAGTTATAACTAAATACCACAGTACAATCTATTAATATTATTTATCTACGTTTCATAATTTCGAACAAAAAAAAAAATGTTGAGCCGATGTTTGATACCTATGTAGGTACAATTTTAAATCGATTTAAATTATTTAGCAATATTTTCTAGCCAAGCCAATAGTAATTCTAGTTTCCGCTAGTTTTTAACTAGCCCACGGCGATAATCTCAGAAGACAGTATTGCATTGCATAGGAGTAGGACAAGCTTTTGTATATACAGAGTTAAAGGGACATCGACGCGCAACCTTTTATTTGTTGTTCCATACATTTTGACCACAAAGGTATTGCACTTTTCTATGAAAAACCTGATTTTGTTTTTGATAACTGACGAAAAGATTCTAATCTAGAATCATGTGCTGAATTCATGGTAACAGTTTGCGCGTCGATGTCCCTGCCACCCTGTATAATTTGGTTATTTAAATAAAAAATCTGCTAATCTTGCTAGCTCCATTGATACAACGAAAACAAACATTACTTCGGTTTGCTGATTTAATTTTAAAATATTGACCTATTAAACTCTTGCACGAAAACAAGATCATTTCATGATCAAATCAATCAATTAATTAGACTTGCAATTACATAAATTGATTAATAACTCAATGCTTTTAACCTAGAACTTGCCTATAAATCATTTGTTCTAAAACAAAGATGGACCTGACGCGTTACGAAATATAATTAATTTTCCTAATTATAATACTAGTAACTATTCGTGATTTATTACCTATTACATAATCAGGTTAACAATAATACAATAGCTGGGTATCTGTCGGTCGATTGCTGATTAAATTGTGCAATTACTTGAACGAAATCGAGCGAACATAATTGGTGGCAAAATACTTGAATATTTAAATAGATGACCTAGGTTCAGTTCAGATAGATACTGTCTTCGTTTGAGTTTTAATGTCCGTGTCTATTGCATTGGGATAGGAAATGACAACATTGTTTGGGAGAACATAGGTCCAACCAAGACAGATACAACAAAGACCATACCCAGCACCCTAATTGCGTAACACACAATCAATCAGAATCGGTTTCATTTTGACAGTTCAACAACATTCATTGCGTTATTTACGTGTTGAGCAGACTTTATGAAGGTAACCTTTTTCGAACTTATGATGCAATGGATTAGCAATATCCTTCAAAATGATTCAGATTGAGATTGATTGTGTGTTTCGCAATTAGGGTCCATGAAAATGTATGAATGTGTTTTAAGTATACATTTGTTGGACTGTTACCCTCTCCACTGAAAGGAAGAAAGGGATAGAACATGTTTACTATGGGACAACTTTATTATAGTCACAGTGGAATAGTTTGTCTAGTAAACAAATTTGACTCAGCCTGCAGAAATGAACGGCCTTAAATAACATGAAGGAAAGAAGGATTTTCCCATAACATTTTCTCAGCATGCTTTTTTATTCAAAAGGAACAACAAACAGCTACAATATACTACATAGAAGCAAGAAATACACCAAACTTATAGACAATATTGCAGTTCACAAAGCTGTTCACAAGGATACATAATAGTGAAAATAATCGCTAGAGGGTACTTTATTAGTTCAACCATAGTACGTACTTGTACTGAATATCAAGTTTAAAAATTATTGTAACTTTGCTGAATCAGTTACAAACAATAGACGTACTTTTATGAATGAAACAATAACGTTTATGTACGAGTAATCTTTGCGTGTCATGTCACTATTCATTATTCTGAGCTAGTAGGTTCAATTGAGGCAAACGCTACGATATCCTGCGCGTGAGTGATCTACTGCAGCTACAAATTACGTTTGAACGTGACTTTGAACCGTATGGATGTAGTATCATCCTCCTTTTCGGGAAATATGGTTGAATGTTTTGGACTTGCTAAGGAAAACTTAGTGGGGGGAAAACAGAGATTACAAATCTGACTGCCTAATGTTTTATCCTTAAAATACTTTCGATGTGCGTTTTGGAATATGGTATTATATATCATTGATGTACATATTATGCAATTTACAAAAGGTCTAAATATGGTCTGCCTTAAGCTGAATTTTGATAAATAATGCAAATGTCGAGGGAAACCATCCTTTTCACGCAAGCATTTTTGCTAAACTGAGAGACTAACCGCTTACTCAAAATGACTACTTAGGTGCGTACTTAAGTACCAAATTACTGCCTTAACTATCGTTAATAACCGACCATATTAACCAACTATTTATTAACACATCACGCACACAAGTTAATCATCCACAAACCCGCATAATTTCCATCAAAATAATATGCAGTTAGTTATTATCTGCCGAATACGGAAGTGTTCAGACTTGAGCCATCTCACCTTACAACAAAGGGAAAAACTGAATATTACAATAAACATAATTACTGATGCGAAGCTTTCTTTGTTAAGTGACTTATAGTCGGTTACAAGAAGGAAGGGCAGAGACAATGTGTCGTTCCGTCGTACGCATACGTAAACGCTTTGTCATTATTACCTACTAGTAATTGAATGTTAATTACGCGATTTGTTTGCAATGAAAAGGGATTTTCTATCAATGTGCGAAGACGTGGTGAATATCTTAGTCAATTGAAGAAGGAAATGTTTTGTATTGACATCTTTGAAAGACAATAAAATAGGACAGTTTATTGCAGAAGACAGGCGTCAATGTTATAAGGGGGTGATTAATAACTGATAAGAAACAAAAGGCCAGTCAAGACCAATCCTTTATTCACACTTCCTGCTGATAAATGGCCGTCGGTAGCTGTAAAATTAATTATTCTTGTAGGTGTTATCGATTTAGGAACTCATCGTTTTTAAAACATTGAATCAAGAATAAGACTGTAAAACAGACTTGAATCATATTGAGAAGGATACTGACTATGGAACATTATTGACCATGGAACTATACAAATATTATAAGAGTAATTACGGGACTCGATAGTTCAGAACCTGAAGTGTACAGGTGGTGCAGATTAGGCGCGGAAGGTGGATAATCGGGCGATTTCTCAGTGTTTCCTTCGTTTCCAAAGAGTACGAACTGACATAGTCTGCCGAACATACTGTCACTTTTAATAACACCTAAACTCGAGTACGGTTTTTTTTAAACTTTAGTTTGGTAATCTTTGAATAAATTATGAGTAGGTTTGCCACGGAGTAATTAATGTTAGTGATTGTCTTCATCGAACTCTCGACTTGAATTCTTAGAACGGTAAAAGCAAAACAAAGCCCTTTTCTTTTGTTTCTGCAGTGATGGGTATTGAATAGAAATTGATGAAATATCAATAATAGCTGATGACCACACGAGAATTTTATGAATAAGTATTACATTTATGCAGGATTCTTGACATCACAGTGTTGATTTCGTCATCTAGATGGACCGACGACCTTAAAAATGTGGTCGAGACAGTCTGGATGCGGGAGGCGGAGTACAGGGCGATGTGGCGCAGCCTGGGAGTGGCCTATGTCCAGCAGTGGATAAGCTGACTTAATTGACTGTATTGAAGAATACCCTCAAGGCATAAGGCATGTTTGGTTGTTGAGTTCAAATGATTTAGGCAGATCCCTAAAATAACTTCATTCATAACCCAACTGATGATAGTGTAGGTATAATGAAAATTATAGGTAATATTGGAACGATGGATACTTCGATAAACATCGAAGTGAATTATATTTTTGGAAATATCAAACCGCAGCATCAATTAGATAAATAATAAAATATTTAAACTAATAAATACCTACATAGTTAGCAAAAAATTAATGGATTTCAAACTGACACGGCACGTTTTATGGAAACGGAAAACCCCATGTTTTGTGCCATAGCCAACTGCAATAATAAGTAAGCCGCGAGAGTGGTATGGATATTGTTTTGGTTATAAAAATCTATACATACTCGTATTATAATTGAAGTCTCTTTTCGTGTCTGTATGTGTGAACACGTTGTTCTTCTAAGCTACGCAACAAATGATACGGTTTTGAACAACATTCATTTTCGGTGTTGTTGAAAACGCATAAAAATTCGTAGATAGAGAATTTAGAGGATTTATTCCCAAAGATTTAAATTTACATACGAGTACAAAAAAGAAATCTTCATGATTTGACAAGTCGAAAAAACAAGGAAACAGAGACGGGTCGGTAATATGTAAATTAACAACACCAGATTATTTGAAGAAGGTTCGACGGAAGAAAATAACAAAAAAGTGTATCGAGACCTTTAGAGGATCAACATCCAAAGCCCACCACTGTTATAAGCTCCTTGAAATAACCATGGCCATATCGAAATAAAACAAAAAAATAAACAATTCCATGAGATTTGAATAAAAAACTATTGCTATGAATGACGGCCTTCTTTCAACTACGGAAGAGTTCAGAGGCCGCCTCTCGAGTGAAGCGAGATGAACGAAACTGATGACACAAGAAACTAAATACTTCTTGCAAACGCATGGTTAATTGGCTATTAGCAAGGTTCAGATTGTTTGGGGTAACTTAGTGTGGTCTTCGGGTGAATTAAGCCCCTTCCAGTGGCGTAACATAAAAGTACGTTCAGTGCTCCCTGAGTAGTTAGACCTGAAGGCTATTCTCGTAATTTAAAACGTTCAAAATCTAGTCGCAGTATCACGGCGACCAACAAAAATGTCAAAAATTTGTCAAAATCTATGGAAATTAGAGATATTTTTGACAGATTGAGACTGAGATCAGACTGTGAACGTTCTGAAAATTACGAAAATTGCCCCTCTGCTCACACCATGCTGAGTGACTGATATGTTTACATCGGCATGGTAGCATAGTTAATAAGTACTAACTTCTGCCCGCGACTTTACCCACGGATGTTGGAAATAATCCCACGGGAACGTGCCACCGGGATAAAAAAATAAGCCTATGTCCTTCCCCAGGATGCCATCTATCTCCTTGCCATATTGCAATGCGAAATTTTATCGAAATCCGTTCATTAGTTTAGGTGTGAAAAGGTATAATATTTATAAGACTATGGGATTTAATTTTTCTGCGCGGATCCCTATTTTCTTGTTTTCTTTTTCTTAAACAAATGTAGCCTAAATTACTCCTTATAACATCAGCTATCTGCCTGTGAAAGTGCCGTCAAAATAGGTTTAGCCGTTTCGGAGATTAGCCGTATCAAACAGACAGACAATAAATTATTCATTGGTAAAAATGCTGCCTACCTTCTGTGTATAGATAATACGTTACATTGCGTAATTTACCTACGTTATTTTCTTATACAATTAAAGATAATACTACAATTATGTTTGTCTATTATGGTGATAAACCTTGTGTTTGTCTTTCTAAATTGCTTGTTAACAGTTTAATTAATATAAATGATTCGACTTAGGTTTTTATGTTCATATTTTTAGGTGATATATGACGTGAACTATCGTAATCACATCTCGTTAAGACGAGTGTCATTGACCCCAACTTTATGAACCCTGAACATCTAAACTTCTTACATAACAACAGTAACATTAAATCAAAGCACGTTATTAAGTTACTGGCCATAAAACGTGATATAAAAGTCTATAAAATAACATTTTTGAGTCACGTGACTAACTGCCAAAACTCGCGGTGGAAAAGACATCAACGCGCCGAACTGATTTTAACACGACTATTACGTGCTCCTCGTGTGACTTTTCTTTGAAATCTTATGAATGCATTAATGCTTTTACGACCAACACATATTTTTAATACATTGCATAAAAGTGTTTTTTTTTATATTCTCTTGAGGTCAATTACCTTCTTAGAAGGCTTAAAATAAACTCAAAAATACCTTTGCTTTAAAATGCATCTGCTGTAACATTTTGTTAATATCATAATATTTTGTTAATACTTCATCAGTTACGATTTGTTTTAGAAATCGCAGTACTCACCCATGCTCATTCAGACCTCAACACTCACATCACCATAAACCGCCATACCAACAAAATAACATAGGAAATCAGTGAACACCATTGTGTTACCTTACATAACAACGACATCGCTCATACAAGTCATACACATCAATCATACAGGCGAGCATAAAGGCGAGGTGTTCGGTGCAATTGTATGCAATCGTATATTACCATAACGCTGTGTCATGAGGGGGTGGGTCGCAAGATGGATGACAGATTTTTGTTGTTTTTTTATCTGATGATATGAATTTTTTTGACGGTGTCAATGTACTGTACATGTGTTGTTAAATGTCAGTCACAGTGGTTCAATGTATACAATCAATTAATATACGATCATCAGATAAGAGAACCCTTTATAATGCCCGAATACTGTCAGCAAAGTTATCACAAAAATAAAATATCGAAAACAAATTTAAATTAGTCCATGTTCACGTAAAAATATCGCGGGGGTATTTTTTCGCGCACTGGATCTTCAACGCACTGCTTTACGCAGAGAGTTGAAAATCCAACGACGTGTTTTTTCGACGCGTCGGGATGCACTCTCGTGGATTCTCAATGCTGGGTTCAACACCGAGGGTTGAAAATCCAGTGCGCGATGAAATCCCGACGCGATATTTTCACGTCCGGTCGAACGTGGTCTTAAGATCCAGCTCAATCTACCTCTTTGTCCATTATAAAGAATCAAGCGAAAAACGACTGCTTTGTTTTATTTTAATTAAGTATATCAATAGTTTAAAACATCGATAAAACGAAAAACGACATCGCGGCACGCCCAGACGGAGATAGCGGGATGAGCTGGACTTCTAAGATAAAGATTGGTCCTTGGCAGCTCTGGACAGAGAGAGGTGGAAACAGAGTAGGGAGGCCTTTGCCCAGCAGTGGGACATTAAAGGTTAAAAAAAATTGTTTAAAAAGCCTCATGAGCCTTTTGTAATACGGACTACACGTTAGGGAACGTTATAGTTTGGTTTAAGGAATGTAGCGTATCATCTTGTTAGAAACATGTTGATATGTGTGAGAAAGAATGTAAGTACTGTAATGTGCACACGTTTTGGTGATAAGAGATAACCATTGTAAGTACCTAATCTGTCTTAATGTAGTTTTGAGACTTAACATGGTAAGGAATATAAAGTAAATAGATTAATAAACTCTGAATTTCTCAATTCGTTAATGATAAAAGTTATTACTTCTTCAAAATTAGAGTCTCCTATGCTCATTACGGATGTAGCTGATAAACAATGTGAGACATTTAATAATTACTTTTCTACTAAAGGCATTCTTCTCGCAAGCCAAATACCCACTACCTATCATTGTGGTTACACCACTATACATGTAAGCACCACTCATACCCATGAACCTATAATTAAACCCTAACGGAATTACAATTTTAAATAAAATAATTATTAAAATTTCAGAACTTTTTCTCCAATTCAATATGATTTCAAGTCATTATTGTGTGTAAGCGAAATCGCAAGAGACGCTCAGCATTCAAAGTGCGCTTAAAGTTTCTCGTAATTATACGCAATATGGAACATTAAGGTCCGCACGTATTATTATATATACACGCTTATTATTGCACGCACTTCTGCCTTTTCTTTTGTTTCTCGTTGCGTGTCAAAATGATTGTTTTGTCTCAAGAGTCTCTTCAAAAATTCAGCTGTGATTACAAAATGTTAATACCAAAGCATTAACATTTAATTAATTGTGTCATACTTAATGCAACTGCAAGACAATTATATCGAATTATGGTGCTGCTGCATGCAAGGACATTAGACAATTGTCATAGTTAATTTACATCGTGAATAAGGGCCTTTATTACTTTAGACTTTGAGTAACTTTAAGCTACTTCTGACAGTTTACTGCTGTCCCCAGAAGGCCAATCCCCGTAATTAAAAACGTTTAAAATCTAGTCGCAGTCTCAACTCAGCGTAAACCCATGTCTTAAACTTGTCAAAAATTTACGAAAATCAGAGATAATTTTGACAGATTGTCACTGAGATTAGAACACGAACGTTCATAAAAACACTACATAGAATTGCCACTCGTCGTTTTCATACCTTG